>JADMNL010000034.1:97557500-98757500 GCA_016271365.2 Neoceratodus forsteri | reverse complement strand
GGACAGGCATTGGGTTGTGCCTCTAGGTCATCGCCCATAACACTCATGCCATTTCACCTCATCCTACCTTGCAGACATGGACAAGTGTCCAGGTGTGCCTTGGAGTATTCGGATTTACACTCACCCCATTCCATAAGGAAATACGCTGAAATGGGTGCAGTATAGGAGAATGAGGTGAACTTTGGGGCTGAAGAGACCAAGGCACACCCTGATGCCTGTCACTGGTTGTAGGGTGGGGGTGGAATGGTGTGAGCCTTACTACTGACAATCCCAAGTCACACCCCTGACTCCTGTCAGTCCCTACAGGGTAGGGCGTTATGGTCGGAAACCCTAATGCCCTGGGCGTTTCTTGGTATTTCACTCCAAATTTTCAACATGGACTTTTTGTGACCTCACCGCATGAACAGTGACACTACCAGTTTATTAGCCTAAAGGTGATTTTGCACAGCGACTGCTCCATTTGGTGCCACAAGTGCGAAAACTCATTTTGAACAGGATGTAAAGAATGACAGCTGTACTGTTCATAAGGAGGTGTAAAAAATGGTAATGTTGAAAATCTGGAGTGAAAATATAAAAAAATTGAAGTCAAAAGCGTGCATAGAAACTGCGCAACGCACAACCGTAATGCAACTATTTTGGAGATTTTTTTACACCAGATTTTCAACATAGGCATTTTGGGACCTCCTCACATGAACAGTGACACTGTGATTTTCTTAATCTGTCCCGAACGTTGATTTCGCACAGCGACTGCACCCATTGTGTGCCACAGGTGCAAAAACATGTTTCGGGCAGTATGTGAAAAATGATAGCTGTACTGTTCATAAGGCGGTGTGCAAAATGACAATGTTGAAAATCTGGAGAGTAAAATATAAAAATTGAGAAGTTATGAAAGGCATGGAAAATGCGTAATGCACGCTGGTAACACAGTCATTTTTGGGGAATTTTTTCACCAAATTTGCAACATGGGCTTTTTGGGACCTCTCCTTATGAACACTGTCAGCTGTACTGTTTATAAGAAAGTGTTGAAAAATGGCAATGTTGAAAATCTGGAGTGAAATTAATAAAAATTATGAGCGTACATGGGAACTGCGCAATGCACGCTTGTAACACAGTCATTTTTTGGAAATTTTTCACCAAATTTGCAACATAGGCTTTTTGGGAGCCCACCTCATGAACAGTGACACTGTGATTTCGTTAATCAGTCCTCTAAGGTGATTCTGCGCAGTGACCACGAAATCACCTTTCAGAACTGAATAACAAAATGTCAGTGACTGGGTTCATGAGGTGGGGTCCCAAGAACCACACCTGGAAAATTTGGAGCCAAAAGTCATAAAAATGGCCAAGATATCCACCTAAGTTGACCCCCCCCCCCAATTTATGTCATTATATGGCTTACCGGCATTTCTTCAGTTTGCGGTTGGCTTTGAAGAGTGCAGACGTGTTCCTGCTCCACCGAAGATCATTGCAGTGGGCTCCGGAGGTAAGTATGGGGTGAGGGGGGGTGCAGGGAGGTGGGGTGTGCAGAGGGTGGGTACGGGTTAGGGAAGGGGGCACTACAGACAACGAGGGACTGTTTTCTTGTTTCAGGTAGTAAAAATAAAAAAAAAAACACCGGACTTCGCGGGACCATTTTCTTTATTACACGTGAATTCTGACAAATGTTGGTCACACTGGAGCGGGCTCCAATGTGCCCCCTGTGTTTTTGGGGAGGGGGAACTGAGGCTGATGGGGACTGGGCCCCCCATTGGCAAACAAAGCATGTCTGCGTTTGGGGGGCATGATGCCGAGGGGGATTGGGCAACCCATTCGGCAGACAAATTCCAACAAGGGGGCCATTAAACCGACAGGATTGGGCTCCCCCGTCAGCAAATGAACTGGGAAGGGGGCATGCTGACAGGGGGATTGAGCACCCCTGACGTCAGCTTTGAGAGGCGGACAGCGACAGCTGCCACCATTGTTTACTGAAATTTTATACCAGGCAAGGCACGCCCTGCAACGAGGGGGTGCTCCCTCATTGCAAAAGTGAATTTCTTTCAAGTTGGTGGCACATTTCTGAGCTGCTGTCATAGACAGTGTGCTCATTTATTTGTGTCAGAGAGACAAGCCCCAAAAAGCAGTGGTGGCATTGGCCACAACACTGCCACACCTCCACAACCTGCTACTTCAGCAAGCTGTCACAACATGTTTCTTGCGCATGTGTGCAAGCAAACATAAAAAATAAAATTGTGGTGTCTGTGTGTATTAGCTAAAGAATATCTAAACATCATCATATTCTGAACATGAGAGCAAACACGTCCTTCCATTATGGAACAACCAACCCACGTTTGCCTCTCCAAAAATGTCAGCATTCCTCAAAACGCTTAGTAAACTTTGATTTCTGTACAAATAGCTGTGGAAAAGTACTCTCTCTCTCTCTGGGAACTAACTATTTTTGTGCTGAGATGCCGAGTTTATTGTTTTTTGCACTTGAGGCCTGATGCAGGCAAGTGATATTTCTATTCAGCAATTTGAGTTACAGTGTGATTTCCCCATCCCATGCTTCTCAAAGGGCACTTCCTTCTTTGCCAGTCCGTTTGAACTCTCCTCCCAATACCCCAGCAGTAGTATTTGGAGTTTGTAATTTGAGTTCCCTCTCCCTGCATACCTTCTAGCACCACCAGTTCATGGCGGGATGAAACACTCTGTTCAGAGTCAGACCCTGTGATGTACTTTATAAACGAATGATACTTTTATAAAATGGTGCTGACCTGGTGGACTGATGCTTACCTGCCCATTTAATAGGCACTGATTTATTGAATCACTCTGTAACGTGTAAGATCTGCAACAACAGCAATGTTTGATCACCAATCCATAGGTTCATCTCCACTAACATAAGTCATTCACAGGGGCTGGGCCAAATCACTGATACAGTGAGCAAGTGAATGTCTTGACAGACACCCTCTCCCAACACCACCATCACAGGAACACAACGCTACAGATGAGATCTGATATATTTCTGTAAGTATTGTAGTTTTCCATTTGTTCTTCATATCTCTGGGAATTAACATAAAGACAGCTAGACTTTCTCTGCTCAGCCTACGTATCTACTTTACAAAACATGACACAATGTTCTGCCATGTCTAAACATTCCAGTCACTCTTATAACCATACGAGTGTGTGTCATGCAAACAGCTGTAAACTTGTAAAGGTCTAATTTCAGGTGATATAGTTCATGTCCCATAAAGGGGACTCTCTAATATTCTGCAAAGTAAAACATTTTGATTTTGAATTCAAATTCAATTAAAAAAACACAAACTAAGGTCTTTCTCA
Source organism: Neoceratodus forsteri (assembly GCA_016271365.2). Lineage (NCBI taxonomy): Eukaryota > Metazoa > Chordata > Ceratodontiformes > Ceratodontidae > Neoceratodus > Neoceratodus forsteri. Next base: position 98,754,191 of record JADMNL010000034.1, on the reverse strand, counting down.
TGATGTACAATACATTTACACGTACAGTTCCTGCTTCTCTTATGGTTATAAGAGTTTTTTTCAAGGGCATTGTGTGCCAGAACTGTTCAGCTTTGCTTTCGCTCATTTTACTTCCTGGAACTCATTTCTCACATTTTACACAAATTAATATTCTCTATTATGAGGACCAGCACAGTTGTCACAGTGTAGTACACAAAGGGTAATAGTAAACAGAGTCACTCTGAAGAAAGGGGGGGGGTTACTAGCAGGGTACTGAAGGGTTCAGGACTGGGTCTGGTCCTTTTTAATGTCTCAATAAGTGACATTGCGGAGGGACTGGAAGGAAAAGTATGCCTCTTTGCAGACGACACAAAGATCAGCAACAGGGTGATACACAAGGTGGGGTGGAAAGGATGAGAAGGGACTTGGCAAGGTTGGAGGAATGGTCAAATGTATGGCAGCTTAGATTCAATGCAAATAAGTGCAAAGTAATGCACCTGGGAAACAAAAACCCAGGGAAGAGTACACAGTGGGGTGGGGTGGGGAGGTATTAACAACAAACTGGAAAGGGACCTGGCGGTAGTCATATCAGATGACCTAAAGGTAAGCAAGCAATGTGAAAAGGCAGTAAGGAGGGCTGGGGGGATACTGGGATGTATGGGGAGAGGCATCACCAGTAGAAAACAGAAGTTGTTATCCCTCTGTACAGACAGTTGGTGAGACTCTGTCTGGAGTACAGCGTGCAGTTCTGGAGACCCCATCTCCACAAGGACATAGACAGGATGGAGGCAGTCCAGAGGAGGGCAACTAAAATGATGCAGGGTCTGCAAAAGAAGCCATATGAAGTGAGACTAAAAGAGCTTAATATGTATACCCTCAAGGAAAGGAGGGAGAGAGGGGACATGATGGAAACGTTCAAGTACCTCAAGGGAATCAACAAAGTCCAAGAGGGTAGCATCTTTCAGAAAAAAAGATGCACAAGAACAAGGGGCACAATTTGAAGATAGAGGGGGATGGCTCAGGGCCAATGTGAGGAAGTATTTTTTTTACAGAGAGGGTGGTGGACGCATGGAACAGCCTTCCTGAGGAGGTCATGGGGTCAGAAGCAGTAGGGGAATTCAAAAATGCATGGGACAGACATAAGGCAATTCTGATGGGGGTAGGAAGAAGTAGGCTGTTGGTTAACTATGATCTGCAGCTTTTCCAATAGTTAGGGAACTGGGCAGACTAGGTGGGCCAAGTGGTCCTTATCTGCTATCAAAGTCTATGTTTCTCTGTTTCTCTGGATGAAAGGATCCTGATGATTAAAGGATGTGTCGCTATTTCCCACAGTCAGAAAACCAGTGTCCCACATTGGTGTGCCAAATAAATGGTCGTGAGGACTGTTAGGGATAAGTACCATGCCATTACACAGAGTGTCCAGTGGGTGTCGCTATTACTCTGAGCAAGGGTCCACTGCTGAGCACTTCTCTGGGGGAAGAAAATGTGAACACTAAAGTGTCGGATTCAGCCGGTTCTTTGCAGTGTAGATTATCACCAGTTTCATCACCAGATGTGCCCAATAAGCTCTTGTTGGGGCTTGAAATCTTTGTAATGGTTCATTCACTTTAAACTAGACATATATGATGTGTTGAAGATATGATGTACACATCTTCTAAAAATAAGTTAGGAGCTCTACCCCATAACAGATCCGCTGCAAAGATATTGTATGAAAGAAATACTTCCCCTTCTGCCCTTTCCCCTGTGGTCACATCACAAGTGGGGGGACATTTCATACGATCAGCAGGAGATTGCTCCAAAATACCACCAGTAACAAGACAGTAAAAAATTGTTGGGTGCTGTAGCGGAACCAAAACCTATTTCCACAGACATGCTGCTACCATCTAAAGTGGCTGAGATGGCAAATCTCAGCAACAGGAAGGCTTTTTTCTTCCTGCTGTGGAATTACAGATGTAGGTAAAATATATTACTGGTTGCATAGATGCGTCAGGTTATATTTAAGTCCTTCTCAGATTGATGCATGCACCAGTGTACAGGATGCCCATTATGCCTGTAATGGATTTTTAGCTGGAGATCTGTACAGAATATTTGATAGTGCTCCTTGTTCCTGCAGACATGGTGCCATTGTTTAAAGTTCCCTGTTTTGCATTGATCCGGTAAAATGAATACCACACACTGCTAAGCTCTAGGATGTGCTAGTTTATACACTGCACACGTATCTGGGTCTCAGTGTATTGTGTGGGATTTGCCTTGTATTCAGATTGTGGTATATGCTATGTTTGTGTGTAACATTGTCTGACCATTTGTGGGTGCTTGAACAGTGTTTTTTTTCCCCCATCCATTGTTTATCCCCCCAGTCACCTCTGGCCTGTCTTCTTCGACCCGGTCACCCCAGCCCCATCACCTGCCTTCCCTTGGACCAACCTTCTTGCTGGCATCCTCGCTTACGACTTGTTGGGGGGCTGGGTCGCTAGTGCAGGAGCCTGTGGGGGAGTGCAGGGCCTGCAGGGGTGCCAAGTCACTGGTGCAGGGCCTGCGGGGGGGGGTGCCCGGTCGCTGGTGCAATGCCTGCGGCAGGGTGCCCGGTCGCTGGTGCAGGGCCTGCGGTGGGCCAGACATGATCCTACAGCAGCAGGGTTTTTTCTTCTGTGGTTTTCTCCCCCAGGCCACACACGTGCAATGACATAACGGACAAGCTCCACCTCTGCGGAGACATACTCAAATGCTCATACGTGGCTGTCTTCCTGCATGCTCAGACTGTGCTATCACCTGGATGCCTCCATGTGGCAGACAAACAGTGGGTCACGTACCCCCCCCCCCGCGAGGGAAGAGAGCAGTCCTGGGGATGCTCAATCCTCCCTCACTTGGTCGACCCCTGAATGATCTGAGTCCATTACTGAACTTGAGTCATCAGCATGGCAAGACATAAGGTGCTGGACATCTAAGCCCTCCACGACACTGGGATGGCTTTTGAACAGTGTTTCTGTGCTCCTGTAAGTCTATATATGTCTGTTAGTGTGTTTCTATAGATGTGCTTTTATTGCTGTGAGTATGTGTTTCTGTGCCACTGAGTCTGTTTGTGTTAGCATGTGCCACATCTAACCAGTGTACATGCCATTGATCGGGTTCACGTCATGCTCGCCCGCACCACTAAGGTCACGTCAACAGTCTTAGCTGGAGGCGCTATATCAGTGGAAATCCTCCATTGCTCTCCTCAGAGTCTAAAACATTTGGCCTCTACAAGGAGCCCTTCACTGGTCTGAGCTGAGGCAATGTTGGACTCCCAATTCCAACCCGAGTCTTCTCCATGGTAGTGCCATGTGCCAGAGTCGGCATCACTGGGATGGGGTCGGTTTCTTTTTATCTCATCCTTTGCTCCTGCATTCCATAATCCCCATCTCACACTTCTTTATGTGAGTCACTGACCCTGCACCTGGGACATGAGGGGGTTCAGGGCAGGCAATCAACCCTCACCCCGGCCTACATCCACTACCCAATCCCGCTTATGAACTGGCCACAAGGGGCACAAATTTGACATCTAAAGATAAATGGAAACTGGACTGTCGGCACAGAAATAGAGCTACTGCTCATGATGCTGGTGACCCGGGTTCAGGAATGAACCCGACGCGTCAGGGACTGTCCGAGGGAGAAGCATTGAGTATCTAAAAGGGCACTCACCTTCTTCTGGGAGGGCCCGTCTTCAGCCATAATACTAAAACAAGCAGAAGAGAGAAAGAAGCAAGTGTCTTAGCTGGGATTTAAATCCAGGTCACCTGCAATATCATTTCAGCTGGGCTACCAACTGCTCCGCCAAGGCAACTGGACACCTAGGACTCCCAGAAGCAACTTAGTCTTTCTCTAATGCACAACCTGGTGCTGCACAGATAAAGACATTATTTATCCATAAGGGTGCAGCATGCATATATATTGAACCCAAACGAACAGAAGAGAGAGAGAGAGAGAGTGTGCCTTTGCTGCCACAGGTGGCAGTGCGGCAGCAGGGTTGATGAGAGGGAAAGCTGTAACTGATGTTGGGGCATTGCCACGCATCACATGTGTATGGCCCGCGGCATCCTAGCCATGACATTCTACAAGGGAGCGGGAACAAAAACAGAACACTAGAACCCTAATGCCTGAGGATGAAAAACTCTGGTATTTCTGGATCCAGCCCTACCTGACCGGTCAGCCTCCTGGCAAGACACTAAGTTCAGGGTAAACCCCCTCCACCCCTTCCCTGCCCAAGGAGCAAACCGTGGCAGTGCAGAGGATGGCAACTGGAAACTGTAGGGTGCCAGCTGGAGGATGCCATGGGAGTTGTGGAGGGAGGGAGGCTGGACATTAGAGACAGGAAGAGGACACACAAAGAAAAAGAACAGACAGATGACTGGATGTTGAAGTCAGTCTTCTTTGCTGGATTTTGATTTCCTGTCCCCAAATCACATACTAATCTATTGCAACACTGTTGCCAGCTTCTCCACCATCAGGGGAGAGGCACAGGATGGGACACGGTACAGCTCAAACAGCTGCCCAACCTTTTTAAAGGAACAGTTTACCCCATTTTCAAACTTTATTTTTGTCTTCAGAAACAAATGGACATTTCAGTGGGTGTAGTTTCCACAAGAAATGCCATCTTCTGCAACAGATGGGAGGGTCGCACTGGGCAATGGTGTGACAGGGGGCGAGTGTTGAATTCTCTTAACAGTTGGAAAAGGGCATGTTGTACAGTTCCATAACAGGTGGAAGGGGAACATTGCACAATGATATAACAGGTAGTGGCTTGGGGAGGTGAGTTGGAAAAATTCTACAGCAGATGGGAGAGGGTGCACTGAACCGTTCTGTAACAGAGGGAAGGGAGCACACTGGAACATTTTGTAGTGGATGGGAGAGGGCACACTGAAATATTCTGTAACAGACTGGAAGGGAGCATTGTGCCGAAGTATTCTGTAACAGACTGGAAAGGTATATTGGACCATTCTGTAACATATGGAAGGGGGCACACTGGACCATTCTGTAACAGATTGGGGGGGGCATGTTGGACCATTCAGTAACAGATGACAGGGAGCATGTTGAACCATTCTGTAACAAATGGGAGAGGGCACGTTGGATCATTCTGTAAAAGGTGTGGGAGGGGGCACAATGGACCATTCTGTAAGAGATGGAAGAGTGCATGTTGGACCACTCTGTAACAGATAGGAGGGAGCATGTTGAACCATTCTGTAACAGATGGAAGGGGGCATGTTGAACTATTCCACAACAGATGGCAGGGGGCACATTGGACCATTCTGTAATGGTTCTATGTGATAATAGTGAACACGAAACGGCGATCGCTATTATTGCAAGTGTATATCACTGAAAAGCAAATCAGCGATATACACTTGCCAGCGACCCAACATCTGCAAAGAAATGTGTTTTTTTTTGGGGGGGCCCCTGATTTTAGATTCCTAACTCCAGGGGGATGCATGTCGGGGAGGGGGCACAGTCTGCAAGTAAAAAAAAATAAAAATTAAGTCCTGGAGCCGCAGGCAGCAGCAAAATTCTAACCTTCCCTGTCCATAGCTCCGAACCCAGTACCTGCTGCGCTGGAGCGAGCCTCCCTCACCACCACACCACATGGCTGGCTAGGTGGCAGCAGTTAAATTACACTGTATTAACCCTCTTCCTATCCTCCCCTCACCATCCTCCTTTCGGTCACTCCTCCCTACCTAGCGGTAGCAATTGAAATCGCCCCACCTTGTGGGTTGCCCATGATAATAATGCCGCACATGAGTCGCCGGTTTGACGGTTGCCCATATTCAGTCACTATTATCACAGGATATCTTCTGGAACAGATGGAAAGGAGTGTACTGGATCAGTCCACACCTTCCAGTTGTGGTAATGTAACCAGCTTCAGTAATCTTAAACTTGGGGAAGGGGGCTTTCACAATTTATTGAACCATTATAACCCAACTGGGATACAACATCTCACGTCCAGTGGATCCCACTTCATCCCATTTTGTAACTTGGAGGGACTGATGCACTGGATAGGTGAGTAGGGGAGTCAACTTGTTTTGCTTAAGGTCTCACAATGAGTAAGTGGATGTGCTGGGATTCAAACCTGTGTCTCCTAGTTCACTGTTTTGCACTCTAGTAGCTACATTACTTTTTATCTGTTTTGATCCACCACTAAATGCTGTTAACACTTTCCCGCTCTAGGTCATTTCATGCTACATCAGCATAAACGTGCAGAGCACGAAAGCATTTCTTTATATTTCCAAAACCTTTGCACTGCCCTAAACATTTAGTAATTCAACTGCTAAAGCACAAAAATAACACTTCTATATATACTCCCTTTGAAAACTGTTCAGTGGAAACTCTGGTGTGTTTACAGGTTATTCCCTGAGGGAATTTGGCATTCTTGTAATTGCCAGTTCACCTTGTAATGTGTAGTTTGCTGCCCTGCACTGCTCTGCAGGTCCTGCAACAAACATCACTTGTACTTGGATTCTGGCCCCATATGGGTGCCAACTCACATTTAGATCTTTTAAAGAAATGTTCATTTCATGCTACCTCGCTTGGGCAGACTCGATGGATCACAGGTCCCCTTCTGCCGTCATCTTCAATGTTTCTATGTTCACAGAGTTACAAGCAGTAAGCTGTTTCACCTGAGCCTGTGATTATCACTTCATATTTGGTGCTCACTGGCCGACATCTGGAGACTGATACACAGTCACAAGGTGCTTCTGTTCAGTGGCTGCAACAAGCAGCAGCGACTGTGCCCACCTTTGTGCAACTGGATCAGTGGAAGGCAGTACTGGCAGTATATCCAGCAGATCACCTGCCCCAGGCTGGATCGCACTGAAGTCCCCGTCAGTGGCGGAAGCACTGGACCCTCTGGCTGATTCTCACAGTCAGCATGGTGAGCAGGAGGTGACATGACCGACCACGTAATAAGGTTTTACAATCACAGACTTGTGGAATACTTGTCAGACCAGGCGCTTGTGTTAAGCAATCAAGAGTACAGTCACAGAAAAGCTGCTGCAGCAGTGACCACCACTGCCATTTTCAGCATGAGCCCAGTTAATGCAGGGATGTTCGAAACCTGTTAACTCCTGAGGGACATGAACATTGCCCACCGGAGAAGTAAATGGCTCTGCCACCACCAACTGAAGGGGTGGGGTCACGAGCCAGGCTGAGGATCCCACTGACATCACCCACCCTGCACACTGGCAGTCGCTCTAAACCCTGAACCACCAGAGATGTTCATCACCTCTGTGTGCTCCAAGCAGGTGCAAGAGTGGCAAGAGGGGGTGGATTTTCTTTCCCTCTTTATTCAGTCTTTTTCAGATGGATCCAGCTTGAGCGTATCCTGTTTGACTATCCCAGTAGTACTGACAAGTTTCTGCATTGATAGGGCCACACAGCATACTGCCCGTGAGACTTACACCTGCAGTAAGCGGCTCTGTTTACCATCAGGCTGTATGAACCACTGCTACACTTCTAATGCTTGTCCGCTGTTCATGTGCCAGACAACATGCTGCATCCTTGCCCCTGTTGCAGAATTCCTATTCTTGCCCCTTTATGCAATACTATCTGATGGTCACACCCTGTGTTTATGTCAGTGGTTTTTGATACTGCCTTCACTAGTAGGGATTAAAGGAATAATGCCTGACAGGGTGGGTGTTATGCTGGGAATAACAGCCCGCCTCGGGTGGTTGGGCCTGAGGTCGCAGGCCAGGGGTGTCCAACACCCGAGAAGGGATGTTATCCTAGCATAACAGCCACCCTGGAGGGCATTATTTATATTATACAATGGCTTGTTGTTATATACAGAATAAAAAAAATATTTTAAAGAATGTTGTTGTTTGTGTGTAAAAATAGTTTTGTTTCTTAAGAGAAGATGCAAACAATGCAAATTCAATCAATCAGCTGGGATGTTATGCCAGAATAACATCCCTGCTGTGGTGGCCAACTGACCAGTCAGAAGACAGGATTTTTTCTGGATATTGTATAATAAAGGAATAATGCCTGACAGGATGGGTGTTATGCTGGGATAAAAAAAATAATTTAAAAGAATGTTTTCGTCAGTGTGTAAAAATATTTTTGTTTCTTAAGAGGAGGAGGACATCCTCCTCCAAATCCAACAAACAAACAGCAGGGCGTTACGCCAGGATAACACCCCTGCGGTGACAGCAAACTGACCAATCAGAAGCTAGGATTCTTTCTTGCCATTGTATAATATGTTTTTCCCCACAGCCTGTCCGAGTGCCTTCATCTATCTGTAGCCTGTAGCTCCTAATGTGACGCAATCTGTGTGCCAAATGCAGCAGCACTAACTACTCTTGTTGATGCACCTTATACAGTTGTTATTTTATTTACACTTTCTACGCCTCCTCTGCCCCACCTGTTTGTGGCAGATTTACTTGCCTTCAGTCTGGTTGTACCAGAGTCCATGGTGTAGCGGTGGGTGGAGAAGGGGTTTTTCCATCTTTTAGTTTCCCCTGCTGTTTGTGCCACGGATCCCTGAGCCACGTGGGGATGCTGGCGCTGGGACGAAGTCCATGGCATGAGTGTGCATTGGCATGCTCACGCAATATGCAATGCAGCGCATTCCCCTCCTCTTGTCCGGTATGCTCTGGCACCTGTGCATCTACAGGTGGCAGGAGTGCAGCAGGAGATGGCACCCCCCCCCCAGGAGGAGACCTTCCTCTGGGATGCTCGATCCTCCTTCCCCCGGCTGGCCCCTGATGACCCAGGCTCGTTCCCAAACCCGGGTCACCGGCATCGTGAACGGTAGCAGCATGCTGCCTCCTTCCCAGATCTGACCACCTGCTCAGCTCCAGTATCACCCCCTCCTGTTCTTAGCTCCCTTCCTTCCATACTCCATCCTGTCTCTCTACCTCCACCAGCCCTACTTACCCATGTTCCCATTAGTGTCTACTTGCTTTCTTGCACCCTACCTCTCAGTTCTCTGCTTAGTAGTCTTCTCCTCCCCTGTCCTAACCCAGCAAACTCCCACTCTCTCCTATGCCTGTTCTACTTCCCCCTCCCTCCACCTACAGCCACCTCTAACTCCCCCCTCCAACCTTCGTCCGTCTACCCCTTCAGAATCTCACCCAGCTCTACTGTTCCCTGTTCTACAATCTGCAGACAGTTACCTTCATTATTCTCCTCTTTGTGCTTATATGTTCCTTCATGCCCCCCCCAGCCAAAAGCCTCCCCCACATCTCACTCCTCCCCCCTCCTCCCTTTCATGCTAAAGTTCACACTACAAATTTGAGGAGCATAGAAAGGTATTGGCACATTATTTGCTCCTGGTTTTATAAATAGTACTTCGAGTTTCCTGCATGCAGAATGAATTTGTCTAATCTGGTCTTGAAATCTGATTTGGTTTTACTAATTATAATTTCATGTGGTAATTGATTCCAAACGTTAACAATATGTTGTGTGTAGTAGTTTCTTCTCCTAGTATTGGTTCTGAGTTTTTGTGGTTTGATCACAAGTGGGTGCCCTTACGTGTGCATGTGGTACCATTTTTCAAATCAATTTGTAACTTGTTCATTGGGTAAGGGTCATGGATAATATTGTACATCAGCGTGCTATCTCCTCTCGCTCTCCTAGTGTCAAAAGGTATAAGGTTAAGACTTTCTATCTATTTTCATAGGATTTGTCCTGTACCTTCATGCTGAACTCTCTTCCCTCTGTACACATCCCTTCTGGTAAACGGACATCACAATGGGCTACTGTACTCTAAGAAAGGGCTAGCAGAGACCCTATACAAGGGCAAAACCACTTCAGCTGCACGACTGTTGAAGTTTTTCTTCACTGTCCTTAGGTCCTTTTTTGCCCTGGCAACTAGTGAGGAACACTGTTTTCCCCAGCTGAAAGAGAGATGATAACTCGCAGACCCCTTTCTTCATCTATGTGTTTTAGTATGTTATTACACAATGTGCATGTGTGTGTGATGTGACCTCTTTTTCCATATGCATGATGCTGCACTTCTGTACATGGAACTGCATCCCCCACTTGTATGCCCACCTGGTGATGCTGTCCAGATCTGACTGTATATATTTGATTGCTTCTGAGTTACTACAAATTCCACCTATCTTGGTATCATCAGCATATTTATTTGTCCAGTTTATCACATTTTGGTTCATATGCAGTAAAAATTTGGAATAATATGGGTCCAAGAATGGAACCATGGGGCACTCTGCTGGTACCTTCCCCGGTGCTTGAAAGCTGTCTGTTTACGGCTACTTTATGAGTTCTGTGTATAGCCAGTTGCTAACCCAGTTGACTATGTGGTTCTTGATTTTCATTGTGACCATTTTTTTATTACGGCCCAGTGTGGTATAGCGTCAAAAGCTTTTGAAAAGTCTGAAAATATACAATCAACTGGTTGTTTGGGGTCCAAGGCGGATGAAACCTTTTCATAAAAGCAGAGGATATCTGTAATACAGGATCTTTCCGAAGCAAAGCCATGTTTTAGGATTTTGTCTTTGATAATCGATTCAAGTGTGTCCCCTGGTACAGATGTCAGGCTTATTGGTCTTTAGTCATGCACATCGTTTTTGATTCCTTTCTTGTGGATGGGTACTACTGTAGTCGTACTTCAATCTGCAGGTACAGCCCCTTGTTTGATTACATTTTCATATAGAATTCTCAGTGGAAGGACAATGTTTTTACTTAAGATTTTTAATATTTGGGGGGAGATACCATCTGGCCCTGCCACACTATGTTTTTTACATTTATTTTATCTAGGATGTCTTCAATGCTGATTTTGGTCATACCTGTGTTATTAGTGTTTAGACAGATGAATGTGGAATCTCTCTCCCTTCTTTCCACCTTCCTGCCCTACCTTCACCTTCTCATCCCCTGGCATAACAGCAGCTTCCTGCCTCCTGGCTTCACACTGAACACTCTGAAGCCACCTCCACCTGTCCCTAGATTCATGCCCCCCCCCCAATACTCCTTGTCACCATAGGATCTAAAGCTCTCTCCGTCTCATCCTCAATCTGCTGCTATTTCTGTTGGGAATGTTGAGCGTAACCCTGCTCCCCCATTTCCTTCCTTTGCCCTCTACCACTGTGCCCAATGCACAATGGCCCCCATGTTCAAAGCTGGCCAAATGCACCTTGCGGACAGAAGAGCAGTGTGTGGCTACTAGCACATGGCCAGCTCGGGGGACATTATGCAGACAGTTAGCATGCTCTGACTGAAGTTGTGCTAACTGTCCGAATATGGCGCTGTGTTGGTGCAGTGCATAGTGTCTGTGCGCTGTGACAAGGCCCTGACTGGAACTGACCCACAGGAGCTCAATGGTGATAACACAGCCCAAATGGGATACTGCTAGGGCTCCTGTGGGCCATTTTCAGCCCTAATATGCTAATAAGCCCATGGGGCATGCAAGGCACTATGGGCCATTTGCATGCCTATTATGGGATCATTAGCATGCATACGCCTTCCCTGAACACCTGACCTGTAGTGTTGTTACTACCTCCACACCAAATCTATTTTTTTAAAATTTCTCTTTTTATGAAAACTTTTTGTGCACGATCACTACACATCATTATCTTTAATAACAACAGTATACAGCCACTAAGTAACAGGTCTATTCCCCTCGAGTTTACAAAGAATAAAGAAAACACAATGCCAGTCTGACAACTGTATCCCTGTACATAACAGATAGATTATTTACACATTTTTACAGTGATCTGTGTGATAGCCATTATTTCTTTTCTTTACAGATATAGAAACCTATGGATTACATCCCTATCAAGTTGACCAATCCACCTCACGATAAAGGACCCCCCTCACCTGTCATAGCTAGCAGTATTCCCTCAGTACAGAGATCACGGAACAAAATCATCCTGTTTTCCATTCCATGAACTATCCATCCTTGGCATCTATTATTAAACAACTCCCACTGTTGTAGGACTTTATGCATCAACTTCTCCGTTTTATATATACACTAATTATCACTAATTCCCGCCATCTGTGTATAATCGGCGGCTGTTGCTGTAACCACAGTTTTGAGAAAGCTTTTTTGGCTGCTGTTAATAAAATACAGTACTTTAATGTTTCTGCTGATTATTGAACATGCCTTCTGAAAAACTGAAGAAAAAGTGCTAGATTAGAAGTAAATGTTGGAAAATTAGGACAGAATTCTTTAAGGTCCCGTTCTACTTCAGACCAGAATGTTTCCAAGGCAGGGCAATACCAAAAGATGTGTGAATGAGAAGCATTCTGCTCACCATAATGCCTCCAGCAATTGGCTAAAGCCCCTTGAGAAAACTCTGCCACCACCCTCAGAGTTCTAAAAAATCTCACAGTCATCTTCCAGACAAATTCTTTCCGGAGGTCAGAGTATGCCTGCCACCTTATGATAGGCAACTGTTCATTCTCAGGCACCCTCTGATAACTGAATGCCCAAGTCCTGTTCTCATTTTATTTCTGGGGCTTCCATAGTGACTTTTGATGGGATGCTAAGGACTTTAAAAGCCACTGAGAGAAAATGGGCTGGCAATAACTTGCAAATTAGAAATCTGGATTAAGGATGCTAAAGAACGAAGACTGTCTGGGTCCAAGATTTTACCCATTTTAATGGGTGGGTACTGTCTTGCTTGCAGGTACCGATAAAGGTCTGCATTAATCAGCTGGTATTTTTAAGTTGTGTGAAAGTGTAAGGAACATTACTTTCACAGAACTGATAAACATATATAAGCATTAATTTTTCCCACAGACAAAATCTGGCATCCAGACGAGCTGGCTGAACGCCGTACCCACATGTGCTGTTAAAGGGCTCAAGTGTGGAGCTGGTCCAATATTTTACTTTGTGTGCAAAGTCATTTTAGTTTACTTACTGTTTACTGTAGTATAGTACATTGTATCAGGTTCATTTTGCTTACTTCCAGACTGACATTTTCTGTAACTACAAATCCCAGAATCTCCTGTAGCTGACATCAGAGCACTAGGTTGCAGTGGGAGATTCAATAGCCTGTAGTGCAAGTCAGAGTTTTTATAAGCTCTGGTGCCAGATATTCAAAACTCTGCATGGGGCAAAATTAGCACTGCTCGGCACGCAAAAATAGCCCGGAACCATTTGTAAGCTATATTCAAAGGAATAGCACAGGGGCTAAATCAGCTGAATATAGCGTGCAAAAGAAGGTGTGTAAATAGGACTGAGAGTGCAGTGCACAAACAGCTCAGCAAATAAGACAGCTCTGAATATAGCAACCGGGATATGCAAACTGCAACAGCAGCCCAGTGCACACAGAGGTGGAGTAAGGCAGAGTTGCAGTACGTGGTCAATGTGGGTGACAGTGATGAAGTGCTGCACAACAACTGCAAGCAACACTGTAGGCCAAACACTGCAAAACTGTGCTATGGTTCTTAGAGGTTAGCCCAGGGCTAACTCATTTGTCCGGTGCCAACACATTTGCCTGGCACTAGCACATCAGCCCGGTGCTTAATTTTGCTATATTCAAAGCTCCTATGCAAATGAGCCTACTTAAGCAATCCAAGGGCAAACAGCCACTTATGGCCTGATCTGCATGCAAACCATGTGGACTGCCCAGTGCTATTTCATGGTGCACACAGCTCCACCTGTATGTCAGTCTGGAACTATAGGTCAGGCGCTGCAGGCTGGGGTTGCTCACAGCTTCAACTGTATGTCAGACCTGACAACAGTTCAGTAGCTGCAGGCTACGTTTGTACACAGCAGCAGAGACTATTGTGTCCCGGGGAGTAGCACCACAGGCACAGATGGTGGTGGTGCTGCATGCCATAGACATATTGTTATTACAGCAACAGTGTGTAACAGACGTTACAGTACATAGTGGCTGGTATTGTGAGGGACACAACAATGCCTATGGTGTGTCAGGCAGCAGTGACTGCTGTAAGCCACACAGTGACAAGCAGATGTGTTCTGACAGTGGGCACCACTGTCATGCTGTCCTGTGCCCCCCTATGCTGCATCAATGGCATAGTTGTCCCACTGTGCCATACACATGGCTGGCCATGTGACATGGTGTTTGTGCAGGCGTAGTATGTGCCCGGGGCAGATACTTACCATCAGACAGGCACACTGATGTCAGAAGCTATCCCAGCACTGGAACATAGTGCACTGTGGATGGCCCCAGCTGTGTGGCAGTCCCTACCCCACCTGTACACCCTCCACTCAACACCCTCCACCCCTCCAGTGCTGCATGTGTACTATTATACACTTTGGATTTACACTATGGTTGTTGCACATATAAACCTGTTGTCGTTTTTCCTGACCTGCCCCCGTTGCTCACCTTTTCCTTGTGTTTCACACAGAAGGAGTTGCATGTCTTGTTTGTGGGCCCTAATCTGGACTCATGTAGACAGAGCACCCCTACCTTTGTACAGAGCGCAGGTTTGCCTTACATTGTGGATTTATGCCTTGTAGCCTGTTATTGCTATGTCTATGCCCCCCCATCCTTGGTTTGCTCAGAGTTAAGACAATCTTTTTCTGGCCTGTAATTTGCACCCTGCAAAGTGTCGCACAAAGTTGCGTACACACACTTTGTGTGACGCTAATACACTGAATAAAACACAGCACCTGTATTCACATCCATGCCCCCTCTCTATGCACAGTGCATACATTATCATTTTGCCTGGCGCTAACGCAGTTTGCCTGCGCTGTTTGACCTTTGGAATATAGGGGACCCACGCAAACCCAGCGCAAGCAGTTTGCGCCCCGCACAAAGATTTGAATATCTGGCACCTGATCTTTTGTTTGCTGCTCCCACTGTCCTCTCTGGGCTAAGTACAGTCACAGAGCACTGTACATAGCTCCTGATGAAAAGCAGAACTGAAAAAAAAAAAAACTTGGAGATTATAAAAGCTCTAACATGCACTGCAGGCTATTACATTTCTCACTGCTGCTTACTGCTCTGATGTCAACTGCAGGGGAGTCTGGGATTTGTAGTAACACAAGATGTCAGCCTAGAAGTAAGCAAAATTAGTCTGATGGAATCTACCGTACCACAGTAAACAGTAAGTAATGTAAAATGTTACACACAAAGGCCCAGATATTCAAACTGCGCCAGTCTGAGGCGCAAGCCCTTGCGCTGCTCAAAATAGTTGCGCAGGGGTGTGGCCGGGGTGATATTCAAAGGAGTTGCGCTGTTGAGCAGCTCCTTTGAATATCGCCCCTGAGCTACAGCATTGGTAAGATGGCGCAGTGGAACTTGCTTACCGTTAAGCCGTTGTAGAGTTGAGTAAGTTGAAACGACGAGCTGCCGGCGATCGGCAGGAGACTATCGGGTTCTTCCTTGATCAACCTGGGGGTTTATGCAGTTCTGCCGCGATCAACACTAAGTTTATGCAGGTTCTGCCCGCGATCGGGCACTGGGGTTTATGCAGGTTCTGCCCGCGATCCGGGCACTGGGGTTTATGCAGGTTCTGCGCGATCGGGCTGTGGGAGGTGTGGGGAGACATGTACCTGCTGCCTGCGATCGGGCTGGTGGGGGGCACAGGAGTGAGTTGGGGGCCAGCCAGGGTGGCAGCTGCTGTGTTCGCCCTGCAATGCAGCAGCTCACCTGTCGTTAGCCCTCGACTTAGAAAGCCTTTTTTGGCTCCAAGCATGCGGGCGCAGGTTGGGGTTACGCATGCACAACCCCCGTAACCCGACTGAATATCGGCTGCAGGTTGGCATGGATCCTCCTCCTGTTGAGCATGCATTCATTTGCATTGCTCTCTAGCGCAACCTGGTGCCAGTGGCGTAACTGCCTCCTGCTGAATATCGCAGAATGGCGAATTTTGGACTTGCGCATGGCGCAACCCTGTTGCGCATGGCGCAACCCTTTTGAATATCTGGGCCAAAGTGCACACTGAAACCAGCAACAGGCTTGAGGGTGGGGCCCCTTTATGCTGTCTGCTCCCCTTTAATCACCTGTGATGTCACTGCCATTCCACACCTCTGTTTTGGCTCATTTCTGCTTCACAATAATGGTTGTAGTTTATTTCCTGTGTTGCCTGCTTTTTTGCTCTTTCTCGCTATGTTTCTTTGGTGTTTTATATATTTTATGATTAATTCAGGTTTTTTTCTGTACCGTAGCACTAACCTTTCCTTTATCAAATAAAAGAGCTGGCACTCCAGCACTGAACTCGGTATGCTGCGACTGCTGTGATGGAATTGTGCACTGCCTCTTTAAACGCCCTGGATTTTACTATGTGCCTGCAGCTGTAGCACCGTCCCCTGACAAAGTGGCACATTAATGACACAAAGCGCCAGGGTGTTTACTGTGTTCTCCTTTTCCAGTCTGTAAAATAAAAACCTCTTAGATGGCATTATAGTTCTATTTGTGGCTTCATTTGCTGTTGTTTTTGGCATGTGTGCCCATCGTTGTGCTTCTTCTGCCATGTAACCCTTGGCTTGGCATGTGTGACTCTTGGATCAGCTCTGGCTTGGCTCTAGGTACAATTCACCTGACCTGCCCCTCTCTACCCACACTGGCCAGATCAGGCTTTAGAAGAGTAGTGCAAACTTGCAGCAGTCCAAGCATTAGATGGATGTGGGGAAAAGGAATTTAAAAAAAATGGCACCTAGAATGAACTGGTCTTGTGAGACTTTGTGATCATCTCAGTCAATTTCCAATACAACTCATCAACAAACCTGTCAGCCCCAAGGCTCAATTATGATTTTCTGTAATTTCCAATATTTCCCCAGTTTTGTTGCCATCCCGTCCTCCTACCCTTAACCCCTCTTCTGGTTTTGTACAGCTCTGTCTCACCCAACCCCCATTATCCATCACTTTCACAGTGAGGCTTCCTGTGGAGAGTTTGGAGGACACATTTCTGTGGCTGTCTAGCACTTAATGGCTGCAAATAACTGCATATAATCCCTGCACTATCAGTATCAAACTATTACTTTGCAATGGACTTTGGGATACAGTGTGTTGCAGTATAGGAATCCAGATTTTATTCTCGTCTACATTCGCTGCACTATCAGTATTTAACGCATTGCTTTGTAAAGCACTTTTTGATACAGTGTGTATGAAATTCGGTGCTATATAGAGCCAAGCTGCTTTCTAGTCTACAGTCCCTGAAATACCAGTATCTAATGTGCTACTTTGTAATGCACTTTAGGTTACAGTGTGTAGCAATATATGAAACCGAATTCTATTCTATTCTATAGCCCCTGCACCGTCAGTATCCAACTCATTGCTTTGTAATGCACTTTGGGATACAGTGTGAACGAAAAGTGTTGCATTATGCAAACTCCATTTATTGATGCAGTTATATAATTATATGCAAATGAATGCACATCACTCAGTTTAATAAGAGGTGTGAAACCAAGAACATTCTGGGCTCCAATCAGAAATGGAGCAGCTTTACCGAACCCTCCCTACTGGACACCTGATGGGTCGTCCCTGGGACCAAGAATGACTTGCACGTTTCAGGGAACTTGTTTCAAGGGGAGGGGTTAGGTGATCACCCCCATTCTCATATACTGTAGACCCCCTAACCAGGGAGCATTGCAAGCCCTGAACCAACGGCTGGATTCAGCTAAATTATGGCAAACCAAGCACTCCTAGCAAACCAATGAGGTCAGAACTAATCAGTGCAGCTCCTGAGAAATGTGAAGAAATGATTATGACAATTTGCATAATGAGCAACATTTCAGTCAGGAAATTGCATGAGATGTGTGTGGAGGTGAGTTATCACTGCTGCTTCTGGTGGGAGGAGGGGGGGGGCCTGTCTGTGTGACTATTAAAGTGGCAGTATTAGCTGGCCGTCAAAATAACTTCAATTTTTAACAGCAATCTGGTCTTAACATTGACAGATTCTTCACTGAGGTATTTTAAATGAATTCAACTATTTTTCTGTAAACTGTTATTATTAGTCTGGATTTAGGGTGGCAGTACTATAACGATGGTTGTCCTGAGTAGAACATTGAGTTTGAAGTCTGTCATGTTCTAGGTGTCATACATATGGTTCCTAAAGTAGTCCGTTCCTGTGTTTGAATCCTAGTGTGTCACTGCATTGGTGTGCTGAGGCTAATCAAAGGTTAACTGCAGACGTTACTGTTACAGGAGACAAGATTTACCAGCACAACTTCACAGCGAGTGTCAGGGCCTGAGCACCCCAGAGCAGAGAGTTATTCCAAATGATGCCTTTGGAGAGAGGCAGCTAGAGGGACTGGAGTACTTTTGCACAGCCAAGTTGCCCCACGTGGCAAGCACCGTAGCTGACACTGGAATGGGTGTGCTGCTGTAGTGAGATGAACAGCCATGCTCGCATCCCTCCCGCTACCAGCAGCTATCATCACAATTAGCCAGCATCAGTCAGTGTTTCTTGGGCCAATCAACCGTATGCAATACAATACTGCTACTTTTAGATATATGTAAACCTTTTCTTGTTTCACAAGTTTAAATTTATTGCAAAATACATTTTTCTATATAAAATTAAATTCAGGAAGATTGTGGCAGACATCTTCTAAGTGAACAGAAATTGAGAGACAGAGCTGCAAGAGCAATGGAGTGGGGGAGGGGAGGAAGAATGGCCTAGTCAACTCTATCATCTCAGTTTAGCAGTAGGGGGTAATTACTGAGTTAATCAGACAGAACAAAAAACAACGTCAAGAAAAACAGCAAATGTCAAAAATACTTTATTTAATATGTTTGTTCTGTGAACTTTCATAGTTTTCAATTGAAAAATAATGATCCGTTCAGAAGAATCACCAGTCAGTAGCTAATTAGCATGATTGTTAGTTATCTGGAACAGGTCTGTGGTTAATGGCGTGGTTAGAATTCAGGGACACATTCATTAGCTTCTGTATGGACACTTATTATGGAAGGCTGTGAGAATCACAAGTGTGCAATTTTTTTTCCAGACTAAGGTGTGATATTTAAAGGAACCATCCACCATTTATAGCCCACTGTGACATTACCCTAATCATAACTCATAGAGCCCACCAACAGGGACAGTACCCTATTTATAACTCATAGAGACCACCAACAGGGACATTACCCTAATCATAACTCACGGAGACCACCAAAAGGGACATTACCCTATTTATAACTCACAGAGCCCACCAACAGGGACATCACCCTATTTATAACTCACAGAGCCCACCAACAGAGGCATCAACCTATGTATAACTCACAGAGCCCACCAACAGGGACTGTACCCTATTTATAACTCATAGAGACCACCAACAGGGATATTACCCTAATCATAACTCACAGAGCCCACCAAAAGGGACATTACCCTATTTATAACTCACAGAGCCCACCAACAGGGACATCACCCTATTTATAACTCAAAGAGCCCACCAACAGGGACATTACCCTATTCATAACTCACAGAGCCCACCAAAAGGGACATCGCCCTATTTATAACTCATAGAGACCATCAACAGGGACATTACCCTATTCATAACTCACAGGGCCCACCAACAGGGACATTTACAGAAGAAAGGGTTCTGAAAGAACTCTTAAAACTGAGGGTGGACAAATGGGGCCTGATGGGATTCATCCCAGAATTCTAAAAGAACTAAGGGTAGAACTAGTGACACCACTGACTACCCTCTTTAACAAATCATGGGAGGATGGGGTGGTACCTGAGGACTGGAGGAGGGCAGATGTGATTCCCCTTCACAAAAGTGGGAGCAGGGCAGAAGCAGGAAACTATAGACCTGTTAGTTTAATTTCAGTGATAGGGAAAATGACGGAATCACTTCTGAAGGAAAGAACTGTCGAGTATCTAGAGGCCAGAGGGGCACAGGACCCAAGGCAGCATGGATTCACAGCAGGAAGGTCATGCCAGACGAATCTAATAGATTTCTTTGACTGGGTGACCAAAGTAGTAGATCAGGAGGGCTGTGGACATGGCCTACCTAGACCTTAGCAAGGCATTTGACTCAGTACCACACAAAGATTAATATACAAGTTAGCCAGCCTGGGGTGGGTCCCAAGATGATAGCCTGGGTAAAAATTGGCTGGAGAATATGACACAGAGGTAACAGTAAATGGAGTCCACTCTGAGAAAGGAGTTACTAGTGGGGTGCCGCGAGGTTCAGTATTAGGACGGTCCTCTTCAATGTCTTTATAAGCGACATTGCAGATGGACTAGAAGGAAAAATATGTCTATTTGCAGATGACACAAGATCTGCAACAGAGTTGATGCACAAGGTGGGGTGTAAAGGATGAGAAGGGACTTGGCAAGATTAGAGGAATGGTCAAATGTATGGCAGCTTAGATTTAATGCTAAGAAGTGGTAATGCACCTAAACAAAACCCAGGAAGAGTACACAATGGGGGTGAGATACTAACAACAAAAATGGAAAGGGACCTGGGGTAGTCATATCAGATGACTTAAAGGTGGGCAAGCAATGTGAGAGGGCAGCAAGGAGGGCTGGGGGATACTGGATGCACAGGAGAGGCATAACCAGTAGAAAACAGGAAGTTGTTATCCCTCTGTACAGACAGCTGGTGAGACCCCATCTGGAGTACTGTGTGCAGTTCTGGAGACCCAATCTCCGCAAGGACATAGACAAGATGGAAACTGTCCAGAGGACAGCAACTAAAATGGTGCAGGGTCTGTACCGGAAGGCATATGAAGAGAGAGACTAAAGGAGCTTAATATGTATAGCCTCGAGGAAAGGAGGGACATGATAGAAACTTTCCAAGTACCTCAAGGGAATCAACAAAATCCAAGAGGTAGCACCTTTCAAAAAGGGTGTGCAGAACAAGGGGCTACAATTTGAAGATGGGGGCGGCTCAGAGGTAGTATAAGAGTATTGTTTCACAGAGAGGGTTGTGGATGAAGAACGGCCTTCCAGAGGAGGTTGTGGAGTCAAAAACAGTGGTTGAATTCAAGCATGCATGGGACAGCCATAAGGCAATTCTAGGGGTTGGGGGTAAAAAGAAGTAGGCTGCTGGTTAACTAGGATCTGCAGCTTATCCAGTAGGTAGGGAAATGGGCAGACTGGGTGGGCCAAGCGGTCCTTATCTGCCGTCAAATTCTATGTTTCTATGTTTCTATCACCCTATTTATAACTCTCAAAACCCACCAACAGGGACATTATTCTATTCATAAGTCACAGGGCCCACCAACAGGGACAATTTATTTAATTTTTTTTTTTTATTTTAGTCTTTGGTAACTGGGTAAGGCCCACTAGGCATAAATGCCTGTTTTCAGGGGTGACCTGGGAGCACTGAGCGGTTAAGTGACTTGCTCAGAGTCACACAGTATGCAAGTGAAGGTTGTGAGAATCAAACTCGGGTATGGTTTGCTGGATGTACCAAGCTCATTCACACCTCGTACCTCTAACCTCTAGGCTATACTGCCAGCCCTATTTATAACTTGCAGAACCCACCAACAGGGACATTACCCAATTCATATGCCATGGGGATTGTCCCTCATTTATAACCCACAGAGACTGTCCCTCATTTATAACTCACAATAAGTGTCCCCCCATTTATAATCCCCAGTGAGTGACTCCCATTTATATGCCACAATAAGCATCTCCCATTTATAATCCGCAGGGAGTGTCCCCTATTTATAACCGACAAGAGGTGGTCTCGAAGACGGTGGGCAGCTTAAAGAGAGGTTGGGATAGACATAGGAGGAAGGTAAGGGTCAAGCGCGGGGCAGATGGAAAGGATGAAAGGAGTGGAGGGGGCAGAGTCAGTAGCTCAAGCTGTGAACTCTGCAATACAAGTACACTAGACAGACCAAATGGCTTCTTCTACTGACTTCTTCATATGTTGGTATGTTCATATGTTCACAATGAGCGCCCCCATTTGTAATCTGCAGGGAGTGTCTCCCATTTATAACCCACAGAGAGTGTCCCCATTTATAACTCACAATGAGCGCCCCCATTTATAACCCACAGAGACTGTCTCCCATTCATAACCCACAATCAGCAGCCCCCATTTATAATCCGTGGGGAGTATCCCATATTTATGACCCACAGAGAGTGTCCCCCATTTATAACCCCAAATCAGTACCCTCTATTTATAATCCAGAGGGAGTGTCATGCCTGAGTGAATAATGAAGTTGTGGCAACAGTGATTCAAAAGTGATCGGTAAGGGGAATGTCCTTTGAAGCTGTGTGCCAATATCAGCAATAAATGCACCCTGCTTGACCCCAGTTCCTAGTATGGACAGTTGTTCTGTGAGTGGTCTGCTGTTTAATGGTGCCCTGCATCTATGTTGGGTGCCCCGGTCCCCATCTGCCCAGGCGTGGTGGTATGGTGAGGAGAGAAGAGCAGGTTTCTTGGCATGAGCAGGGCCCTCCATGGTTTGCTCATTAAAGAACTAACAATAAAAGCTGAGAAAGAGACAAAAGCAGCCAGTGTGCATTGTCATTCCAAGTCCGCGTGACTGAAAGGATGGCACCACACTCTGGTAAGGCAAGCTGTAGTAGGAGGCGTTGGGCAGGGACATAAATTACATAGCATCTAACCAATCGGAGGAGGTTCCAAGAAAAGGCATTACTTCTCCTCCAAGGCAACACAAATGCAGAATGAGCACTGGCTCTTCCTCCTCCTCCTTCTGCCCGCTCCTCATAGGTACTACTCTTTCAGCCCCACATTTTGGTACCTTCCACTGGAATGACAAGTCAGGCAGTGCGTGTGCAACCACTGTAATAATATAGTGCAATACTCTGAGGAGCGACCATTCAGTGCTGTGCCTGTGTTTCCTGCATGTGGTCATGTGCAATGCACAGAAGGAGGGTGTGTGAGGGATTAGCATAATGTGTAAGGTCACAGTGGCTCAAGCGTGGGAGTGAGCTGAGCGCAAACTTTGGCTGATGCCTCACCCTTGGAAATCCACCACATCTCTAGCCAGTCCTCAAGCATGCAAAACGAAAAGCAGCCAATGAGTGCTTTTAAAGAGGACAGTGTAGGTGGAGTGGCCCACTGGTGCAGCAGTAGGCCTACAACTCGCAATGCTGGTACCCAAGTCTGGAAACAAGCCTGGATCATTGGAGGCTGGCTGAGGGAAGGGGGGTCGAGGATCCCAGAGGAAGCTCTCCTCTTTAGGGTGGGTGGCGGACCATTCACCATTGCTGGAGTTCCACCTGCTGGTGTCCAGATGATGCAAACCTAGTGGGGATGGCAGTGTGAGGGGAGATGCAGGGGCCTTGTGGCAAGCATGCCTGTTGCATGCATGGCCACACAATCATGGCCCAGCATCTTGGGGAGGGACTCCACAGGGGAGAAGCACCCTCAGAGTGTCACAGCATGATGCCGCCACACTTGAGCCCCTCACTGCCTGCTCAGCACGATGCGCTCTGACCTGCTACCACCAAATCTGTAGACTGTGGCCAGGGGAATAGGCTGCCCTTCTTCAGCCCTACTGTGGGAGGGTCACTCCTTGGGGCAGAAAAGAGGGACTCTCTATGGTCCAGGTTAGGGGTGGGCTGGGTGGTAGCCAAGCTAAGGGGAACCCAGGCTAAGGAAGAAACAAAGAGTAATTAACAAAAACACACACACACAAGACAACTACAATGAGATCTAAAGGAAATACAGTGTTGCCCACCATGATAAAGCACTCTCTGATAAAGATGTCTCACGGTCTTGCGTGAGAAATTGAAATAATTGCCATTGGATCACATTTTGTGCCTGCAGTATCAGATAAGCTATCACTGTCAGAAACTGTGATAAGAGTGCTTCATCCTACCAGGCCACACTGTATTTCCACTGACAACAAAGTGCTTGTGTGGGAAACCATGGGCGGGGGTAGGGGTGACCACCCTCACCATTCGTAGAGAAGGAAACCCTCCTCCATCTCAAGTGGTCCGATTATGTTCTGAAGCTGTTAAGTGACTGGGAGAGATCATTTGTGCTATTCCCTTTCTGGGTCCTCGTGCCAGGATTTCTTCTTCCCTTTTGTCTGTAAACCCTTGTGGTTGATACACTGCGGCACAACTGTGCTACGCTTTGCCTTCACTCCGTCACTCTGTCAGTACGAGCAGAAGACAGAGGAGCTTGGAAACAAATACAGAGATGGCAGCTGGGGTGGGCTGCCCAGTCCTTGAGCTTCTCTTAGCAATTTCCCGAAGATGAAATGAGGTGGTCTAGCTCGTACATTAGACCCCAATTGAAAGTGAAATGGGATTATTTACTAGCATTGCATGTCTCCGAGATACAATAGAAGATTCATACACTGTCAAGGTACATAAAGCAGTAAAGCATTACAGGACGGGAGATGGAGTGTGCTGTTCATTAGGTACAGCCAGATATTCAAGAGCTGACAATGCTTTAAACACTACCGTATGAGGGAATACATGTGCCTTCAATATTTAGTCTTCTTTACCCTTGTTTCCCCAGTTTTGTAACACATATTGGGCCCTTGAAAAGTGAAAGACTCAGGACACAAGAGGCTGAAATGTGCTGTGCTGATCAGGCACAGTGCAGCCTTCTCACCACTACACTACCGATTTACCCTCACCCTCAGCTGGGGACACCATCTACTCTGGGGGGGTGGAGTAGGCTGAATTCCTGAATTTTTCAAGGCCTGCTCTGCAAATGGTTTTTCCAGCTCCCGAGCTCTGTAATTGCAGTTCAGTGTTACTGGTTTGGGTTTGTATTATTTAACTAGTTGTACCAACTGTGCTGTTTTGTGACCTGGAGAATTTTACATAATCATTTATTTATTTAGGGCTTTGCAAACCAGAATGAGTTCCTTGAAATGCAGCGCTGAGTTTGTTTTGTTTTTGTTGACCAGGAAACAAGGGCTAGGCAATTCTGCCTAATTTCATCTTTCGGTTTAACTACTCATCTGACAGATGGTCCCCCAGGAGTGCAGCACCCCTCTCATGCTGCACTACAGTGTCAGTAGATTGTTTTTTGGCCCAAGTTCCTGGTGTGGGGCTAGAACCCAGAGCCTTCTGAGTTTTCGGCAACAGAGGTGAGTGTGCAATCTGCTGAGCCACTGACACTACTACAAGAGGTTCCTGACAGATGATCACGGCAGCATACTGTTAGCAAAAAATGCTTAGTGTATGTTCAGAAAGCTTAAAACATAAGCAAAACAGTATATGATCAGGGCCTGGTAGTGTCCCTATAGTCAGGGTTACGAAAGCTTCAAATGTTTTTCTATATTAAATCCCTATTTTTGCACCTTAATAATGGACAGAATAGCCTGAAATTCTGCATAAGCATTCTGGGGTCGAAGGTTTCTCGATCCTGAAAATTTACAAGCGATCTACGTTCCAGAAGGTTAAAATTACATAAAAATATGGAGATTACCATTTTAATTTTTGCTCAACTATAGCTAAACAAGTATTTGCCAATGCTGAATGTTTGCTTGCAGTGTAACAGGGCTTTCAAGAGCCCCTCATGTTGTTGGGACAACTCTGAAAAACATAATATGTAGACATAATTTAGCTTATTCTGTATTTCATCCCTTTTTGTAATTGTCACCATTATTTCTTTATTACTGAGGACATTTACATGGAAACAGGATCTCTGCCCTGTCTGCTTTGTCTGTCTACTTCTGCAGCCCCAATTCTGTTTAAAGAGCACCTTTCATGCATTTTTTTTCTCTGCTTGCAAAATGGTCAAGAGGCTTCCCTATCCAAATGGGAGTTCTCTGTAGTGGTTGTAAAATGTTCTCGTTAGCCCCATAAGGAAGAGAAGGGATCGTATTTTTCCTTGAGGGGGCAAGCCACTCGATCCCTTCCACTTCCTGATCTCCGATGCCATCCCCACTCTTTCTTGTTTTATGATGCCACTATCTGGCTAGCGCAGAGACGTGCTTCATGTAAGCCTATGGTGCGTGGTTTTAAAAGTTATTTTTATGAGGTTAACCCGACTCTTGGTACAAATTGAAGCCAGTATTCAAGTAATAGGGCCCTTTTTACTTGGATACTGGCTCCAATTTGTACTAAATGTCAAGTTAACATCGTAAAAATAACTTTTAAAACCACACACCATAGGCTTACATGGAACATGTCCCCATGCTAACCATATAGTGACATCATAAAACAAGGAACCGTGGTGATGGCGTTGGAGATCAGGAAGTGGAAGGAATAGAGTGGCTAGCCCATTCAGGGGCAAAATACAATCCCTTCCCTTCCTTATGAGGCTAATGAGAACATTTTACAACCACTACGGAGGAACTCCCATTCAGGTAAAGAAGCCTCCTGACCATTTTGCACTGCACTGAGAAAGGTGCTCTTTAAGACATCCTAGTCTGTTGCTCTGGATATAATTATGTTGTCATAAACAAGGTATTATGACATCATGTGTAGTCAAGCAGCCAAAATGAATAAAGTTCAAGGGACAGTAACCTTGTTTTTATGTCACTTTCCTCGGTAATAAAGGAAAAAGGGAAAGAACTGCAAAAATGTAGCTCTGGCTAAGTGATTCAGAGTGTAAAGACACAGAACTGTAAAACAGTTGGTTGCAGGTTCAGCCCCCCTCAGGGCTGCAAACAGTACTGCCCAAGGATGTCTGAGCTACAGTAAACCTGCAGCTGGGACAATGGCATGGAGAGATAAGGCATTGGATTTATTTTTTTAGTTTTTGTTGACTGGGTAGGTACACTAGACAGCAGGGCTGCCTGTTTTCAGGTACAACCCAGGAGATTACAACAGAGGGCATTTAGACAACAGTACATACAGGGAAAAAATCAAGTGAGCAAGAATCGGTACAGAGATAGGCTAGAGATCATTCACAATTCAGCTATACAACCTATACAGCAATGACAGTACAGCTGCAAGAACAATATGTAAAAACAAAATACATGCTACAAGTGCAAATAACTGGCATTTTTAGGACCAACAACTAGTGGGTAAGTGTTGGGGGGTAGGCGTAGGATGCCTCACCTCCTGCCACACCAGCTACCTGGGTTCGAGAATGGACCAAGGTCGCTCGGGGGGCGCTGGTGGGGGAAGGAGGATTTAGTGTCCATCAGTAGATCTCCTCCTTCAAGGTGGGGGGAGGGGGTCAGTGTGTACTGCTGCTTAGCTGCCCCCTAGTGGAGGGTAGGTGGCATAGCAGTGGTCACCAGAACTGAAACTGGAGGTGGGTGTTGAAAGTGGGCATGGTTCTTCATGGTCTATGTGTGCACTGTTGTATGCCGCCGGCTGTGACTCAAGGGAAGTAACAGGCAGAAAAGAACCCATGTCTGCAGGATGAATATTGAATAGGCAGAAGTGGGATATAGCAGACAGGGTTGGGTACCCCAACTAGTGGCTTTACTGAAGATCTGGCAGGCAGGTAGGTGTATCAGCAGTAAGGTCTGGTCCCCACCATCGGCTTTACTGAAGATCAGGTGGGTAGAGAGGCATACAGGTGAGAGAACTGTGCAAAATATTGTCCATAAAAAGAACATATCTGAAAATACATTTTTTCACATCAGTGTTTATTCAGGCAGAGTTAAATGTGGATCATTAGGAGAGATGAATTCTATTTCTGTAAATAGGAACGTTACTAACTGCTGCCAATTAGCTCACATTTCCTGTCCCCATTAACATGTTTTTTTTTTGCAATTAATATTATATATATAAAGATAGACTGTAGGCACATCTGCCAGTGAAGTTTTGATGAGGTTTGAGTTAGGTAGGTGAGAGGGCAGGGGAGAGAGGTAATGCGTTGGAGGAGATGAAAAGAAGAAATATAGAACTGGAACTAAAATAATAGAATCAAACATAATTAGAGTCTTGCAATACAATACAGTGATGCCCAAGGGAGGGACGCGGGCATCTTTCTAGGACTGCAGATTGGCAAATGTATGATAGTTTTGACAGGCATAGGAGGGAAAGGGACTGGGGGGTACAGTGACACAAAGAGAGGTAGAAAATGGCTGTTGATCAAACAAACAGACTCTATCTCCACGCCCAAAATATGCTCAAATCTTACTTTGTGCCTGATACAGAAACCCTACTTCACCCCTTCCCCAGCAGCAGAGCTCTCAAGGAAATTCAAAGTAATAGACTCTTTCCAATCAGTAAGGGAGAGGCAGGTTAAGGAGAAACACCAGAAAGCACTACTTTATCCGGAGGGGAGTTATTATATGGAATAGCCTACTCAGTGAGGTTGTGGAAGACAGCAGTGCACAGATTTTTGAAGCAGGGCTAGACAGACTCCTGAGGGAGAATGGCATTGAGGGTTGCACAGCATGAGTAGGGTAACACAGGACTAGACAGATTCCTGAGGGAGAATGGCATTGAGGGTTGCACAGCATGAGTAGGGGTAACACAGGACTAGACATTCCTGAGGGAGAATGGTACTGAGAGTTACACAACATGAGTAGGAGTAACACAGGACTAGACAGATTCCTGAGGGAGAATGGTACTGAGAGTTACACAACATGAGTAGGGGTAACACAGGACTAGACAGATTCCTGAGGGACATTGGTACTGAGAGTTACACAACATGAGTAGGGGTAACACAGGACTAGACAGATTCCTGAGGGAGAATGGCATTGAGGGTTACACAGCATGAGGAGGGGTAACACCGGACTAGACAATCCTGAGGAAGAATGGCATTGAGGGTTACACAGCATGAGTAGGGTAACACAGGACTAGACAGATTCCTGAGGGAGAATGGTACTGAGGGTTATACAGCATGAGTAAGGGTAACACAGGACTAGACATATTCCTGAGGGAGAATAGCATTGAGGGTTACACAGCATGAGTAGCGGTAACACAGGATTAGACAGATTCCTGAGGGAGAATGGCATTGAGGGTGACACAGCATGAGTAGGGGTAACACATGCCTAGACAGATTCCTGAGGGAGAATGGCATTGAGGGTGACACAGCATGAGTAGGGGTAACACATGCCTAGACAGATTCCTGAGGGAGAATGGCATTGAGGGTTACACAGCATGAGTAGGGGTAACACAGGATTAGACAGATTCCTGAGGGAGAATGGCACTGAGGGTTACACAGAATGAGTAGGGGTAACACAGGACTAGACAGATTCCTGAGGGAGAATGGCATTGAGGGTTACACAGCATAAGTAGGGGTAACACAGGATTAGACAGATTCCTGAGGGCGAATGGCATTGAGGGTTACACAGCATGAATAGGGGTAACACATAACTAGACAGGTTCCTGAGGTTTACACAGCATGAATAGGGGTAACATGGGACAAGACAGATTCCTGAGGGAGAATGGCATTGCAGGTCTGAGACTATTACTCTTGGAAAGGTTTAGGAAAAACAGGACCTTGATAGTAGCTGCCAGAGAGGTCAGTGAAAAAGTGAAGGTTGGGAAAAGGGTAATGTGAGAGAGGGAAGGGGGTCAGTTAAGCTAAGAAGGGGAGAAGGAAAGGACGGAGACAGCAGAACCTGTGCACACAAGGGGAAGTAAGTGTTGAAAGAGGTGGTGACTTCAAGGGAATCAGATGTCATGGACATTACAAGTTTGAGGATAGGGGTTCAGATACAAAAACACTGTCTTCATCGCCTTCCCCTCTCCCAAGTGTACCCTTCATATAGGGCTTAGCAACAAATCTGGAGAACCAGTGAAGACTGTCCACCCAAGATTCTCTGCATGGGTTTAGTTTAGTTACAAACAGTCTAAGAAAGCTGATGTGTGCATAGAAACCAAGCCGAAATGGCAAAAGCACTGAATCACATGCCTTCGAGATTTCTGAAGGAAATACTTCCAAACAGATGCCTGATTTCCTCTGGGAATTCAGAACAGCATGTAGTCAAATGTTCCCCAACCTAAAGAATAATTTCTAACATTTGGAATAGCTGTGATAAATATTGTCCGCATTTATGTCAGGCATTTAGAAAAAGTCAGAATTAATGGCAAGGTATGAAAAATTCCAGCAGTCCACAGGGAAATCAAGGGAGCAGCAGCTCAGGGTGCAGCCTGTGATGTATTATCAAGGTAAAAGTGCAGACCATGTAGCGTGTGACACCTGTGGGGAGGATGCAATGAAGTGACGGCACTGCACAATAATGTAGTTATATTATGTCTCAGTAATTGCATCCTGCCGGAAGGCTGCTATCGCCACAGCCTCAGTGTTGGCATTCACATGGAATGTCGCAACAGTTGGACTCCTGACATGTTTTTTAATGGAGTTGCATCTTAGCACTTTTTAACTTTCACAAAACTGTACCTGAATGTAAAATTAAACTAATAAAAAAATACACTCTAACAATGGCTTAAAGTCCAGTAATGCTGTACTTTCCTACAAAACACACATGTATCAGTTAGTAGTCCTCCCAGCTGACTGGCTGAAGGCCATGATGAGGAAGAATAATGGGGCAGGCATTTAAAGAGCAGGAGCGTACCCATCCTCAGATCTGCTCCTCAGCACTCAGGTCATTAGAAAGCCTGTTCCTTCCCAACTGGGCCCCTGGAGGGGGAGGGGCTCTTTGGGAGGACCCATAACATTAGGGGTAGCCAGGATACAGCCAGTGGACATCACATTTACTCGGGGGGCATATTGGGAGACCAATAACATTAGGGATAGCCAAGATACAGCCATTGGATATCACACCTGCCCTGGTAGGAGGAGGGGCTCATTGGGAGGGTCCATAACATCAGGATTAGCTAAATGGACATCACACCTGCCCTGGTAGTGGAATACATGGAAAAGATCAAGCTATCTCAAGGGGCAGACCAGATACACCCTAGGATTATAGTGGTGCAGAAGGAACAATTGGGGTGCCACTTGCAGTAATCCTTCAGGACTCTGTGAGACAGGTGTGGTGCCAGAGGATTGTCCCATATTTAAGAGAGGGGGTGTGGTTGGACCCAGGCAACTACAGGTCTGGATGCCTGACATCAGCACTGGGCAAAGTCTTGGAGACTAGTATAAAGGTTAGAACAATGGCACACTTGGTTGTGGCCAATGTTCTGCCCCCTTTCCACGTGACTTTATGAGGGGCAGACCAGGCCAAACCAACCCGATCACTATTGAGGGGGTGCAAAGGGAGGTGGACAGGGGCAGGCCAAACCAACCCGATCACCTTTGAGGGGGTGCACAGGGAGGTAGACAGGGAAGGGGCATGAATGTACTCCCTCTGGACTTCAACAAAGTCTTTGACACTGTAGCACATGACAAGTGTCTGGGCACAGTAAACCAGTGGGATATACACAAGGCATCGACAAGAGGGGTTGCTAACTGGCTTGGGTGCTGGAAGCAGAGGGTGATGATGGACAGGCACTACTCTGAATGGAGAGGTATACTCAACAGCACCTGTCTGGGTTCAGTGCTGGTGGGCCATTATTCGTTATTTATTTTATTTAGTTTTTGTTGACCAGGTAAGTGCACTAGATAAATCCTGCCTGTTTTCAGGCACGACCCAGGAGAGGGGGATGCAGATGAATGCCAACTGACCTTGAACCAGATTAAACTGTTGATGGTATTTTTAGTGAATGAGGGAAATTTGGCCAGGACACTGGGGAATTTCCCCTACTCTTTTCGATAAGTGCCATGGGATTTTTAACATCCACCTGAACTACCACCAATCCAGGCAGATGGGACCTCGGTTTAACATCTCATCCGAAAGACAGCACCTCAGAAGTGCAGCACACCTCTCATGCTGCACTATAGTGTCAGTACTGGGATATTAACCCAAGTGCCAGATGTGGGAACTGAACCCACAGCCCTCTGATCTCCTGGCCTCAGAGGCGAGTGTGCTACCTACTGAGCCACTGACACTGCCAACAACTTTAACATCCTTATTACTAAGGATCTGGAAGCTAGGATCTGCAGCGGGCTGCTTAAACCAGGGTTGTGGACTCATATGAAGATGGGGACAAAGGTCAGAAGCACCCAGGGCTAAAAGTGTGCAGAAACAACTGCTGGGTCTATACAGGTCAGTGTTATGGGAAGAAACTTGTTTGCAGAAGTTCTTCTTTGCGGGATCCATACGAAATCCCAACTCTTGGATTCCTGATATGAAAAGGCCCGCCTCCACTTTCCCGTCCAGTACGCTATCCTGTCATATAATTTGCTGTTATCCAAAATTCTGACACACGCATAGCAAATGCTGTTCGCTAAATAAACAACCTGTGTTTGTACCCTTTCAGTGTACCGACAGCAACCCCAGATACCCAGGATATCAACTCATTTAAGTACTTAGTGGTAAATATTTCTACCTTGTACCTTAATACAGCAGGCTGCAACCTCGCAAATCACATCATGTAAATAGTATTTGAACAGCATTTCCAGCGGACTGCAAAACAGCCACTGTAAAGTGCGTAGGTCCAAATATTGCAACCTTACCAATACGAGATGTCTTAAATGTTTAACAACAACAGTACTCACTGATTGCAATGGCTGTTTGCAGGTTTATTTGCAGGTTCTTTCCTTGTCAACCAGTTCCCTGATTTTTTAACCGTTACTGCAGATGGCTGTCCAAACTATAACCGGAGCATGATGAGGTTTGCAACGCTTTGCAATGTTAACATTTTCTCCACTTAGCTACTTTTATTACATATTTTGAGACTCATTTGTCTGAGAGTACTGGGCACTCACAGACACAAGTTACCAAACAGCTGTCCAAACCATAACCAGGGCATGAAAAAAGGAAAAAACAGAACTGGCATTTAAAAAGTCATACCACATGGTACTAAAAGAACACAAAGCTTTTGCTAGGGTAAACACAGTTTTTATTTAATGAAATAACACAGGCACTCCAATCGCTGTATGACCGAAAGCAAAGCCAGTTATTTTGTTATATTATCGCTTTGCACCACTTGTGATGTTAACATGTTGCGTTATCAGGGCAAAGAAAACGGCAGGCAGCAATTGTGCTGAGGGCACTCAGGGCAGGCTTTAGTTATAAATGTAGTGACAGGTAGGAGATGGAAACAACCCTGAGCAAACTGCTCTGGCAGAAATAGCAGGGAGTAGGTAGCACAATTGTGAACCCCATGCAAATGAGATGGCAATAAGTGCCAAACAACAGAAATTACACCCAGACTTGTAAAAATGTAATATAGCTCTATGCTACAAGATCCGTTGGAATAGATTTCAGAGTAAACCCCCTGCCCTGTATTCTCCGGCACAGAGAAAAGGGGAGTAGCTTTGGAGTTGCAGGACTCGCAGCTCTGGGAAGTCTAGATGTGGCTGTCTCCTCTGGCATGCTCCCGGCAGAGTGGGCAACCTCAATGCACAGAGAACAAGACAAGGGATACTAACCAAAACTTTCGAACGTAAGAAGAACATGCCCTGCTTCTCCCCACAACCACAGGGGTTTGCCCTCTGTGAGGCTAGTACATTGATTCAAGAAAGTGCATGACACCCATCCACAGCTACAGAATGCTGCTCAGTGGAGCAATACTCGATAGAGGCCAGGCCCCATGCTGCATACAGCAACTAACACGAATATACCCTATAGGGGATATACACCATGCAGGGAGAAATTGGGAGAAAAAATGGAGTAAAGGTGGCCGCCTAGCCACTCTATGAAAAGAAAAAAATGAAAAGGCTCTCCTCTCCTTTCCTTTCCTTTCCTTTTTTCAGTGGTAATAGGAGCCAGAGGCCCCACACTCCCTTTTTTTTTTTTTTAAACAACAAGTAGCCACCCTTAAGGGCCATGGCATAGGATATGGGTAAGGCCCTTGGAATTCTGCAGTTCTGCGGCTGCGGAATTTGCCGCAGAATTTGCATCATGCCACAGAATATATATATAGTGCCGCAGAATTCATTGTTTTTGGTGAATTTTCATATAAATATACTGTTTCTCCATAGTGTCAGGCTTTCTTTCCCACCTCATTTATCCTGAAGCCCCTCCTCTATGCTCAGCATGTGATGTCATCAATGACATCACATCATATTTAGCCAATGACATGACTGCAGTCTGCCAGAGAAATGAATAAATCATGCCTCAGAAATCAGAAAATGCTGCCGCAGAAGTCAAAGGAGCCATGCCGCAGAAATAAGAAAATTCTGCCGCAGAACACCAGGGGCCCTGGATATAGGGTCATATATCTACCAGCACACACAGAGTGAGCTGTCAGAGGCCCTGGCTCACAGCTGAGTGGGGCATTGGGGGTCTGAATCAATGGTGAAGATATTAAGGAAGATCAACAATCACGGTGATTACATCATTTTCATATTTTCGCTAAACCAGTCTTCACCATTGGTTTATACACATACGTCACAGCACTAAGCTTCCCAATTAGGGAGGGGCTAGTCCACCCTGAGGGTAAAGCCACCCTCAGTACTCTGTGTGGAGAACACCTGAGTGCAGGGACTCCTCATGGGCCTGGTGAGGCCTGAGAATGTTCAGAGTCAGTCAGGAGGTAAAAACGCCCCTCAAGTTCCCGTCTGACTCTCTGAGAGAAAAAGTCCCATGGAACTGGGAGTTTAGCACCTGCCACCGGGCTAGAGGTGTCAGTCTGGAAAGGCAAAGCCATACTGTCTGTCGAATGCAGACTCCAGTTCCCACCAGGCTGGAGGTCACCTCATTGATATCATACAGTGCCCTTGTCTGATGCCTTGCCAACTCCAGGCCCTTGGAAGAAAGGAAGATGGCTTGCCCAACTACCCCTGTGTGCAGCATGGCAGCTAGAAGTTGCCCTAGCTGTGCTCACAGGCACTCGTTATAAGCTGGCAGGTATGCCTGATGTGCCAAGATGCACATCGCAGTGTTGGCCGAGGTGAAAACCTTCCTCCCCAACGCATCTGTCTGCACAGAGTCTGCATCAGGAAGTCGTAATGCACTGGGCGGCGAGCCCTGTCCAGGGTCTGCAGGGCCTGAATCCCTGAAGTGGGGTGAGGTGCTGTGCCAGTACAAACAATGAGTACACAGTACCCCTGGTAGGCATCCTTGGGGGCTGGAGGTAGAGCAAAGGGTCATCTCCAAACTGTCTTGGAGCATTCCTTGAAGGCCATTGGCCAGGGAGGGATGAAGCTGTGGTTACTGCTGAAAGCTCCTATGAGTCTCAGCTGTGTGGACAGGGTATTGCGCATGGCAATAGTGCCAATGTACTGCTCCCATAGCATGGCCGTCAGGAATCTCTGGTACAGAGAGTATTCAGAGGTCGAAAACAGGGGTAAGGATGATTTTGAACCCTCTGAGGAGGATGTAGACGGAGAGCAGGCACTGGATCTGAAAGGGGGTGGCAGATGGAGGCCATGTAGAACTGCACATGATTATCACTGGTTTGGTACTGGAACAGTATACCAGTCTTGCTTCCATGCTGACTCCAGGTTAAGGGCCCAAGAGGACCCGGGAATTCAGGCAGGGTGGCACAGCCCCAGGAGGATGAGAAGAGCCAGAAGCTCTAGGATCTATGCCGGGCTACGGGATCATTCAGCAGACCTCACCCTAGGGGAGGACATGATGAACCCGCCCAAGGGGAGTCAACCTACAGAACAAGAATAATCTGGATGGTGCCTGTAGGGGAAATCCCCAGCTGAGGAGAGCAGAGCTGTTCAATCCCCTTAGGGAACGCTGGTTTCCTTATATTGTATTACTACTACTTTTTTTTTTTTTTTGGTTTAAACAATAAAAGTTAGTATGGAAAACAAAATCCCCTCTGGGCAGCTTCAGTCCTCACTAGAAACGGGCTCAGCCATAGTACCAGGAGAGGACTCCACAACCCAGTTAGTCCCTGACCTCAGGCCAGTGCCGCCTCCTGCACTGAACACGGGGTCAGAAAATTACCTAATCATGGGACTCCTCCCAGTCCCATGGTCTGCACTGTCCTTGGTGCCAGGCCCAGTGCTGGATGCAGCACCTGCCCCAAAGCTGTCCCTGCTCCTGACACATCAAGCAGTACTGGAAGCCAGCCCAGTCCCACAAATGGCACCAGGACTGGAACAGACCAGGAGGTGGCAACACAGGAGCCAGTGTCACATCTGTTGCGGGGCATGGCATTGTCCTCCTGCTTGGAGCCGCAAGGTCTACTCATGTCAGAGAGTGACACCTCAACCTTTGCAACAGGGCACTTCCCAGCCCTGGTGCTAATCCCTCTTCCAGTACCAGAAATGGTGCCAGGAGGGGGCCTGTCAACACGACCGACACTGCCCCACTCAACACTGCAAGCGGTGTTGGGAGCCGGGGCAACACCAGGCTATGACACCAAGATGTCCTCCAGTGTAGACTGTGTATATATAGCTTTGGCTTTATCACTGGGGATGTCCATTGCTCAGGGTGAACGGACTTGGCAGGTGCTCAGCCAGCTACCCAAAGGAGTCAGCTGTCCACCAAAGTCTACCCCCAGGGTCTCCGATGCCTTGACAAGGTGAGGTTGGGGAGAACCCTGTGTTCCCATGGTACTGGTGGCACTGGGAAGAGGCTAAGGGAAAGGCCCCGAGGACCTGAACTTAGCAACATGGGTTCACAGCCTACCCTTGAATGTGGGACTCGAGCGACCCAACTTCAGCGTGTGGAATTCAACAGTATAGAGATCCATCAAAAAAACAGGCATCACAAGAATCCATATCGTGGTCAGGGCCAAGACAGGTCTGGCCAACTTGATGTAGGTCCTTCGTTATGATCGACTTCGCCAAGAACACCGATGCATAATTGAGGCTTTTTTGGCCCCCTTATTCTTTTTCTTAGACTAGGACATCTTGGACAAAATAATAAAATGAAGTTAATACCACGAAAGAAAACACTTTGACATTGTCACAGTAGAAGTTCGATGACCACTGAACTGAGGCTTTGCTCCCACGGTGTGTTCCAATAGTGGGAAGAACAGACCTGAGCTGCGTGAGGGATTCAATGATGGTCATTGGCCAGTGCACAACACCATGTGGGTATGTGTTGCACAGTGAGCAGCACCAATAGAGCAGACGTCAGCTCCTCTGAAAGAGCTCCAGAGTTTGTGCCTCCAGTCCTATAGACCCATGTGTATAAATCAGCGGTGACGATTGATACGGGGAAGATCGAGTTGTGCAATTGGAGACTTGGATAAACTAAAATCTAGCATTAACAAATGCAAATGGCTGATCTGGCCTTCTTGTTGGTCTGTTTCTTTGGACCCAGTACCTGCAAATATAAACAAAAATTGTTTGCATGCACTAACCCCAGTTCACAGTGAGAACTGTGCCCTGTGAGCCCTGGCATTAGACTGCAAACATAAAGCTTTGCATTGCCAATACAACAGACAGTCACAGTCTAGCTGCAGCTGTCAGGATGCCATGTTTTGCATGCTGGGCAAGATGCAGGGGAATTGTGACAGTCTTTAGTTGGCATAGTTCAAAGTTTGTTTTGCAAGGTTTTCCCATTTGACTCCTGTCTCTGTTTGATGTGCCACACTTTGTGAAGGTAGCAGAACCAATAAAATGTTTAACTTGATGCAGATTTTTAAACTTGCCACAGTACTCAATAAAGCAGATCAAATTCTTTGGCAACCATGACATTCTAATTTTCCAGAAGACTGGAGTAAATATTACTCCTCAGCACTTTCGACTCTGTCGTGCTGAAACCAAATTGTATTGACCTCACTCTGTTCTTTTATTTTTACATGAAAGAATGTGATCGAGCTTGACAAAGAGGGGCACTGAGGTATTTAAACCCAGAAGATGGATGCCATGTCGGAGAGCAGGGACGTACTCCAGTCCTGAGGTGACACATTCTCCTTTGGGAGTGTTTATTCATTTCTGCTGTAGCTCTGATGACCCATCATGTCTCTCTCCAGGTATCATTACGTCCCCCATGAGACATCTGGCAATTACCTTTACCACTAACATGAAACTGTCACATTACTAAAGGTGAAAAAGCTGTGCAATGTTGCTCAGTCTATGCATAAAATGTCTGCTCTAAGCTCTACCCACTGCCTCTTTCTCCCTTTATCTAGTTAGTTAGTTATGCTATCTGTAAGTTCTGACAAGGAAAGCCACACTAAGCTGTGACAGCTTGTTTCCAGGTGCATACTGGGAGGTGGGTAACATGGACCTGTTTTATTGATGGGGGGGGAAGCTGGCCATGATAATGGAGACAGTCCCCTACTCTTTTTCTATAAGTACTGCTGGATCTTTACTTTCCATCCCGACAGCGACCAGACATGGGCAGAAGGGAACTCAATTTCACATCTCATCTGAAAGATAGCACTTCAGTAGTGCGGTACGCACCTCATACTGCATACAGTGTCAGTTATGTGAGTATGGTGCTAGAACCCACAATCTTCCAATCCTCTGGCCCCAGAGACCAGCACACTACCTACTGAGCCACTTACACTGGCAGTGCAAACCTTTGGTTCTGGGGTCTTTTCCTGAACCATGGCTCACCAGGTTAACCTATGTTGGGCCACATGATACAATTTCTTCTTTTTTGGTTAATTTTACTGGCCTAGGAAGCCAAAGGGCTTATAGAAGTCACCAGCAAAACCTTTTTTGTAATTATATTTTATACATTAGAGCATACTAAAACACA
The DNA here is from genome assembly GCA_016271365.2 of Neoceratodus forsteri. NCBI lineage: Eukaryota > Metazoa > Chordata > Ceratodontiformes > Ceratodontidae > Neoceratodus > Neoceratodus forsteri. Next base: position 98,715,951 of record JADMNL010000034.1, on the reverse strand, counting down.
GTTAAAGAGCACCTGATATAATAGGGAAACCTTTAAACAACAGAATATTTAGACAGGACTGAACTTATAATTCAGATAGTTCCTGCATTTACCTTCCCTTAATGCTTCATTAGTGAGGACATTTGTATGGGAACAGGATCTCTAACTGAAGCCTTCATCTGCGTTGGTTGTTTGTCTACAAGTGACATCATAAATTCTGCTTTTGACTTTATAATCATTTCTACAACAGCTATGTGTGATGTCACAGGTACAGGATTACGATGTCACTTAAAGACACTGAAGACATTAGCACAGAGCTACAGTAGGTGAAGAGCAAGGGCTGGAAATACTGCTTTAATAAAAATGTCCTAAGTAATAAAGTATGAGATGAAGGGAAGTGATGAGCTAGGGAACTAAGGCATATCTCCACTGAGTAACAGAGCACAAACATGATGGGCTGTGCCTTCTTTTGTCTGTATTTTCCATTTTTCTATATTACTATATAAGCTAAATTATTTACTCATTACATTTTTCAAAGTTATCCCAGCTGTGTTAGACCATGAGGCTCTTTAACCCTCAGGACATCAAGCATCCATGCACCACTAACTGGCCTTCCATGCCCCAATCTGACAATTGAGGCCATTTAATCATGTGTCCCAATGCCAGTTGGGACTGTGCTTGAGACCAAGCAAACACACTATATTGGTATTCAAGGCTAGGTGTGAACTCATTCCTCCAGAAAAGCCCCATCACTGGCGATGCAAAAAATACCAGCTTTATAAACAAGCCTTCACGGAGAGTGTCAGAAGGTGCCCATGATACACAGCAATAAAAAATAGAACTCAGCTCTGTATACCAGCTTGAACTCAGAGAAAATAAAGTCTTCAGTCTGGCTTGAACAATATTCAAGGACTGCAGAGTCTGGAAACAATCCCCACAAGGGCCAAACACTCTCCGTACTAGTTTTCCTAGGGGAGAGGGGTGATTAAGCGTATTTTCAACAAATAACATAACGAGGTTAGACTCTACATTTCTGTAACTATACTGTAACTACAGGGTAATTATGCTGTACCTACAAGCAACAAACATGTAACTACCGTGTACTTACTAACATACTAAAATGCCAGCAGAATAGGCCTAACGGTCTTTCGTGTCTGCTCGTTTGGTCAGCCCCCACCCTGGGTGCTGACCTTGCTGTCCCCCTCGCCTTCTCTGGCTTCTCCCTTCCCAGTTCCGGATATTCTTGCTGCATTGGATTTTGCTTCCTGAACTCTTCCCCTGTACCTGTCCCACCCCCTCTTGAACCCCTCCACTGTCTCTGCCTCCACCAGCCCCCTAGGTAGTGCATTCCATGGCTCCACCACCCTCTCAGTGAAGTAGCACCTCCTCCTTTCTCCCCTGAATCTTCCCTCCTCCAGCTTCCACCCATGCCCTCTAGTGGCCCCTTCCTCCTTCCTTCGAAGCACCCTGACTGTTCCTCCCCTATTTACCCTCTTCATGTACCTGAAGACCCTCATCATGTCCCCAGTCCCTTCTCTCTTCCAATGTGTACATGTTTAGCTCTTGAGCCTCTCCTCATAGGTCCTGTCCCCCAAGCCCCAAATCATTTTGGTTGCCCTCCTCTGGACCTCTCCAGGAGGTTAATGTCCCTCTTTAAGTGTGGCCTCCAAAACTGCACGCAGTACTCAGGTGCGGCCTCACCAAGCAGTTATACAGAGGGAGTATCACTCCCTCCTTCTGAAGTGATCCCTAGCGATGCATCCCAGCATCCTGTTGGCCTTGGCTGCTGCCCTCCTACAAGTCTCAGAGTTGTTCATCTTGACATCCACCACCACCCCAGGTCCCTCTCAGCCATCGAGACTTGTAGTATCCCCAGGTGTGCACACTTGGCCTGGGTTTCTGGCCCCAGGTGGAGTACCTTGCATTTCCCTGCATTGAACCTCAGCTTCCACTTTCTAGACCATCTTTCCAGAGCCTCCAGGTCCCCTGCAGGGTCACCCTCCTCCTCCCCATCCACCACCGCCCCAGTTTCGGAGTCATCTGCAAGAGACTCATCTCACTCCTGATTCCTGTCCTTATGTCAGATCGTGAGCGTTGAACAGAAGGGGCCCAGGACTGATCCTGTGGGACCCCACTAATGACCCTCCTTGGGGATGAGACTATCCCACCAACTACGACCCTCTGGGTCCGGGTCCTGGAGCCAATTGCCTATCCGTCTGATCATCTGGTTTCCCACCCCCATTTCTCCTAGCTTATCCAACAGGCCCATGTGAGGAACAGAGTCAAATGCCTTGCTGAAGTCTAGAAAGAGGACATCCACTGGTCTACCCAGGTCCAAGGCACTTGTCACCCAGTCATAGAACTCCACCAGGTTTGTCTGACATGATTTCCGGATGAATCCATGCTGTCTATCGTCCAGGCACCCTGACTTATCCAGGTCCCCCCTAGCCTCTCCTTGACAATGCCCTCCATCACCTTGCCCACCACTGATGTCAGACTGACAGGCCTGTAGTTCCCTGCCAGCTCCCTTGATCCCCCCTTGTGGATAGGCACTACATGCGCCACCTTCCAGTCTTGGGGCACCCACCCTGTCCTCAGAGAGATGGTGAAAAGCTCTGCCAGGGGTTTCGCCAGGACATCTGCAAGTTCTTTCAGCACTCTAGGATGTAATTTATCCGGCCCCGGTGCTTTCTCCGTCTTAAGGGAGCTGAGGGCTTCCCTCACTCTCTCTGCTGTGATTTCCACTTCTGGTACCTCTTCTCCCTGCTTAGCCCTCCCCCCACCTGCCAGTGATGCCCCCCTCTCCCCAGACCTGCCGATCGGTAAGGGTCCCCCCCTCCTCATTATCTCTGTCTCCTCCCATGTATGATGCAGCATCCCCATTTTCCCTGGTGAAAACTGAGGTGAAGTACTCATTTAGTACCTCAGCCTGCTCCCCCGGGTCTTGTGCCCATCTCTCCCCTGATTTACCTCTTACCTCTGTTCATATTATTACATTGCACTTATGATGCAGTTACATAGCCACAGTAACAGAAACTCAATGTAATGTATAAGCCAGAGCAGAGACCTGTCTTTCTTGTAAATATTTGTAAGTAATAGTGTTATAATTTTTTATTGCATGATGTTTCCCCTCTTGGCTCTGTCTCCCCTGCAATATAGACTTAACCTCAATGGGATCTTATGGTTAAATAAATGATAGCTACACAGACAGACATGCAGACTAGACATACAGACGGGAGGGAGACAGACAGACAGACAGACAGATACTAGACAAAGAGACAAACATACATCTAAATAGGTAGGTACAGTAGGTAGGTAGGTATATACTAGTCAGACAGATATATAAATTGATAGGCAGGTAGGTAGACAGACAGGCACAGGTAGGTTCTGAAGTCTTGGAGCAGGCATATCCAACTCGGACAAAAACGGCAGAGCGTCACAGGGCAGATTCTGGCAAGCGGTCCCTGTACTGTTCTCCAAGAAGAAGCACTCCTTAATCTTACAGATGCCAGTGCTACAAGTTCTCATGTCCTTGCTGTCTTATTCTTCTGCCCTTTTTGATCAGTTCACTTTGCACTGAAAACTATCAGTGGCCTGTTTAATTGCTAAGGTCTCTGCAACCTTTTTGTTCTGTAAAGGTTAACATTATTAAGTATTCAATTATGTTACCGTGTGGTTGATAATTTTACATTGTAACTATACAGGCCGCATTACATATTCCGCAAGCTGGGCACACAGGCTGTGTGGCCTGTAATGGGAGCACTTACACTTGTAGAGGAAGAACCCAATTAATAATATTGTGGCAGAGATAATTACTCTACACCCCACATATGTTGTCCACACGCATACAAATAGACAGGCACACTGCCTCATTTCCATTTTAATTACTCATCAAGGTGAGGGATAGAAATTATGGTGATTGCCGCGCCCCATCCCCAGCTAAGAATCTTTACAGACATTTTCATAACTAGCTTCTGGTAGCTTAGGAGTCTGCTCATGTACTTTGCCAGCTAGCAGGAGGCTTCTACAGAAGAAATTCCTGCCCTTGTTATTTTACCATTTATTGGCCCACGATGGCCCAACTGACATGCAGCATCTTGTTTTCAGTGGGGTCCTGATTCTGCCCAACTTTACAGCTGGGTGGGCCTAAAGTACAGGGAGGTCAAGTGACTTGCTAAAGGTCACAGTGAGTGAGTGGCTGTGGTGGAGGTTCAAACCTGGAAAACAGTGGGTAGAACATGCTGTTAAAGCAGAGATGCTGTAAAATAAAACTTCACCGCTAAATTTCTTGTAAAGTGGGTCACTTTGCACTACACCAAGCCTTGCCTAGTTCTGTGACTTACTGCCAATCATACCTGGAAAAGCTGGGTTTTTTTTATCATTGTTTTATAGTCCCATGGGGCCCCCAGCGCCCCACTCCATCAGGCCTCAAAGTGTTCCCAGCTGCATGCCGGATTCACCTCCTGCATCTGAGCACCCACCTCCACCTCCAGGCTCCGTGGGCTGGCCTGGTTGCCCTACGTTTCTGGCTTACCCTGCTGGGGGGGCCTCCTTCTGGTGCCCGGTCATGAACCCCAGTGAGGGAGAAGCACATTTGAACATCAGGGGAGACAGCTGGAGGGATAGAGCTAGAGCAGGGAGGGGCTTGGTGGTGTGGGTGGGAGCAGGAGGTGGCTGTTGTCCGGTGTGCTAAGCCAGATGATTTTCCTGTGTTCTCCCAGCCCTTCTCATGTGCACTAGTGTCTTGGTGTCATAGGATGGGGGCACGAATAAGGAGTGGTTGTCCATCTCAAGCATGCCTCCATAAGTCGCCTTCAGGAGTTGCTCTAAGAGCTGTGTCATATCACCCTATCCTGTGCAGATGCTGTGTCACACTCCTTGCTGGCCCTGCTTCTGATGTCCTAGGCTCATGGTCCAAACTCAGGTAACACGTGTGCCAGAGCCAGTCTCCAGTGTTCAGCATCACAGAGCTGGCTCTAAAAAAATGCATACCCCCCCCCCCATAGTACCCTCACCTCTCTCCTTCTCCGTCCAGCCTCAACCAAATTAACATAAACTCCCCACCCTTTCAACCCTCTGTGCCATCTTCCTGGTTTTAACTCTGCTCCCATCTTTGGTGCTGTCTTGAATTGTTTGAAGTAGAAGTATTTGTGTTAGTCGCAAAGCCTGTTGTTCTAACAAATGGGTTGTGGCTTGTAGGATTTTGTGGAACTTGGGCTGCCAGGGCCACTGATGACCCACTTCACACCCCCTGAGGCTGAAGGATATAAAAGGGATTAAGCAGATTTGCAAATGCCATTCCTTTGCCACGTAATGAGAGCCCGTTCCAGCCTGTACAAAAGAGACGTCCTGGGTCAGGTCAGAGGAAGTTTAGTGCACCCTTTTCTTCCTACAGACATTACGAAGAGCAGAACTCTGCTACACTTTTTCAGTCTGCTTGTACATGGGCACACCTTGATCTGATAAAAAAAAATGTTCAGCCTTTGCTCTCTGATTTAGCTGCTGCTAAACATGGATTTTTTTATCAATAACAATCAACAAACAGCAGGAGTCATTCAGGCCTGAATAAAACTCTCCATCTTGCTGAACTGAAACATGTTTTAGAAAAAGTTCTATGAATCATTCTTTTCTGATATTAACCCTAGCTAACCCTAGCATTGCTTGAGGTTTTTTTGAGGTATGCTGTTGGTGGGCTGGATTTTTGGTGATGGCCAGCCCCTCTGATCTATGTGTGCACCTGCTGCACAGTCTCTGATCTACGTGTGCACCTCCTACAGTCTCTGATCTACGTGTGCACCTCCTGCTCAGTCTCTGATCTATGTGTGCACCTCCTACACAGTCTCTGATCTATGTGTGCACCTCCTGCTCAGTCTCTAATCTATGTGTGCACCTCCTGCTCAGTCTCTGATCTGTGTGTGCACCTCCTGCTCAGTCTCTGATCTACGTGTGCACCTCCTGCTCAGTCTCTGATCTGTGTGTGCACCTCCTGCTCAGTCTCTGATCTATGTGTGCACCTCCTGCTCAGTCTCTGATCTATGCGTGCACCTCCTACACAGTCTCTGATCTATGTGTGCACCTCCTGCTCAGTCTCTGATCTATGTGTGCACCTCCTACACAGTCTCTGATCTGTGTGTGCACCTCCTACACAGTCTCTGATTTATGTGTGCGCCTCCTGCTCAGTCTCTGATCTATGCGTGCACCTCCTACACAGTCTCTGATCTATGTGTGCACCTCCTGCTCAGTCGCTGATCTATGTGTGCACCTCCTGCACAGTCTCTGATCTGTGTGTGCACCTCCTACACAGTCTCTGATTTATGTGTGCGCCTCCTGCTCAGTCTCTGATCTATGTGTGCGCCTCCTGCTCAGTCTCTGATCTATGTGTGCACTTCCTGCTCAGTCTCTGATCTGTGTGTGCACCTCCTACAGTGTGCACCTCCCGCTCAGTCTCTGATCTATGTGTGCACCTCCCGCACAGTCTCTGATCTACGTGTGCACTTCCTGCTCAGTCTCTGATCTATGTGTGTACCTCCCGCTTAGCCTCTGATCTATGTGTGCACCTCCTGCACAGTCTCTGATCTACGTGTGCACCTCCTGCACAGTCTCTGATCTATGTGTGCACCTCCTGCACAGTTTAGATTTCCCCAAGCTACACTGTTGCTGTTCTGTACTTTCAGCCTACAGTCAGTGTTGGGGGGCTGCTATTTCCATGTTTCTCAGTTTGTGTCCAGTGGAGGGAATAGGGTCTGGGCAGTTTTCATCAGGGAAGGTAAAAGGAGGGAGGGAAGTGGTTAAGTTATTCCACTTACATCAGGAATATAAAGGCAGTGCGTTCCAAGCAAGTCCATTAAAGGTCCATTAACCTAGGCTGCAGTCAAACAGCAGTCCATTCTTGTCAATATACTGAACTGCACTGCCAAAATCTTTAATTAATTAGAAAAAAAATCAGCAAATTTCAAAGCTGACAGCAAGATGTGTCTGGGGTTATTAAGCATTTTACCTTCGACAAAATTCCAGAATGCTGTTTTAGAAGAGAATGCTTTATTTCCCTTGTTTTCTCTTCAAGGACATTAGACACACACAATAAGTCTGCCCAACATGGAACGGCTAGATGTGTAGCTCGGTGCTGCAAAGAAGACAACAAAAGGTTAAGTAACCGGCTGGCAGGCCGCAAACACAGCTTTTACAAATGCATTCTGTGGAAGAAATCATGGGCCTGTCCAGTCTAGGTGCAGTCGAACTAACATTGCAAAATCTATACTTTCTGTGCTTATTAAAAAAAAAAAACAGAGCTCATCAATATGTTTATATTATACTGCCCTAACAGTGGATACAAACTGTGAAACAAAAATGGTTGCTAGAATTAATGATTTGGAACTAAGAGTGCAGGTCAATAAAAGGATATTGCACATCTCTCAAGGGATTTTGATGTGAGGAACAAATTGTGGGGACAAAAATCTATCTCAGACGTCTGAAAAATCATGGATTACCATGCAGTTCCTAAAGGTAGTGAGACCGTCTTAAGGTACAGTGATGGTGAACTCATTTGCAAAGCTACAAGTTGGCATCACTCTGTGTTGGACAAGTGCCCTATGTATAGAAGGGGGCAAAGTCTTACATTCGCCCACGAAGTTAACATGAAGAAGCCCACTATGAACTTTACGCTGTTCCAGAATTTGCATGGTAGTTCACTGAAAACAGCTGCAAAGTGCGTGCATTAGTGCATTTCACGAAGCTTTCCACTTCGGAAAGTGTGAATTTCACGCTCTGCATAGGGCGCAGTGCAAACTTTATGACGTGTAGTCATGGCGCTACACTATCTTGGCAGCTGCCGCGATGTGCAATGTCTTGTCACTTCTCCTACAGCTACCTGTGTGTTTAAGTTTCATCTTTGGTTTTAAGCTCCTGCATAAGTAACAAGCAACCGGAAAAGCAGAGTGTCTCAAAGAAGGAGAATATGTGCCGTATGCACAGGGATGCCAGACATGGATGGGACCTCTCTCCATAGAAGTGGTTAGCTATTACTTCTTTGTATACACAACTGCAATTATAACTAACAGTGACCATCCAAACGTATTAGTAAGCATTAATCACCAATGAAGGTGGCATCTAATGGGGAGTTAATGCATGGTTGGGACCGCTGTGGCACGAGGCTGGAGGCCGAGTGCGTACAACGGTCCCACCATGCATTAACCCCCCATTAGATACCACCTTCAGGGGGGATTAATGCGCTTGTAACATGGCAACTGCAACTGTACTATTTGTCAGATGGTGTTTTCTTTGCTGTACAACAGTAATTACTAGAAACATTTATTTAACGTTTACAATTATGGGGCATGTCAGTTACTTTTCCTGCCTTTCTGCTGCTGGAACTGTGCGCATGCACATTCATCACCCCCACATCGAGTACTATAGTGGCGACTACTTTTTAAAATCTTTCATCTCTGGTGTATCTATAACTATTCGCATACAACTATGTTTGCACCTCTGACTTTGGTACTTGTGCTGCTACTCCATTTCTCTACCCTCGTTCTTTTTCCACATCGCTGCTCTGGTGCATTCTGGGCAACATATCCCTGCATATATTCATATTCTCCCAAAACTGCCAGTTCTCTTCTCCGTGCCCTGTACACCTGACGATTACCACCAATAGGTGGCATTTTGTCGGCACCACGGAACTTCATCTCCATTTCCATCACCTCGCCCTCCTCAGTCCGACCTACAGATGGCGCTTTCTCAGAAGTTGACAGCTTCGCGTCTCCCTCGCGCCGATGTCTTATTTCCCTGTCCTTTCCTGGGCTCTTTTCCATCCATCGGCGACTTCTACGATATGCCCTCACTCGCTCACTGCCTACAAAATTGCACACTTCCCCGTTCTGCCCTGTGTCCCGTTTTCTACGGTGCCCTCAGCGCCACAGACATTTCTGCTGTTCGGCTCAACCCCTGCCGGTTCCCTTTTCTCGTCTGTTCATCGCGCCACCTATCGGTCCACATATTTGTAACCCATTGACTCCTTCCCTATTTCGATGAGCGCATTCACGTGCTCAAGAGGGTATTATTGCTCTGAGCGTCCTAAGGCAACACGGCATTATCATGCCATAATGCCGTGTTGCTCTTGCACCACTGCACAATTGAGCAGCCTAGCTAGATGATAAGGTCTTTATCTGCTGGCAGATTCATATATTCATATCGTGTTCCAGTCAGCCTCGGTCACCGAGCAGGGCAGAAGCAGTTACCCGCCTTTCAGTGGATCCACTTCTATTTTTGCCTGCTTTCAACTCCAGTCAAGTTACAGTGTCTTATGCCACTAGGGTTAGATTACCAAAAGCAATACATTCCCTGGAAAGCCTTGCTGCAATTATTAGTTTTCTAAATTAATGTTTCATAGGCTAACGCAGCAGAGCATGCTATCGGGAAAATATTAACCCAAATGTTTTTCTTTTTTTGATATTGCCTTTTTTCTCCCATTTTGTAAGATGCTCCTTATCACCATTAAGAGTCTACTTTCGAATGTTTTTTTTAACATCCGAACTAATTAAAGAAGCTCCCTATTTAACAAGGTTATCACCAGGGTTCATCCATATTCTCAGCTGCTATTGAACACCGATTGTTAAACACCTTTTTTTCGTGATTACAATAGACTGGCATGGCACTGACACTGCTCACTAGCCTTACGGAACAATAGGTGCTCACAAACAGCTGAGAATAATGCTGAAAACTTGGGGGTCGTCATACTGGAAGACGTTCTCCTTTAATTGTTTCAAATGTAATAAATGCTAAAACGGATTCAAAAGGGAGAAAAACAGGCATCTTAAAAAGAGAAAAAGGACAGTCTAAACAGAACAAAAGGTATAGGTGAAAATGTTCACCATGAGATGTGTGATGATGCCACAGATAAAGAATGTTGACAGCCAATCGAGTTTCTTTATTTTTAAAACCCGTTGCATACTGCAGAGCTGCCTAACCGTGGCCTTGCCCTATTGTACAGACAGCTACAGTCCCTCAGTGAACAGGGGAGTAGAATATAGAGGGACTAGAACTAGGGTGTTTCTAGTCCAGAAAAAGAACAAGAGTTGTGTGCCACTGCTCCTGCTCTGGTAGTAGGGCCCTCTGCTGATAGACTGCCATTGCGTTCCTCGCGGACACTTGCTGTACACAGAGACTGCAGAATATCTGTTGAAATGGGAAATTCTTGTGCCAACAGGGACAGGCATCTGACTTTCTAAGATATGCCTCATGAAGAAATGAAAAGAAACCAATCGAATATTGTTCGCCTTGGAATAGGGCCCTTGGCATTTCAATTGTAACTTCCCAGTTTGGTACTGCTCAGTAATTTTTGATTTATCGTTTTGCCTAGGGCACTGCAGTTCTGAAATTGTAAAAGAAAAACAAGTATGGGAAGTCACCTTGAAAGGCATGGAGGTCAGTCATGTCCTGCTAGCCCCGCTCCTTCAATGACAGAACTGAGCACCATAGGTTTTCCTGCATCTGTAGAGTCTGGTAATCTCCAGGAGCTATAACACCCTAGTGTGCATAACCACCACATTAAGTGCCCTCATTAGGGAAACACATAGTCTCAGTATGCAAATAAGGGGCCACGGTCAGTGTGTACTGCAGGACCTGTCATGGTCTCAGTGTGTAAACAAGGGACCACAGTCAGTGTGTACTACAGTACCACTCATCATCTCAGTGTGCAAATAAAGGGTCATAGTCAGTGTGTACTACAGGGCCACACATGGTCTCAGTGTGTAAACAAGGGACCATGGTCAGAGTGTACTGCAGGGCTACACATGGTCTCAGTGTGCAAACAAGGGACCAGGGTCAGTGTGTACTACAGGGCCACATATGGTCTCAGTGTGTAAACAAGGGGGCACAGTCAGTGTGTCTTACAGGGCCACGCATGGTCTCAGTGTGCAATCAAGGGACTATGTTCAGTGTGTACTACAGGGCCATGTATGGTCTTAGTGTGCAAACCAGGGGCCATGGTCAGTGTGTACTACAGGGCCACACATTGGTTTTAGTGTGCAAACAAGGGACCATGGTCAGTGTGTACTGTAAGGCCATGCGTGGTCTTAGTGTGCAAACAAGGGACTACGGTCAGTGTGCACTACAGGGCCATGTATGGTCTTAGTGTCCAAACCAGGGACCACGGTCAGTGTGTACTACAAGGCCATGCATGGTCTTAGTGTGCAAACAAGGGACTATGGTCAGTGTGGACTACAGGGCCAAACATTGTTTCAATGTGTAAACAAGGGACCATGGTCAGTGTGTACTACTGGGCCATACATGGTCTCAGTGTACAAACAAGGGACCATGATCAGTGAGTACTAGAGAGCCATACATGGTGTCAGTGTGTAAACAAGGGGCCACAGTGAGTGTGTACTACAGGATCACACATGGTCTCAGTGTGTAAAGAAGGGAACACATTCAGTGTCAACTACAGGGCCATGCATGGTCTTAGTATGCAAACAAGGGATCATGGTCAGTGTGTACTACAGGGCCATGCATGGTTTTAGTGTGCCAACAAGGGACCATGGTCAGTGTGTACTACAGGGCCATGCATGGTCTTAGTGTGCAAATAATGGACCACGGTCAGTGTGTACTACAGGGCCATACATGGTCTCAGTGTGCAAACAAGGGGCCATAATCGGTCTGTACTACAGGGCCACACATGATCTCAGTGTGTAACAAGGGACCACGGTCAGTGTGACTACAAGGCCATGCATGGTCTTAGTGTGCAAACAAGACACCACGGTCAATGTGTACTACAGGGCCATACATTGTTTCAGTGTGTAAACAAGGGACCATGGTCAGTGTGTACTACTGGGCCATAAATGGTCTCAGAGTACAAACAAGGGACCATGCTCAATGTGTACTACAGGGCCACACATGGTCTCAGTGTGCAAACAAGAGGCCACAGTCAGTGTGTACTACAGGACCACACATGATCTCAGTGTGTAAACAAGGGGCCAATAGTCTTAGTGTGCAAACAAGGGACCATGGTCAGTGTGTGTTACAGGGCCATGTATGATCTTAGTGTGCAAACAAGGGACCACGGTCAGTGTGTGCTACAGGGCCATGCATGATCTTAGTGTGCAAACAAGGGACCATGGTCAGTGTGCATTACAGGGCCATACATTGTTTCAGTGTGCAAACGAGGGACCATGGTCAGTGTGTACTACAGAGCCATAAATTGTTTCAGTCTGTAAATAAGGGGCCACGGTCAGTCTGTACCATAGGGCTACACATGGTCTCGGTGTGTAAACAAGGGACCATGGTCATTGTGTACTAGTGGGTCATACATGGTCTCAGTCAGTGTGCAAACAAGGGACCACATTCAGTGTGTACTACCGGGCCATGCATGGTCTCAGTGTGCAAACAAGGGGCCATGGTCAGTCTGTACTACAGGGCCACATATGGTCTCAGTGTGTAAACAAGAGGCCACAGTCAGTGTGTGTTCTACAGGACCACACATGGTCTCAGAGTATAAACAAGGAACCACGGTCAGTGTGTACTACTGGACCATACATGGTCTCAGTGTGCAAACAAGGGACTATAGTCAGTGTGTACTACAGGGCCACATATGGTCTCAATGTGCAAACAAGGGACCACGGTCAGTGCGTACTACAGGGCCATGCATGGTCTTAGTGTGCCAACAAGGGACCATGGTCAGTGTGTACTACCGGGCCATGAATGGTCTTAGTGTGCAAACAATGGACCACGGTCAGTCTGTACTACAGGACCATACATGGTCTCAGTGTGCAAACAAGGGGCCATGATCAGTCTGTACTACAGGGCCACACATGATCTCAGTGTGTAAACAAGGGGCCACAGTCAGTGTGTTCTACAGGACCACACATGGTCACAGTGTGTAAACAACAGGCCACAGTCAGTGTGTACTACAGGATCACACATGGTCTTAGTGTGCAAACAAGGAACCACGGTCAGCGTGTACTACAGGGCCACACATGGTCTCAGTGTGTAGACAAGGGGCCACAGTCAGTGTGTACTACAGGGACATACATGGTCTCAGTGTGCAAACAAGGAACCACAATCAGTGTGTGCTACAGGGACATACATGGTCTTAGTGGGCAAACAAGGGGCCACAGTCAGCGTATACTACAGGGCAATACAAGTGTGCAAACAAGGAACCACAATCAGTGTGTCAACAATGGGCCATAGTCAGTGCCCTCTACAGGGCCAGGCATGATCTCCATGTGCAAACAAGTGACCACGATCAGTGTGTACTACAGGGCGCCACATAGTCTCAGTGTGCAAACAAGGGGCCAAAGCCGGGGCAAAATATTGGGCCATATGTAGTCTTAGTTTGCAAACTAGGGGCCATGGTCAGTGCCCCCTGCAGGGCCAGACATGGTTTTATTGTTTCAACATGGCACCACAATCAGTGTATACTACAGAGCCAGACATGGTCTCAGTGTGCAAACAAGGGGCCTGTTTCTCACACTTCCTTCAGCCCATTCTGGAGTACAGTGATAAATGCATTGGTTGGGCAGGAGGAAGAGCCCTTCCTAACCCTAATCCTTGAACACACCCCTCCCCAATCATTATTCCTACCCTGAATCATACTCCATAAACCTTGAGCCGCACCTTGAATCCACCCATGCTCAAACCCCATTCCTAAAATGTGACCCACCAACTTTTGGCCCCCTTCCCAAATCTTTTCTCCACCTTGAAACTACCCTCCCTGAATCTTGACCCCAACCTTGAAATCCCAGACCTTGACCCCCGCGAAGAGATGATACCAAAAATAATTAAAAGTTCTTTTCACTGCATATAGACACAAACACAGTGCAGATACAGTACTTATCAACCTGCCTTTAATCCTCTAGTCAATTAGCAATTGATTCTATATAAAAGCTAGAGGTATTAAAAATTGCTTCGTTAGATGTGTGAGTGGGCTAATTGCTTTTGATCTAATGCAGAACATTCAGCTCTAGGTGCAATTAATCATGTTAGTTATACCACACAATACACCGTGCATCTCTTTCAACCATGATAGACTGGGATCAGCATCATTGTCAAAACACACTTACACGTAGTTTACCCTGTGTCTGAACAGATCAGGTACAAAACGTGTCTTGACTGTAAAACAGAAAAGCAGGAATTAACCTGTTGTGACACCTGCGGCTCTGCTTTCAGACTGGTCACTGTGAGTTCACAATCACAGTCACTTTGCTGGTGGGAGCTCACGAGCAACTTGCTGCACATTCGGAGGCCCAGCGTGTGACAAACATGCAGTGAATTCGCTGACAGCAAATAAGAACATGCACACCTGTCGCCAGCTTGCATTATTATACTGGGCGCTTCTGAAGGGGCTTCTGTGAGGAATTATTGTGACTTTTGATGGCTGAAGTCAAGTATCTGGTTTCAGCTTTTGGGGAGAAGCAGTATGTCTGCATTTCTGTTCAGAATAATAAGAAATATATTTCACTGTGTGGGTTTAGATTTATTGCAGCTGCAGTCTGGATACAACAAGAACACACAGCACTGGAAGATCGCCCTGTATTATCCTCAGTATCAGCACTGCAGTACTCCGTGTGCAATCCAAGTCAATGGCTTAGTTTAACTCTAGGTGTGTCACTTAAACAGGATTAGTTTAGGAATTCTCAGCTTTGTTTTTGTGAACAGCACACACAACATAAAAGTTAAACAACTATTGTGGCATTTATCTAACTTTCTAAAAAGAATCAGTTGTTTCAAGCTCCCTGTTTATGTACAGAATGCTGTCCTTGTCTCAGGCTTCTCACTGCATTCAGCAAATTAGAGTTGGAATTATTGAGGGGCGGGAACATCCCACAGGCACGCAGACCGTGTAGCTCTGAAATGGTTCCCCATAGTTCATGTAGCACTGCCATTAACTTACAATGGGAAGGGGGCTCAGTTTACTGAGGCCCCTAGGAACCCCCTAAACACCTAAAGCTATACAGTGTAATTCTAACACTGATTCCTCTATTAGGGGAACTTTCCCTTTGCACTCTCTGTCCCTTTTTCTGGTCACAGAACTAGTCCATGGAAAACCTGTCAGATACTTACTCTCCTCTGCATTGTCTCCCCCAAGTTTTTCCTTTTCCTTTCTCTGTTCTGTTCTCTTATACCTGGCTTACAGCTGACCAACACTTCTGCACAATGGGAATCATTTAAAGTCACTTAGACTGCTAAATGGCAAATTTGTGTATATTCTGGCTAGCAGAGTTTATTTCTGTAAATTCTACAGTGCTCTTTGGTGTCCTAACCCCACATTTAAACACTGAGGTCAAAGAGAGAGAGAAAGAGAGAGTGAGAGAGAGAGAGAGAAGGAGCGAGCAGCAGGAAGCACTATGTTTGCGTAACTCCTGACTCATGATACATGCAATGGGGATCTTTGTATAGGGTCTGGTACTAAGTGAAACAATACTTCCTACCCTCTGGGAGTCTTTTCCCACCTCAGCACATCTATGTAGATATGAACAAATGCTCTCAGTTTCAAAGTGATTGTCTACATGTGCCACAGATATAGATTTTGTTTAGACAGACATGTTCTTCATTTGTAAAAGGCTCGTTGTCATGTTCCCCGGGGACTTCAGTTTGTGCTATTGACTTCACAAGTGTCTGTTTCAGAGCTCCCAGCCTCCCTCTTGAGATCACTTCTGGTGGCTCCCTTTTCATTGTTGGTGTTGATACTCTTCTGCACAAACCACCGCCAATGCATTTTAGTTGATGATGTGACATGGGACATGTCTTGCCCTTTACGTTGTTGCTCTGAATACAACAACAGCCAGATGCTTTGAGGGGGGGCGTGCATGCTTATTTTATAAGCTGGGAAGGGAATCCTGCTTCCTGATTGGTGGGAGAAGTTCCAAAGCCATGCGATTTGGGAATAGGAGCCACACAGCTAAACGTATTTTAATTCGTTTTTATGGTGGACCAATTTTATAAGCAGAATAAGACACTTCCGGGTCTGGGTTACTATTCCTGAACTGCACTTCCAGGTGATTGAAGGTACTCAGCGCAAGCACTTTGTGCCTCACAATGCACCTGGGTGTATGGTTCAGGAATAATAATCCACATCCTGCCACGTCTTATTTATTTATTGTGTAACCCCTAGATGGCGCTATCCCAGGGGCTACTACCCCTGCCTGATTTGCCACTAACAGGTTGAGGGGCCTGGATCCAATGGCGGGTGCCTCCACCCAGAGGTCAGGGTTTGCAATAGTTAAACTTACTTGGTCACAGCCCTCTGGGACACTGCAACCCCCCTTTCTTCCCACTAGTGGCCCACACAATATATCAGAATTATCTTCACAGTATACACTTACCCCCAGGGCTGGTTCAGGCACTGGGACCTCCTGTAAAATAAGATACAGTGCAACAATCACAGTACAATACTTTAACATAGACAAATACCTCAGGCAGTATAACTTTGCTGAAACAAGCAGCTCTGATTTATTTGGGGAATATAACAAGGACAGGAAATCAGGTTAATTAGCTTATCACTTTACTCATCTACCTATGGCTCTGTGCACAGGCCTATCCCTACCAGTTACTGTCCCTGGGTACCCAAGCCTAGTGGCTAGTCCAAACCGTGGCAGCTGGTAGGGGCCCTTCCACAGAGAAAAGAAAAATTAGTTTAAACAGTCAGCAGTACAGTGATTCCATTTGGATTCAATGTGGCAATTCAACAGGGGCGACCCTGAATTAGTACTCGACCTCCAAACAAGATAGGGTCCTTCAATGTCAGCAGGACTACTCTTGAGCTCCACGAGACTCCTCACACATTTATATGGCAAACTGCAACAGGCAAAAGTCCTTTAATGGCAGCAGGATTCACTTGAGCTAACCAAGCCTCCTCACACATTTATATGGTGAACAGTAACAGGCAAAAGTCCTTTAATGGCAGCAGGATTCACTTGAGGTCACAAGCCTCTTCACACATTTATATGGTAAAACAGAAAGTACTATACCAGGCAGGCTGCTTCTCTATCCCGATCGCAATTACTGCACAATACCCGAGAACACACAGCAGATTCAGTTCCTGACAGACCGAGTGCAATTCAGCAATTTCTCCAGTCTTCTACAGGGTGAGCCTGGTTTCTACTCTTCAGATATCTTTGATTCTCTTCAGGACGAATTCAGTCCTAACAAGCAGTTACACAAGCTGCAGACGGAACTCTGGGCCTTACACACGTTTCCGACTAAAACTGCACACTGAAAAAGCACAGGGCTCCTTCCTTCTTCACTGCCAGAGCTCAACTGAAACTCCAACAGACAAAACCGGGCACTTCCTTTGAGTTCCTCCCAGTTCTTGACTGGATTGGCTGTCACTCACAATAGACTGCTCCTGTTGGTCAAAAAGGCGCTGAAGTCTAAACTACATCTCCCGAGTCACTGCCCATACAATCCTCTTGTGGCTGGCTCAGATTATGAGTCAAGTTCTGATTCATCCAAGGCACCATTTTAGAGCTAGCTTACCCCACACTGATTGGTCCAGTTCAGCAGTTCAAAACCAGAATGGGGAACTAGGCAGACACAGTTCTGACTGCAAAGAAAGCAGGTTAGACAAACTGTAATTTCATTATTACTCTAAATGGTTTCTGGCAAACAGTTACATCTTTCAGAGAGTTCCCTTTGCACTCTAGTGACTGCAAAAATGGAGTGAATTGGCAGCAGCTCGAGTGGTACTCAATCAAAGAAACACACAGTCCCCATACAAACTAATTATGTCTGCAAGCAGACAGCTCTTAAAGACAGTACCAGAGGTTCTAAAAACACTCACTGATAAATGGCTTAAACGCCAAACACCATTCAGGCTTGGAGCATTCAAGCAAGCTCCTGGAAGTATTTTGGGAACCCCCATTTGCAGGGGGGTTACAACTGAAACATATTTTACCAGGTAAATAAGCAGAGCCTGGAAGACTCATTTCTGGTTGCAACCTGGGGGAAGGATTGGGGGGAAGAAGGGTATAGGTACAGGTAACAAAATTACAAAAGGAAGAGGAATACATTCTTCGATAAGGGATCTTGTAGAAAGCAGCAGTGCATGATATAAGAATACAACGCAAATACAAATATGGTGCGGTATTTACGCAGGTACAATTGGAGTCTTACAACAGAGATTCAATACCATTGAGCATGTTACAAACGGAGCATACAACAGGCAATGTACCAAGTAGGCTTTGGTCTGTGAGGAGGATAGTTGGTGACCCAGTAGACTAAGAGCTATCAGGCCTATGACTGTTGCACCCGGAGGAGGTGTGATTGCGGCACTTGGAGCATACAGTCAGAGGGACGTGATGAAGCATGATTTGTCAGTTACAAGATGTGAAGGACAATTGGCTGAGGTGATTTTTGCAGGCAAGCTGTTCCAAATTGAGGGAAGCGTATAGGTGATTGAGGCTTGCCCCAAGTTTCTTCTGCAGTGTGGGATCTGGAATTACAACAGTCCTCAAACCTGGAGGAGTAAGTGTGATTTGAAGCCAGTGCAAAAAGTTCCAAGAGGTATCTAGGGAGTTTTCCTGTCCATTATCTAGCACCCACTAATGCAGTGTGTAGAGAGTGCCTCTTTGTGGGTGGTAACCATCCGAGTTCATTGTACATTATACAGTGGTGGGTTCTGGGGGAACAAGCCAATATGAATCTGCATGATGCATTGAACCATGTTGTCTGTTTGGACAGGGCTAAAGAGCTGGCTCCTGCATAGACCATGTCTCCATTGTCCAGTAGGGGAAGATGGACTGTTAAATCACCAGCTTCTTGATATGTGGCTGGAGGCAGCTTTCCACCCTATAGAGGGCACCTAGCTTTGCATAACACTTGGCTATTATTTGGGATATGTGGCCAGAATAATCGATATCCTGGTCCAGGTGCAAGCCTAGATATTTATATGAAGTCACCGAATCAAGTCATTCCTCATGGGCAAAGCGTAAATTTAGCAAGTCAGGAACTGTACCTAGCCAATGGCTGGCTCTGAACAGCATAGATACCGTTTTCTTCTGGTTCATTACTAGTCAGTTATCCTGGACATTTTTGAATAACAGAGAAATCCTTTTGCAAGGGTTCTTCAATGGAGGGGGCAGAAGGGCCAGATGCATAGATAACTGTATCATTGGCGAACATGTGTATGTCACAGGAGGAGAAAGCTTGGGGAGATCATTTATGAAGATCATGAACAACAAAGGGAACAGGAGAAAGCATTGGGGGACACCAGCGGTGACAGGTAAGGGGGAGACATGGATCCAGCTAGCTTGACTGTGCTTGGTTGGCTAAGAAGGAGCAGAACCATGCTAGAGAATGGTGGTGGTGGTGTTGGAGGCCTCCAACTTTTCCAGGAGGTGATTGTGGTCTACTGTGTCAAATGCCCTTGTCCATGTTGGAATGAATGCGGTCGGTGACCCATAGGAGGGAGGGTGGAGTGGTTAGGGGGAAGTCAGACTGCTACAGGGTCAAAAAGTCTGAGCTGGAATAGAAGTTAACAAATTGCCAGCTCACTAGCCTCTCGAGAACCTTAGCAAGAATTGGTAGGAGGGAAATGGTTTGGTAGTTGGAGGGAGCATCCTCAGGCCTACCTTTGTAGATGGGGATTACTAACGCATACTTCCAGTTACAGCAGAATGAGCCTGCTGTGAGGGACCAATTAAAAATGTGGACGATGGAAGCCACTACGGCATGGAACTTGGGGAAGACCCCATCATCCCTACAGCTCGACAAAGTGTTTAGCACTGTGAGCTCTTTGCATACCTCATCCACTGTGATACCTGGAGGTGGTACCAGTTGGGTGGGGCTGGTGATTCTGGGTGGAGCAGGGTTGGGGGATAAGAGGCCATGGACCCTCAGTAAAGTACTTATTTAACTCTTCAGCTATCAGCTTATTGCTTACTTACAAGACCCCAGCTGGGACATGGGGGGGGGTCAGGACCCCTGCTTGGATGCTGGGGGTTTGGGAAGTATTCCAGAACCCCTACTGGGATGCTGGGGGGAGGGGTTAGGAATTTTTTCTGCACCATTGCTGGGATGCGGCGTGTTATGAGGTATGTACAGACCCCTGCTGATACACTGCGGTTTACGGGTATGTACAAGATCCTGCTGTGATGCTTGGGGTTTGGGAGTATGTCCAGGATCATTCCTGGGATGCTGAGGGTTCAGAAAATTTTCAGGACCCCTTGCTGGGAGTGTGGGGAGAAGGTATGTCCAGGACCCTGATGAAATGCTATGGGTATCTACAGAACCAATGCTACAAGATATGTACAGGACCTCTGCTGGGATGCTGGCGGGTTCGGAGGTATGTCCTGGACCCCAGGTGGGATGCTGGGAATTTGGGAGGTATGTCTAGGTAACGGTAACCACTGCTGGGGGGTTGGTAGGTATGTTCTGGACCCCAGCTGGGATGCTTGGGGATTGGGAGACATGTCCTAGACCTCAGCTTGCATGCTGAGGGGTTAGGAGGTATGTCCAAGACTCTTCCTGGGATTCTGGGAGTTTGGTAGGTATGTCCTGGACCCCTGCTGGGGGGTTGGGAGGTATGTCCAAAACCCTTCCTGAGATGCTGATGGTTTGGGAGGTATGTTCTGGACCCCAACTGTAATAACGGGAGATACAGAGATATGTCCCATATCGCTGTTGCGATGCCAGAGGGTTGAGAGGTATGTCCAATACCCTTCTTGGGATGCTGGGAGTTTGGGAGGTATGTCCTGGACCCCAACTGGGATGCTGAAGGATTGGGAGGTATGTCTTGGACCCCAGCTGGCATGCTGAGGGTTGGGAAGTATATACAAAACCCTTCCTATGATGCTGGGGGTTATGTCTAGGATAGCAGCTGGGATGCTGGGGGTTTGTACAGGATCACTGCTGGGATGCTGAATGTTTGTTGATATGTGCAGGACCCATACTGGGATGTTGGGTATTTGGGGGGATGTACAGGACCTGTACTGGGATGCTGGGGGGTTTCCCTGCTTGGATGCTGAGGGTTGGGGGTATTGCAAGACTCCTGCTGGGATGCCTGGGAATTTGGGTGGTGGGGATGTACAGGACCCATACTGGCATGCTGGACATTTGGAGGGATGTACAGGACCTATACTGGGATGCTTTGGGGGGGGGGTGTCCCTGCTTGGATGCTGATGGTTGGGGATATGTATAAGACGCCTGCTGGGATGCCTGGGGATTTTGGGGTATAAAATTTCATGTTTTCTACTAGGATGCTGGTGATTCTGATTTTTAAAGCCTGCAGCTGGAATGCTGGGTTTGTTTGCTTTTTCAGGCCCTCTGTCGTTCTGCCCTCACGGGGCAGTCTACTGTTATAAGGTGGACTGTTCTGTGCACACCTTAACATTTTTATCTAGAACAAGGTTCCCCAAGATTTGGGTGCCCAAGGTAAAGCCTGTTCCCAGCAATGCCAAGCATGACCTCTCTCAATGCCATTTGCAGATGCTTGTTTGGTATTGATGCCTGATGTGACATCACATGTCTCTTTATAGCATATCAATATTTTGTTTTTGTTTTGATATTATCTGGCTAAGTGTGGTCAGTTATCATTTATTTATACTGGTTAAAAGCCCTATGAAGCCCGCTAATGGTCTGTGCTCTTGTGTTTATGAACATTGGCTGGGTTGCTAGTGTCTAGCTGCTCTCTGATGAGAAATGAAGGACCTGTAGATTACATCTGTCTTGACATATAGGTTTTAGCAAACTGCTTACAAATTGCTTCAGAACTCAGGTAAAGCAAATGTCAGCTGATTTTGTTTGCTAATGCAGGCTCAGTTTGCCCAGAAATGAAAACAGACACATGTCTGGATCTCATGCATCCCATATATTAGGATACACTGAACATATTAGGAAACCACTGAATATTTAGGACACCACTAAATATATTATGGACAACACTGAACATATATATATATCTACGAGGCTGGACCTCATTATCGACTAGACGCCTTATCCACTCTCTCACTTGGCTTTACAAAGCTCTTCTGTCTAAGCTCCCCTCTAAATGTCTACTCTCTTTTGGCGTACTGCCTGCCTATACACTCTACGCAGCAATGATTACATTATGCTAGCAGTCCCAAGCATCTGCTCTCGATTTGGAGAAAGGGCTATAAGCCATGCTCTTCCGGCAGCCTGGAATAAAGACCAACCTGGTCTCAAACTACAAAACCTAATACCACTACACAGTTTCAAACAACTAGTCATCAGCAAATTTGGTGACTCCTGTGCCTGTCACTGCCATTTGCTATGCACACCACTCTACCTATACCTACCCCATACTAGCCCCATTTTTACCTAGCTCCCTCCTCCTCGTCACACATGCCCTTGCCACTTACCCTGTTCAATCACCTTTCCTCCTCCTCCTAACCCCTAACTATTACCTCCCCTCTCTTCTCTGCCTCGGATTTTCTCACCAAAGACCCGCGTTTGACCATTGCTGTAACCCTGTGAATACAAACCAGTGCTACCAGATGTTCTTGCCACGTGTTAACCTCATTGCTCCATAGTACCATGAGTTTATCGCACTGCTCTATTGTACATGAGGCCAATTGTATATATTTTTCCTTGTATATTATTCTGTATATATTTTTAATCCTTCCTATTCATGTATATTCCTTTTATTTTTTGGCTTTGTGTTCCCCATTTATTGTACAGTTGCCTAAATCTACTTGTGCATAGGATATATTGCATAGATGATTAGTTCTACTTGTGCATACGACTGTCTGCTCAGGACCTCCTTATCACTTCACAATGGTTCAATGGATTTGCATGAAATTTTGCACGCATAATATATTGGGGTAGATCTCTTGATGTGGCAAATTTCGTGTGAATCTGTTGTGTGGTTTCTGAGATACAGTGTGTTAAAAATCCTTAAATTTACATGTTTTGTTGCTGTTTCTTTGTCCACCTGTATCTCATAAACTGTTTTAAACTGTGGTCTGAAATTTTCAGGGTAGAATGCCTTTGCCTCACAGATGTGTCTTTTGCTGGTTTGGTGAAAATATACTAATCCATTCCAAAGTTATTAAATTTTGAAGTTCCATTATTTTCAATGGGAAAAAATAGATGTCTGGCACGAAAATGGATATAGTGTCGCAGGAGCTGATCCATTTTCGGAAACGGGTCCTCCTGCATCCGCCATTTTGTTTTTTCAGTTAGCGAGAGAAAGAAAAGTAAGAAAACACATACAAATGAATGAATTTTAAAAACAAACAAACATTAGAACCTAGCTAAATGGACCCATTTAGCTACATTCTGATTTTTTTTTTTAAATTTTGGCAAGAAACACCTTTTCTATGCACCCGAAATCCCAGGTGCCCAGCTTAGAGAGAGAGAGGACCACTTCTCCTGCATTCGCTGTATGAGAACAGTGGGACGTTCCTGACTTCTGCAGCCACATCTGGAACCCGTGCTACCGGCTGCAGTTTCAGCAGTGAGCTGACGTTTCCCTGGTGTCTTGTGACATCCCCTCACTCTCTGATCCCCATGTTTTATTTATTCATTGGTGTTAGTGGCATCCTCCCACCCTCCCACTCATAAAAAAAAAATACCTGGTAGTCTAGTGTCCCCCCCCCCCCATGTCCGATCTCCATCCCGTAATAAAAACCCCACAAATTACCTGGTATGCTACTGGTCCCTCCCCTCCCTCCCTGATGTCCATTCGCAGTCTTGTTATAAATGGAAGATTCAGAAAGAGTAGTAGTTCCTCCCCTCCCCCTCCTGATGCCCAATCCCTATTCGCAATGAAAAAAAAATTACCTGGTAGTCAAGTGTCCCCCCATCCGATCTCCATCCCGTAATAAAAACCCACAAATTACCTGGTAGTCTAGTGTCCCCCCATGTCCGATCTCCATCCCGTAATAAAACCCCACAAATTACCTGGTAGTCTAGTGTCCCCTCATGTCCGATCTCCATCCCGTAATAAAAACCCCACAAATTACCTGGTAGTCTAGTGTCCCCCATGTCCGATCTCCATCCCGTAATAAAACCCCACAAATTACCTGGTAGTCTAGAGGTCCCTCCCCATGTCCGATCTCCATCCCCGTAATAAAACCCCACAAATTACCTGGTAGTCTAGAGGTCCCTCCCCATGTCCGATCTCCATCCCGTAATAAAAACCCCACAAATTACCTGGTAGTCCTAGTGCCCCCCCCATGTCCGATCTCCATCCCGTAATAAAAACCCCACAAATTACCTGGTAGTCTAGTGTCCCCCATGTCCGATCTCCATCCCGTAATAAAAACCCACAAATTACCTGGTAGTCTAGTGTCCCCCCCATGTCCGATCTCCATCCCGTAATAAAAACCCACAAATTACCTGGTAGTCTAGAGTCCCTCCCCATGTCCGATCTCCATCCCATAATAAAACCCCACAAATTACCTGGTAGTCTAGTGTCCCCCCATGTCCGATCTCCATCCCGTAATAAAAACCCCAAATTACCTGGTAGTCTAGGGGTCCCTCCCCATGTCCGATCTCCATCCCGTAATAAAACCCCACAAATTACCTGGTAGTCTAGTGTCCCCCCATGTCCGATCTCCATCCCGTAATAAAACCCCACAAATTACCTGGTAGTCTAGGGTCCCCCCATGTCCGATCTCCATCCCGTAATAAAACCCCACAAATTACCTGGTAGTCTAGTGTCCCCCCCATGTCCGATCTCCATCCCCATAATAAAACCCCACAAATTACCTGGTAGTCTAGTGTCCCCCCATGTCCGATCTCCATCCCGTAATAAAAACCCCACAAATTACCTGGTAGTCTAGTGTCCCCCCATGTCCGATCTCCATCCCGTAATAAAAACCCCACAAATTACCTGGTAGTCTAGTGTCCCCCCCATGTCCGATCTCCATCCCCGTAATAAAACCCCACAAATTACCTGGTAGTCTAGTGTCCCCCCACGATCCTCATCCCCTGAAAACCCATTCATATTCCTGGTGGCCTAGTGGCTCTCACCCTCTTAGGTAATGACTGACGGCCCCCCCATCCCCATTCCCAGTCTGTGACCAGCACTGCTCTCCTCTCACCTCCACGGCTGGCCGCAGACTGCACTAGAAATGAGTGCCGATGCAGAATGCAGTATGAATGAGTGGCTTGTAAGTTTGCACTGTAATTTACAGGGTAGAAAGGACTGCCCTACACATGCGCCATACTCCCCCCCCCCGCACAAGGATACCATTATGTACTGATGGGTGGGCCTTGTGCTCCCACACATAGATGAGTGAGAATTATTATCTGTACGAGTGGCAGCACAGGGCCTGGAGGAAAATGAGGGTCGATTACAACATCTCTACACTTGTGGATAGCTGGGAGAGCAGGGCCCAGAGTGAATACGGCTATTGTTATACTTTCTTAAGGAGTAAGGAAATACTTGGAAAACAAAAACTTCGTTAATGCATTAGTTAGGGTTCTTACTAAAGTGACAAAAGCAGGAAAATGTGGTGTTAGGGTTTCCAACCCTAACACCCCACCGCCACCCTGCAGACACTGACAGGCATTGGGGGTGTGCCTTGGGGTCATCAAGCTTAATGCCCACCCCATTCCATAAGTAAATAAGCTCAGATGGGTACAGTATAGGAGAATGGGGTAAGGGTTAGTGCTGATGACATTTCCTGCTTTTCTCACTTTAGTAACAACCCGAACTGATGCATTAACAACGTTTTTTGCAATGACTATATGTGTATATAATAGGGGTGTAGTAGCGCCCCTATATTTAGGATTGACCAAGGGTTTCTATGTTAAACCTCAAATTTTGAACTTTAATATCTTCTCAACTATTCAATGGATTTGCACAAAAATTTGCATACACAGTCTCATGGGACAGATCTCTTGATGTATGAAGTTTTGTTCTGGTTGGATGTGGAAATTCCGAGATGCAGATAGTGCAAAAATGCACTGTTTTTTTCTGTCATTACCTTGCGCCCAAATGGTTTTGAATTTTGGCCTGATATTTTCAGAGTAGAAAGGGCTTGGCCCACAAATGTGCCTTTCACTGGTTTGGTGAAAAAATATTAATCCATTCCAAAGTTATTACTTTTAAAATTTTTGGTTTCTGAGCATGCTCAGTACAGTCTTTTGGATAGAGGTTTGGAACGAAAAAGGAATCTGATCCATAAGAAAAAGGATCCTTTTTTGTCTGGGGCCAATTCTTTTTCATAAATTCTTTTTTGTTTGCAGCCATCTTGTTTTCTGTTTTCTGTGAATTTTTTTTTAAACCCACAAAAATGACATCCTGTAGAGAGACCAAGACATGTACCTTGCTCATCGGGACTCTGTTAGGTGGATTCTACAGTTAACTGTTGCAAAAGTGACCCTGAAATGTGTTTTTTTTTTGTTCAAATGAAAAAGATCCATTTAAAGAAAAAAAGAGTTTGGACCTAGGTTTTTTATTATTCTTTTTTCATTTCAGGGAATCCTTTTTCATTTCTGTTTTTCGTTTGATACAGAAAAGGATTCCTGCAAACAAAAAAAGGATTTTCCACTGTGTCCCCATAATTTTCCCTATATTATATCATTTATCCCTGGTGTCTAGTGGCATCCCCACCCTCTGGTAGCCACCCCCATAATTTTATTTTTGCTTGGTGTCTAGTGGAGCCCCAACCCTCCGATCACCATTCCCGTAGTTACAAAGTATTTCCCTGGGGTCTAGTGGCACCCCCACCGTCCCCCATAATTGTGATATTTTTCCTTGGTGTTTATTGGCACCCCACCTTCCGATTGCCATCTCCGTACTTATAAAATATTTCCCTGGCATGTAGTGGCACCTCCCCCCACCATCAGGTTGCCATCCCAGTAATTGTGCTATTTTGCCCTGGTGTCTAGTGGCACCTCCCACCCTCTAATTTTATCCCTGGTGTCTAGAGGCACCCGGCACCATCCGACTGCCATCCCCATAGTTACAAAATATTTTCCTGGTGTCTAGTGGCACCACCCACCGTCCGATCACCATCCCCATAATTGTGCTATTTTGTCCTGGTGTGTAGTGGCACCCCCCCCAATCTGACTGCCATCCCTGTAATTGTGTTGTTTTTTCCTGGTGTCTAGTGGCACCCCACCCTCCAATTGCCATCCCCGTAGTTATAAAGATTTTCCTGAGCGAGTGGCTTCCCCACCATCGCCATGTCCGTAATTATGCTGTTTTTTCCTGGGGTCTAGTGGTACCCCCACCCTCTGATTGCCTTCCCATAGTTATAAAAGGTTTCCCTGGTGTCTAGTGGCACCCCTCACCATCCAATCCCCATCCCCATAATTGTGCTGTTTTTCTTTGGTGTCTAGTGACACCTCCCACCCTCCGATTGCCGTTCCCATAGTTATAAAAGATTTCCATGGTGTCTAGTGGACCCCCCACACCCTCTGATTGCTGTTCAACACTGATATAAATAAAATGGTCCCTCTACATCTTTTTTTTAACCTGTAAACAAGAAGACGGTCTCTCGCTGATCCCAACCCCCCACCCCAACCTCCCACTAAGCACCCACCACCTCACACTCCCCACACACCCTCACTCACCTGAACAGGTCCTAGGGTGAAGAGCCACTCTCTGATTGACGACACATCTTGCTGCTGGAACCAGCGACTGCTATATGAGAAAGTATAGTAAGTGCGGTTCAATGTGTTTCAATAGGATTTTCAGCTTTGGTGCACAACTTTGCTCATGTTTGCAAATTTTGACACCAAATTTTAAAAATGGCCTTTCTGAGACCTTACCTCATGAACAATCATGGTGGAATTACGCAAATCTGTCCCGAAAGGTGATTTCACAGTTGCTTGGTGAAATTCCCTTTTGGGTGCAATTTGAAAATTTTCACCACCCTTGTTCATGAGGTGGGGTCATAATCAAATCAATCAATCAATCAAAATCTTTATTTACCCAGGTGATCACCATTGAGCAAGCTCATTTACAAGGTGGACCTGCAGTTTGCAAGGATGAGGGTACAGAATAGAGTACAAGTAAAATATACATAAAACAACAGTAGCAAGATGTATACAACAAAATATATACAGTGTAGAAATAAAGATAAATAATATATACAGAGATGCTTTTATAATCCTATCCATCAATAACATGTTCATAGCCTGTAAAGGAGTCTCTGGGATATGGAAAAGCACACACGTAGGAGGCAGGAACACTGGCAGAAAGATTCTGGGATACTAAGCAGGTGGTATCAGGGCATAAGAGTGGGCGATGGGGGGGGGTGTTGCAGTGAGTATGTAGTACCGGTGGGACTGGAATGGACTGAGGTGAACCGGTAGTACTGGTGGGACTAGAATGGACTGGGGGGGTAGTAATCTTGGTAAGGGAACACTTAGTTTGAACGGGAAGGACTTAGATTGAGCAGAAACGTCAGCTGGACAACTAGGAATGGTGGAAACAGTTACAGAGCTCCACAAATGTTTGGGCATACAGGGTCTTGAACATAGCAAGACTAACAGAGTAGCTAAGTCTCAGCGATTTCTGTATCCTATTCCAAAGCGTGGGAAGGACAAAGCTTATGGCTGCTCTTCCAAAGCAGGTACCGACCCTAGATACTTTCAGGAAAACCAGCGAGTGACTTCTCAAGGCCTAATTCCCAATCAGGCTTAGTGGGAGACAGTCAGCAATGTATTGCGGGAGTTTGTTGGTGATGGTTCGGAGCATCCAGAGGGCTGCATTTCTATACAGCCTGTGTTGAAGTGAGGGCCAACCCACAGCTGCATATAGTGAACAATGGTGGGTGGAAAAGGGGAGGCCTGTTATAAATCTCAGAGTTCTATGATACAGTACGTCCAATTTAGCAAGGTGTGAGGCTGGGCACTGGCCATATATGAAGTCAGCATAGTCAATTAGTGAGAGGAATGTGGATTGGACGAGCTGTCTTTTGGTGTCTGTGGTCAGGAGACAATTTATTCTGAAGAAGAGTCCAAGCCTCTGCCTCAGCTTTTTTAGCAGTTCTTCTATATGTTCCAAAAAGGAGAGTTTTTTGTCTATCCAGACACCCAAGTACTTGAATTTCGGTACGTGTTCAAGATGTTCACCTAGTAAGGTGGAGATAGAAGGTGATGGACCAGCAGAGGCAGAATATGCCCCCTGGCCAGTTGGCGAGAATAGCATTGCCTTGGTTTTCTTAGCATTAAATAGTATTTTTTTACTGAGGAGCTGGTGCTGCAGGATGTTAGAAGTCAGTTTGCAGGTCGCCACAGGCAGCTTCAGGAGACTCACGGCTTATGTAGAGCACCGTGTCATCAGCAAACAGGTGAATGCTTGCTTCCTTAATGCCTACATCCAGGCTGTTGATATAGATAGCAAACAGTAATGGTCCCAATATGGACCCCTGAGGGACACCTCTTTTTATCAGTTTAAGTGAAGAAAGTTCCCCTTCAGCCTTGATTTGTTGTTGCCTACCAATGAGGTAGTCATGGAACCAACACAAGGAGGTTCGGTCTAGGCCTATTGTTTGTAAAGTGGAGAGGAGCAAACAGTGGTCGACGGTGTCGAAGGCCTTACTGAGATCCAGGAAAACTGCACAGATTAATTTTTTGTTGTCTAAGTCCCGCTGCCAGTCATTAGTTACTTTTGCCAGGGCCGTAATGGTACTGTGCTTTGCTCTGAAGCCTGACTGCATAGGGTTTAGTAAGTTCGAGTTGCCTATGAAAGATCTCAGCTGGGTATCCACAATTTTTTCTAGGAGCTTGGAGAGTATGGGGAGGAGGGAGATTGGTCTATAGTTATTTAGGTCACAGGGATCCCCTGATTTAAACAGGGGGATGACGTGAGCAACTTTCATAACTGAGGGCGGGAACCTTGCAATAGGGACAGGTTGAATAAGTGAGAGACAGGTGCGGCAAGGATGTGATAAGCAATTTTCAAGTAATATGGGTCGAAGAAGTCAGCCCCAACACTTTTTTTAGTGTCCAATTTTAGGAGAAGATCTTCAACTTCCTTTATGGAGGTGGGTAAGGATGAGATGGTTACGATATTGTCACTCAGTTCCGGGAGCTTAGTGTTGATCTGTGGGTGTAGTCTGCTTACCAGTGCGTTATCGAATGCTAGGCCTGCAGTGGCAAAATGATTGTTGAAGGCTTGCAGGAAGGGTATGTTGAAAATGTGGGGTCAAAATATGTTAAAAAGGCAAAGTTATGCACATCCATTGAAATTTAGTTACACTGTAATCTTAAATATTTTCACCCCAAATTTTCAACATAACCATTTCTTTACACTACCTCACAAACATGACAGCTGTCATTTTTCAAATCTTGGCTAAAATGTCTTTTCATGCCTCTGGCACAGAATGATGTGGTGGCGCAGAATGATGTTTTGGTGGGGATTTGAGAATTTTCAGTACCGGGTTCATGAGGTGGGGGTAATAAGAAGGCAATGCTGACAGTCTGATTGCTGTTGTCCTACAAATACAAGTGCAGGGCTCAGAGGGCCCTGTGCTTCCACATCAACATACATACATGCATCTATGGAGGGATGGAAAAGCAGGGTCCGGAGGGCCCTGCACTCCCACAGGCAAATAAGGATACGATTACACTGTCTGAAAAAGTATGAATGGATAGGAGCACAGAGCCCAGAGGGCTCTGGGCTCCCTCAGGCAAATAAGGATACAACTATGCTATCTCCAAAAGTAAGGAAATTCTTAGCAAAAAACTGTGCTAATGCAACATTTATGGTTCAGACTAACGTGAAAAAGTAGGGAAATGTGGTTTTAGGGTTTTGAACCCTAAAACCCCACCCCAACCCCTAAAACAAATCAGTGGTGCAGTCTTCCTTGGAGTTGTCAACCCTAAAACTCATCCCATTCTATACACTCCAGAAACATACATATCTAATGAAGTGAGCTTTAGGGTTGACATCCCCACGGAAGACTGTATCACTGATTTGTTTAGGGATGGGGGTGGGATTTTAGGGTTGGAAAGCCTAAAACCACATTTCTACACTTTTCACTTAGCCTGAACCCTAAATGTTGCCTCAATGCAGTTTTTTTCAAAGAATATATATATATATACTTTGCAAAATGTAGCATTAGTCATTTAGGTTGATATCACAAAAGTCAGGAATGAGACCTTAGGTTACTCCCTACCTCCCGCCCCTCGTACCCTCGTCCTCCCCAGACTGACAGACGCTGGGTGTGTTATTGGGTTCTGAGGCCTAAATGTCACCCCATTCCATGTATAATCATGTTGACATGGCACAGTACAGAAGAATGGGGTGACATTTAGGCCTCACAACCCCAATGACACACCCCAGCGTCTGTCAGTCTGGAGAGGATGGGAAGGTACATGAGGGTAGGGGGCAACCCTAAAGGTCTCATTTCCTGACTTTTTGTGCTTTAACCCTAAATGATGCATTGACACAGTTTTTTGTAAAGAATTTCCTTACTTTTTGAGAATGCATAGTAAACTACAGTGTCGCGCAAGTTGGTGGGAGCGGGGGGCCCGACCAAACATGCAAATTTCTGCCTAACATAACAGTATAAGGACTGACTATCATATGTATTGGTGGGAGCGCGCTCCCACCAGCTTGAAACAAAACAAATTTTCATTCATTGGAGTGGCATAATTCCACACCTGTTGACATTGTACGCACCTAACCACAGAAAAGAACCTCAGTGGCAGTAAGGTTAGCTATCCAATAAATTTCAAGCCACTACCACAATGCAGCACGCTATCCGCAAAATGTAAACTGCGTCACGCAATATCTCCACAGCAAACTAATTTTCCGACACCTAAACAACAAAATTCATATCTACAGGACATCCCACAACACCCTCCAAATTTCAAGTTAAAAGACCAAACCATTTCCGAGATATTTAATTTTAAAGTTTGAGATTTTCATTCATCGGAGTGGCATAATTCTGCACCTGTTTACATTTTACGCACCTAACCACTGAAAAGTACCTCCGTGGCAGTAAGGCTAGCTACCCTATAAATTTCAAGCCACTACCACAATGCAGAATGCTGTCCGCAAAACGTAAACTGCGTCACAAAATATCTCCGCAGCATATTAATTTTCCAACACCTAAATACCATAACTCATATCTACAGGACATGCCCTCAACACCCTCCAAATTTCAAGTTAAAACACCACACCGTTTCTGAGATATTTAATTTTAAAGTTTTAGCATCTTTAAAAATTCTTTGATCACGAGAATCGACTGTGAATTTGCGATCAAAGATCATCTTTGATCATGAGGGGACTTCTGGTCGTGAAAATTGGACTATCTGGTCCCTCCAAATCTGATCATCTCATCCCACCCTCACGAACGAAACGCGCGATCAAAGAATCTCGTGATCAAAGAATTTGCAGGCTCGCAATCAAAGAATTAAAAACACTAAAACTCCATTTTTTGACACAAGTACATTAAACGACAGGCATGGCTCGACAGAGGGAAGCCCCCTGGGAAAAACCCACCCTAGTTTGACTTCACAAGTTACCCCTGGGATGAGATATTTGATTTTTTCCAACCGAAAAATCTGGCCATCTCGTCCCTCCCTCATGAACGAAGATTGCGATCAAAGAATTTGCAGGCTCACGATCAAAGATCATTAGCGAGCCGCGATCAAAGAATTTAAAAGTTTAAAAGTCTATTTTTTGACAGAAGTACATGAAACCACAGGCATGGCTCGATACAGGGAAGCCCCTTGAGCAAAACCTACCATCGTTTTACTTCAGAAGTCACCCCTGAGCTGAGATATTTGTTTTTTTCCAACCGCAAACTGAAAACAAGATGGCGGATGTCACGATCAATAAATTCCTCGTGATCAAAGATTTTTTGATTGCGAGCCTGCAAATTCTTTGATCATGAGGAGTGACCAGATGGCCAAAACCCCATTCTTCTTTCACAAAACTACCATATAAATTTTTCCATAGACTTATAATGGGAGCTAAAAAGTTTAATAACTTTTGAATGGATTAATATTTTTTCACCAAACAAAAAGTGGCATGTTCCTTGACCCAAGCTCTTTCTACGTGCCAAGTTAAGACCGGCACACCACACAACGGCCGTGCAGTGCCACAGACAAAATCCAAAAAACTGCCCACAAAACTGGCAAAAAGTACATTTTTCAGTGTTTTGGTGTGCAAAAACCATAAGTCCGACTGAAACACAATTTGGCAGATCAAGAGACCTACCATGTCCCACCATGCATACCAAATTTCATGCAAATCTGTTAAACAGGTCCAAAGTTATTAACATGCAAAATTTCAAGTTTAACATAGAAGTGCCTTCATAACCCTAAATATAGGGGCGAGACCACGCCCCTATAATACATACACAAACATATATATATATATATAGATAGATAGATCCCACCACCCTCAGTTAGCTCCCAAATTCCCCCTTTCCCACCAACACCCACTTTTTTCCTGTATAGTTTTTGCCCTCTGCCACCACTTTGCACTTTTCGTTGTGCCCAGTTCTCAGACCCCCAGTCCCATCTGCCGCTCCCCCCACCATCTTGTCTGGTGGGATCCACATGATGTGCGACTTGAGAGAGCCGAGGGATAGCCATACACGATGGGGTGATATGGTGTTTTTCCTGGTTTTCTCCCTTTACACCCTGGGGCTACAGCAGATATGGTCATGCACATGCATGGAAGTGCACATTCACTCCAGAACCAGCAGCCCCACTCCACCCACGTGGCCTAGCGTCAGCCCCCCCTACCCCATTTGCTTGACATTACTACCAAGCCTCCAGTCGTGGCAGCCAAGGGCCCGGAAGATTTACCTCCTCAGTCTGGGAGAAGAGAGCTGCCAAGTGCCCATTCGATCCTCTCTCAGCCCACCCCCCACTGGCCAACCCCTGGTGCCCTGAGTTTGTTCCTGCATTCAGATCACTGGTGTGGGAGAGCTAGGGCACTTTACGTGCCTCAGCCCTCTGAGCCACTGGGCCACACATCACCCACATTTTGATAAAGTTAACTCCAATGATGGGCAACTGGCACAACCCACCCGCCTCCATGGCTGGCTGCTGCCTTTTTTCAGTGCTAGTTTGCACTAGCATTGATTCATTCACTGATTGTCCTTCTCCCCCCACCCTGATATCAGCACCCTTGTAGCAGGAGTCGGACACTTGCAGCAGCCCCTGCACCCACACCTAAGAAGGAGATCAACACAGCCCACAGCTAGCTGCCTTCTTCTGAATGAAGCCACTCCCACATTTGTTCACGTAATAAAACCAGCTGATCAATAACTGCAACTAAACAGAGGATAATGACTACTTCTCGGTTAATAACCGCACTATAATCACCTTGAGTGGTTGCCAGGACAACACTGTAAACCTTGCGAGTGCAGCCTCTTCAAAACAGTGAACTCACCAGAGGAGGATACTCAACCCCCCCACTGGTCCTCTGTACTTCAAACAGTAAATGCAACCCCCCATCCACCCTCTAGAACCATACCATACTGTTTCCTGTCCTGCCCCTAGTACTTAGGTCTCTCGGTGGGTGACCGGCATAACCCTCTCACCTTCACAACCGCCCACCATCAAATAAAGAAAAAAAAAAACTGCAAAAGAACGAAGTCCTAAAATGCACAACTGGTATGATGATGCAGCTACTTGACAAGTAGCCAGCAGCCCACTGCAGTTGCCGTGCAGTGGCTGTGATGATGCAGCACCTTTGCATATGGCCGACCCAAGGTAAGCTACTATAGTTATTTTATATTTGCTATTTTTGTTTTTATATTTCTCAGCTCACCTATTTTTGGACCATAACTTAGTCAGTATGTTGTTCAAATTTGGATACTGGTTGATAGTTTAAGTATAGGGTAATTAATATGAACAATACAAAATGTATAGCTTTGCTTGCAAAGTATTAGTGAGGACAGCTACTATGTAGATGTCGAATAGTTCCCTTACCTGTATATTTGTAGGTGTATACATATATTCTAGCTAATATAGGTATCCTATTGAGTTCCTTTCAGCTTTAAGAATTTACTGCTTTCCAGCTGTTTCTTTTTTAATACGCAATTTTATTCACATGTAATGTTTGTGGAACTGTTTTGTATGTGAAAAGGACCTCATCGGAAATGAGCTTATCTCAATTGAGTTTCCTGTTCATATTGCATGAATAAAAGCTTTACTGTTACTACTCCATAACTTAGAAACTGGCTCATTAATAGACAATCTATACCATTAATAACAATTAAATACTTATGTTCATCCTTCTAAATGTGAACGAGGCCAAGAGGCATGAAAACAGTGAAGACAGCACCATCTCTAGTCTGAAAAATTCTCATTCTCATCTGCATTGTATGCTGTAAGTGATGCCCGACACCTACATCTGCCATAAAACAGACCTGAGAACTTATCTCACAGAGTGATGGAGCTGAAATAAGCACACATGGGGTTGAGAAGTGACATTTGCAGACTCGGTGAAGAACAAGGCACAAGACTGGGGGCTTACCTCAGGCTGTGGGGGGCTCTCTCAGCAGAGCCTCAGCTGCACATTTCCTGAGACCATCGCCTCTTGCTCATGCAGTTCCTGTGCACACACCAAAGCAGCACCCAACAGAACGAAGCTTTATAAAGTGTAAGGAGCAGCAGTAACAACCAACAGCAAGCATCACCGCTCACTCACTGACAGTCATAAGCCCTACCATGCACCGCCTCCCAATGCTTTGCTATAGGAAAGCTTCAGCTCACTTCTAGACTTTGATCCCCAAAGCAGGCCATACCTAAAAATATTTTATTTTTGTGGGGTAATGATGGCTGGATTTGGATGGATAGGCGACCACCAGCAGCCACCACTGGTCATGGCTGACAAGTTGATGACTCACCTCTGTGTGTATGTGTGCCAGGGGGGCGCGGGCAGATGCACGTGGTCATATACTGACCTGTAAAGATGGAGCAGAAAATATAGCCAGTGCAGCTGGCCTGCCCCCTATATGCTTTACTTTTATAATTCTCCTGCTATGGAAATATTGATGAGTGCCAGTTCAGCTAAGCCTTTATTGTTACCTACCTCATAGGGGCCTCACCACAGAGCAATCCTGCCTGCCAATGGGGTAGAACAGGCAGAATTTAAGCCGGACCGCAGGCTCAGTGGTTGGATTTCTGCTTGCGTGCCAGCGACCGGGTTCGAGAACGAGCCGGGAGCTGGAGAAACGCGGGGAAGAAGGTTGGCGCCCTAAGGGCAGCTCGCCTTCTCCAGGGGAGGGGGGATCCAGGGCTCGGTGAATGTCTGACCTCGGGTGGAGACCCGTGGTACGGCAAGCCCAAGCCAGTGAGAAGGGTGGCGTGCTGGACGTCGGTGCTCAGCGCCTTGACATCAGGGCACACAGCACGCCAAGAAATGGGAAAAACACCCTGCAGCGCCGCCGGTAGATGAAGCACAACGGCCCCGATCCCCAGTGCCCCTACCTGCCCTAGGTGACGGCATCTCGACGAAAACAGGAAGAACCTCGGGGTGTAAGGGCCCCAACTCATACCCCACCTGGGGGGTATAACCAAGGCTACATGGGAGATGGACCGCGCTAGGCTCCAGGTAAGAGGGCGGGGACTAATAAGGCCATATGTGTGTCTCCTGAAGAGTGGGGGCGCTGCGGATAGGGGGAGAATAAAAAGAGAAAGTTAAAAAAAAAAAAAAACAGGCAGAATTTGTAGAAGGGGCTGCCCCAGCATTTCCACTTATTATGGCTGGGTTAATTGCAAGGATTTTTTTTTAAATAACTTACTGTTCCTGCGAGTCACCAAACTATAGGAGTACCCCCCATCTGACTCTGATGGGGAGGAAGTGCTGTGGTTGAGATGATGGATTGTGCTGTGGTAAGGGTTGGGGATACCGAAAAAGAAGCACAATTGTGGCTAACTGGTACTGACTGGTACAGTAAAACTAACATGTCGATTGGTATGTAGTTAAACAAAGAAGTTTTTATTACTTAAAAGCAGCAACACACTCTCCCCACCGGCATCCGCCAATGTTTCACTCACCACCACATGAGCTTTCTCAAGGCGTGGCTATGTAGTACAGAACCTACCTTTCAACTTAATGTCTTAAAGTGGCAAACACCATAATTTAATTTAAATATGTAAATAATCTTAAACTACACGTTTTTTTGTGCACCATATCGCCTTTCCAGCAATTCATGAACCACATAATCATGTGCACCAGACCCAGAAAGCATGCGCAAAAAAACAATCTTACACAAAGGGTATAGGAAGAATGAGGGAGTTGTAATAAAATAAACAGGAAATAAGAAAAACAAGGGAGGGGGAGAGGGAACCAGTGAAGGCGGGATGGATAATGGTGATCGGAAAGGGTGGGGAGGAGGGGCAGTGGGTGTAGAAAAAAGAATTAGATACCACTGTTACATATACTAATTAATAATTAACGCCAAAATGATCCTTGTAAACATCACTGCCTACACAAAGTTTAAAACCTGCTTGGGGAAAGAATGTTTTTCATATGATGCTTCACTTTCATGGAATGGACTTCCCCCTCAACTAAGAAATTCACCATCTCTCTATATTTTCAAACATGACTTAAAAAAAGTTGGCGGTACAGGAACAACTTACACGTACTTGCTATAACTGATGTTGCTTACAGTAGGTCAGGTTATATATTTACCGTTTTAATTGTGATTTAAAAATTGTTGTTGCAAGGAGTTTTTTTGATATGTACCTGTCATAATTAGTGTTATTTGTCAGCCTATGTACTCACTGTTCTAAATGACTTGGGATGTTCTGTCTATGAGACTTGTTTCTCATGGAATCTATCCTGCAATTCATTCTATACAAATCGAACAGACACAGAATACATAACTATATGAATATTAGCACCATAGTGGAGACACTGCTCAATACATAAAAGTAACCCATTTCAAAGATATTGCGCACTTAATTTCCAAAAAGGTGACAACTGAAAGGACTAATTTAGTCCCAGATAAGTCATGGTTCTCAGTTCATATTGCCCAAAACTTTCATGTCTTAAGAGTTTGTTATCGATATCACCCCCCCCCCCAATGTTATCAGTAACTTTTTCCACACCCACAAATTTAAAGCAATGACCATGTCCTTTTTGATCAATATGTGACACCAATGCACTCGCAGGATCTTTTTTCTCAGTTGACTTCAAATGTTTGCTGATTATGCGTTTAAAAAGTCTCAGTTTTTCCCCACATAGAACGCGGTGCATGTGCAGACAACAACATACACTAGGCATTCAGATAAACACGAAATAAAATCTCATACCTTGTAAATTTGGTTAGTCAAAGGATGTTTAAAAGAAGCCCCTTGTCAGATATTAGAACAAAACTTACAGGCACAACATTTAAAAGTTCTAGTGGGCAACAATTGTGCAAGTCTATAACTGTCTCAAATTCAGTGATGGTATTTGTAGGTATGAAAGAAAGGGCACATTGTAAGACACAATTTTCTATTTCCATCAGGGCACAGTCTGATATATTTATTACTG
Source organism: Neoceratodus forsteri (assembly GCA_016271365.2). Lineage (NCBI taxonomy): Eukaryota > Metazoa > Chordata > Ceratodontiformes > Ceratodontidae > Neoceratodus > Neoceratodus forsteri. The sequence goes on along the minus strand of JADMNL010000034.1, from coordinate 98,677,607 downwards.
TTGATTCCTCTATCTCCTCCCCCTTTGCCCTCACTGGAGACTCCTGTAATGAGTATTGCCCGACTGTGACTGGTGATTGTAATTGTCTTGATATCCATAGCTGTGGGTACCAGAGGGCCCTGTCTTATGGCTCAGAGATGGATTCTTTGCCCTGTGCGTCTGTGTCTGCGGCCACATGGAAGTGCAGGACCCAGAGGGCCCTGTGCTTCCGCAGTTCACTAGGCAGCTCCATCAATTCTTGACATCTGTTGCTGCACAGAATGAGGATACAATTCCACTATCTCAAGAAGAAAGCAAATTCTTTGCAAAAAAATGTATTAAAGCACCAGCTGGGGTTCAACTTGATGCCACAAAAAGTAGGGAAATGGGGATTTAGGGTTTCCATCCCTAACTCCCCACCTCCCCAAGCAGCAAAAGGATACGACCACACAAACAACTACAGACAGCCATTATCAGGTAAAACAAACAACATACAGCTGTCACTAGATGACAGGAATGCAGTAGCACAATGTGCTGCCTTCATGGATTTGCATATGCAGCCACACCTGTGTGTGTATGTCATACTGCGTACATGAGTATGTGTGGCTGCAGAGCACAGGCCTCATGGGGGCCTGTGCATCTGCAGACAGAAGGCCTCATGGGGCCTGCATCTCTACAGCTGGAGGTAATCATGCACACTGTATGAGGTACTGCGCTAGACAGCATGCTCTGCTAGTGCATGGTTTTCTATATGGATCTGCATAACTGAAAAACTGCTACCCCTTGAACAATTTCTAGATATGTTGCTAAAACCACCATGAGTCTCACATTGCAACAGTACTTTCACCTGCGTAACAGCAGGCCCCACAGGTGCCTGCCCTTCTGGAGCCCGACGTCAGTGTGTATTTCTTACACCTGTGGCTACAGAAGTGCAGGTAGAAGTACTGTTGCAAGTTTGGTACTATTTATTTTATTTATTTATTTATTTATTTATTTGCTTTTGTTAACCGGGTGGGCACACTAGACAGCCATGTGCCTATTTTCAGGTGCGACCCGGGAGAGTTACAGGTAAAACTTCATACAGCAACAATTGAGGAAGCATTAGAAATACATAGGAAGGTAGTTTCAAGTAAATACTTCGTACATAAACAACAGAGGGAGCATAAGGAATACACAGAAAGATAACAGGCAATTCAGTGCTGGCTCTAAAGCAAGGTAGGCATACATCGAGCAGTTGAGGAACAGAGAAGAGTGTATAAGAAATACTCAGGCAGTTACAGGGCTAGCTCTAGGGCAAAGTTGGCACAAAATTCATACATATACGATTGAGGAGACAAGAAACATGACTAAAATAACAGGCAGTTCAAGGCTGACTCTAGGACAAGGTTGGCATGGTGCATTTAGAGTAGGATGGGACAGGCAAGATAAATCTCGGTGGTGAACAAGGGGAACAGAGACAATGGAAGGTGCCTGCAGAAAAAGGGGGGGTGCCCTAGGCAAGTGGTAAGTCAGGAATCATGGCCAGATTCAGAAGGGGTAGTGCAAGTCACGCTGGGGCCCCGTCCAGTCAGGTTGGCGAGGGGCAGGGGGTAGGTCTACATTGAGCAGGGGAGAAAGTTTCAGGAAGTTCCAGAAGGAGGCTTTGAAGCTTGGGTGGGAGGAGGAGGACCGAGTGAGCTCGGTGTGAGTTCAGAGTTTGGGGCATAGGTGTGGGCCAGCTCGGTCCCCGCAAGAAGTGCGTGTTCTAGGAACCAGGCGTTCCTGAGTTGATGTAGATCGCAGGTGGTAGGATGTGCCGCCAGGTTTAAGGGAAGGCCAGAGCTGAGGGGGTGCTAGAGCGGATGATGTTGTCAATGAAATTACCTAGAGCGAAGGGCGATGCTTCTCAGGGAAGCCACTCCAGGCGGCTGTATAGGTCTAGCGATGAGTGAGGAGGGGGCGGAAGTGCGGCAGCAGACATTGTTGTGAGGCCGTGTCCCATTTTGTGAGGCTGGATTTGGGAACAGGTGCAAAAGTTACAAGTCCGTAACAGAGTGATGGGAGGAGGACCCCCTAGCTAGGGCCAAGCGGATGGCAGGGTAAGGCAGTTATTAGCGCGGTAGGCTAAACCAAGCTTACAATTAGTGGCCTTGCAAACATTGCGAATGTGAGAGTGAGGTCCAACTGAGGATCTAAGGTGATGCCCAGGTACTTAGCAGGGTTACCGTCTCAAGGGCGACCTCATCCCATGGATCAGTAGGGGGCAGGGCAGGATTTTATTTTGTTTAAGGACCCGAACAGCATGGATTGGGTTTTGTTGAGATTGAGGTGAGCCTGTGGTCACCCAGCCAAGTTTGGATGCATTCAAGTCGTAGTTCAGATGTGAGTTTATTATGGGAATGTCCGGGAGCTGGCCAGGAGGGCGAGATCATCGGCCACAAGGTGGTGTGGCCATGGGCAGTGACAGGCGGAAGGTGGTTGATAAATAGCGAGAATAGGGTTGGTCCGAGGGCGGATCCTTGAGGACCCACAGCGGACGGGTGTGAGGTTGGAGGATGTCCGATTGAAGTAGGTGGTGCTGGACGGTTGGAGAGGTAGTTTAGGAACCAGGCGTGGGCGGAGGGGGAGAACCCAAGGGATAGGAGTTTGGAGCCAAGGAGGGTGTGATCAACCCTGTCAAATGCTTCTGAGAGGTCCACAAAAATGGCTCCAGTGAGGCTGCCTTGGTCAGCACTTGCCCTGATCAGAGAAGTGACTACAGCGAGGGTGGTGGACGTGCTATGCCCTTTCCTGAAGCCGTGCTGGGCAGGAGAGAGGATGTTGTAGTCCTGGATGTATTGGGAGAGCTGGGAGGCAACGGCTTTCTCGAGGAGTTTACTTGTGGCGGACAGAATGGCAATGGGACGGTAGTTGCCAGGATCTTTGGGATTTCCTTGTTTGAAGACAGGAACAACCTTGGCCACTTTCCACAGGTCGGGAATGATCCCAGTGTGAATGGAGGTATTGAATAAGTGCGAGACGGGCCTGGCAAGGAGGTGGGCCCCCAGTCTGAGTAGTTTTGGTTCGAGGCAGTTGTGCCCAGCGCCAGTGTGAGGGGAGAGGCCCAAGAGAAGCATCTGGGTCTCATTAGGAGAAACATGTCTCAGTTGGAAGAGGGGCCGAGGAAGGAGACCGGGAGGGAGGCACCAAGGGGTAGCAGGAGGGGCTGGGGAGGGAGGGGGCAGTTCGGAAACAGGGAGTTGAAGGTGTTTGCAATGGTGGCGGGTTATTGCAGCTGACTCCACCAACTAGTAGGTCAGAGACCTGTGCCTTAGCTGACCCCAATAGTGTTTTTAATGTTTTGCCAGAAACTCCTCGGGTTGCTGCTGGAGGAGAGTAAGGCTGCTTTACAGAACTCGCTTTTGCAGAGCGGATGGCTCTTTGCAGGAGTTTCTGAGGTGCCTGTATGTCATCAGATCATGGTTATTTGGGAGGCCTTATGGGTCGCCCAACACTTATCCTGGCCTTCAAGAGGAGAATAGGCCCCATTTAGCCATTTGGTGGCGGTGCCCAACCCTTCTCCTAGTGTGAGGGCATGTTTGTTCTGAAGGGGATAAGCTTGCGAGGAATAGATCCAAGGCCCTGCAGGGGTAGTTGGTAGTGACCCTGTCCAGTCAATAGCGTGGAGGTCGGACAGGAAGTCATGGGTATTAAATTTGGAGTAGTCTCTCAGTTCGATCAATCTGCTAGGGACTTTTGGCTGAGAGATGCCCCAGACACCGTAGGTAGGGGAGTGGTCAGAGATGGCATCCGGGAGGGTGCCAGAGGACATGATATTGGCAGGCCGGTTGGACAGAATCCAGTCAATAAGGGATCTTGAGTTCCCCCGCACAGCGAGCCTGGTCGGTTTAGTTATAACTTGGGTGAATGCAAGCCCCGAGAGCAGAGGCTCGTACAAGTGGCGGTTGGTGCCAACCAGTTCAAGTTGAAGTCACCTATTAGAAGGGTTTCATTGGGACCCACTGTGGGCGATGCAGCCAAGCAGGGAGGAGAGACCAGTCAGACCATCCTTGGGGGGATGTAGGTGCACACTAGGTGAATTTTCTTTGTGTGACCCAGCAGGAGAAGCATGCAGAAACTCGCATGCAGGAGGGATGGAAGATGAGTAGTCAATGGGGGACAAGTTTAGGTGTGCCTTGTAATAAGAATCACCCACCACCTCTCTTCTTGCCTGGTCTGTCTCGCCTGATGTGGTTGTAGCCCAGGAGGTGCACTGAGCATCGGGTATGTGGGGCTTAAGCCAGGTCTCAGAGAGTCCCAGGATGTCAGGCTTGTAGTGGGCAACCCACACAGTGAGCTCAGTTAGGTTGCGTAGGAGGCTACTGCGTTCAGGTGAGCAATTTTGAGCCCTTTTGAGGAGAGCCAGGGGGAGGCATTGAGAGGGGAGGGTAGGGGGCAGGGTGGAGAGGCCATGTCCCAGGTGGGTCCAGTGAGCGCAGAGGAAAGATAAGTAAGGGCTGAGGAAGAGAGCGCAGTGGGACAGGATAGAGGGAGAAAATGACAGAGAGACTGGCTGGAGATTAGGGGGTTTGTCCAATCTTGGAGGGAGGGGTCAGCCGTTTTCAGGCTGAGGAATTTGGGGTTTTGTCTCTGGGGTTTTTGTCCAATTATGGAGAGGTCAGCCGCTCTCTGTGGGTGCCAACCTTTCAGGTGCGTGGCACAAGGAGGTAGGTAAATCAAGGGGGTGGATTATAAGCAGCTCAGCTATGTAAGTAGGTGGGTTACAAATGGGAGATGAGCTAGGCTAGATAGAGCAGCCACTAGTGGTGAGAGAAAATAACCTGCAGATGGAAAAAAGGGCTGATAGGTTATTTTCGGCACCACATGGCTCCCTGCAACCTATAAAACAGACAACCGACCAAGGGTGGTGGTGGGGGCGAGCATGGCGTTAGGCAGACTAGCGCTCTTGCGCCGTCGGGGGAGGCTCCAGCAGGTTCAAATTTGGCACCAAGAAGACCTCGGCTCAGCTGAGACGGATTGCTTGTGCAGGGAATTACCTGGCCAAACGAGTCCTCGAGGAGGAGAGGTCTCCTGTGCTGGAGGAGGGCTACGAGCTGAGCCCTCGCGACCGCCGGGTCCACTGAGGAGAAAAAGAGCACAGGTATAAATTAAGGTAGGAGGAAGGGTGGGATGCACAGCAGGGGACGAATCAGGGAGGGAGGGACGCTTCAGCTAGTCAGGCAGGTGAAGATGGCAGCGGAGACTGATTTTGCTGAAATATATGATGCAGTGCAGATTACATGTGCCCAGTAATTAGACCTACACTAGCAGTACTAAACGTTTGTGCAGATTTAGCACCACTGGAGGGCAACCTAGCATTCCGTTTTTGGTGCACAATAACAAGGACAAGTTAAAATGATCACAAATTGCATTCCGTTAAGGTGAAATTACTGAATTTTAGCAAACAAAACAAGGCTAACGGGCAGCAAATAACAGAGAGGTTAACAGGTTAAAATGCTAAAATGCTCCCAAATTGCATTCCGTTTAGGTGAAATTACTGAGTTATTAGCAAACAAGGCTAACGGGCGCGAGCATGTGGGGCACCAGCCGAGAGTTCCCGTTTACGGTCCTTCCAGCTCTTGCGCCGTCGGGGGAGGCTCCAGCAGGTTCAAATTTGGTGCCAAGAAGACCTCGGCTCAGCTGAGATGGATTGCTTGTGCAGGGGATTACCTGGCCAAACGAGTCCTCGAGGAGGAGAGGTGTCCTTTGCTGGGGGAGGGCTACTGGCTGAGCCCTCACGACCGCCGGGTCCACTGGCAAAACGAGTCCTCGAGGAGCAGAGGTCTCCTGTGCTGGGGGAGGGCTATAAGCTGAGCCCTCGCGACCACCGGGTCCACTGGCCAAACGAGTCCTCGAGGAGGAGAGGTGTCCTTTGCTGGGGAAGGGCTACTGGCTGAGCCCTCACGACCGCTGGGTCCACTGGCAAAACGAGTCCTCGAGGAGGGGAGGTCTCCTGTGCTGGGGGAGGGCTACAAGCTGAGCCCTCGCGACAGCCGGGTCGCCAGTTTGTTGACCGGATAGACCCAGTGAGACTAAAAGTCACTTTTCCAGGGGCAACACAGGTTTAACACCTTAACATTTTATAACATTTTTAACAAGAAATAAATAAACAAAAGACTAAGTATAACAAATGATTCATTGTCTGCTTATGTTATCGATGTGGTCCTATCGGCTGTGAAGTCTTGTGAAACTGTTGGTATTGATTTTCTGCTATTTTCTCTCTGCTTGTTGATGTCTTTCCTTTCATCTCCCCCCGAGCTCTTCTAGGGTTCGACAGGGCACCCATCTCCAATCCTCCATCTCAGGCCAGAAGTTGTTCTAGTATCATTTGTCCCCCATTGTCTTCTACATAATGAAAATATGGGAGCCATTTCGTATTATATCTATCGACATGGAGTCTTATTTCGGCTGTAATGGCTCCATATCTTTGATGTTCTTATTATTACTAAGCCATTGTTGCAGGCTTGGTGTTTTATTGGTAAGCCAGTTTTGTGTAATTGTTTTGAGAGCTGCCACTTTCAGAGTCTGAAGCAATTGCCTTTCCATAGTTGACTTTAGTTCTTTTGGTGGTAGTCCCAGTAATAAGTTTGTGAACATAGGAGATTGTAACAATGGTAACATTTGTTTAATTTTGTCTATTACTATACCCCAGAAAGGTTGGACTTTAGTACAACTCCAAAAGATATGCAAATGTGTGCCCTGCCAACCACAGTTACTCCAGCAGAGGTCAGTAGGGTAATTACCAAAGTGCTTGGTAAGGCCAGGTGTTCTGAAAAATCTGACACAAACCTTCCACCGGAACTCTCTCCAGTTTGCTAGTCCCGTAGTATTATATATATTTTTCCATATCTTTACCCATTGTGATTCCTCTAGCTCTAGACCCATGTCCCCTTCCCATTTATTCTGACGTCACCAGAAGTCCACTTGGACCAGTTCTTGCTCTCACTCTCATAAGGCAGGGCAGTTTCCCCCCACACGGGGCCTCATTTCCAATAGCTGCCACCAAGTCTTGCCCAGCGGCACTCACTTTTCAGACACAGAGAGAAAAAGGACCTCTTCCACAAGAAGCAGCCATCACTACACTCCCCTCCAGCTCCTCTCTTTTCCACCACTGTGCTCCCTCACAGAGGAGAAGAGACTGCCCTCCAGTGTACTCCCCACCAATCACAGGCAGTCTCCCAAAGGAAAAGAAATGTAACCCTTTAAAGGGTCCATGAGCACGGAGCCCCATAACTTACCCAGTGTAAACCAGTACACTAACCAAATGCTCTCACCCCAAGGGGGGATACATTTCACCCCCATTTGAAAGCTCAACACCCTTGTTGGGCTTCTAGAGTGCCACAGCCACCCTCCAGGACCCAGACAAAAGAGTATGCACGCTTACCCCAGAAGAGTTCAGGCTGTCTCATCGCAAAGGTGAAGTAAGGTCCCAAAAGAGCTCGACTCTTCAAACTCACCCTGGTCATCCACCCTCATGGACCACCAGAACGGACTGCCTAAGTCCCAGGGCGGTGTCCCAGGCCTAACATCTAATACTAACTTACTAAAGGATCCTGCCAAAATGCTGCCTACCTGCCCTAACCCAAAACGTTGCCCAAATGACCTACTCTTCCTATTTATCTATCAGTGGCATCCTACCCCACATAGAACAATTAACAGATTAAAGAATAAATAACTGCTGAATGGGGTGTACCCCCATAATATTCATAAAACAACATGGTTATACTATATATACTCATCACAAAGGGAAGTTGGTATGATAACCAGCAGTTTTAGTTTGGTAGTTTTTTTTTTTAGTTTTTACAGTTCATACAAGTGTTTAGAAGTTTTACATTACAATGGTGGCAGAGAAAAAAAAAAACACACACGTTGGTGCAGTTGAGCTGAGCAGACTACCGAGGGGAGCTGGCATATCAGGCCAAAACAAAGTCAGTACTGTTCAGGAGGTTATTTGTTCATTGTTCTGACATCTGAATAGAGAGGCATATCTGAACTTTTTAAAATGTAAAGCAATTACAGCAGTAACAGCTGACTCTCATTAATGTCCACTCACAGTCCAGTTGTATTAGCTGACAGCCTGCAGCTTAAAAAGCTGACTGTCATCAGGGAACTACAATACATTTGCATTAATACCTTGGCTGACACTGGTTCCACGGAAATAAGGGTGTGTGAAAATAAGGAGATATACGGTGTATATATATATACATATATATATATATACACACACACACACACAGATATAAGTAAAAATACCTCCCATCAGGGTTGGTCAATCGATAGAAAATGTAAATATGAGTCAGTTACTGAACCCCAGATGCCCATGACTAAAGCAGATATGGGACTGCAATTAGTTGGAGCATCTGTGTCAGTCTGAACCTCACTAGAAGCGCTGTGTCAGCTGGAGATATGGATCACTTCCCGTAATGGCTCTAACCAGCCTATATAGCTCAACGTGCTTGTCCTTGACAGTGGCGCTGGAATCCCTAAGTGACCAGCAGAACACTGCGATGATAATCTTTCCATATGCTGGCTAATTAAATTGTAAATAGCTGAGAGCTGGAATGTTTAGCCAATATCTGTATATTATCTAATCTTCCTCCATCTGTCAGCACTTATAATTTATAGCCAAACACCATTAACAATCCGGAACGGGGTTCAAAGCACACATAGACAAGGTAGGGCAGAGAGCACTTTTGGTGATATATAGCCATTCAGGACCCGTCACAGACTGAATCTTCAATTGAAATTCAAAGCTCTTCATCGTGAAGATGAAACGACCAGCTGGAGCTGCCACAGTCTATCTTGCCAGCACCATCCTGTTAGTTTGCAGCACCTCTTGGTTTGGTTTAGATTTCCAGCTGAACTGAGTGTCTCTCGCTCTTGCTTTGTCACTGTTAGTGAGAATTAGATTACTCCAGGAATGCTGCAGTCCCAAAAGCAGTGTTCCAGTCCGCTGACTAACCATCTTCAACTCACGGATAAACAAGCATTTGTCAATGCCGAATGTTGTCTCGTTGGCATTCACATTGGTAGTGCCGGAGTTAGAGACGCATAATAGGAATGGCAGTGAAGTATTGAAGTGACGCCAGCCCCACACCCACCCTGTAGAGACCGACAGGCATTGGGGTGTGCCTTTGGGTCATCAGCTATAATGCTCATGCCATTGTACCTCACCCTACCATGTAGACAGTGACAAGTGTCGTGGTGTGCTTTGGGGTCTTTGGGTGTTATACTTACCCCATTCCATAAGGAAATAAGCTGAGGTGGGTGCAGTATAGGAGAATGGGGTGAACTTTGTGGCCGAACAGTGCAAGGCACACCACGATGCCTGTCACTGGCTGCAGGGTGGGGGTGGAATGGCATGAGCATTACAGTCGATGATCCCAAGTCACACCCCTGACGCCTGTCAGTCTCTACAGAACGGGGTGCTACAGTTGGAAACCCTAACACTGCAAGTGTGTTGGTATTTTCACTCCAAATTTTCAACATAGGCTTTTTGTGAGCCCACCTCATGAAAAGCGGCATAATCAGTTTGTTAGCTGAAAGGTGGTTTTGCACATTGGCTATGCCATTTGGTGACACAGGGTCGAAAACACATTTTGGGCAGGATGTGGAAAATGACAACTGTATTGTTCATGAGGAGGCATAAAAAAATGGCAACATTGAAAATCTGGAGTGAAAATATGAAAAACTGATGAAGTCATGAACATGCATAGAAACTGCGCAACACACGTCCGTAACCCAATTAGTTTTGTGTGTTTGTTAGCCACATTTGTAACATAGGCATTTTGGGACCGCCCCTCATGAACAGTGGCGCTGTGATTTTGTTAATCTGTCCCAAAAGTTGATTTCCTACAGCGACCATGCCATTGTGCGCACAGGTGCGGAAACACATTTTGGGCAGAATGTGAAAAATGACAGCTGTACTGTTCATAAGGAGGTGTGAAAAAATGCCAGTGTCGAAAATCTGGCATGGAAATATTGCAAATTTGCAAAGTTACAAGGGTGCGTGGAAACTGCGCAACGCACGCGTGTAACACAGTCATTTTTTGGACTTTCGCCACTAAATTTTCAACATTGGCATTTTAGGACCTCTGCTCATGAACAGTGTCATTGTCATTTCCAAAAACTGTCCTGAAAACTGATTTCGCACAGCGACTGCGCTATTCTGCGCCAGACGTGCGAAAACATATTTCAGCCAGGATATATAAAATAACAGCTATATTGCTCATCAGGGGGTGTGGAAAAATGCCAATTTTGAAAATCTGGGTGAAAATATTACAAATTGGCCAGTTAAGTACGTGCGTGCAAACAGTGCAGCATGCGCTCGTAAAATTTAGGATTTTTTTCACCAGATTTGTAACATAGGCTTTTGAGAGGCCACCTCATGAACAGTGGCACTGTCGTTTTGTTACTCAGTCCTGAAAGGTGATTCCATGCAGTGACTGGGAAATCACCTTTCGGGACTGAATAACGCCATGACAGTGACTGACTTCATGAGGAGGGGGTCCCAATAACCCCATGTTGAAAATCTGGTGCAAAAATTCCAAAAAATGCCCGCGATATGCACCAAAGTTGAAAAAACCCTATTTATGCCATTATACAGCTTACTGGCATTTCTTCGATTCGCGGTCGGCTTTGAAGAGTGCAGACATGTTCCCGGTCCACCGAAGATCATCGCGCCGGACTCTGGAAGTAAATATGGGGTGAGGGGAGTGTGGGGAGGCAGGGTGCGCAGAGGGTGGGAGTGGACTGTGGGAGGGGGCAGGGAGACTGCGAGGGACCGTTTTCTTTTTGTACAGGTTACAAAAAAAACATTATGGGACAGTTTTTATTTTTCAGGGGATTTGGCACGTTGGGGTGGGCTCCCAGATTGCCACCTAAGTGTTTTTTGGGGGGCGCTGTAGCCGACAGAGGATTGGGTACCCTCGTCGGCACACAATAAAAGGGAGGGGCAAGAGCCAAGGGTGATTGGGAACCCCCCCTGGCACATAACAAATGGAGGTGCATTATGTGATGGGAGTGGGCTCCTGTGGCTATACATTGGGACAGGGCATGCCGACAGAGGATTGGGCACCCGAAGTTGGTATTATGGCAGGCAGTGTGCCGCCATATTAAAAAAAATTTTATGACCAGGGAAAGCATGTTGGGAGGTCCGCTGCGTATGACGAGCTTTGCTCACATTGCAACGGACCTTTCCTTAGATGTGCTCGCCACATTATGCATGCCTGCGGTGTGGCGTCAATATGCAGGCTTACTGGGGAATGAGGGACGCACCTACTGATGCGTGCCCTGCATTCGCCCAACAGTGACCGCACCTCCAAATCTGCTACTATCGCAATATGTTGGCTGCGCATGCGTGAGCCGACATAAAACGAGTGTACACAGAATGGCAGATGCATGTCTCTCTGATATTTTTTTAGCTTGACAGCCACTGCTTGAGGTGTAATCAGAAATCACTGAGAGGTTTACAGTAGTAATAAGGTATTTCTCCTTTAGTTATCCGTTATCTGTTAAGGACTGCTACATCACTGCTGCTCATCTACACCACCAACCACTTCCAGGTCACCTGCATTGCCTTGACCCACAATACAAACCACTTCTGGGTCATCTGCATTTCTCTGATATACACTGCCAAACTCTTTCAGGTTACCTGTAATGCCCTGACCTATAATACACTGCTAACCACTTCCAGGTTATGTGCGCTAACTTGACCTACACTACCAACCACTTCCAAGTTACCTACATTGCCCTGACCTATGCTACCAACCACTTCCAGGTTATCTGCACTTCCCTGACCTACAGTACACTACCAACCACATCCAAGTTACCTACTTTGCCCTGATCTACACTGCCAACAGCTTCCAGGTTACCTGCATTGCCTTGACCCACACTGCCTACCACTTCCAGGTAATCTGCATAACCATTGGTATTGTGCAGTAACACAGGTCCGCATGCACCAGAGTCAGTGTACATAATGTGGCAATTACCATGGGAACTTGTCATTGGTTTTATGCCCTCTCAATCTGCCAGTAGAGAGGTCCCAGGTGTGCTGGTTTTTTTTTTTTTGTTATATACAGGTTTTTGTCCCCAGTCTGAACTCTCACGTCGTACCATCAAGTTGTCATTGGCAACAGTCCAGCCCTTCCAACCACTAACCCCACCACTGCTGCAGTTCCCCTGTAATTTTCCCTGCATGACATGCAAGTCCAGGAAAGAGCTGTCCTCTTCAATACTGGAAATGGAAAAAAAGTCACTGGAGGAACCATCACTTTTGATGTAGGATTGAACGGTTCCATGACAGATGGTTGACAAACAATTTGCCGACTAACGTTACATCAACAGCTTTATGGCGGCCGCAATCACAGTCTCTCTGACCCAGCTGCAGATCCGGTTAATAGCTGGTGGGAGTGCATAATTAGGGGCCCAAGTGCACCATCATTCTTAATCCTGAGAGAGGCCAGGAGTTTCTCCACAGTTTCTCTCAGCCTCCTCCCTCCCGACCCACACAACGTGCTACCTCTGGCCCATCGGGGCCAATCCAAGGAGATTTATGACTTTGAGCAGGGTTTCAGTTCAATCTGGGTCATCACTTGCATAAACAGTACAGGCATAGGCTTTATATGGCAGTCAGAAACCTGAGATCATTGACCACAGGGCAGTCAGATACAGGAGGTCAGTGGTCAAAGGGCAGTCAGATACAGGAGGTCAGTGGCCACAGGGCAGTCAGTTACAGGAGGTCAGTGGCCACAGGGCAGTCAGATACAGGAGGTCAGTGTCCACAGGGCAGTCAGATACAGGAGGTCAGTGGCCACAGGGTAGTCAGTTACAGGAGGTCACTTGCCACAGGGCAGTCAGATACAGGAGGTCAGTGTCCACAGGGCTGTCAGATAGAGGTCATCAGTGGCCACAGGGCAGTCAGATACAGGAGGTCAGTGGCCACAGGGCAGCTAGCTACAGGAGGTCACTGACCACAGAGCAGTCAGTCAGATACAGGAGCTCAATGGCCACAGGGTAGTCAAATACAGAAGTTCAGTGGCCACAGGGCAATCAGATACAGGCTGAAACTGACCAAAGGGTAGTCAGATACAGGAAGGTATCAATTACAGGGCAGTCAGATATAGGAGGTCACTAACCACAGGGAAGTCAGATACAGGAGGGTACTGCTTACAGAGCAGTCAGACACAGGTGGTCACTGACCACAGGGCACTCAGATATAGGTGGTCATTGACCACAGGGCAGTCAGATACAGGAGGGTACTGCTTACGAGCAGTCAGACACAGGTGATCACTGACCACAGGGCAGTCAGAAACAGGAGGTCACTGACCACAGGGCACTCAGATATAGGAAGTCACTGACCACAGGGAAGTCAGATACAGGAGAGTATTGCTTACAGGGCAGTCAGCTACAGGAGGTCACTGACCACAGGGCAGTCAGATACGGGGGGGGGGTTATTGCTTACAGGGCAGTCAGATATAGGGAGTCAATGACCAGAGAGCAATGAGATATAGGAGGGTCACTGACCACAGGGCAGTCAGAAAGAGGAAGTCACTGACCACAAGGCAGTCAGATACAGGAGGGTATTGCTTACAGGGCAGTCAGATATAGCAGGGATTTATTTAACTCTAAAAATTGATTAGTGTTTTGCTCATAAAAGTGCTAAATCTTTGTGAAAATGCATAGCTCTTGCCTCACTGTGTTTAACAAACACAATACTGCTAGAAAATCTATATAAATACTTTCTGTTAAGTTAGTATAGTCCCAAGAAAAAAACTGCTAATCAATTATTTAAAACCCTGTATAGGGGGGGGGTCACTGACCACAAGGCAGTCAGCTACAGGAGGTCACTGGCAATAGGGTTGTCAGATACAGGAGGGTATCGATTACAGGGCAGTCAGATACCAGAGGTCATTGACCACAGGGTGGTCAGATACATGAGGGTATTGCTTACAGGGCAGTCAGATATAGGAGGTCATTGATAACAGGGCAGTCATATACAGGTCACTGACCACAGGGCATTCAGATACAGGAGGTCATTAGCCACAGGACAGTCAGATACAAGAGGTCACTGACCATAGGGCAGTCAGATACAGGAGGTTAGGGATTACAGGGCAGTCAGATACAGGAAGTCAGGGTTTACAGGGCAGTTATATACAGAAGGTCAGGGTTTTCAGGGCAGTCAGATACAGAAGGTCAGGGTTTACTGGGCAGTCAGATATGGGATGTCAGCAATTACAGGGCAGTCAGAAACAGGAGGGCATCAATTACTGGGCAGTCAGAAACAGGAGGGCATCAATTACAGGGAAGTCAGATACAGGAGGGCATCGATTACAGGGAAGTCAGATACTGGAGGTTATGGATTTCAGGGCAGTCAGATACAGGAGTTCAGGGTTTATGGGGCTGTCAGATACAGGAGGGCATCAATTACAGGGAAGTCAGAAACAGGAGATCAGAGATTACAGGGCAGTCAGATACCGGAGGTTACGGATTACAGGGCAGTCAGGTACAGGAGGGTATCAATTACAGGGCAGTCAGATACAGGAGGGCATCAATTGCAGGGAAGTCAGATACAGAAGGGCATCGATTACAGGGAAGTCAGATACAGGAGGGCATCGATTACAGGGAAGTCAGATACAGGAGTTCAGGGTTTACAGGGTAGTCAGATACAGGAGTTCAGGGTTTACAGGGGAGTCAGATACAGGAGGGCACTGATTACAGGGAAGTCAGATACAGGAGGGCATCGATTACAGGGAAGTCAGATACAGGAGGGCATTGATTACAGGGAAGTCAGATACAGGAGGGCATCGATTACAGGGAAGTCAGATACAGGAGTTCAGGGTTTACAGGGCAGTCAGATACTGGAGGTTATGGATTACAGGGTAGTCAGGTACAGAAGGGTATCAATTACAGGGAGTCAAATACAGGAGGTCAGGGTTTACAGGACAAACAAATTACACAATTGTCAGATCTCTAGCTTTAAGAATGGCAAAGTTAGGCTGAATAAAAAATGTCACAAAATGCTGCAAACTTCACAGAAACTCATGAAAATTGTATGAAAGTAGAATCAGCTAATTTCACCCAGTCCTAATTATAATGTCACAAACAGGATTCTGTCATTAGGTGTAGATTGGCATACAATGCAGGTGAAGTCTAGACACACTGAACCTGAGATCATGTTAATGCATGGAGTTCTTATGGAAAACAAGAAGTTAACAACACAGAATATGTGAATTATCAGCTGAAATGTGACTAACAGTTCTCTTGTTCCAAAGTTTTCCTGTAACATCAGAGGGCTTCTTGGGTTATTTCGATCAAATAAATAACATGACAGCCAGCTCTGACAGAGTGAAGCCTTGAATGTAAGCCATTTGCTGGTGAGCAGGAGGTAAGGCAGAAAAGACAGGTGCAGTTAATGTGTTCTGAGAGAGGGCAAGAGAAGACACGGTTTCACAGGTTCCTTAGCTCCAGTTTAATGCTACTCTAAGGAGTCAGCTTGGCGAAGATATCCAAATGTTAAATGCCCGGGGTAAAAACGAGTACCCATACGAGGTAAGCAGCACAAGGGATCACACAAGGGAGCAGTCTGCAAATCGGAGATTCTGTCAATGGGCGGTTTAGGAAGAGTCTAGGACTGTATAGAAACCATGGACTTTATTAAACATATCACATCTGTTACAGGATAGCTTTGTTCCACAATGATTAGTGCTGACACAGGTCTAGTCCCAAAATGCCAGTTTTGTAGGATAACTGTTCACAAATTTTAGGACTGACTCACAAAGTACCACAATGAACTGCTGCTTGGTGTTTTATCCTGTAACATTATACCGAGCGCTAAGAGTGAATTTTGTTCTGGAGGTCCTGTCGACGTTGATGTACCTGTGGGATTTCTTATGCAACAGAATGAAGTCTATGATACAGTTGATTTCAGACAGACCCGAGATGGGAACAGACATGTAAGCTTCTGTTTCCAGCCTTTGCACATTATGTGAGAGGCCATTTGGCACCATACTCTCTTGCATAAAGCAGAAGCAGTCTAAGTTCTTTCACGGGGCTTTGCATATATTTCCCATGATGCCTTGTACTAATGGGGGGATGTGAAATTTTAGTTTCTATGCAATCAGAGAGCTGCAATACAGCCTGTGAAACCGGTAATGTTAAAATAAAGCAAACAAAAATTCACATTGTCCTAGTTCCCAGTGGCCTTCGTTTGTTACAGCCAATGACACCAGTGTTGTGCTCCATGTTGCTATTGGTCTTTAGAGTGTGATGGCTGTGCCAGCTGTACATACATACCGGCACTGTTTACATGCCCTCCTCAGTCTGGAAAGTCCTACAGAGAAGCAGGGAACACTGGGTTTAATGAGATCCCTGATGATGGCAGAAACTTCAGCTAGCGCAGCACCACTGAGAAGTGGAATCCACATGACGGAGGGGCTGCAATCAAGGTTTAATAAATAAAGCTGTGTGTGTGTTCATGTGTATCTGTGTGGGTACTGACAATGTAGTGAGGTAGATTGGAATTTTTTTGAAAAGGCAAATTGCTGTTCTAAACTAAACATATGGGCCCAGATATTCAAACTGCACCAGGCTGTGGCGCAAGCTTGGGCGCAGCGCAACTTGGCTGTGCAGGAGTGTGGACTGGGCGATATTCAACGGAGCTGCGCCATGGCACAACATCATTGAATATTGCACCCTGGCCACCCGCAGTGTGCATGGCGCAGTGGCACTGCACCAGCAAAAGTGGCCAGAGTGCAGCATGAGGATGCGCTAGCGCAAGTTCCATTGTGCTATGCACAGCAACCGCAATATTCAAAACTTGACATGCAAATGGGGCCATAATGTATGCAAGGTGCAAATGGGGCCATTTGCATGTCGTTATGGTCCCATTTGCATGCAGGTGCGCCAATCCCTGACAACTTGTGCCTCGCGCCCTGCCAGGCAGCAGCCGTCGGGGACCGATGCCCCCTGCAGCGTGGCAATGTGCCCCACAGCCCGATCGTGGGCATTAGTAAAATAAAAATTATTCCAATATCCCTGGTGGTCCAGTGGACTGCTGTCAGCCCGATTGCGGGCTTAAGTAAAATGAAAACAGAATCCTATATCCCTGGTGGTCCAGTGGACCACTGTCAGCCTGATCACGGGCTTAAGTAAAATAAAAATGACTCCAATAACCCTGGTGGTCCAGTGGACCGCTGTCAGCCCGATTGCGGACTTAAGTTAAATTCTAACGATTCCTATATCCCTGGTGGTCCAGCGGACCCCTCTCCCCACCCGCTCACTGATCCCCACCGCCCCGCTCCCCCCCCCAGTCAGCGGCGGGTAGCAGCACCCCACCGCCTGACACCGTCAGTAGGGCTGTACGCCCATTGGTCCACAGGTGAGCCAATGGGCATGCAGCCCATAGCGTACTACACATTCCAGTGGGGATCAGTGGGGAGGGGGGGTCCGCTGGACCACCAGGGATATAGGATTCTTCACTGATTTACTTAAAGGAGATAGGAAATTATTTTATGTTGTTAATAACTGTTAAACAAATAATAAATAAACAGTGGACTTGGTGTGGTTTTCTTTGTATTTACATATGTAGAATGCACATTTATTTATGTTTTACAAAGTTGAAATGAACATTGACTTGACACTGTGTGGTTTGGTATCGGGAGTCAGCGCGTGGCAAGCTTTGAAACGACCACGTCACAGACTCCCGATACAACATTCAGTTACTTGCAGCGTTCCCATCAGACTCATCATCTGCTTTAACAGGAAAGGCTGGCCCTACTGCACTTCTAAAAATGACATCATATTAAAATTCATCTCATCATTTGGTGGCACTTAAAGAGCAGCCCCCATCCCTGGCCGATCGCAATGCAGAGCGTGAAAAGCAGGTAATTATTTAAACATTATTTGTGCAGGAGGAAAAAGTGTTATTTATCCCCTCCATGGTGTTACGTGGGTCCCAGCATATCCTCTTGGCTGTTATGTAACTCTGTCACCCCTCTCTTTCCTAGGAAGGTCCATATCTTACCCTTCAGTCTCTGTGGGGCTGAGCAGCACAAGAAGCCACTGAAGCGTCGAAACCCTTTCTGTTGTGACTTGAAGCCGATTGTGTCTTCACTCCTCCGGCACTCTCACAAATTTTATCCGGGCCGGGGAGCACAGAAACAGTCTTCTCAATTTCGTCTATGGTGAGTCGCTCAAGGAGTCCATTCTCTTGGTGCCCCCGGTCCCGCACAAACCTCTGTAAATTTGGCTCAGAAATAAACAGTATGCTCAGCTGCCTCTTGGTGACTGGAACACCTGCGTGATTTTCCCACTCCCCTGCCCCACAGACATCTAGCAGTAGGGCAGGGAGCATGCAGCGCACCACCAGCTCTTCCAGAGCATCAACAACCCATGGATCGGCAGGACCCCAAGATATCCCCTTCCCCGCTCCAGACAGCACGCATCATGGGAAGAACAACAAAGACGCAACAGTACACTTACTCCGGGCACTACTAAGCACCCACAGATGTCTCCTTTGCCCCCCACAACAAACAGACTGTTTTGATTATTACCAGGGTTTTCATAATCTGGCGATCAGCTGAGGATGGGAAGGGGTACTCATCTGTGAGACTTGCAAAATAATAAGACACTTTCAGTCCGGTGTCCTTTTAAGAAGTGTTGAGTTATGAGAAGTAACTACAGGTGCGGCTGCACTGAAACTGACCATGCCTAGTGAATCAAACTTGCTGCATTCACCAAAAGAACCGGCAATGAGCAATGGTCTTTTGAGAAAACTTCAGGTGAAATGGGTCCAGTCACCGACAGATAGTTTTTGCACATTCTGTTATCTAACTACAGTGAGGAATCTATTTGTAAGTATTCTTTTTATATTTTTCAGAAATGAAGCGCTAAGTAATGTAATCCAATTGCTCAGTGCCGGTTCTTTCGGTTTTGCCCTCTGAAGTGTAGTATGGCATCAGTCTTTGGTGAAGGAGTTGACGAGTACAATGAGAATCTGCAACTAACTGAAAGTTGCATGGGGAGTCTGTGACGTGGGCATTTCAAAGTTTGCCACGCACTGACTCCCTACACAAAAACACACACTGTCAAGCTGATTATCATTTAAACATGATGAGCATGTCAGTAAATGTGGGTTCTCGATATTTAGAGTACAAAAACTCACACAAAGGCCACTTTTTGTTATTTATGATCTATTTAACAGCTAACTACTGCAGAATATCATTTCCTATCTCCTTTAAGCCCGCGATCGGACTGACAGCGGTCCACTGGACCACCAGGAATATAGGAGACTTTATCATTTTACTCAAGCCTGAGATCGGGCTGACAGCGGTCCACTGGACCACCAGGGATATCGGATTCCATTTTTACACACCAATGCCCGCGATCGGGCATGGGGGAGTGCCACCATGGAGGTGCAGCCTGAGCTTGGCACAGGTGGCAGCTGCCGTGTTGCGCCCTGCAATGTGGCAGCTCACCTGTGGGTGGCCAACTGTTGTTCCTTTTGTTTTGGATCAACTTTGTGCTGATGCAGGCAGGGGTTGCGCATGCATGGCTCTGCACATCCCGGGCTGAATATCGGGCTGTGCAGGGTATGCATGGGCACGCCCCCCCCACCTGCGCCTGCATACATTACTGATGCGCTCTGTGCATCGGGATTTCTCCCGCATACTTTTCCCTTTTGAATATTGCGCCGGGACGCATCAGTGGGTTGCGCATGGCGCAACACTGTTGCGCCATGCACAACCCTTTTGAATATCTGGGCCATGTTGTGTAATTTCAACAAGATTCCCTACAGTGTTTCATGAAGCATCCTTCCCCACCTGGGATTCACCCCATCTCTCACAACCATTTCCTGTGGTTCGAGCTCACACTTACACCGTGGTGAAATCTCCAGGAATGAGTCACCCTCTCTCTTTCCCTCAATTGTGCTTACCCAGTGGGAGGGAAGGTTCATTTTCTTCACTGCGGTCCTGCGCATGCTCATGCACGCACCCCCATGCACACCCCCAGCCAGCAGATAGAGGGCGAAGAAAGCAACCATTTATTTTCCAACTTTTGTAATAATTTGGGGACTGATTCCAGCAGCCTTGTGCCCAGCTACCTTAACACAATACCAGGCAGAGAGAAAGTTAAAGCTGTGTGGCAGTGTAGAGTTCAACTAATGGTCACCCCCCCCCAAAAAAAAGATACTTAGTTGTTTAGCTTTCTAAGATTTAGAAAGTCATTGGACACCCCACATCAGTTGTAAGCGTAGAGCAGGATGGTGCTGGAAATCTAAACCGTGTTACTAAGTGTGCTGGCTGGATGCTCTATTGGAAATGACTATAGTATTCAACAAAGTTACGTCATCAACAGAAAGTGTCACAGTCAGGATGTCATATTGTCTGCACATGCAAGTATTTCGGTCCTTTGTGGCACAATACTTCCTTTCCAGGAGCCTCCAGGGAACTCTCAAGAACTTATGGAAGAGGTAACACGAGGCAGGATTTGCTGTCATTGGGGAATACACACATACCTCTAGTGGCTGTTACAATGAATGCCTTCAGCCATCTGAAAATGTGTAGGTAGGGCTGGATATTCAAACTGCGCCATTCAAAGGCGCAAGCCCTTGCGCTGCGCAAAACAGTTGCACAGGGGTGTGTCCGGGGCGATATTCAAAGGAGTTGCGCTACTGAGCAACTCCTTTGAATATCACCCCCCAGCCACAGCCACTGTGCATGGCGCAGTGGAACTTGCGCCACTGCAAGTTGACAGAGTGGAGCATTCAACTTGCGGTGGCGCAAGTACCATTGCGCCATGCGCAAAATCCCGATATTCAAAAGGTGACATGCAAATGGGGCTATAATTCATGCAAGGCGCAGGGGGCCATTTGCATCTGATTATAGCCCCAGTTGCATGCCATTAGCATGTAGGTGCGCCGATCCGAGGACTTGCGCCTGGCACCCTGCCAGGCAGCAGCCGTTGAGGACTGACGCCCCTGCAGCCGATCGCGGAAATCAGTGTACAATCCCACCACCACCCCCAGTGGCCGATCACGGGCATAGTGTACTCCCCACCAGCCCGATCGCGGGCAGCAATATGGCTCCCCAGCGTATCCCTGGTGGTCCAGTGGACGAAATGCCCGATCAGCAGTAAGTTTAATAAACCCCTCCCTCCTCCGCAGTCATCCTGGTGGTCAGTGGACTGAAATGCCCGATTGCGGGCAATACGTTTAATAAACCCCGAACATAGCCCTGGTGGCTAAGCGTCCTCCCCACCCACCCACCCACGAGCCCCACCACCCGCTCCCCGGCAGCATCCCACCCGCCGACTGACAGCCGGTAGGCTGCACGCCCATTGGTGCAGAGCAAGAGCCAATGGGAGGCAGCTCATATCAGAGATGACAGTCCAGATTTAGAATGAATTCATTCATAAATCTGGACTGTCAGTGAAAGGGCTGCACGCCCATTGGCTCTTGCCTGCACCATCGGCGCAGAATTCACCGGCAGCCGTCAGTCGGGCGGGCGTGGGGCTCGTGGGTGGGGGACGCTAGCCACCAGGGCTATGTCTGGGGGATTATTAAACGCACTGCCCGCGATCGGGCATTTCGGTCCACTGGACCACCAGGGATGACTGCGGAAGAGGGGGTTTATTAAACTTACTGCCCACAATCGGGCATTTCGGTCCACTGGACCACCAGGGATACGCTGGGGGAGCTACATTGCTGCCCGCGATCGGGCTGGTGGGGGAGTACACTATGCCCGCGATCAGGCCAGTGGGGGTGGTGGTGGGATTTACAGTCGCTGCCCGTAATCGGCCATGGGGGCATAGAGGGTTAGGCTAGCTACAGGTGGCAGCTGCTGTGTTGGCGCCCTGTAATGCAGCAGCTCACCTGTGGGTGACTCCTCGACTTATGCTTTTTTTTGGCTCAAAGTTGTGCAGGCACAGGTTGGGGTTGCTCCTGCACAACTCTGCACAGCCCGGCTGAATATCGGGCTGTGCAGTTTATGCATGGTACCTCCCCCACCAGTTCAGCATGCATTCATTTGCATTGCGCTGTTGCTCAGCCTGTTTTCAGTGGCGCAACTGCCTCCTGCTGAATATCGCAGAATGGAGCAAGTTCGGACTTGCGTAGGCGCAACCCTATTACGCATGGCGCAACCCTTTTGAATATCCGGCCCGTATTCTCTACGACCGTACATCCTGAAATATGTTATCCTGCTTATAAAGTGGGTAATATAAAAATATAAAATAAAATATTAAAACAAGTGGTTAGGTATTTTTATTTATGCATTTTATTAAAGAGAAACAGTATTGAGAGAAGTGTACCTGGTTACACTGGCTCTGTGTACAGTAGTTTGGTTTAGTGTGCTGATGAAAATGTTTACGCCGCCATGCGAGTTGTGTGAACGAATTAGGCTGCTGTAATTTCCCCACCCATTTGATAAAACTGCTGTAAATTCAGGTGATGTTTCTAAAATTCCGGGCAGGCATTTTTCTGCTAAAAAAAGTGTTATTAAATTTGCCGCAGCAAACCTATCCAAGTAGCCTTCTAGCCAAACCCCATCAGAATTATCAACTCACTGCACTCCCAAACTAGAGATCATTTGCACATGCCAAGGACATATAAATCCTTTGGTGAAAAGATCATCACAGCAGCCCCAGCAACCTGGAATTTGCTACCTGATACAATGAAAGAAGCCAAAACCTTAAGCTCCTTCAAAAGGGCCATGTCTGACTGTCTACAAAGCCTGTGTGACTCTTAGACCCTTTTTTGCTTTCCAATGGCCCACCTCAGTGGCGGAGCTGGTGGGGGGGGCTGGGGTGGCGGTCACCCCTGGCTGCCCCAGTGTGAGTAGTGGTGCCCCAACACCATTTCTATTCACGGTTTAGTGCCCATTCTGGAGCCTGTGATTGACTGAATGGCTCCCCCCGGCTCCCAAATGCTTCCAAACCTGACTCCGCCACTGGCCCACCTCACCCTACACTGACATGCAACCTCCATCTGTCTGGAACCTTTCTACATCGGCATAGCGTGTTGTTACATGAGTGCAATCTCTGTAAATACATTTAAACCAATGTTGGAAATTTGTGGTCTCCATAACTGCAAAGTACTGACTCTGCTGGTGCTGTTGTCAGTCCTCTAGAAAGCTCTCGAAAAACAGGTTCTTCTCCAAAATGAGGCTATTCTGTGGTGCAAAATTCTAAATAAACAAAAATAAATAAATAACAGACCTGCATGTGCAAACATTAGGAAAACTGGGTTTTCAAGACAGCCATTAGGCCCTCGGTAGTGCTACTGTTCATGACACTGGTGAATCAAGACAGCCATCAGGCCAGTAGTGGTGCTACAGTTCATGACATTGGTGACCCGAGATGGCCATCAGGTCTGCTGTAGTGCTACTGTTCATGACACTGGTGAATCAAGACAGCCATCAGGCCAGTAGTGGTGCTACAGTTCATGACACTGGTGACCCGAGATGGCCATCAGGTCTGCTGTAGTGCTACTGTTCATGACACTGGTGACCTAAGACAGACATCATACCTGCAGTAGTACTGCCGTTCATGACACTGGTGTCCAGAGACAGCCATCAGTCCCTTGGTAGCACTACTGTTCACGACACTGGTGACCCAAGACAGCCACCAGGCCTGCAGTAGTGCTATTGTTCATGACACTAGTGACCCAAGACACCCATCAGGCCCTCAATAGTGCTATCGTTCATGACACTGGTGACCTGAGACACCCATCAGGCCCTCAGTAGTGCTTCCGTTTGTGACACTGGTGACCTGAGATGGCCATCAGGCCCTCAGTAGCGCTATCATTCATGATGCTGGTGATCAGAGACAGCCAACAAGCCCCTGGTAGTGCTGCCATTTGTGACACTAGTGACCTGAGACACCCATCAGGCCCTCGGTAGCACTACCGTTCATGACACTGGTGAACAGAGATAGCCTCAGGCCTGCAGTAGTGCTACTGTTCGTGACACTGGAGACCTTAGTTTAGGAACAAGCTCAAATCACTGGGAGCAGAGGGGTATAGGAAGTTGGGTCATTCAATGAACTGCCTCCTTCAGGTGGGAGGCTAAAGGAGGATGGGGCATCCAACAGACTGCCTTGCTTCAGGTGGGAGGCTACAGGAGGATGGGGCATCCGACAGACTGTGCTCATTCAGGTGGGAGGCTAAAGGAGGATGGGGCATCTGACAGACTGTCTTCCTTCAGGTGGGAGACTGTAGGAGGATGGGACATCCAATGAACTGTGCTCCTTCAGGTGGGAGGCTAAAGGACGATGGGGCATCTAATGAACTGTGCTCCTTCAGGTGGGAGGCTAAAGTGGATGGGGCATCCAACAGACTGTGCTCATTCAGGTAGGAGCCTACAGGAGGATGGGGCATCAGATGGACTGTGCTCTTTCAGGTGGGAGGCTACATAAGGATAGGGCATCCAACAGACTGCCCTCCTTCAGGTGGGAAGCTAAAGGAGGACAGGACATCCGATGGACTGCACTCTTTCAGGGGGGAGGCTAAAGGAGGATGGGGCATCCAATGAGCTACACTCCTTCAGGTAGTAAGCTAAAGATGGATGGGACAGCCAATGGAGTTTGCTCATTCAGGTAGGAAGTTAAAAGTGGCTGAGGTATCTGATGGACTGAGCGTCCTCAGGTGTGAGGCTAGCTATAACCAGGGTTTGACTGCTACCTAGCAAAGGCTGGGAGCCAGAGTGGTTGGATCATCTGATACAAGGGAGGTTTGGGACATGACTGACACCGGCATGAGCCCATATGCGGCTGTGTGTGCTCTGGGCATCACTTCATGGTCTCATCCCTGTGGAGGGAGAAAAATGTGGAAACTTGGCACTAGCTAGGCAGATGAAACCTTGCCTGCCTCACCACATCCACTATCAGGTTCTTCTCCCCTGCCCCCGGTATACTTTTTGGCTTCACCTCTGCCGTGAGCAGCTAGATATAGGGGTGAAGCAACCAAGGAACTGAATAACAGGCCCCGCCTTGTGGGGGAGGGGAGACAAGCTGAGGGTACAATACAGTGGTGAGATGCAGGTGGCTAAAGAGTCGTCGGAGTTCATGTAAGAGTGGCCTCAATGGATGGGAAGAGGGAGGAGGCACCAGCAGGTGGCAGATAAAGGTTCTAGATAGTGGGAAAAAATAAAGTTAGCTGAAAAACAAAAAGAAAAAAAGAAAGCCCCCCAGCCCAATTGTTTGGCTTGTGCCAGCTGACGTGGTCATTCTTGCTTCTGGGAGTAATTAACGTTAATGGGTTGTGGAATAAATGCATTTAGAACAGATGTATTACTCATAAACAATATTCAATAAAGCAATCTGAAAACGCATCCTGCTCTACCAGCAAAATTAAAAAGCTCCATCGCCAAGAGTGTCAAAAAATCCATCAATCCTGCAGAAAAATACTTTTAAAACTATAAATAACTTTTAAAATGTACTATAAAATTGTCACTAGAAGCAAAGTGTTTACAACTGTGAATTCTAACTCATTGAGGCCTGCCATTGCTTTTCTTAGACTTCAAGAGCTGTTTTCAGTTTTAGCTACTGACGTTGCAAAAGCCATTATATTTTGACCTTGTTACTTCTACTCAACAATACAGGATACAGTATTGTAAACAAAACTTTCCTACATGCAGTATAAGAACAAGAAGAAGAAGAATCAGCATTCATATAGCGCTTTTCATACATCCAAAGCGCTTTACAAGCAATGCTAGACTGGTAGTGAAGTGACTGAACGTGTGGTGGCGGCCATATCACACATCTTCACCCACACACAGCCTGGATAATTGCATGAACCGGTTTATGGGAAGGGGAATGTTGGCCAGGACACTGGGAATGTTCCCTACTCTTTGCGAAGAGTGCCCTGGGTTCTTTTACTTCCACCTGGACACCCACCAGGACAACACCAGGATGGGCAGAAGGGACCTCGGTTTAACGTCTCATCCAAAGGACGGCACACCCCAGCAGTACAGCACCCCCCAATACTGCACTCGGATGCCAGCGATTTTTAGGTGCAAGTCCAATCCCGGTGTGGGACGAGAACCCACGACCTTCTGGTCCAGAGGCGGATGTGCTACCAACTGAGCCACGCTGACACCTATAGAACGTACAGAACTTGGCCCATGCGAGAAAAACCTCAAGCAGCATTCTCTGTTTTTATTCATTTTTTTTTAAATTCGTTTACTTTCTGCTCCTTGCCAGCTAGCGCCCATCAGTCTTACTCCACTCATCCAGCCCCCTACCCACCTTCTCCAGAACTTATCTTCTCCCTCTTACACTCCTGGCTTACCCCCCAGGGGCAGGGTCACCAGGAGGGCCCCCTACCTCCTGACAGAGACTGGCTAGGTGCTTGAGGGAGAGTGCCGTGGTTGGAGGGTGGGGGCCAGCAGTGAATGATGGATGTCCTCCTGCTGTGGCTGGTGCTCTGTTTTCCAGTTTTCTTCCCCAATGGATGCTGTGAAGGGCTCCCGGCACGCATGTGAGTGTAGTTGCACACTGGATCTCGTTGGCATCCGCCCCCAGTTTGAGGCTCCACCTGCACAGGAGCACAGTGGAGACCAACTGTTCCTCCTCCCCGAGGCGGTCGGTGTCCTCTGGGATGCTCGGCTCACCTCCCCCAGCTGTCCCCCGACGACCCGGACTCATTTCCGAATCACGGTCACCACTGTCATGAGCGGTAGTGCTACCATTGTGCCGGCGGGCTAGCCTAGTCTCTGTTTTTAAACAGAAGTGACAAACCAATGCATGTTTCCATAGAAACATTGTTCCAGATGAAAAAAGAAAGGTACGCTATTGATAAGTTTTGAAAGATCTCAGCTTAATCTCTGGTCTACAGAAACCAGGGGGAGAAGACATGGGCGGGGCCTTGACTCAGTTTGCTGCAAAACAGACTTCTGCATTTTCTAGGCACCTAAATTCAGCAGCACTAATGATCCATACAAGAAAAAGAAAAGTTAATTAAAGTAAGTCTTGATCTTCAAGTTTCTCATCTTCTTCATGGAACCACACTCTTTGGTCTTAGAGCTGGAGGCAGCAGGGCCCTGCAGGAACAAAAACCTTTGGGGATAGGGATCCCCCTTGGAAATTAAAAATTGCCCTGCTGCTGAGATTTCTATAGACTTGATTCCAATGACTAATGACAGGAGCCCTAGATATATGAGGATGTCACAGGGTTAAGCCTACATGGCAAAAAGGTGGTGAAACATTCTTTTAAACATAAAAGAACAGAAGAGACAGAATGTCCTAGGAGAGGATGTCAGGGGTATCTCAAGACGACTCAGGAACACTTTTTGCTGGAATGTCCTTATAGCAAGGACTTTTGGGGAACCATTAGTAGAGAATAGAATGAACGTTTGTTTACGACTGTCCCTTATCAGAAACTAGTACTTGTAATATATAGCGAAGCTGGGGGGGGGGATAACACCATAAAGGCACTTTCCACGTGTATTTTGCAAAATGCAAATATTGATTATGGCAGGCAAAACGTGTACTGACACTGCAGTAAACATATATTCCCCTCCCCGCAGATCAGTGTAAACAAGATTCAAACCTGCCCGCAGAAGACTGACTGGTCAGAAAGAGCCAAGGGGTCCCAAGACAAAGTTAAAAAAGCCATGGGAACATTTTTCAGGCTTGCACAAGATTAAGGTGTATGATATACTGAGGTAGAAAGTCAAGTCAGTCGGAGAATTTTATAACTGTGTTTCATGAATAAGTGAAAATAGGAGATACATGACTTTATTTAGATTTTCTTTCCCTTTGTATTAATTCTTGATTTTGTTTATGCTTTTTATTATGTTACACTTATGAGCTGCATCAGTTTGATTGTTATTTTCTTCTTTTGACTGACTCCTATTTATGCGAATAATTTTATTTTTATGTAATAAAAAATACCCCTTCTCATCAACAAGTCTCTAGGGATCTTTCATGGCCACCTGAATAAGAAGACAGTACCTGGGGTTTAACATCCCTTTAGAAAGAGGTATAAAGTCCAGTATACTTATGGTGAAAACCAACTTAAAAGCGTTCATGATTTTTCACAGTGCAACACTTTTTCAGGAATAATACATTTTCTAAAGCATGAAGAAAATCAATGTGTCACCTGCACTTCATCGATCGCTGTGGGCCACTCAGAGAAAGCCTCAACTGCATCATGCTTCAGGAATTGTCCCCCAATTAGTTTTCCTCACACAGATGGAAGAAAAAAAAAAGATACTTGCCTATTATCTGTTCTCCAACACACCATTTATAACAGAAATAGGAACACTTACTAGAACTTGAATCACTCAGGGAATTTATTTTATCTCCCCAGAGCGGCCCGGTTGAGAAGCCTCACGTTTTTTACAGTGTGGGAGGTGGGGGCCTGCTTCTTCCCATTCTACAGTGGGGAGGGTTTAATACCTTGGAAGCTTGAGGGGCCTGCTGAAGGTGACACTGAGTAAGTGACTGCGGCTGGTGCTGTTATTTAAACCAGGGTTCTCCTGTCTCTGTGTTCTGTACTCTCCTTTAACGCTCAACTGCTATGAATTGTGCATAGCACTACGCTTTTCACAGTCAAATTTACCCTTGTTTCGCATAGGTTTACAAATGTTTTTAACAATGTTAGAGCTATTGCTGGACACTCAAACTATTAAATCATTGAACTAAGCTGGTAGAAACATTCCTTGTCACTAACTATATGGGGACCACTATTTGTAGACATTTTAGAGCTGGTGACCCGACACGTTCAGGAGAACTTCAACAAAACCTAACATTTAGACACAGTCTGGCTTGTATTTCCCCATTAGTGCTGTATTTCTCCTCCCCATTATTTATTACTGAGGTCATCTGTATACAGGATCTTTGCTCCTGAAGAGTTTGTCTAGTCCTTCTGCTTTCTCCCTACCTGAAGTCACAGAGCACTGCTTGTGATATCACAGTTAGTCCCATGGCAACAGACTGTGATGTCACAACAGAGGATTATGACGAAGTAGAGAGTAAGCTATAGAGGCAGATGGACTCTAAAGAAACTCTAAGGGATAAAGATCATATATTCATGCAAATTTCCTTGGTAATAAATAATGGGGAGGAGAAAATATATAAAATATAAATGGAATGCAGGCAGAACTGTACCTAATTATTATGCTTTTGAAAGTTTTCTTTGTGACATCAGTAGCTCTTTAAAATAAGAAAGATTTCCACATTCTGGCCATTTGCTATGATTTTTGAAGATCAGTGCTATGAGTTTTAATGCTGAGAGGTTGAGAGGTATGACTCTCTTCATTGGACTAGGACTACTTTCCCTTTTTGTGTACTCCAATTGTATCTCGAACAGTAACTGTGGGATAGGGATTGGATTGACATGCAGAGTAAAAACTGCCAGACACTATTAGTTAATTTAATAGGGCCTCTGCTGGGTGTCTCTTATGGTATAATAGGGCCTCTGCTGGGTGTCTTTTATGGTATAATAGGGCCTCTGCTGGGTGTCTCTTATGGTAAAATAGGGCCTCTGCTGGGTGTTTCTTATGGTAAAATAGGGCCTCTGCTGGGTGTTTCTTATGGTATAATAAGGCCTCTGCTGGGTGTCTCTTGTGGTATAATAGGGCCTCTGCTGGGTGTCTCTTATGGTATAATAGGGCCTCTGCTGAGTGTCTCTTATGGTATAACGGCCTCTGCTGGGTGTCTCTTATGGTATAATAGGGCCTCTGCTGGGCGTCTCTTATGGTATAACGGCCTCTGCTGGGTGTCTCTTATGGTATAATAGGGCCTCTGCTGGGTGTCTCTTATGGTATAATAGGGCCTCTGCTGAGTGTCTCTTATGGTATAATGGCCTCTGCTGGGTGTCTCTTATGGTATAATAGGGCCTTTGCTGGGTGTCTCTTATGATATAATAGGACCTCTGCTGGGTGTCTCTTATGGTATAACGGCCTCTGCTGGGTGTCTCTTATGGTATAATAGGGCCTCTGGGTGTCTCTTATGGTATAACAGGGCCTCTGCTTGGTGTCTCTTATGGTATAACAGGGCCTCTGCTGGGTGTCTCTTATGGCATAACAGGGCCTCTGCTGGGTGTCTCTTATGGTATAACAGGGCCTCTGCTGGGTGTCTCTTATGGTATAACAGGGCCTCTGCTGGGTGTCTCTTATGGTATAATAGGGCCTCTGCTGGGTGTCTCTTATGGTATAATAGGGCCTCTGCTGGGTGTCTCTTATGGTAAATCAGGGCCTCTGCTGGGTGTCTCTTATGGTATAATAGGGCCTCTGCTGGGTGTCTCTTATGGTATAATAGGGCCTCTGCTGGGTGTCTCTTATGGTATAATAGGGCCTCTGCTGGGTGTCTCTTATGGTATAATAGGGCCTCTGCTGGGTGTCTCTTATGGTAAATCAGGGCCTCTGCTGGGCGTCTCTTATGGTAAAATAGGGCCTCTGCTGGGTGTCTCTTATGGTATAATAGGGCCTCTGCTGGGTGTCTCTTATGGCATAATAGGGCCTCTGCTGGGTGTCTCTTATGGTATAATAGGGCCTCTGCTAGGTGTCTCTTATGGTAAAAGAGACTCCGAGAGTGAGACTTGGCTGAGAGGATCACAAAGCAATGCTAAGCAGTTTTGGCTACCCAAACCTCACAAGACAAATCTGTTATACCATCAGAGACACCTTGCAGAGACCCTAATAACTTATTATAAATCAACTGAGTTAGCTAGAGTCATTTATAATACGTTTCAAGTCTTTTTTTTATTTCAAAATGTAAATTAAGCCCATCCTCCCCCCCCCAGCTCTAAAGTAAATGGGCCACTCCTAATATTCTAGCACAAGAGACCACCGTACACAGGATAAGCAGCACAGTGGCCATGTATGCTGACTGGTGGAATGCACGTTAAGGGATTCATAATGCACTTTAAGGGATTTATAATGCATCTTAAGGACAACATGACATTACGTACATTTCTCATGGTCCCAAATTCCAGTTTATAATTACTGTGCAACCTGCATACGAAGGCCTTAATTAATTGTATGCTATGTTGATCTTTGTAACTTGAATGTAAAATGACTCATCCCTGTTGTACCCCTTCCCCCAGGTCGTATCGGGAGATAAGTAACCTGTTGCTCTGTGTGCCTTCCTGGTGAAACATTTCAATAAATAAATAAAATAAACTCTGTGATACTGAAGACAGAGTCTTTGTTCCCTGTCGTGCCATTAATATACTGTGCAGGATACACTGTATAGTTAAAAATAATAAGGCCTGTGTAAGTGCAATAAATGCTTGAGTGATTATAACATCTGTTTCTTGTTTAATGGGATGGGCTTGGGGCAGGCTGCAGTATGCTGGGTTGGGAAGGGGTTACAGGAGGCAGGATATTCAGGGAAGTGTTCCTGTTTGGGATAGGATTAGTGGTAATTCCTTTGTTACATTTATTGCCTACATACATATTTAGCCAGTAGCTTTAGAACTGGTAGGTTTAGAATCACTTGGGCTCTTTGCCTATCCTTCGTCAGTGTAAAAACTCCTTGTTAAGTCATTTTGAGTCCTTGCCACTGAACCTATGCTTAGAGTAGAGCATTTGCATTGACCACGCCCATGAATTTAGAGGCAAAGAAATCAAGAGAATTAACATCCAGAACAGTGTCCTGGGAAGTCTAGTCAATTTCAGATACCGCAGGTCTCTCAAAAAAGCATCGAGTTTAAAACCAGTACAATTACAGAACTGGACTTCAGCGGATGCGGGTCTTCACAGAAACAGAGAAACATAGACAATGACAGCAGAAAAAGACCAGAGGTCCATCCAGTCTGCCCAAGTTCCCTGTAATCCCTGGAACCTATTGTTCCTCCAGGGTACTAACCCTCCCTGTCCTCTCTCTATTTTTCTCCTTGGTCCTGTCGCCCCTGGTAACCACGATTCCCTTCATTAAGTCCCAGCCCTGTTTGAATCCCCTGACTGTTTTCACACCCACCACCTCAGCCGACAGACTGTTCCAAGGTTCCACCACCTTTCTGTAAAGGAGTACATCCTCACATCCCTCCTGAACCTACCTCCTGTTAATTTCCATTCATGCCCATGTGACCGTGAATTGGTATTCAGGATAAATAGTTCCCCGCAGTTCACTTTGCTAATTCCTGTAAGGAACTTGAAGGCCTCTATCACATCTCCCCTCTCCCTTCTAGTCTCCAGTAAGTACATATTTAGGGCCTTGTGGCGCTCCTCATAGGATCTGCCCTGCTGGCCCTGAATCATTTGTGTTACTCTGTTCTGCACTGTCTCCAGCCTATCCTTATCCTTTCTGAGGTGAGGACTCCAGAACTGGGCACAGTACTCTAGCTGAGGCCTCACCAGGGATCTGTAGAGGGGAAGCAGTACCTCTTTTCTTCTGCTATCAATACCCCTCCCGCTACATCCCAGCATCCTGTTAGTCTTGCTATAGGCCTTGTTGCACTGACTCGATTGCTTAAATGAGTCGCTAATGATAACTCCCAGATCCCGTTCCTCTGCTGTAGTGCTAAGTCTCTCTCTCTCCTCCCATCCAGTACTCTGTCTTGGGGTTCTTCTTCCCTAGGTGCATTACCTTGCACTTTCTAGCAGTGAATTTTAACTGCCAGATTAAACTGTCTTCATGGAATGCCATTGAGCAACAAGCAATACACTGCTGAATGATTGTTTAAAAAATTTCTGATTGCCCTGATAGCTTCATTCTGTTGTTCCTCTTCACAAGGATCCATTATAGGAGCATACGTTTTGGTTTTTATATTTAATCTACTGGGTTCTGTAATAATTTGTTTTAAACTAAGCTATCCAACAATGTTGTTACAGTTGGAGACATTTGGGGTCCAATTTAAGTTAAAATTGCCTCAGCCTATCAGTTCCAGAGGACACAAAGTGACTAGCATATCCACGGAGTCACTGAGTCCAGGGATTCCTACTGTAGGGGCACTGTAGATGCAGCAAATATGGGCCATCTCAATTTGTTACTTTTTTGACAGTTTCTCTCTCTCTCTCTCTGCGTCAACCTGCAGTCAATGTGTTCCTTTAGTATTCAATCTTGTGTAGCATTTTTACAGTTTGGGGGGCTTCTGTGGGGGTGAGTGAATTTAGCTTTTTTCATTCTTTGTCTGTCTGTTTTATACTTTATAGAATTGTAGAACTGTAGCTTTGTGTGCACGCATCATTTTCTGACATGAACACAAGCAAGCACAGACCGGCAATGTCGGCATCATTTTTCTTCTGCAGCTGCATTTTTGTGGCATTTGTTTGCCAATGACAACTGAGTTTTTTTGCATATCTCTCCTTTGTCCACAAGGGATCTACGACCGGTGTTCGACAAAAAGTTAGTCGAACGATCGGACAGCGAAACCCGTCATGTCGACGATTTGCGGTCAGCGGATGATTTCCAAGTTGGAACCTTGTCTTCAGGGGCTTTGCCTCGGCCCCCACACCCCACTTACATTATCAACTCCAAGTCGGAGCTGATTTGGGGAGGTGCAAATCCCCGAATACAGTGCCTGGGTCCAGCAATCATCTGTACAGCGACCTGACACTGTAGTTGCTGTACTGACGGTCACTGTAAATGTGTCACCGGCGGTGCATACCGTCCAGGATCTGTGGTTGCAGCACTACTGATGATGCAATCATTAGTTTTCAATCTATGCCAATGTCACAGCTTTGAGCTGTGCCAGTGTCCTTAGCAGGGGTACAGTTTGTCACAGCAACAACATGGAATGTTACAAAAAGATGTGGTGGTTCAGGACAGTATAGAGGCCATTCTGGGGCACACAAGACTTCCCAAAAATGGGTCCTGCCAAACCAAGATGATTGCTTTCTGCGAAAACCAGAACCAGGGAGATGAATATAGGCCATGTGACATGGGGCACTGTAGCACACAAAAAAACCATAAAAAAGTAGCCCCATACGGAGTTCACAAAGTGCAGAGAAAGTGGCAGCAAACTGGCTGATAGCTAGGAAACCGAGAGTGATGGTAAACAGCCACCATTCACAGTGGAGGATGTGCTGTAAGGAATGCTGGAGGAGTCAGAGCAGGGATCTTTAACCTCGTCATTAGTAACTAACAGAAGGGTGTCAGCAGTCAGCTGCTAAAAACTGCTGGCGGCACCAAACTGGCCAAAACAGTGGGCACAGCAGAGGAAGGGGATGCACTGCAGGAGGACCTGTGCATGTTGGAGTGTGGGCTTAAAAATAGGGACTTTGGTTTAGGGTAGTGGCATGTGTTGTACTGATCCCAGGAGAGAAGAATGCAGGCTGTACATACACCCTGTGTGGTACAGCGTGGGACACTACGCCAATGGAAAGGGATTGGGGGGTAATTGTAAACAGTGTGGTGAAGACAAGCAGAAAATAATTATTTATTTACAACTTGGTAACCAGGAATGACACACTGAGCCAAGGCTGCCACAGTGAAGAGAGTAAACACAATGTCTAGAGGCGTTAGAAGGAACTATGGTGTAGGTCAGGGGAGGCAGCCCCATCCTTGCTTAGAGTACTGAGTTCAGGGCTTGGCACTTATTACTATATAGAAAAAAGGGACAGCTTACATGGGCCTTTTCCAAGTAAAAGAGACTGAAAGGGTCAAAAGAGCACAAGACAGTGCTGCCAAGCTGATTAGCGGCATAAGGGGTAATGGTTTCAAGTAACCATAAGAGCTACTCCAACTATCTAATCCACAGAAGAGATGTTTTGAGGGGGGGCATAATTACAGTGTTCCAAATACAACAGAACCCTGTTAATCCAAACCACTGGGGAGACACTGATTTAGTTCAGATTAGCAGGCATTCATAAGAACAGGCTCGTGACTTGGTACCAGTTTTTTAGTGCAGATCTTACGTGGCTTCTTGTTCTGTTACAACACTGTGTTCGGTGTTCTGGGTTTCTGGGAGGGTGGATGAGGTACTGTATATTGTATATAATCTATTTTTTATTCTTTATTTACAGAAGATTTAATCATTTAAAATGATTGTTGATTCTCTTTTGCTGCAGACTTGTCACCCTGCTCTTTGCTGCTTTCCCTTGCAGATTATGCAGCAGCAGTAAATGAGGGGGATCGCAATTGGACTGGTTCTCAAGCCATAGTAGACATTTTCCGAAATCCTCGACTGTTTCACTGTGGCTCAGGATAGGTGTATCGGGCTGATTTTCTTCATCTTCCTCCCCCGATTCTGGCTCCTGTTCTTGTCCGTGCTTCTGCACTGCCTCAACTATGCAGTCATCAGACAGCTGTGTGCAGCCATCCTCCTCGGCACCACACTTCACCCAGTTCTGCAGCTCCGCATCGGAGAGTTGCAGAGGTTTTGCCATGAGGTCAGTCAGCACTGCCACATCATCCTCTGGTTCTGAGCTCTGAGTTTGGGAATCAGGTAAGCTTGGCTCTTTGCTTTCACATGCTATGTCCAGCAGTTCATCTTCAGTAAGTTCAGCCTTGGCTTCACTAACTTTTTGCTGCAGCTTTTTTGATCATGCTTGGTAGGACTGCAGTCCAAGCACTGGCTGCTATGTACACGGCATCCTTCAGTGTTAGTCCTTTAGCAATGTCCTGAAGGGGGCTGGTTTCACTTGCCTCATTAACGATTGTCTGTAACAGCCTCTTCCGGTAACTGTGCTTCAGAATCTCTAAGATGCTCTGATTGCTTGGCTGTAACTTCAGTGTGGCGTTTGGTGGCAGAAACACACACATCCAGTCTCACCATTCCTTGTTTTGACTGTTGGCATTTTGGGTTGAGCAGGTGCATTACTGAGGAGCAGAACTGCTTTAATAGGCAAACCTCAAGATCACACATAGCACTTAATGCTGGTACAGAATGTGATTTGTACCAGCATAAGAAAATTGATCCATCCATCCAAGCTGATTTCTGATTTTCACAGAGGACAGGTAGGTTAGCTTTGTTCACACCGCAGAAGCAACAAGGGTCCCTGGATTTACAGACCATCAGGAGAGGACTTTTGAGGGAACCATTACTGTTACAGCAGCCCAGGATGGTTTGTAGCCCTTTTTTTTTAGTGACCGGGGGTTTCAAGCTCACTCCAATGAGCGAGCATCTTATCTAGGAAACAGTGCCAGTAAAGGCCTGTCCCATTGGCATCATAGATTTGATCTACAAAAAAAGTTTTCAGCTATTAGCACCTGACTAAACTCAAGGATAAAGGGAAGGATACCCTGATCGGCTGCACTGAGGTTTTCGCCACACAAATGGAGCTTGTGATTACAGTGGCATTTTTTAAACCTGTCTAACCAGCCATCACTGGCAGAAAACTCTGTGCAGCTGCCTAGTTTCTTTTTTTTTTTTTCAATTTCTTTTTCTGCACCTGCTTCTCCAGTCCCCTCCCATGCCTCTGGACCTGCCAGCCACCTCCCAATGTCTTGGCCCCCCCAGCCACAGTCATCTACCCCCATGGAGCTTTGGATATGCACCCCTGGTGGGGTCGGAGTAGGTGGATTTACCCCTGAAATCTTGCATTTTGTCAGGTGGTGCCGTGCACTCGGGGAGACGGAGATCCAGGATGTACCCCGGCCATCATCACGGAGATGCAGGGGCCAGTTTTTCTTTGTTCCTCCCATCTCCCCTGGTGACATGGCCTGCATGGGCATCAGTTTAGGCCCGCAGACGCCTACGCGCGTGTTCACCCGCCGATGTCAGCAATGTCCCCACCCTCCCTGTTTGCTCTCCAGTCATACTACCACCTGTGGTCACCCAGGTGGCAGTATCATGGCAGAGGATGGAACCCTCCCTCCACAGAGAAGGCAAGCATCCCTTGGGACACTAAACCCCCCGGCTGGCACATGACGAGCCAAGCTCGTTCCCAAACTCAGCTTGCTAGCGTCACAAGTGGTAGCGCTACCACTGCACTGATGGGCCAGCTTCAGCTGCCTGGTTCCTGGTGGAACAGGAGAGTTTTCTCCTTTAGGACTAGCCCTTATATGCATCCGTCCTCTCATCATCACATTGCCACATATTCTTACAGTGCTCAGTACCCTCCACAGTCCTCGCGAATGCCCTCAGCTTGGGTTTTTCCTCCTTTATGTCCAACACCATGGATTTCCCAATGCCATACTCAGCTGCCAGTGCCACTACCCTCTCGCCATTCTCAAGCCACTCCAGAATTTGAAGATTTTGGGCAACTGTGGGGATGTTTCACTTCCTCTTTCTTCCACTACTCTTCGCCTCCATTCTGCCACAACAGCTCTCACAGTTACCTACAGCAACCAGTAGGACTTTCTGAACTGCAGTCAGGTGAAAGCAATTGACTAATCAGCTGTCTCACAAGAGCTAGACAGTCATCCACTGGGTATCGGCTGACTGCCATGTGGGAGATGGAAAACTGCAACCACAGTAAGAATCTAATGCTGAAGTCCATGTTACCGCGTGCAGTTCGTTAGACAGGGCTTTTCAGTAAAATGGGGTTCATATTAGCAGGGCTTTACTGTACTGAAAAAGGATAAACAAGGTAGTAATTGCACAACTGTTTGAGCTGGTGAGAGCAAGCAGAAATAGAGGACACATCCAAAATAGAGAGGGGGGATAAGGGAAGATATCAGAAAGCATTATTACACACACACAGTGATCATTATGTTGAATTACCTACCTAGTAAAGTAGAGGAAACTAGCAGTATTCTGAGTTATTTCAAAGCAGAACTGGACAGAGTCCTGATGGAGGAGAGCATAATGGGTTAGAGAGCATGAGAAGGGGTAACATTTTGGCTGTTAATCTTGGATGCGTGTCCCTACTTAAATTGGGTAGTCATTGCTGTGCAGCAGGAGGGAATGTCAAGATAAGCTTTCTGTTCATTTCACCACCACACTGTTACATGCATACTGTTGTCCCTTTCATGTGGCAGTGGGGAATCCCATCGCATTTTCTGCCCGCAGCTTGTCAGGTAGATAAAGAAGGATGATTGTAGCAAGCAGGATAAAAGAAAAGAGATAAATAAACACAACAAGCAATTCACCACAACAATTTGTGAAGTGTTAAGGAGCACCAGCCGGGCTGTTTCACATCATCAGTTTTCCATCTGTAGGTTGACAGAAATGGGTAATCGAACGGGATTGATGGATGGAAGCTGGCTCACTCAATCTGTAGCTCTGGTATTGATTAGTTTAGCTCACTTAATGCTCATGATGTCAAAGCGATGTGTCAAGTAGATTAGAGATGGACTGGTCCTGGATAAGACATGGCTGGAGCCAGACATCAAAAACCACAGAACCAGAAAGAACGAGTTCTTGTATCAGAAACACTAGATGGTACCTGACGTGGTGCAACCTGTAATCATGGATCACCACTGCTAGTTGAGTCTTTATACTCTGAATGGAGAGATGGTGCCTGGCAGGGGAAACAAGTAATGTAATATGAATGAATCTAGATCTGATTTTTTTGTTGTATATTTAAATTAAATGATTTCTCCTCCTTTTTGCAAGCACTGTTGTTGATAAAAAAGAACAACAATTGTAAATATTGGGACACTGGTGATTAGACACTAGACCTAGAAATAGGATGAACAGGGCCTGGCTACCTTGACTGTTAACTGTTGCCTAGGGGGAGAAAAGGGTCATAAATGACAAAGGAAACTTTTTTTTTCCATTCTGTGTTTCTTCTCCTGACACCCTCAGTGACCCCCCCCCCTTCAGACAGATTACCATTCCCATTACCCACCTCCTCTGAGACTCATCTCTCGCTAGCATCCTCTTGCCACAGAACTGGAAGTGGGTACCTAGCCACCAGTGCAGAGCCTGTGAGGGGCGGTCTTCATTCATCACCGAGGGTGTCTTTTTTCACCTGATTTTCTCCCCTTTCTGTCCCGGGAGCCCCAGTGCAAGGACATACATGTGCGTAGAGGCACGCACAATGCCTTAGCCTGAATGGCCCCACTCCTACCACTCGGCCTAGAGCCTAGCCCCCCCCTCATCAGCTGCACTGCCATCATGCCTCCACATGATGGCAGTCAAAGGCCGGGAAGGCTAACCTCACCAGTCTGGGAGAGGAGAGAAGAGCTTCCAGGCAGCCACTCAATCCTCACCCAGCCCTCCCACCCCGGCCGACCCCAGTGACCCATGCTCAACATCAAACACGGGTCGCTGGTGTGGCAGGAGGTAAGGTGCCAGTGTCTCAGCCCTCCATGCCACTGGGCCAGCTCCAAAGGAAATTAACTTCTGAGTTTTTTTCCATATAAGTTTTTGTTCCTCCTGACAGGATGGGCGGCTTACATCAGTTCTATTCCTGTCATCTGCAACCGTCTCCAGTGGCCCCTGGCATCCAGGACTATATCCCCCAGGGCTGGAGGAGGAGGAGGGCCATCCTTCTCCTTGATCAACACATCCAAATTGACCCTGGACCCGGAGCAGCAGAGGAGGGTGGATGTGATTCCCTTCACAAAAGTGGGAGCAAGACAGAGGCAGGAAACTACCGACCTGTCAGTTTGATCTCTGTGATAGGGAAAGTGATGGAATCACTTCTGAAGGAAAGAATTGTTGAGTACCTAGAGGCCAGTGGGGCACAGGACCCAAGGCAGCATGGGTTCACAGCAGGAAGGTCATGTCAGACAAATCTAATTGATTTCTTTGACTGGGTGACCAAAGTAGTAGACCAGGGAGGGGCTGTGGACATGGCCTACCTAGACTTTAGCAAGGCATTTGACATAGTCCCACACAAAAGATTAATAAACAAATCTGCCAGCCTGGGAGTGGGTCCCAGGGTGGTAGCCTGGGTAGAGCACTGGCTGAACAACAGGACACAGTGGGTAATAGTAAATGGAATTCACAGTGAAGAAAGGGAGGTTACTAATGTGGTACCGCAGGGTTCAGTACTGGGGCTGGTCCTTTTTAATATCTTTATATTTGACATTGCAGAGGGACTGGAAGAGAAAGTATGTCTCTTTGCAGATGACACAAAGATCTGCAACAGGGTTGATATGCAAGGTGGGGTGGAAAGGAAGAAAAGGACTGGCTGAGTTGGAGGAATGGTCAAATGTATGGCAGCTTAGATTCAATGCAAAGAAGTGCAAGTAATGCACCTGGGAAACAAAACCCAGGAAGAGTACACAATGGGGGTGAGATACTGACAACAAAAATGGAAAGGGACCTGGGGTAGTCATATCAGATGACCTAAAAGGCAGTGTTGGGTAAGTTACTTTTCTATTACTTTCTATTACTTTTGGAAACTTGTTCCAGAAAGCTTTGTGCAGTCACTAGCAAGGATGGAGAGTACTAGAAAAGTAATACACCTTACAGTTACAATTACTTATGTCTTTTTATACAAAAGAAATACGTAACTGTAACTGATTACATTTATTTGAAAGTAACTAGTAACTAACCTATTACTTTCAAAAATGTAATCTGTTATAGTTATTTATTATTTTTGTATAAAAAGAAATAAGTAGCTATACTTGTAAGGTGTATTACTTTTTCTAGTACTTCTCCATCCTTGCTAGTGACTGCACAGAGCTTCCTGGAACGTAATAGAAAGTAATAGAAAAAGTAACTTACCCAACACTGCCTAAAGGTGGGCCAGCAATGTGAGAAGGCAGTAAGGAGGGCTGGGGGATACTGGGATGCATAGGGAGAGGCATCACCAGTAGAAAACAGGAAGTTGTTGGCCCTCTGTACAGACAGTTGGTAAGACCACATCTGGAGTACTGTGTACAGTTCTGGAGACCCCATCTCTGCAAAGACGTAGACAGGGTGGAGGCTGTCCAGAGGAGGGCAACCAAAATGGTGTAGGGTCTGCACCAGAAGACATATGAAGAAAGACTAAAGGAGCTTAAGATGTATAGCCTCGAGGAAAGGAGGCAGAATGGGGACATGATAGAAACTTTCAAATACCTCAAAGGAATCAACAAAGTCCAAGAGGGTAGCATCTTTCAGAAAAAGAGATGTGCAATAACAAGGGAGCACAATTTGAAGCTAGAGGAGGGATGGCTTAGAGGTAATGTGAGGAAGTATTTCTTCACAAAGAGGGTTGTAGATGCATGGAACGGCCTTCCTGAGGAGGTCGTAGAGTCAAAAACAGTGGGGGAATTCAAGAATGTGTAGGACAGACATAAGGCAATTCTGGTGGGGGGCAGGAGGAAGTAGGCTGTTGGTTAACTAGGATCTGCAGCTTATCCATTAGGTAGGAAAATGGGCAGACTAGGTGGGCCAAGCTGTCCTTATCTGCCATCAAATTCTATGTTTCTATGACAGTCCAGACACAAATATCAGTTTAAACTCTGTGTCTCAACACCCCTTCTATGAGTCATCTAGCTCCTCCTTTTAGAATATAAAAATCACAAACATGATGTCCTATCAGGAGGTATATTAAATTATGTGACATCAGTAAAAACTCATTTCCCAAATTATGAGTCTTTGATCAGCCAGTTCCTTTGAGGTTTACAACCCTGCAGACCATCACCTAGGTGTGATATAGCCAATA
This sequence comes from Neoceratodus forsteri, assembly GCA_016271365.2. Classification (NCBI taxonomy): domain Eukaryota; kingdom Metazoa; phylum Chordata; order Ceratodontiformes; family Ceratodontidae; genus Neoceratodus; species Neoceratodus forsteri. The sequence continues at coordinate 98,636,238 of JADMNL010000034.1, read as the reverse complement.
GGAATCAGCTAAATGTCATCCTGCCCTGTAATAAAATGTATATTTCGTTTCCAACTTAAAAGCATGAGGTCATAAAAAGGCCATGAAATGCAATTTCTCAAGGAAGTTAATTACATTACAGAGATCTCCTGGTCAGTTTACATATCCTGTAGCTTCACTGAAGCCTGGGGGGAGGGGGGGACCCATGGAAGCACAGGCTCACATACTATATTCTTATATTACGAATGTCATACAATAACCATAATCAGCTGGACAAGCGTCACAATGTTCAACAAAAACTGCACAAAATTTAGCATGTGTGGTCTGGGTGACAAATTCTCAAGATGTAGGAAGTTTCGTGATGGCCGCTTAACCGGATTCTGAGATCTGGAAATGGGTTTTTGAGATAACCCTCTGATACAACCGAAAAATTCTTCTTTTGTGAGGGTTTTAAGGTTGCGACTAATTATGATTTTGGGTGGCGACAAAAAATGTTAAGGTTGTGATGGCTGCCACCTTGGTTTTTTTCTAGGTAAGCAATTTACACAGACACATGAATATATTGCTAAAATAGGGCATGTTAAGCTTGAGTCCGGTCTTTACTTTAAAAAAAAAAAAAAAACAGTCAGAAATACCTTTTTGGACTTTAAGGTTTTTGGCTGTCAGTTTACCAAGATAGCTGATTCTTGTGTCATGAGCTGTGAATTCTTGGCTCATACATTTAAGTGCAACCCAATGTTTTTTTGTGCGCACCAAAAATGGAAAAAATACTTAAATGTGCAGCCCAATAATTCCACTTTGGTGCGCATGAAAAATGTTTTTGTGCCTCACGTACTTTTACTCATAACTTGTCCATTTACAATATTTTAGTCCCAAATTTTGAATATACAGTTTACATGACCCTACCTGATAAACAAGAATGGTGGGAATTTTCAAATACAGGACAGAAGGTGATTTCACAGTTGCATTCTATTTATTTGTTTTTGGTAACCGGGTAGGGCGCACTAGACAGAGAGATGCCTATTTTCAGTCGTGACCTGGGACTTAGTCTAGCAACTAACTTCATGATGTGGGATCAAATAGTCATTCTTTTTCATTTTTATTTTTATTTTTGGCATATATTTACTTTAGAGGACAGACCTTGGAAGCGAGTGCACCGAGTGAGAAATACGGCCGCATGCGCATAGCAGTCACTGATATGTCACGCCCCCACTGAACATACATGAGGCTATCACAAAGTACTAAAGCCATCTTAAACGAAATGTGTAATTATTAAAATATTTTACCATTGAGAGCATCGTTTGCCGCGCTCAAAACAATATATTCCTGGACCCAGGGGGGTGTGGTGGGGTGGAGCGCCCCCACAGAACAAACAAACATAAGGCTATCGCAAACTACTAAAGCTGAAAAACTAGGAAATGTGTAATTATTAAAATATTTATCAAAACAATATACTCCTGGACCCGGGGGTGTGGGGGGCGGAGTGCCCCCAGAGAACAAACATAAGGCTATCGCAAACTACTAAAGGTGTCTGAGTCTCACGTTTTGTTTGGTAAAACAAGTATTTCCAGAGATGTGACATGTTCTGAAGTCCAGTAAAAGAATAAGTGAGTCGTTAAGCTGCATTTTTAATGGTCTCATGTATAGGCATTGCAATATTTATAACCATGTGATTTCGACGGAGAGAACATCAGAATGAGTGCGGCACTGAAGATAGTAATAAAAAATATCACACTCCTTTAAACTGCATATTTTGGTTTTACGTATTTATTTTGGAAGGTGGTACCAGTGCAGTTCAATAAACATAACTATATAAAATAAATAAATATATCCGATTTGATTGATTGCAAGAGGTGTGTTTGAGGCGGGAAAAACTGACGTTTGAAAGGGGGCATGGCTAACAGCCGCCGTTTGGAGGAAAAAGTACCGTAATCCGCAGAATTCCACAACCAGGGCACTATATGTCCCCTAATATAAATAATAGCCTTATTTTTAGTCAAAAAAGTTATGAAAAAATGCTGTATGCAGGGCCAGACTTTGGCTCAGCGGGTAGTACACTGTGATCCTGCACCAGTGAGCTGAGATTGGGGAAGAACACAGAGAGCGGGATGGGCCAAGGCTGGGGGAACAGTTCTGCCGTGCAGCACCACCCCCAGCCTGGGAAGGAAGGGTGCAGTACTGGTTACACGGGCAGCAAGTAGCCATATAGTGAAGAGAAGCCTTCTCTTGGTATAGGGCCCAGAGTGATCTACGCTTCTGCAACCAGATGGACTTTTGGCCCCGTGGGTCTGCATCAAAAGTCACTTGGAAGTGCAGAACCCAGAGGGCCCTGTGCTTCCACAGTCCCCCAGACAGCCCCCAACAACTTCATGAAGGTAGCACATCAGTGTTACTGCATTTGTGTCATCTGGAAACAGCTGTATGTTGTTTGTCTTACCTAATGATGGCAGTCTGTGGTTGCATGTGTGGTCTTGTCCTTTTGTTACTTGGGGGGGGGGTTAGGGTTGGAACCCCTAATGCCACATTTCCCTACTTCTGCTGAGTTAAGTTGAAACCTAACTGGTGCAATAATACAGTTTTCAGCAAAGAATATATACAGAGGATTGTGGTTCTCCAAACACAAGATTGTGTCTGAACTGAGAGGCTGCGATGGCAACCAGAGACCTTAAGAGCACAGCTCGGCAACCTTGTTGGTGGGCCCCTTGTATCCTAGTTTGACCCTGGAGTATTCCATCATTACCAGAGTACAAAGAGGGGGCATTCCCTCATTAGTGGGGTACACAGAGGGGCTGTTCCCTCATTAGTGGGTTACACAGAGGAGGTGTTCCTCATTACCAGGGTACATAGAGAGGGTATTCCCTCATTACCCGTGTACACAGAGGTGGTGTTCCCTCATTACCAGAGTACACATGGGGGGGTGTCCCCTCATTACTTGGGTACACAGAGGAGTTGTTCCCTCAGTAGTGGAGTATGCAGAGGGGGTGTTCCCTCATTCGTGGGGTACACAAAGAGAGTATTCCCTCATTAGTTGTGTACACAGAGGGGGTGTTCCCTCATTGGGGTACACAGAGATGGTGTTCCCTCAGTACTGAGGTACACAGAGGAGGTGTTCCCTCATAGTGGGATGTGCAGAGGGGGTGTTCCCTCATTCATGGGGTACACAGAGAGTATTCCCTCATTAGTGGTATACACAGAGGGGGTGTTAACTCGTTGGGGTACACAGAGAGGGTGTTCCCTCATTACTGGGGTACACAGAAGGGGTGTTTCCTTATCTGCTGGGTATACAGAGGATGTTCCATCATTACTGTGGTACACAGAGGGGGCGTTCCCTCAATAGTGGGGTACACAGAGGGGGTGTTCCCTCATTACTGGGATACAAAGAGGGGGTGTTCCCTCATTACTGGGTACACAGAAAGTGTGTTCCCTCATTACTGGGGTAAACAAATGAAGTGTTCCTTCATTAGTGGGGTACACAGAGTGTGGGTTCCCTTATTACCAGGGTTCACAGTAGGGGTGTTCCCTCATTAGTGGGATACACAGAGGGGGTGTCCCCTCATTACTGGGGTACACACAGGAAGTGTTCCCTCATTAGTGGGGTACACAGAGGGGTGCTCCCTCATTATTGGAGTACACGGAGGGGGTGTTCCCTCATTAGTGGGGGTACACAGAAGGTGTGTTCCCTCATTACTGGGGTAAACAAAGGAAGTGTTCCCTCATTAGTGGGGTATGCAGAGTGTGGGTTCACTTATTACTAGGGTTCACAGTGAGAGCGTTCCCTCATTAGTGGGATACGCAGAGGGGGTGTTACCTCATTAGTGGGGTACACACAGGAGGTGTTCCCTCATTTGTGGGGTACACAGAGGAGTGTTCCCTCATTATAGGAGTACATGGAGGGGGTGTTCCCTCATTAGTGGGGTACACAGAGGAGGTGTTTTCTCATTACCGTAGTACGGGGAAGGCGTTCCCTCATTACTGGTGGTTCATAGAGGGGGTGTTCCGTCATCATCGGGGTACACAGAGGGTGTTTCAGCCCCGTACACAGAGGGGTGTTCCATCATTACTGTGTAACAGAGGGGGGGTTCCTCATTAGTGGGGTACATAGAGGGATATGGGGTACATAACCATGTCTTGGAACTGTAAAAGAGCAATAAAAAAAATAAACTGCTGAAGAAGGCTCCTATACAACAATGGAAAGCTGTGTCATTTTTTAGACATTATTAGTTGTTTGAGTGGAAGCCCATCTCCAAGGGTTGTGTATCCCTCTTTGTTTACCAAGTGTATTGTGAGGTGCAAGGTGAAGCCAAGGACTTCAGCTTTAAAACTGGAACACTATCATAAAGTCCTACTTAAACAGTTACATCCCAGCCATACAGAATGGTGCAAGTCATTAACTCTTTATTCTAGCACTTAACTTTCAAAGACAAAAGAGTTTCTGTGGAAAGGTGCTATTCAGTGGCCCTGTGAACACGTTATGAATGTATCTTGCTTGCCATTTTGTGAGCAGTAAAAGAAGAAAAATCAATGCCTTCCGCTGAGGAACATTTGCTGCATTGTCCAGGAGAAAGAGAGGGGGATATAGTTACTGACGAACTGTTCCATTATCTGTAATAAGGCTATTACGCCAGTAATGGATCGTTTCCTGAAATGGATGGAAAATGTACATCTTTATAGGCACATTTGGAGCAGGACTGCAATTTATTTTATTTTCATGTATGGAGCCGTCACGTGATACTACTGGGGCAAATGACTCCTTTCTTGATTTGTAGTATCTCAGCTGTTAACCCTGCATCATGGGGCAGAGCAGCTGTTTGACATCTGAATCACAACTTTTTACAATTTCCTAAAATACTTTCAAAGAGCCGGTAGCTACTAAAACTGTTGTTTTAATGGTAATTGCATTTACCTTTAACGTGTTCTGGTCTTGGCTGCATCCCATATCACATTAACAAGTACTGTACTTATCCCAGTCTCTGTTTCAGAAGCAGCAGATTGTCCTTAACTGGGCATCCGATTGCTGTCATTGTGACATCACAGTCTGCTGTCATGGCGAGCACTCCGATGGCATAACAAGTGCGCTATGAAGAAAATGTAAGAAAAGGGGTTCTGTAGTGAATTACAATAGCCAGACAGGGTATATTTATGAACGGATAGGCTGAAGTCTGTCCATGTTTTCCAGAGTGACTTAAGGTGAAACAGACTCAGTTCCTGACCTGCATTATAAAGCAAAAGCTTTGTTTAAGCTGGCTCGTCACTTCAGTTGTACAATACTGCTTGAGACACCGGTGAGCCACATTCAGGAGAAGGCCCAGACTACTGGGGGCTGGCTGGGAGAAAGAGGATTGAAAGTCCCATGGATGGCTTTCCTCCTTTGAGAAGGGGTAGAGCTGTGCCCCACAGCACAACTCTCATCCAGTGAAGGCTAGGTGGTATTGGAGCCGGGGTCACCAGATGGAGAGGGATGCTGCCAGCCGCCAGCAGGTCGCATGCATGTATGTTGCAGGTCACAGTATGGTTGGCTGCTTTGGAGAGAAAACCGCACAAAAAAAACTGGTCACCATGGCAATGCTGGCACCCCCTGCAGGCTCCTGCAGTACCAACCTGGCATGTCACCCACAGCAGTAGTGGTCCTGGTCAACTAGTGGGCATGTGCAAGTCCTGGAGCAGGCTGGTGGGCAGGCCATCAAGTGTGAGGTGACCACGCTGGAGGAGAAAAGGCTTGACTGAAACAAAAATTGCATTGCACTTTAGATGGCCAGTGTTGTGCTGATTTCTACACATCATTAAGCAAATATCACCAACCTGTGTTTCTTCAAAAAACACTATTCGAACAGTTTCAAAGGCTTTCTGTCTGCTAGTATGCGGTCCTCTCCTATTCCTAGCTTACCTATTTTTCACCTGTACTGTCCCCCCCTTTTTCCTGCCTTGTAAACCCAGGGATAGGACCATTCCGTTGGGTCTTGCAAACCTCCACTATAATTGTACATATGTTAGTAAGTAAACTGCGTACCTTGTAACTATGTTTTTATCCTGTAGCTATGTTTTGCCCAGGCTGTAATCTGTATGAACTTGCCCTGCTGCTGTAACACTTTCCCAAAACCCACGCAAACCTCAGTGTCAAACCTGAACAAGGCTATCCTGCTGTGCAAAAGCCAAATAAATAAACATATTAGCGCAACATATTATCCAAGTTGGTGTTTTGTCATTCTTTTTATTTTTATTTCTGACCAGGACATATACATTGAACATCAGCTGATTTCCAATGTGGCCCTGTGGGCAAACAGAAAATTGTAATCAAGGAATACAGTGTTAGGTGTGAAGCATCTTGAGGTCGGGTAGCAGCAGGAGCCTTTCATTGTCCCCGTTATTAGGGGTCTCTGTGTTTTCCTGTGCAAAGGTCAACATCAGCAGATTGTACTCCACAGCACCTTACATGCCAAAGCTTAGCAAATTGGGCCCACCATGACATTTCTTCTGTAACTCTTTTTTACTTTATAGGTTGAAGGAGCACTGGTAGCTGACCAATCAGAGTGCAACATTCCCCTGCATGAGACACTGTTATTTAGCAAAGAGCTCTGAGTGCAGTTGCCTTGGAAATGGGCAGGTTTACAGCATCTCTTTTTGTAATTTACAAAATAGCAATCCACCTCAACCTATGGTGTATCAATACACTTCACAGAACAACTCATTACAGCATAAGAGTGGTTCAACTTGCAGCCATCCCTTGGGTGACAACAGCACAACTGTCTCCGTGCGACACTGGCAATCTGGGTTCACGTAAGAGGCAATGTGAGAAGAATGAAGCATTCTTTCAGGGGTACAGGGTCATGTTGCCATATACAAAATCAACGCAGCTATGTACCATGCTGTAAATACAGCAGATATATTGCCGGCACTTAAACAGAATGCTGAAAGAAAGTTTGGTGAAAGAAAGCAAAGCAGTTCTTTGTTTTCTGCAGGGGGCGCCGCACCCCACACCCCCTGTTATGGGGGGGCTCCACCCCAACCCCTCCCCTACCAATATAATCAACTTTGGGGGGTTCTACATGAGGATGAGTGGAAACACTGGTGGGGGGGAATGTGCAATGTGATTTCACAAAAGTCTGGGACCGGGATTCGAGCACCGGTCCACAGAAGCATAGCTGCCCTATGCTGCCTCAGCGCACCCCAATGAGCCATGGTGGCTGCTCAGTACACCACCTCCCCAGCAGAGGTCTCGACCTCCGTGTCACTCCTCCTCCTCATCAGCCATGTGTGACAGAGTACAAAACCGCGTGCAACATCTGTGCCTTGCGGGGGTTTGTACCATGTTGCGCTATTGCACCACGCTATATGTGGTGCATGGTTTTGCCTGCATGGTTTTGTATTTGGCAGAGCTACCCAGTACCATTTCGGGTGCTCTTCTCTTTCAGGGTGGGTGGGCAGTGCCTGCCACCTGGGGAGTGTTACTGGATGGGGAGTATGCATGCATTGCGTGTCAGCCTGCCAGTACACAAACACATCTCAGAGTCCTTGTGGATGGAATTTCCCCAGGGCTTGAAAATGGCAGCAGAGGCCGGCCCAGTGGCGCTGAGGGTTGAGGCGCTGGATGCCACACCTCGCTCCACGCTGGCGACCTGGGTTCGGGAGCGGACTCTGGTCGCTGGTGGGTCAGCTGGGGAGGGGGGAGTACAGCTTAAGCGTCCCACGACAGCTCGCTGTCTCTAGGGGAGGGCAGGTGGGAGGCTTGATGCCCACCGCACTTGTACGACTCTGGGTGGAGGCTCGGGGGATTGCAAGCTCCCAACAGAAGGGAGACGGGCAGCCCAGGCACGCAGTAGACATCAGCATTTAGTGCCTTGACATCAGGGGCTAACGCTGTATGGGGGGGGGGAGGAGAAAAACACCTGTCGGCTCCGGGATGACGGGCTTCCCGGGGCATGCCTTCGATTCACCCCCTGCTCACTGACTACCTCCAGACCCAACGAAAAGAAGAATTACGGGGTCCGCCACCTCATCCCTTCGGGGGGCCAAAGCTACATGGGGGACTGGGAGGTAAGTATCAGTGAGCGGGTGGTAGGAGGATGACCCCTTGGATGCCCTGAAGGGTCGGGGCTGACAGGTAGTGGGGGGGGGGGGTACCATTTCAAAAAAAAAAAAGAAAATGGCAGCAGAATGGTCAGGGGCTTCAGAGGAATGACACTGCAGCATCCGACTTCATCTCCCTGGGCCATGTTTATTTATTTATTTAGTTTTTGTTGACCAGGTAAGTGCACTAGACAAATTCTGCCTATTTCAGGCACGACCCAGGGGAGAGTGATGCAGATGAATGTCAACTGACCTTGAACCAGATTTAACTTTTGGTAATATTTTAGTGAACGGAGGGAAATTTAAGAGTTGAGGTCATGTCTAGTTTCAAATACCTTGGGGTCTATCTAGACCAAGAAATGTCCTACCAATCCCATATCGACTCCATAACCAGGTCCACCCATCAAAAGCTTGGCCTCCTTTACCGCCTGGGGAACTCCTTATCCACTACTGCACGTCGTGCAATCGCCTGCTGCAATCTCCTTCCATCCATCCTATATGGGGCTCCACTTCTGCAGTTCCTCCGTGAGACGGAATACAATAAACTCTCCGTACTTTATAACCAAGTGGCCCGTTTCGCCACTAACTCCTCTCCTAGGAGACACCATTGCGACGCTCTAAAGGAGCTAAACTGGCCTACTCTCCATCGTAAGCTTGCCTATCCCGTTGCCTGCCTAGCTTTCAAGTTTACTTACCTAGGTCCCCCTCCCCATCTCAGAGGATTTCTCTCCCCCAGAAAACATACCAGAACCCTGCGCTCAACTACAAGTCACCCTTTAGTCACCCCTAGAACATGCTCAAACCATGGCAAACGCTCCTTCAAATTTGCTGCCCCTTACCTATGGAACTCTCTACCACCTGCCTTGACAAACTCACCCACCCTCACACAGTTCAAAAATGGACTCAAACTACATCTTCTCAATCTTAGCCTCTGTGGCTGTAACCGCTAGCTCCCCAGAACAGTCCTCCTGGCCGTTGCACTGCTCTGAACTCTCCCTACGCCTTGACATGAAATGCTAATATGGACTCTGATTACTGGTGAAACTGATGTATATACTGTATATAATGTGTGTGGTCTAAACATTCTGTATGTGTGTGGTCTAAACATACTGTTTATAATATGAGCCTTGTATGAATCCTATTGCTGCCCTTGTATAAATGTTATCATTGTACTATTGGTGTAACAGATGTAGCTAATGTAATTATTGTTTTAGTGTCCTCTCTGTAACTAACTCCGGGTCGCCCCTTAAAAAGGGACCCTTGGTCTCAGTGGGCTTACCCGGTAAACAAAATCTAAATAAATAAATAAAATTTGACCAGGGCACCGGGGAAATTCCCCTACTGACCTGTAGAGGGAACCCTTGTTCACTGCTTCGATGGCCAGTTCAGGTGAAGCAATGAAAGGTATGGACGTGGTAGAGACAGGGGAGCAAGAGATGTCCCCAAAGTTCTTGGACCAAGGATTGAAAGTATGCCGTTGAATGTGGTGGAAGTTATAGATGAAGAAAGAGGAGAAGATGTGTTTGAGTCTTCTGAGGATCTTACTGCGATTATGGCTGACGAATCTGAGGCTCTTGCATTCTCGGAGGGTTAAGTCTTGGATTTAAAACAACAGATGCTGCGTGAGATGGAAGAAGAGGACCGCAGTGCTGCGAGCGAGGAGGTGAAACAATCGTTTTCACTGCAGGTACACCCTTCTGATAATATTGCGAGACATTCTGTTGAAAGTAAAGTGGCTGGCAGTACCATCGCTTTAAGCGACTGCCAAAAGCCGAGTATGTGATTTAAGCTGTGCAGTAAACGAAGGAACTGATGTTGAGCACCTTACTGAAGGTAGCTCTGGAATTGTTAAGGGTGAGATCCCAGGGGTAGGGGAGAAATCTGGACTGAGTACGGGGTGGGGGGAGACCTAGAATGCACACAGTATTGAAAGTGAGCCTGGTATTGGTCCTATTAAATATGTTACCAAATCTAGTTCTCATGAGAGCGCTACAGTGTTTTCCTTTTCTGCCAGGCACCAAGGGCTTGCTAAAGCTCAGGAGGGTAATAAAATTAAAACAGCTGCGCTTCTTATGGCCAACAGGAATGTAGACAAGTAGGAGCCCTTTGGGCACGACCAAAGGAAAAAAGGGGAAATAAGAGATGTCCCAAAGGAACAGCAACCCTGCACTACTGTAGCCGCTATTTCATGAGTGTTTGCAGTACAACCAATCTTTACTGACCCTTTTCATGCCTGGTCTCCTGAAAAAGCTTTGCAGGAGGCTGGATGGACAAAGTCTAGTAGTGGCCAGTGGCTTCCTGACCCAGACTAGAACGAGCCCCTACCCCCAACAAACCCGGAATGGCGACCTCTAATTCACACAGCCTCAAGTGAGCTAGATGTACAAAAGGATTTTAATCAAATACTGGATGATGAGAAGAGTTTAGAAATATGCAAGGCTGGTAACCCTCTTGAGGAGGTAGTGACTGCCATAGTGGTGGGCCCAGAACCTGGGAACAATGAAAAGATGTCTGAAGGCCCTGTTCCTTCTACTAATGTATTAGCAGAGGATAAGAATGAAGGGACAGAGGAGAACATACCCCCCACAAAAAAAATAAACCATATTGTCTGACCTGTTTGAAAATCAAAGAAAGAAGCTGTTCCATGGCGGAATGCCATACGGATTTGACACAAGGGCGGCCTGGAGATTAGGCCAGACAGACAATATGTGGAAAAACTCCTTCTCAAAGACTCCCCTCAGTTTTCTCCACAGGAAGTGTTTGCCTTCATTAATATCTCTGAAGAAGACAATTACAATATTAGCTTTCATTCCTCTTATTTGTTGGACTTATTTTGGCAACGTTATAACCTGCTTAAATGTTCTCCTTTATGGTCCCCAATTTTGGTTATTCCACTGACAAAACCCCTTATTAAATTTGTAACAATCATGTTCCGCAATGAAGGGGTACATGTTGAGGACATTTCTTATTGGTTGGCACAGAAATGTGAGGTTTTAAGTGCACCTGAGGCCTTGTTGGATTCAGAAAAATTCTGGACGGGATGGTGGAAATATAAGGTTAAATAAAGGCAAGACAATGATGTAATTGAGCATATTCCTGACTCCTTTTTGCTTGGCAGGGATAGGGGGGTTTGTTTTCACTCCGGGCAAACTCGTGCCTGTTATAAGCGTGGATGTCGGACCCACCTTTTGAATACTTGTGACACCCCACGGTGTGACAATTGTGGGGAAGTGGGCCATGTTAGGACTCAATGCAATAATTTAACACGCTGTGACTTATGTGAGAAATCTGCCCACACCTTCTCTGAGTGTCCATAGGCAGCCAAACGTAAAGCCACTGTTATTTGCCCCGAGTTACTGATAAAAAAGGCTCAGGAGTTGTTTGAGGGAGCTCCCCCCCTTTGTATGAAGCAAATAAACAAATCAAAACAAAAGACAAAGCCACTATGGTTCTCAAAAGAGGTGGCGGGAAGGTTGGAGAGAAAGAGACAGCATTTAGGAAGTAAAAGGAAACAAAGAAGCAGCAGGATAGAGAACTGTACCAGTTAAGGCAGAAGGAAGCAGGGAGGGAAGTCAGAACAGCAAAGGCCCAAACTGAGGAAAAGATAGCCAACTCAGTTAAGAAGGGGCATAAAACCTTCTATAGGTACATCAGGGAGCGTAGAAAGACAAAGGGAGGGATAGTGAGGCTGAATAGAAAGGACGGTGGGTGGGCAGAGAGGGACAGTGAAAAAGCAGGGATATTTAAGGAATACTTCTGCTCAGTATTCACAAAAGAGGAGGAGAGGGTGGTGCCGAATCTAGTTAACAGAAGCACTCTGGATAGGGGGGTCGATCCCAGTCCTTTCACAGAAGAAAGGGTTCTGAAAGAACTCCTAAAACTGAAGGTGGACAAAGCAATGGGGCCTGATGGAATGCACCCCAGAATTCTAAAAGAATTAAGGGGAGAACTAGTGACACCACTGACTACCCTTTTTAACAAATCATGGGAGGATGGAGTGGTACCTGAGGACTGGAGGAAGGCGGATGTGATTCCCCTTCACAAAAGTGGGAGCAAGACAGAGGCAAGAAGCTATAGACCTGTCAGTTTGATCTCTGTGGTAGGGAAAGTGATGGGATCACTTCTGAAGGAAAGAATTGTTGAGTACCTAGAAGTCAGTGGGGCACAGGACCCAAGGCAGCATGGGTTCACAGTGGGAAGGTCATGTTAGACGAATCTAATTAATTTCTTTGTCTGGGTGACCGAAGTAGTAGACCGGGGAGGGGTTGTGGACATGGCCTGCCTAGACTTTAGCAAGGCATTTGACACAGTCCCACACAAAAGATTAACAGTCAAATTAACCAGCCTGGGAGTGGGTCCCAGGGTGGTTGCCTGGGTAAAACATTGGCTGGACAACAGGACACAGAAGGTAATTGTAAATGGAGTCCACTATGAAGAAAGAGGGGTTACTAGTGGGGTACCACAGGGTTCAGTACTGGGTCTGGTCCTTTTTAATGTCTTTATAAGTGACATTGCAGAGGGAGTAGAAGGAAAATTATGCCTCTTTGCAGATGATACAAAGATCTGCAACAGGGTTGATACACAAAGAGGCGTGGAAAAGATGAGAAGAGACTTGGCAAGGTTGGAGGAATAGTCAGAAGTATGGCAGCTTGGATTCAATGCAAATAAGTGCAAAATAATGCACCTGGGAAACAAAAACATGGGGAAGAATACACAATTGGAGGGGGGGAGATAGTAACAACAAAAATGGAAAGGGACCTGGGGTAATCATATCAGATGACCTTAAGGTTAGCAAGCAATGTGAGAAGGTAGTAGGGAGGGCTGGGGGGATACTAGGATGTATGGGGAGAGGCATCACCAGCAGAAAACAGGAAGTTGTTATCCCTCTGTACAGGCAGTTGGTGAGACCCCATGTAGAGTACTGGCCCAGTTCTGGAGACCCCATCTCTGCAAGGACATAGACAGGAGAGAGGCAGTCCAGAGGAGGGCAACTAAAATGGTGCAGGGTCTGCAAGAGAAGCCATACGACGAGAGACTAAAGGAGCTTAATATGTATTCCCTTGAGGAACAGGGGGACAGGATAGAAATGTTTAAGTACCTCAGTGGAATCAACAAAGTCCAAGAGGGTAGCATCTTTCAGAAAAAGAGACGTGCAAGAGCAAGGAGACACACTTTGAAGATAGATGGGGGGATGGCTCAGGGGCAATGTGAGAAAGTATTTTTTCACACAGAGAGTGGTGGACGTATGGAACAGCCTTCCTGAGGAGGTTGTGGGGTCTAAAACTGGCAGAATTCAAGAATGCATGGGACAGACATAAGGCAATTCTTGTGGGGGGTAAGAAGAAGTAGGCTGTTGGTTAACTAGGATCTGCAGCTTATCCGTTAGGTAGGGAAATGGGCAGACTAAGTGGGCCAAGCGGTCCTTATCTGCCATCAAAGTCTATGTTTCTAAGAATATCTAGGACAAAACAGGTTCCCGAATGGGTAAAAGGAGTTTTATTTAGGCTTTTTAAATGGGAAATTACAAAAACTCAGATCTGTCGGACCTCTGGGAAACCACTATATATAGAAATTAGGGGGTGAATACACCCCAAAACAGCTGAATTTAGAAACTGCCCAAGGGGCTAAGAGATGGAGTTTTAAAACAGTTAAAAAATAAAAGGATCCCTCATAATATGTGGGATATTCTGTGGTTGATGATGTATGGCAGAATCAACATACGAAGGAATGCAAAACAGAAACCATTGGAAGAAAGAAATTGCCCATATTTAGGGTGCTGTAATGTCGTTGAAACTATGGAGCACTTCTTATTCGATTGCACCTATTCTAAGCCTCTTTGGCCTTGGTTAGCCACAAAATGGAAGCTGGCATGGTTGGCACGAGTCACTCATGAATCTTTGGTTATAGGACACTGCCCTCATTTGGTGTGTAAATACCATTCTGGAACCGTAATGATGTTGTTTTGCTACATAAAGATTTATGTATGGCAGGCCAGGTGCCAATGATCATTACAACAGAAATAGATGACATACCAGACATTGAGTCTGTTAGTAGAACAAGTCATGTTCTCTGTATATCAGAAAGATGTTTTAAATAACCAGAGACACATGGTTAGAAAATGGTGGCAAAGGTTATCCTTCTTTATAAAATGTAAATAAGATAGGGAAGCTTAGGGCCTGCTTGCTCTTAAGGCATGATTTAATGTATTAGATATATGCTAAGCAGGGTACGTATGGGTACAGTATCATAAATTTAGACCACAGTATCAGGTTAGGAAATTATTTTAAACAGAGATTGTGACTTGATTTGTAGAAAAGTTGAGGGGTTCATGTATAAGTATGGAAAAAGTATGGGTTGTGATAATATATCTGGTATGGCGCATCTTTTCTGTAAGATGTCTTCACTGTGTGTTATATTTTTGTTATGTGTGATGTAACACTGAGTTATGATTTCGTATGAATCTTTTTTTTTTTTAAACTTTATTTTTACTTTTTATCAAATACATGGCATGTATATATCATATAGTAGATAGACCATTATAAAACAATTATCACCATTGGGAATACAGACAATCCCCTTAATCAAAGTAAAAGCATGCATTTACTATATATTGTTACATCATATGGGGGTTCCTATCAAGATAAATGCCTGATTAAAGTTATACTTAAATATGTGCTGCGATACTAGCCCATGAGCCACACAGCATTCCCTAATGTAATTTAATTATCCAACAATTTTAACCGAAAGCAAGCTATGCCCCTAAAAAAAGGGACTATTGGTGCCATGTTAATACCTTAATGTAATGGAAAAAACACCCCCTTTTAGATATGTTTGCAGCCTGTTAAAGCTCATCCTTAAAGGTAAAACAATGCCTTACACTTCCCTGGTTCAAAACACAGCAGGACATTAAAGCTCTAAAATAATATGCCTCAGATAAAAATTATTTAATAACAGCCTGTTCAATATCAAGTCCAGAATGGCAATTTTAGATTGAAACAAGAATGATAGTTCTGTCTGTTCGACTAGATGGACTGAACAGATTTTAATATTTATAAAGTCCCATTATGCTGAGGTAAATCGGATTAATATTACCACAAAAGTAGTAAGTAATGTCCCAGGAAGGAAAACTTCAAGTTGTGGCTTCCTCGTCCTTGTCATCCGATCTGCTAGTTCTTCTACGCGACTCTGTAGCTCTCCGGTCGGCCCATTTACCAGCCTCGACTGGATCCGAGAATAAGAACACCTTACTTTCATGGACAATCCGAAGCTTAGCGGGGAAAATAATGGTATGCGATATACCCAACTCCCGGAGGATTCTTCTCACTCCCTCAAATTTCTTGCGTCGCTGTCTCATCGCGTAGCTTACATCAGGGAATATATGAATCTGGTGGTCTTGGAGCAAGGGAGCTGCCCTACAGGCACACTGGAGAATCTTATCTTGAGCTGCAATTTCCTCCATGTCCTGTGGGCGACTGCGTGGAGTTATTCTGTAGACTTTCTGCACTTTCCAGGCACTATCAGGAGCTTCTGGAGATAACTTTTCAGTTAACCACTCTTTTATATTTAAAAGTGGGTGATCCCCTTCCAAGCCTTCAGGGAGGCCTACGATTCTGACATTCGCCACTCGGGCTTGATTTTCAAGTACCTCCAGCCGTGCCCTCAGATGTTGGTTTTCTTTTATCATTAATGTAGTTGCACCTGTGGACGCGTTGGCCTGTTTACGCACATCATGGAGGTTGACTTTAAGACCATCCACTGCAGACTCTAAAGTGATAACACAGGCATTAAAATCGTCCACCTTTTGATTAAGGGTGGACATGGATTTAATCAAAGTCTGGAGTTTGTAGCCCAGGGTGGTAATGGTTTCTCCTGGTTCAGGCTTCGCTTCGGATGTTGTAGCCTCCTCTACTCTTCCGAGACCGCCAGTTCCCTTGCATTTCCCAGCTCCTCCTGGTCCTTTTTCTTTTCTAGGGTTACCCATCCTAGCTATTTCTAGGCCGTTCTTTTCAGTAGTGGGGTCGAAAAGGTTGAGTGAAGCACCCAACTTGAGTTTTTAGGCAACTCTCCTTCTAGTTTTTAGGAGCTGTAAAAATCTGCTGCACGCTGCTCGGGCTCCACAGCGCTCCCCCGTATGAGTCTGTTTTTGATGTTTATTAATAAAAAATTCCCCTACTTGCCGCTGGGGGAATTGCTGGCTGTCTTCCAAGATGGCCACTTTGCCTGTGCAAGTGGAAGACATGGATGTCTCTGAGGTAGGGAAGCCAGCCTCCACCCCTACCCCGGTCCATTTGGAGGTTGCTGTGTTTACTGCTTTAGTTGAAAATGGAGATTTACCTGATGATTCTGGACCAGAGATATACATTTCCACAGATGATGTTAGTACTGTTCCGGACAGTGCAAATACGGATTAACCTCTCAGTGAAATAGAAGCTTTACGTGCCCAACTGATTTTAGAACAAGAGCAGCATTTCTTGCGGCAGAAAACTTTGCAGGAGCATCTGGCTCAACTTAGCAACAAGTCAGACACTGTCGTGGAAATTGACAACACTGCCAAGCAGGTCCCACTGGAGTGTGACGCGGCAACACCTGGATCCGCTGCCGAGCGAGGTGAGTCACTCCCTTCTGACATTTCTGGTGGGCTTGAGATTCTTGTGAAATCAGCCGGCAGTACAGCCGCTATGGACAGCAGGTGCCTAAAGCCATATGAACAGACTAGCAGTGCACCTCTTCTTGGTGCTGAACCTCCGACGGATTGCACACCTGAAACGGAGGTGATAGATGGTTCAGAGTCTGATCTTCTCTCCTCTGCAAGTATTGTCCAACATGTTACCCGCTTTATGCCTCTGCTTGTTTATCCAGAACTGCGGGTTTCGTATTTAGAAATCCTGCTGCGTACCAGGGGGTTGGACCCAAGGCAGCATGGATTCACAGCAGGAAGGTCATGACAGACAAATCTAATTGATTTCTTTGACTGGGTGACCAAAGTAGTAGACCAGGGAGTGGCTGTGGATATGGCCTACCTAGACTTTAGCAAGGCATTTGACACAGTCCTGCACAAAAGATTAATAAACAAATTAGCCAGTCTGGGAGTGGGTCCCAGGGTGGTAGCCTGAGTAAAACACTGGCTGGACAACAGGACACAGTGGGTAATAGTAAATGGAGTCCACAGTGAAGAAAGGGGGTTACTAGTGGGGTACCACAGGGTTCAGTACTGGGGCCAGTCCTTTTAATGTCTTTATAAGTGACATTGCAGAGGGACTGGAAGGAAAGCATGTCTCTTTGCAGATGATACAAAGATCTGCAACAGGGTTGATACGCAAGGTGGGGTGGAAAGGATGAAAAGGGACTTGGCAAGGTTGGAAGAATGGTCAAATGTATGGCAGCTTAGATTCAATGCAAAGAAGTGCAAAGTAATGCACCTGGGTAACAAAAACCCAGGGGAAGAGTACACAATGGGGGATGAGATACTGACAACAACAAAAATGGAAAGGGACCTGGGGTAGTCATATCAGACGACCTAAAGGTGGGCCAGCAATGTGCAAAGGCTGTAAGGAGGGCCATCAAATTCTATGTTTCTATGTTTTATCTGCTTCCACAGAAGTCCCGATCTAGTACCAATTGGACATTTCTTCACAAACCGACACAACATTTTTTTCTTTTACAGAAAGAGCCCAGGCTGCAAGGGCTGGCTTTCGGGAGGGCAGCAAGGATAAAAGGAATGCTATGACTTTGGCTAAAAGACATATTGTGGCCTCAGCATTGAGACCTACACCAAAACATGCCGTCCATTCCACGGCTGCTTTACCGCAGCATCTGGGTTCTGTTGGTATTAAACAAACCTTGCATAAGGCCTTTTCAGTAACACCTCTTCCTTCTCCTGCTGAGGCCTGGTCTCCACACACTGCGTTGCTAGAAGCCGGTTGGAAGAAGGTGCCCAGTGGGGCCTGGATGCCTGACCTGGAGTGGAATCTGAAAACAGGATTCACAGACACTACCTGACTGGTGTCCTACTTCCATTTTGCTATTGAACCACAATCGGCTGGTGTTGACCTTCCTATGTCTCATGGTGTCCGGGAGGGTTCTCCTGTAATTGTGAATCAGCAATGGCAGGTTATGGAGAGTAGCCCAGCCATAGTGCCCCTCCACACTGTGCCTGAGAAGGCCTCTGATTCAGAAGCTACAACTCTGCCTCAGGCAGATGCGGACCCGGCTGCACCAAGGCCTGCTAAACCTCTCCTTTTCTCTAAATCAAAAAAGGAGGCAGCCCCTCGTTGAAATGCAGTCCACATTAGATATAAGGGAGGCCTGGAAGTATGGCCTGATAGACATTATGTTGGGAAATGTTTATTAAAGGACTCGCTGCATTTCTCTCCAAATGAGGTCTTCGCCTTTATTAACATTTCTGGTGAGGACAACTTTGACGTTAGTTTTCATTCTGCTCATGCTTTGGAGATGTTCTGGGAACGGTACAGCCAGGTGAAGTTTCCCCCCATATGAACCCCCTTTTTTGTGATCCCGTTATCAAAACCTCTTACTAAATTTATTACCGTTATGTTTCGGAATGAGGGGGTCTATGTGGAGGACATCACCTACTGGCTGTCACAGAAATGTGAGGTTCTTTCACCACCTGAGGCCATTTGGGATTCTAAGAAATTTTGGACCGGGGTGGGTGGAAATATAAGGTGAAGCTGAGACAGTCAGACACAGGAGTTGAACATGTTTCTAATGCTTTCCTTTTGGGTAGGGATTGGGGGGGGGTGTTTATGCAGGGCAACCCCGGGCATGTTATCGCTGTGGTTCCTGCACACACCTCTCTGGATCATGTGATAAACCCCAGCGCGACAACTGTGGGGAAATTGGTCACATTGCCATGGAATGTGCAAATCACACTAAGTGTGACTTATGCGAAAAATATGCCCATACCTTTGTGGAATGTGCTTGGTCAGCCAAAAATAAAGCTTTCAGTCTCAGTCCAGACCTGTTGAATCAGAATTCCCAGGATTTGACGTCTGCGGGTGCTGAGGGTTTTTCAACCCCTCCCATTGCTCCACTTGCCACCATTATATCCTCTTCCCAGGTTTCCTTGGCCTCGGATTTGGTTCTGGCAACCCCTCCTCCTGTACTGGATCCGGTATTCCCTATAAAACTAGAATTCCCTTCTGGGCAGAAGCACCCTCTAGTGCACTTGACCCCCAGTCTGCTATCATGACACTGTAGCTGGGGCACTTCAGGAGCCTGTGCTGCCCTCTTCGACTCCTCCACCGCTCCTCCGAAGGTCTGCGTGGAATCTTAAGCTGGAACCTTCTCAGCTGGAGGATGGGATTGAATCAGAGATTCTGCTCTAGCCACTACTTGGGGGGAATCAGATATGGACCAGGGAGATATGGACTCCCAACCAAGGGGGTTGGATCCTCCTGTCTCCTAACTGGGGCCTTGTGGGTTACAAAGGGAAGAAAAGGAAAAAAAAGAAAAAACCTTTTTTAAATTCTGCTGATTGCTGCGTTTACAGTTGGGACTTTTAATGT
Organism: Neoceratodus forsteri; assembly: GCA_016271365.2. Lineage (NCBI taxonomy): Eukaryota > Metazoa > Chordata > Ceratodontiformes > Ceratodontidae > Neoceratodus > Neoceratodus forsteri. The sequence goes on along the minus strand of JADMNL010000034.1, from coordinate 98,616,670 downwards.
CCATGTTTATTAAAACAGGCTAAAAGAAATGCGATTTATGACTATATCCATACTACTCCTCTTGATATTAGTTTCTTGCAAGAGACGTGGATGTTTTCCAGTGCTCAACTGAGAACCTTTAGAGGGGAATGGAGATGGGCCCCTCCTACTGATCCTTTGGGCCAGATGGTGCGGATGGGGTGGGTATTCTTTTGAATGCTTTTTCCTTTAGTCTTCACAAACTAATTGATTTACTTCCTGGACAGGCATTAATACTTGATGGGGTTTGGCGGCTGATGTCTTGTAGATTCATAATTGTATATTGCCCTCAGTCTAAAGCAAATAGAGTTGCTTTGTTTCAGTTGCTTCAGCCATATTTAGTGACCTCCAGACATATTTTTTTACTTGGAGACTTTAATTGCTGCACAAGGACCCAGTTGGTTCAGGAAGGAGAGACTACTAGAAGAATATATTGTGACTCAACTGCGCTCACTAAAACTAGAGAAACAGCTGATTTAGTTGAGTGTAGGGATTTTCAGGTTCAAGGCCCTCCTTATACCTTTAGGAGAGGCAGATTTACATCTACAATAGACCACATTTTTATTTTGAAGCAAATGCCTACGGCACAGTTTAGAACTCTCCAGACAAAATTCTCTGACCATTTGTTGCTGTTTCTTTCATGGAGACACCTAGGATACTGAGGCCCAGGACCAGATGGAAGGTGAATTTAGTGCATTTATCAGAGGCAGAGGTGCAGACAGGCATGCATTGTCTCATTCAAGCTAGACTTTCAGTGGTTTTTTTGTGTGATAACCTAGGAGAGCGGCGGGAGGATTCAAAAAAAGATTTTAAATGGTGGTTTCAATGCTAGGGGGAAAAAGGAAGTGAACAATCATTTTTTGACCTATTTAATTCTTCAAAAACAGCTGCAACTCCTTCTCACCCTTTCTTATACTTCAAAATATTATTCTTCTCAGATTAACACAGTAAGAGCTAAAACAAAGTCATTTCAATATGACAGCTACTACTTTGCAGGCCTTGTACCAACGTGGTACTACTCGCTCTCCGGTTGGAGACCCTTTTGGATTTTGCAAGGAATGGAGGGAGGCTACCTCAATGCACTCTTTAGTGGATAGTGTGGGTGTAGAAACAGACTCCATCCATGGTTTGTACACTATCATTAGCCAGCATTTACAGTCACACGCTCCATCATCTGCCCCTAGTCAGGCGGACATTGATTCCTATTTATGCAGCCTCCCGCCTGCCTTTCCTGTGGAAGCACAGGAGATGCTGGTGCCCATTACAATAACAGAGAGAGAATATGTTATTGCTTCTTTAAAGCCCAGAGTATCGCTGGAACTTGATGGCCTTTCAAATGATTTTTATAGAGCCTTTCCTACAGCATTGGTGAACTGTTTGCTTCTTGTTTTTCAATATTTTTTACTGGCCAGGGTTTGTCTCCTTCCTTTTTGGACGGTTTATTGATTTTTCTATACAAATCTGGAGATAAGTTACAAATACGGAATTGGAGACCAATCACAATTTTAAATTCCGATTTCAAAATTTTGACTCATCTGTTAAATAACAGATTGAAACGATATGCGTCTCTAGTGGTCACTCCTTACCAGTACTGTGGTATCCCACATAGGAAGATACAGAGTGCTTTAATGGTTGTTCATGGTATTATTGATCACCTCTCCTTACACGGCAGGTCTGGCTGTGTGATATCGGTGGATCAAGACAAAGCCTTTGATCGGGTTTATCATCCATTCCTGTTTAGCGCACTGAAGGTGTATGGTGTTCCTCCACTGTTTATCACTTGGTTGCAGGCACTCTATAATTCTGCTACGGTACGGCCCATGTTATAGTTTCAAGTGACTGGGAGGATACCTATTACAATAAGGGTGCGACACGGCTGCCCCCTAAACCCACTTCTGTATATTTCTGTGTTAGACCCCTTACTCAGGAAATTAAATGAAACACCCAAATGGCAGAGTATTTTTGGGGAGGCAACTGATCTGGCAGTTTATGCGCAGGCCTATGCGGATGATATTTGTTTGAATTTTCTACAGTAACATCAATTTCACATTTTTTTTGGAGCTCATGGGACAATATTCCTTAGTCTCTAATGCCAGAATTAATACAAGGAAAAATAGAGGTTTATGGGTGGGATCAGGTCCCCTTCATACCACGTCCGCACATGGGATTACTAGCTCTTTTGACCCTTTAGGATTTTGAGTTTAGAATTTGGTCCACAGAATATTCCAGAAATTAATTGGGAAAATTCCCTGTCTAAAGTAGACGTAAAAGTACAACGTTGGAAGCACTGGAAAATGTCTAAGCTCAGAAGAATTCAGCTCATGAAACAGTTTTTACTTTCGTGCCTGCTGTATGTGGCTATTATTTTTCACCCACCATCTCAGTTTGAAACTAGAATATACCGGATATTTTTTCAAATGTTGCAGGGCAATAGTTTAAACTCCATTAAACGCTGCTATACCTATCTTCCAAGGGATCAGGGGGGCCTGGGCATGATGGACCCTGTGGTATTTTGGCACACTGTCTTCCTTTCCCAAACGGTGAAAGGGGGTTACTTTCTTTAACTCATTTACATCAGAGGTGGGTGGCACACAATTTGGGTATATTTTTTCAGGCCTGGACACTAGTTACACCTAAATTATCACCCCATCTCTCTGTTCCGTTAGATCAGCGGCTCAAAAATTGTACAGATGGGGACTGTCTAAAGTGAACATAACACAAAACAAGAGTATGCAATTATATGCACTTGTGATGACCAAGATTTATCCTATCGCACCTGTTTTTAAAAACTGTCCGGAAGTTTTAAATGGTATGGTTTGCAGACAGTTAGCGAACAAAAGAATACCGTTTCATATGTGGGAAATATTGTGGTTGTCTGTTTATGGCCGACTCAGTGTTCGAGGAAATCATAAACATAAGGTTGTGGGGGAAAGATATTGCCCATACACTGACTGTATCAATTTAGAGGAATCAATGGAGCATTTTTTCTTTACTTGTTCTTATGCTACAAACTTATGGGCCTTTTTAAGCAGATTTTGGCACATGGACCGGTTGACTTCCTTGTCATACAGTATGACTGTCTGGTGTTAGGTCAGTTCGGCTTCCTAGAAAACTCTTACCATAGGGGTATGCTGGCTGTTTTCTTTTGTTGTTTGAAATATTATTTCTGGCAGGCTAGATGCCAATGGACGCTGTCCCAGAAAATGATGTCTTATGACACATTTCACATCCTGGTACATCAGGCATTGGAAAATGTGTATATTAGGAATAGCAATATTTATACAGCAGATTAAGTGTTAAGATGGTGGAAGGGATTTTCTCACTTGATTAACCATAAATGAACTGAAACCCAGTGGGTGAGTCCAGTATGGGTATCTGACATGCTGTCTGTATTTCAGTAATTGTGCTTCGTCATTCTTTTTTCTTTCCACTAGGTATGTTATTTTGTTCTTGTTTATCCCTTTTTTCCAGAATGGTTAGTTTTTCGTATTTTTTTATGTTTCTTTTTTGATGATGTAATGTTAACAGTTGCATTGTGTATTATTTACCTTATTTTTCAAATAAAAATTCCCCTACTCTTTTCGGGAAGTGCCATGGAATCTTTAACATCCACCTGAACTACCACCAAAACAGGCAGATGGGACCTCGGTTTAACGTCTCATCCGAAAGACAGCACCTCAGGAGTGCAGTACCCCCCTCATGCTGCACTACAGTGTCAATACTGGGATATTAACCCAAGTGCCTGGTGTGGGGGATAGAACCCACAGCCTTCTGATCTCCTGGCCTCATAGGTGAGTATGCTACCTGCTGAGCCACTGACATTTTTACATGTTCCAGCTTACAAGCCTCTTCCCCCATCTTAAGCGGAACAATGTGAGGGGCAGAAACAGGTATCAGATCTGTGGGATGGTACTCCACTGTGGTAGGAGTCATTGACCACAGAAAAGTAACATGGGCCCTTGGAGGGAGCGCCACTGTGGTAGGTGTCAATAACCATGGAAGTGTAACATGACCCCTTCCTGGGAGACACCAATGCCACAGGGGTCAGTGACCACAGAAGCGTAACCTGGGCCTTGGGGGGTGGGCTAAATCATAAGAGTGTCAATGACCACAGATATGCAACCCAGGCCCATGGAGAAGGGACTCCACCAGGGCAGACGTCACAGACCAGGGAAGTGTAACCCTTGGGGGGCTCCACTTCCTTCCAGCTGCAGTGTTGTATGAGTCAGTCTTCAACTGACATAATTTCTTCAGCGCTGCAGTGTTGCTATAAATATTCAATCTTCAACTGACATAATTCCTTCAGAGCTGCAGTGTTGCTATGATTCAATCTTCAACTGACGTAATTCCTTCAGTGCTGCAGTGCCGCTATAAGCCAGTCTTCAACTGACGTAATTCCTTCAGTGCTGCTATGATTCAATCGTCAACTGACGTAATTCCTTCAGTGCTGCAGTATTGCTATGAGCCAGTCTTCGACTGACATAATTCCTTCAGCGCTGCAGTGTTGCTATGAGTCAGTCTTCAACTGACGTAATTCCTTCAGCGCTGCAGTGTTGCAATGAGTCAGTCTTCAACTGACGTAATTACTTCAGCGCTGCAGTGTTGCTATGAGTCGGTCTTCAACTGACATAATAACTTCAGTGCTGCAGTGTTGCAATGAGTCAGTCTTCAACTGACGTAATTCCTTCAGTGCTGCAGTATTGCTATGAGCCAGTCTTCGACTGACATAATTCCTTCAGCGCTGCAGTGTTGCTATGAGTCAGTCTTCAACTGACGTAATTCCTTCAGCGCTGCAGTGTTGCAATGAGTCAGTCTTCAACTGACGTAATTACTTCAGCGCTGCAGTGTTGCTATGAGTCGGTCTTCAACTGACATAATAACTTCAGTGCTGCAGTGTTGCAATGAGTCAGTCTTCAACTGACGTAATTCCTTCAGTGCTGCAGTATTGCTATGATTCAATCTTCAACTGACATAATTCCTTCAGCGCTGCAGTGTTGCTATGAGTCAGTCTTCAACTGACGTAATTCCTTCAGCGCTGCAGTGTTGCTATGAGTCAGTCTTCAACTGATGTAATTCCTTCAGTGCTGCAGTGTTGCTATGAGCCAGTCTTCAACTGACGTAATTCCTTCAGTGCTGCTATGATTCAATCTTCAACTGACGTAATTCCTTCAGCGCTGCAGTGTTGCTATGAGTCGGTCTTCAACTGACGTAATTCCTTCAGTGCTGCAGTGTTGCTATGAGCCAGTCTTCAACTGACGTAATTCCTTCAGTGCTGCAGTGTTGCTATGAGCCAGTCTTCAACTGACGTAATTCCTTCAGTGCTGCAGTGTTGCTATGATTCAATCTTCAACTGACATAATTCCTTCAGTGCTGCAGTGTTGTTATGAGTCGGTCTTCAACTGACGTAATTCCTTCAGCGCTGCAGTGTTGCTATGAGTCAATCTTCAACTGATGTAATTCCTTCAGTGCTGCAGTGTTGCTATGAGTCAGTCTTCAACTGACGTAATTCCTTCAGCACTGCAGTGTTGCTATGAGTCAGTCTTCAACTGACATAATTCCTTCAGCGCTGCAGTGTTGCTATGAGTCGGTCTTCAACTGACGTAATTCCTTCAGAGTTGCGGTGTTGCTATGAGTCAGTCTTCAACTGACATAATAACTTCAGCACTGCAGTGTTGCTATGAGTCATTCTTCAACTGACGTAATTCCTTCAGTGCTGTAGTGTTGCTATGAGCCAGTCTTCAACTGACGTAATTCCTTCAGTGCTGCAGTGTTGCTATGAGTCATTCTTCAACTGACGTAATTCCTTCAGCGCTGCAGTGTTGCTATGAGTCATTCTTCAACTGACGTAATTCCTTCAGCGCTGCAGTGTTGCTATGGACCAGCTAGCAAGTAGCATCGACTGCCGGAATGCTTTGAATGCTGTAGTGTTCCTATGGGTTAGCCACTTACCGCTGGGATTCCTTCAGTGATAGATATACAGCATTTAGGAATACAAGTTTTAAGTATTTTCTTCTTTGTTGTTTAAAAATCTTCAGATTTTGGACTTTTCTGGTATTTTTGCTATTAACTGGTATAGCCGCTCTCTACGTAAATGGAGTTTTTTGTACCTAGGCCCGTTTTCCATATTTGGTCCTTAATACCTTTCCTGCCTCCTGTTTGGGTTATTATTCTATGATATTTACACCTGCTTAGGGGAAATTGTTTAACCAGGAAAAGCACACTAAGCTGAAGCTTGTTTCCAGATGCGACCTGGGAGCACAAGGACGTTAAGTGACTTGCTCAGGGTCACACAGTATGCCAATGGGGGCTGTGGGCTTCAAACCCAGGTCTCCAGGTTTGCAGCTCACAGCCCTAAACTTTTGCACTATACTGCCTCCACAATTTAGATCTGTGACTGGATGCATAACTATGACATGTAATAATTAATGAAGATATTAACATTTCTCTTCTTGCCTCTATGTTTCTGCATTCTTAGTATCAGGACTCCTTTTGTGTGCAGTTTGTCCTTGGTCCACCTGGAGTGCCAGCTTTCTCAATGTATGTGAGTGATGCAAGATTCAAACTGATCCATGTGTCTACGCTTGAGTCCCACCACTGAGGACTGAAAAGCTCTGTGCAACACCTTACAAGCTGGAAGACTCCTGTATCTTTATTAAAAATCTGTTTTGATAAGGACCTTTAACTCAGTTGTTGCTACTTAACTATTTTCTTAGTTTAGATTAACTTTAAATTAATAATATATGTAATAGCATGTTAATCTTTTATCCTTACTAGGGTCACTTTAACTTAATTAATCAGGCAGGTATTAATGATGTCATCCCCCAAGATGTATTTAAGCAACACCTGATACCTGTATGTACAACCTTGAAAAGTGCCAGTAGGACAGGAAATGCTGTGGGTGTTTGTTCTGTGGTAACTGTGGGACGTTAGCACCTTTTTGGCAATATACGCAGCACAAACAGCACTTTCTGGATAATGTAAGGAAATAAAACTTTTTTCTACTTGCAATAGTATGTGTTTAGCATTGCCTAACTATTGGGTACTGAGTGCATGTGCGAGGTTTTCTGGTTTGTTTCAATTTACCTAATGTACCACTGCACCCAGGAGCGACCCTTCCCCTGTTTGCACACTTCCTTCAGTAATGCAGTGTTGCTATGGGTCATCCATCGACTGCTCGGATTCCTTCAATCCTGCTTTGTTGCTCTGAGTCAGCTTTCAACTGCCGGGATTCCTTCAGTGCTGCAGTGTTGCTATAGGTCAGCTCAGCACAAAAAGACCCACACACTACACAGGAACGTCTGTAGCTAATGCACAAATGAACAGTGATAGCAGAGGGACATAAAATGTGTAGCACACACCAAACTAGTGAAAATAAAAATTATCCAAAAACAGCAGCAAATGTTACCCCAGTGCTTTGGGGTTCATTCAGCACTGCAGTGTTGCTATGGGCCAGCCATCAACTGGTGGGATTCCTTCAGTGATGCATTGTTGCTATAGGTCAGCCACTGACTGCCAGAATTCTTGCAGCACTGCAGTGTTGCTGTGGGTCAGCCACCGATCACTGGGATTCCTTCAGTGCTGCAGTGTTACTATGGGTCAGTCACCAATCGCTGAGATACCCTCAGCGCTACAGTGTTGCTATGGGCCAGCCATCAACTGGCAGGATTCCTTCAGAGATGCATTGCTGCGATAGGTCAGCCACTGACTGACAGAATCTCTGCAGCACTGCAGTGTTGCTATGGGTCAGCCACCGACCGCTGGGATTCCTTCAGTGCTGCAGTGTTGCTATGGGTCAATCACCAACTGCCGAGATTCCTTCAACGCTGCAGTGTTGGTCTGGGTCAGTCATCAACTACCGGAATTCCTTCAGCACTGCAGTGTTGCTGTATTGTACACTGAAGAGGACTTAGCACTAGGAACAATGTTTTACTTTGGACAATAAATTCATCCAGGCTGTCCCATGCATCCGACAGTACTGACTAGTGCCCTTAAACTACAACCTCCCCCCAGTTCCATAGCAATGTCTACTTACTGATTATTATTAAAGCTTTCTCAGCCTCTTCTCTCCTGGGTAATGACCACTTCTGAAGAAATCTTTGATTTCCACATGTGACTTGGCAATATGAAACCAGAATAAAATTTTCTGTAATTTCCAGGAAGGGCAGACCACCAGCTCTGTGCTAATCACTAGGCCTTATCTCCAGCTGACTGCAAATTTGTAGTAAAGCAAAAAAGGAACAGTAATAGCTATTCAGTCCTTCAAATCTCTGCTGCCTTAGCTCCTTAATTGGACCTTATGATATGTCACCTAACGGCCTTTTCTCTGTCAAGGTCAGGCAGTGTGGCCTGAGGATCAGAACAGCAAAGAGAGGGGACCCTATGGATTTTTGTTTATATATGATGTTTGGCGCTATGTCCATTATATAATATATTTATTTATTGTCTTGGATTACAACCTTTGAGCTAGAAGCTCATTTACAAAGGTTCAACGTCAGAGTGAGAACAAACAACAGATAGAGCAACAACAGTGAATGGTACAGCAACATGTGGGAATTTTTACATAGGAACAATACACATTTTTACATAGGAACTTATTTACATAGGGAATTTTACATAGGAACAACAATACGCACTTTCACATAGGAACTCATTTACATAGGGAATTTTACATAGGAACAACAATACGCAGTTTTACATAGGAACTTATTTACAAAGGGAATTTTACACAGGAACAACAATACACATTTTTACATAGGAACTTATTTACATAGGGAATTTTACACAGGAACAACAATACACATTTTTACATAGGAACTTATTTACATAGGGAATTTTACACAGGAACAACAATACACATTTTTACATAGGAACTTATTTACATAGGGAATTTTACATAGGAACAACAATACGCACTTTCACATAGGAACTCATTTACATAGGGAATTTTACATAGGAACAACAATACGCAGTTTTACATAGGAACTCATTTACATAGGGAATTTTACACAGGAACAACAATACACATTTTTACATAGGAACTTATTTACATAGGGAATTTTACACAGGAACAACAATACACATTTTTACATAGGAACTTATTTACATAGGGAATTTTACATAGGAACAACAATACGCATTTTTACATAGGAACTCATTTACACAGGAACAACAAAGCAGAATATAATACACAACTGGATCAGGCGGCAGTAAACAATAATACAAGACTGCAATTATACCAAACAAAATGTTTTACAAGACAGGCAAATCTGGCAGAGAAGTGAAAAGGAGATTAATGTGCAAGAGGGAAGGAAGGGGGCAGTAGAGAGAGACGGAACTTGTAGGGGACGGCAGAGGGGAGTCAGGATAGAGGTGGAAATAATACTCTGAGCAATCTCCGTATCCAAAGTGCTAGCTGAAATGGTGCAACCTTGAAAGTTTTCTTAATAAAAATATATTTTCAAAAAACAAGAACAGCAGAGAGAGTTTGTATTTTCTGGTTCATTGCAAACTCCCAGACAGTGTGACCTAAGGGTCAGAGCATAGTATGGTGACACTCATGCACCGTAGTCATCCTCCCTTTGAATGTAAGATTTGGAATGCAAACAAAACAAGTTATTGGCAGTCAACAACAGGAAGGGGTATTACTGTCTGTGTTGGCTGTCAGTCACTTGTTTTGAAGTAAGTGTGTCTTTTTGCTTACTTACACTACACACCTCTATGGGCTGCACTGGCAATCTACTCCTTTGTCTCACTGTGCTCTCTAAGTATAATAAGATTTTCATATGTTACCTGCGACCCTCCCTCCCCTTAGCTTAAAAAGCTGCTGACATGTTTTTGTGCTCCAGGCAGGCAACTCATACCGTGTAGCTGCCTGCCCTAGGAGCTTTTTCAGTCGTAAATCAATATTTTCTGCCCAGCGGTTTAAAGGTCATTATACTCCTAAAGCCCAGCTTGTAACTTCCTGGTACAAGCTGAGTGGCCACTGAGCACTGCAGCCCAACCCCTAAAAATCGCATAATTATGACGCAAAGTATATTTTTGTATTATCCCCATAAATGTATACATGCTAGCAAAGACAATCTTAATACATTTAGGCATCCCCCCTCCCCAATTCCATTACATTCTCCATAGAGCACCTGCAGCCCCATTCCCTATTTCACGTCATAATTATGATATTTGTAGGGGTGGGGCTGCAGCTATGGCTTGTACCAGGAAGCTACTAGCTGGGCTTTATGAGTAAAATAACTTTTAAACCGCTTTGCAGAAAATATTGATTTATGGCTGAAAAAGCTCCTACGGCAGGCACTACATGGTAGTTGCCTGCCTGGAGCACGTTAGCAGCTCTTTAAAATCATGCCTCCATCAATGAAATAGAATCCCCGATTGATGATCAGTACAGGATTTTGAACACTCCTATTTCACAGGGCAAACATCCTCAGATGCTTGAATCTTTCCTCATGACTCAGCTCCTCTCCATCCTTCTAAACTGCCTGGTTGCTCTGTACGTCACCTTTTCTGTCCCTTCTTATTCCAAATGAAAACAAACTAGGCTCGGAGCAGTGACACTGTCCGAACAAGAGCATTGCTGATTGTGTATGGGGCCATGTTGAAACTGGCCATGGCCCTGTATTTCCTCACTTCTTGCAAACACTTTCTAGTGCTCTAACATTAGAGGGGAATACTTGGAAGTGTCATACTGTGGTAAACTGAGCTTTATAATTGGATTGGTTGGCTTTAATGGAAATGCAGGTGATGGTTTAGTGGATAGAACAGGTTGAATGAGCTGTTACAAGAGCAAAATGGAATAATCCTAGGAATACATATTGTGAAAGATATTAAGCATGAAGGAAAAATCTGAATATCGTAAGCAGCATACAGTAATTCACTAAAACAACTAGTGAATACCAGCCCCAGGAAACAAGAGGATCCACCTCTCCCTTAAACACCAATAAAACCCCACTACTCAAAGTAAAACTTGAATGGGTGTCCTTTATTAATACAAGGATGATTTATGTCAGTGGACTGCTAATACATGTCAGGCTGGAGGTCAAGGCGTCCCAACTGCTCCAGTTGAGAAACCAAGACTGTTTAAAGAATATTTTATGTTTAGAAGATTTCGAGAGGAAGGGTTTACATTTCTTTTTTTTCATCTGTGCTTTGCCTGTGGTTCAGGAGGGGGTGCTACATCTTTTCTTTGTGCTATTTCGAGCCCATGGAGGAAAGGGGGTAGCATATATTTTGTTTGTTTGTGCTTCGTCCGTGGGGGCTGGGGGTTTTACATCCTTTCGACAATTGTACTTGGCAAACTACAACATACTCCCAACTGGCGAGACTGACCACAAATTTTTTTGTCTCCAACTTTTAGCTTAAATCTTCTTTGAGGTGTATGTTTAGAGACAACATCTTGTTTCATGTTTACCAAAAAATGTACAGTATTTGAATACACTTGCATAATTTGTAGTGCATAAGGCATATTGTTTTTCATTTTATGGCTCCTCAAGCAGAAGGTTTCAGTTAAACAGGGTAGACAAAACAAACAGAGTCCACATCAGAAGTCAGTTATGGGGTGCACACTTCCTTCCTCTGGTTTTGCAGACTTCCTCCAACCTGTCTTGTATTTTGAGTTAAAAACAAAAATAAAACTTACAGCAGGGAAGGGGAGAAACACAAAAAGCGTGTGCCTCGAGCTGTCCAAATGATGGTCTTTGGTACTCCAGGCTTCGCACCATATGGATCCCCACTGGCTTGATGGCGAGGGGAGCAGAAGTTGGATCTGAGGGTTGGGTGTAAGGAGCAGTGGACGGCTCGATGGGCTAAACAGCCAGATTAAAAAAAATAACTTGCAGCTGGGTGGCTAAAGCGTCAGATTACAGGTGGAAAAGCCCCAATCAGAACAGACACATTCCAGTCATAACAGATTGCAGGTGAAATGTGCCCCTATCAGAACAGTTTGCAGGTGGACAGGGCCCCAATCAGAACAGACTGTAATTGTAAAGTCAGCCCTAAAAACCTATAGTTAGGCAGGCATTCCCTGAAAGTGTATTATAACTGATAGTCTTAGCCATGCTGCTGTTTTGAATTTTATTATTGATTCATGTTTATTTTAAACGTGGATTTTACTGAATATTAATGTTTGTATTCATATGTGGTTATTTTATGTACAGCACCTTGGCTTTGAAAGGATCTTTATACATAAAGTTATTGTCATCATTATTAAACAGACCCAATCATTACAAGTCACAGGTGGAAAGGGCCCCAATCAATACAGATCACAGGTGGACAAGGCCCCCAATCAAAAAAGATCACAGGTGGACAGGGCCCCAATCAAAAAAGATCACAGGTCGACAGGGCCACAATCAGTACAGACCACAGGTAGAGAGAGCACAATCAGACCAGATCACAGGTGGACAGAGCCCCAATCAGTACAGATCACAGGTGGACAGGGCCCCAATCAGTACAGATCACAGGTGGACAGGGCCCCAATCAGAACAGATCACAGCTGAACAGCGCTCCAGTCAGAATAGATCACAGGTGGATAGGGCCCCAATCAGTACAGATCACAGGTGGACAGGGGCCCAATTAATACAGATCACAGGTGGGCAGGGACCCAATCAGTGTGGATCACAGGTGGGCAGGGGCCCAATCAGAACAGATCACAGGTGGACAGGGTCCCAGTCAGTACAGATCACAGGTGGACAGGTCCCCAATCAGTACAGATCACAGGTGGATAGGGCCCCAATCAGTACAGATCACAGGTGGACAGGGCCCCAATCAGTACAGATTGAAGGTGGACAGGGCCCCAATCAGAACAGATCACAGGTGGACAGGGCCCCAACCAATACAGATCACATGTGGACAGGGCCCCAATCAGTACAGATCACAAGTGGACAGGGCCCCAGTCAGTACAGATCACAGGTGGACAGGGGTCCAATCAGAACAGATCACAGGTGGACAGGGCCCCAATCAGTACAGATCACAGGTGGACAGGGCCCCAATCAGTACAGATCACAGGTGGACAGGGCCCCAATCAGAACAGAATTCAGCTGAACAGGGCTCCAGTCAGAACAGATCACAGGTGGATAGGGCCCCAATCAGTACAGATCACAGGAGGACAGGGGCCCAATTAATACAGATCACAGGTGGGCAGGGGCCCAATCAGTACGGATCACAGGTGGGCAGGGGCCCAATCAGAACAGATCACAGGTGGACAGGGTCTCAGTCAGTACAGATCACAGGTGGACAGGTCCCCAATCAGTACAGATCACAGGTGGATAGCGCCCCAATCAGTACAGATCACAGGTGGACAGGGCCCCAATCAGTACAGATTGAAGGTGGACAGGGCCCCAATCAGTACAGATCACAAGTGGACAGGGTCCCAGTCAGTACAGATCACAGGTGGACAGGTCCCCAATCAGTACAGATCACAGGTGGATAGGGCCCTAATCAGTACAGATCACAGGTGGACAGGGCCCCAATCAGTACAGATTGAAGGTGGACAGGGCCCCAATCAGAACAGATCACAGGTGGACAGGGCCCCAACCAATACAGATCACATGTGGACAGGGCCCCAATCAGTACAGATCGCAAGTGGACAGGGCCCCAGTCAGTCACAGATCACAGGTGGACAGGGTCCAATCAGAACAGATCACAGGTGGACAGGGCCCCAATCAGTACAGATCACAGGTGGACAGGGCCCCAATCAGTACAGATCACAGGTGGACAGGGCCCCAATCAGAACAGAATTCAGCTGAACAGGGCTCCAGTCAGAACAGATCACAGGTGGATGGGGCCCCAATCAGATACAGATCACAGGTGGACAGGGTCCCAATCAGTACAGATCACAGGTGGACAGGTCCCAATCAGTACAGATCACAGGTGGATAGCGCCCCAATCAGTACAGATCACAGGTGGACAGGGCCCCAATCAGTACAGATTGAAGGTGGACAGGGCCCCAATCAGTACAGATCACAAGTGGACAGGGTCCCAGTCAGTACAGATCACAGGTGGACAGGGGTCCAATCAGAACCGATCACAGGTGGACAGTGCTCCAGTCAGTACAGATCACAGGTGGACAGAGCCCCAATCAGTACAGATCATAAGTGGATAGGGCCCCAGTCAGAACGGAGCACAGATGGACAGGGCCCCAATCAGAACAGATCATATATATGCAAGCCCGCTGGCACAGTGGTAGAGCTACCACCCGTGATGCCAGCGGCCCAGGTTTGGGAAACAGCCTGGGCTGCTGGAAGATGGCAGAGCATCCCATGGATGTCACCTCATAAGGGGATAGGGTGCCTGGACCCCAGCTGTTGCACTGCCAGCTGGGTTACTACGACTGGTAGTGCAAGCTCTGAGCCAGTATACTAGGGTGGGAAGCGTCATCATAAACACAAGCAAAAACATCGTTTGTATGGAAGTTGAAAATTTATGTAATTTTTCCAGAGCCGTGTGTAGCACTGTTTTTGCTTGTGTTTATGAACGTTACCTGCCACCAATAATTCAGCAGCTCCATCATTCCATGAGCGCATCTGCTTTAGTGTTCTCAATTGGGAAGCGTCATTATTGTGATATCGCGATGTCAGCAGTACATCCCTCGACAGTTGTGGGCAGGGCGTAAAATCCCCAACCATGCAGGATGCTGCCCGCTGCTCTGCCACAGGTCCCGTACTGCTGACTGGGTTTGCTCTCCCTCACCAACATTCGAACTCTGCTCGGGGGTTTAGGGGTTTGTCCCCGGGGCAGCCCTTCCCGTGTGTGTGTGGGGGGGGTCCATGTGGGAACATGGGAGAGGCAGTTAGGTCCCAGGGAAGGTGGATGATGGGGCTGGGTGGAGTTGTAGGGCTGAAGGGGACCGTCCGGAGTTGGGGGATATAAAGTGCAGTAAACTCAAAAAAATCATGGTGAACAGGGTGCCAGTCAGAGCAGAAATAAAGAAAAAGCACTGGCGCTCAGGTGAAGCAAAAAACAGTGTTAAACTGCTGCGCCATAAGAAGGTTTACATCAAGGACTGAGTGACTGGTGCGCAAAAAAACACTATAAAGCAAGAAAGTAGATGCAGGTGATTTAATGCTGTACACAGACAAAACAAGAACTGAGCAAACAAAACTGGTTTTGTTTGCTCAGTTCTTGTTTGTCTGTGTACAACGTAATCGCCTACTCTGCTCTGTAGTGTTTTCTTGCGCACAAGTCACTCAGTCCTTGCCAGTCAGTGCAGACTGTAGGTGGACAGGGCCCAAATCAAAACAGATTACGTGTGGAATCACCTGAATCAGATTAGATCACAGCTGGACAGGTCTCCTAGCAGATCAGATGACAGGAGGGCAGGGTTTCAATCACAGCAAATAACAGCTAAACATGGCTCCAATCAGAACAAATCGAAGCTGGAAACGGCTCCAATCAGAACAGATAACAACTGTATAGGGCCCCAATCAAAGCAGATCACAGAAATGCAGGGTTCCAATCAGAGCAAATAACTGCTGAAATGGCCTCAATCAGAACAGATTACAGCTGGAAAAGGCCTGATTAGAACAGATCACAGTTGAACAGGGCCCCAGTGAAATCAGATCACAGAAGAGCAGAGCCCCAGTCTGAACAGATTACATGTGGACCAGCAGGCCTAAACAAAGCAGATCGCAGCTAGACAGGGCCACAGGGCATATTACAGCTGGACAGGGCCCTAGAGCAGATCACAGATGGACAGGGCCTCAGTCAGAGCAGATCAAAGGAGGGCAGCGCCCTAATCAGAGCAGAACACAGATGGACAGGGGGTCAATCAGAGCAAATCACAGCTGGACAGGGCCCCAATCAGAATGGATCACAACTGGATAGTGCCCCAATCAGAACACGTTGCAGGTGGACAGGGTGCCAGTCAGAGCAGATTACTGGTGGGCAGTACCCCGAACAGAACAGATCACAGGTGCATACAGCCCCAATCACAGTAGGTTACAGGTGGACAGGGCCCCAATCAGAGTAGAGCACAGGTTTGACACAGCCTCAATCAGAGCAAATCATAGGTGAACAAGGCCACAATCAGAGCACACTGCAGTTGGTCAGGGCCTCAATCACAGCAGATTACAGGTGGACAGGAGCCCAGTCAGAGCAGATCACAGGAGAGCATGACCCCAATCAGGTAGCCAGAGGTGACAATAATAATAAATGAGCAACTGTAGAATTAGCGACTCATTTATAGCGCTATCATGAAGGGCTAACATGCTAGGGTAGCGACCCTATAGCGAGCAGAGCGACCGGAAGGGGAGGGGTAGGAGGAAGGATTTATATGGGTGGTGGGATTCTGCTGCAGCCGAGCCAGCCCTGTAGTGTGGGTGGCTGGCTATGGTGCAGTAGGAACTGGGTTCAGGACCTACTGGGAGCGGTTGTTTTGCTGCTGCTTGCGGCTTTTTTTTTTTTTTTTTAAAGTCTGTGTTTCTCCTCCTCCTCCTCGACATGCACCCCTCTGGAGTTAACAATCATTATTCAGGGGGTGCAGGGGGATGCAGCCCCCCACAAAAACACTTGGAAAAAAAGGGAAGTCGGGTCGCTTGTGTTTGTATGTCGCTGAAATTATTTTCAGCGATATACATTCGCTATGATAGCGATTGCTGTTTTGTGATTGCTGTGACATGGAACCCCCGCCCAAAATCAGGACAGATCCCAGATTGAGAGGGCCCTAATTTGAGTAAATAACAAGTGAATAGGGCCCTGATTAAAGCAAATCACAGGTGGAGAGGTCTCCAATCAGAGCGGATCATAGATTGACAGGGACCCAATCACAGCAGATTGCAAAAAACAACAAAGAAACCGTGTATTCACCAGGGCTCAGTGTAAGCAATTTATTAAATTACAACAACCACATGGGTACAGCAACCAACTGAGCTGACACCCATATGTATCATCTCTCTCAGCAGAGGCTTCGCCAGGGGGTTCCCTGAGGAAGCCTCCACTGAGAGAGGCGATACACAGGGGTGTCAGCTCGGCTGGTTGCTGTACCCATGTGGCTGTTGTAATTTAATAAATTATTTACACTGAGCCCTGGTGAGTGTGTGGTTTCTTTGTCATTTTTTATTCAAACCCAACTTGCTGGTATAAACTGCAACATCTTTGGGGGACAGGCAGTGTTCTCCTTTCTCCCTGCCAGAGCAGATCACAGTTGGGCAGGGCCCCAGTCCAAGCACATCATAGGTGGACAGGGCCACAATCAGTGCAGATTGTATTTTGACAGGGTCCCAGTCAGAGCAGATCCCAGGTGAACTTGGCCTCAGTCAGAGCAGATCACAGCAGGAGTGGGCCAAATCAGGGCAGATCACAAGTGAACAGGACTATAATCAGGGTTGATGAATAGGGTTTCAATTATAGCAGATTGGAAGACAGGAGAGCCCCAAATCAGTGGTCAGCTGAATAAGGTGACTAGCTGGTTTCGAGTGCTCGGCCTTGCCCAGGGCCTCCAACTCCTACAGGCTGTTAGTAACTCTCGGTGAATGTTATTCGTGCTTTATTTGAGAAGTGCATGGCAGGAGTCCTGCTGGAGGCCTTCAGGGATCAAAATGTTTGACACAGTCCCACACAAAAGATTAATAGTCAAATTAACCAGCCTGGGAGTGGGACCCAGGGTGGTAGCCTGGGTAAAACATTGGCTGGACAATAGGACACAGAAGGTAATAGTAAATGGAGTCCACTCTGAAGAAAGGGGGGTTACTAGTGGGGTACCGCAGGGTTCAGTACTGGGTCCAGTCCTTTTTAATGTCTTCATCAGTGACATTGCAGAGGACTGGAAGGAAAGATTGCCTTTTGCAGATGACACAAAGATCTGCAACAGGGTTGATACACAAGGAGGTGCGGAAAGGATGAAAAGGGACTTGGCAAGGTTGGAGGAATGGTCAGAAGTATGGCAGCTAGGATTCAATGCAAAGAAGTGCAAAATAATGCACCTAGGAAAAAGAACCCAGGGGAAGAATACACAGTGGGTGGGGAGGTAGTAACAACAACAAAAAAGGAAAGGGACCTGGGGGTAATCATATCAGATGACCTTAAGGTTAGCAAGCAATGTGAGAAGGCAGTAGGGAGGGCTGGGGCTATACTGGGATGTATAGGGAGAGGCATCATCAGCAGAAAACAGGAAGTTGTTATCCCTCTGTACAGACAGTTGGTGAGACCCCATCTGGAGTACTGTATCCAGTTCTGGAGACCCCATCTCCGCAAGGACATAGACAGGATAGAGGCAGTCCAGAGGAGGGCAACTAAAATGGTGCAGGGTCTGCAAGAGAAGCCGTATGAGGAGAGACTAAAGGAGCTTAATATGTATACCTTTGAGGAAAGAAGGAGAGGGGGACATGATAGAAACTTTTAAGTACCTCAGTGGAATCAACAAAGTCCAAGAGGTAGCATCTTTCAGAAAAGAGACTTGCAAGAACAAGGGGACACAATTTAAAGATAGAAGGAGGGCGGTTCAGGGGCAATGTGAGGAAGTATTATTTCACAGAGAGGGTAGTGGATGCATGGAACAGCCTTCCTGAGGAGGTTGTGGGGTCTAAAACTGTGGGAGAATTCAAGAATGCATGGGACAGACAGGCAATTCTTGTGGGGGGTAGTAAGAAATAGGCTGTTGGTTAACTAGGATCTGCGGCCTATCCTGTAGGTAGGGAAATGGGCAGACTAGATGGGCCTAGCGGTCCTTATCTGCCGTCAAAGTCTGTTTCTATGTAATGTTGCGCCAGAAGACATACGAGGAGAGACTAAAGCAGCTTAAAATGTATACCCTTGAGGAAAGGAGGGAGAGGGGGAACATGATAGAAACTTTCAAGTATCTCAAGGGAATTAAGGTACAAGAGAGTAGTATCTTTCAGGAGAAGAGATGTGCACGAACAAGGGGGCACAATTTGAAGATAGAGGGGGGATGGCTCAGAGATAATGTTAGAAAGTATTTTTTCACAGAGAGGGTTGTGGATGCATGGAACAGCCTTCCTGAGGAGATTGTGGAGTCAGGAACAGTGGGAGAATTCAATAAATGCATGGGACAGGCATAAGGCAATTCTAGTGGGGGGCAAGAGGAAGTAAGCTGTTGATTAACTAGAATCTGCAGCTTATCCATCACATAGGGAAATGGGCAGACTGGGTGGGTCAAGCGGTCCTTATCTGCCATCAGATTCTATGTTTTCTATGTTTATCAAACTGCTCATTTTGATCACCCACAGGGGACTGCTTTATTTAAATTCTGTCCCAAATAGCACTATCTAGTGGACATTCTAACACACTGCATCTCAGGATAAGAGTCTGAAGAATAGTCAAGTAGTAGCCAAGCAGAAACCTGGCTGCTTACACATTGCATATGTTGACAGTTCCCTTTCTGACTAATGCACTTTGCGTTTTGTTTTACCTGCTGACCAATTATTTATCAGTTCTGCAGGCAACACCCTGTCCATCAAAGGGGATCTGCATGATTGTATAGTAAAGGAGTTTGTATTCTCAACTTGGGCAAGCTAGTATGCATATCTTTTTGTAGGGGTTAATGAAATATATGGCTCCATGTCATTACAGCGATTTAATAATAGCAACTGCAATTTCAGTGACTTTATAAAAGCGAATTCAATATCAGCGACTGGTCATTTCAGCGTATGTCATTTCAGAACATTTAATTACAGCCGAAGCTGGAAAGGACGGGGACGGCTTGTTCCCGCAGCTGCACCAGAAACAGTATGCTCATGCCGTACCTCTGTATAGGATCATTGGCATCCCTCGCTGGCTCCTCAGAAACTCCAGTGCCATTTTGGGACCTTTACCACCATGCACCTATGCTGCTAATGAACAGTGGGACACCTATCGGCAATCAAGACAATTAAGGCGCTAACTGGTGGGCTATTTACTGGTGGGCTAATTACCAGCTCTTATTTTGCAGGGGGCTACACCCCCCTGCACCCCCCATGGGGGGCTGCGCTCTGAACCCCCCCATCTTATTGATTCTTAGTCCGAGGCACACACTGCCTCGGGGATCTCTGAAAAGTTGTATTCGCTATATACATATGGTCGCTGTAATGACATTCATTATTATGGAGTCGCTGTAATGTCGTGCTTCCAAATATATTGGCTAAAACCATGCCTTTGAAATACGTGCATCTGGCATAGTGAAGGACAGGAACACCAGGCAATCACTTTGCAAAATGTATCCTGCTAGTTATAACATGGTAACCTTCTATATGCGTCTCTCCAAACCACACTACACATTAAGGGGGGTGTCAAGCGTCATTTGACACCCATGACCAATCACAACACTCCTTTCCTTCACACAAGAGGCACTCTTATTCTGAAATGAGTGCCTCATGTTCAGCACCATGGCAACATGCACTCACCTTAAAAATGCTAGTCCACAGTTGGGAACAAAAGGTACTTTTTTTAAAATATAAATAGTCCAGATCTAAACTAATGTGGATGTGTTTCCCCATTGCCACTAGTTGTAGAATACAGAGAGTTTCCCTTGTATTCATTGCGTGTCAGAATAGCTCAGTTAAATGTTGCTATTCCTACACACTGCTCTCCTTGTATCCTTTATGGATCCTATACACAGCTATCCCTGCATCCTTTATGGATCCTATGCTCTGCTCCCCTTGTATCCTTTGTGGATGCAACACACTGCTCTCCTCACATCCTTTATGGATCCTACACACTGCTCTCCTTTGCATCCTTTATGAATCCTACACACCGCTCTCCTTGCATCCTTTATAGATCCTACACACTGCTCCCCTTGTATTCTTTATGGATCCAACACACTGCTCTCTTCACATCATTAATGGATAGTACACACTGCTCTCCCTGCATCCTTTAGGTATCCTACACACAGCTCTCCCTGCATCCTTTATGGATCCTACACACAGCTCTCCCTGCATCCTTTATGGATCCTACACACTGCTCTCCCTGCATCCTTTATGGATCCTACACACTGCTCTCCCTGCATCCTTTATGGATCCTACACACTGCTCTCCTTGTATCCTTTATGGATCCTACACATTGCTCTCCCTGCATCCTTTATGGATCCTACACACTGCTCTCCTCACATCCTTTATGGATCCTACACATTGCTCTCCCTGCATCCTTTATGGATCCTACACACTGTTCTCCTCACATCCTTTATGAATCCTACACACTACTCTCCTCACATCCTTTATGGATCTTACACACTGCTCCTTATGGATCCTACACACTGCTCTTCCTGCATCCTTTATGGATCCTACACACTGCTCTTCTTGCATCCTTTATGGATCCTACACAATACTCCCCTTGTATCCTTTATGGATGCAACACACTGCTCTCCTCACATCCTTTATGAATCCTACACACCACTCTCCTTGCATTCTTTATGGATCCTATTCACTGCTCTCCCTGCATCCTTTATGGATTCTACACACTGCTCTCCTTGCATCCTTTATGGATCCTGCACATTGCTCCCTTTGCATCCTTTATGGATCCTACACACTGCTCTTCTTGCATACTTTATGGATTCTACACACTGCTCTCACTGCATCCTTTATTGAATCCTACATACCGCTCTCCTTGCATCCTTTATGGATCCTGCACATTGCTCCCCTTGCATCCTTTATGGATCCTACACACTGCTCTTCTTGCATACTTTATGGATCCTACACACAGCTCTCCCTGCATCCTTTATGGATCCTACACACTGTTCTCCTCACATCCTTTATGGATCCTACACACTGCTCTCCCTGCATCCTTTATGGATCCTACACACTGTTCTCCTCACATCCTTTATGGATATTACACACTACTCTCCTCACATCCTTTATGGCTCTTACACACTGCTCTTTCTGTATCCTTTATGAATCCTACACACTGCTCTCCTTGCATCCTGTATAGATTCTACACACAATTCTTCTTGCGTTCTTTAGGGATCCTACACACTGCACTTCATGCATTCTTTATGTGCTTTACACACAGCTTGTATTGCATCCTTTGTGGATCCTACACACTGCTGTCATTGCAAATAGTTTCTCTGGTATGCGGTCTCCGAGTGTACTCAATGTCTCATAAGTAGTGACATAGTACTGTGGCAACAGACAGATGGACATATGTCACTCATGTCTGCCTCTGTCTGCAACATGGCTGTGACTGTATCTAATTTGAGTATGGGTGCTGTGACGTTCATGCTCACAGGAAAGTCTTTTGCACTTTAGTTCTCTAAGAGACTATTTAGGTCCATCCAAACGGCCACAGGAATTTTCATGGCAATCTACAAAAAGCCCTTTGAAGTCTGCTTATGCTAGGGACCGACCCACTGGAGTGACGGTGCCAAGTCACATGCAATGCAGTTCATCCCCCAGTACCATGTGTCACCGTCCTATACAGAAACAAACAATAAAGAAAGAGAATTAATGTTTTCCTAGGGAGTTTGTTTACAGTCGAAGCTGCCTTTCGTTCTATAAGCAGCCATTTCTGCACTCATAATACAATGCATCGCAGGTGTATAAACACCCTCATGAGAAGGATAATTGCCCAGGGAATGGTGTTCAGCCGATAACATTGCCCACTGCTGCTGTGTCTTGTTGCTGGGCATGCTGAAAGCTGTGCTATGCTATCATGCATGGTGGGGGGTGGGGAATGAACCTTGCGCACAATATTACAGAATTTGTTTGAAGCAGGGAAGTTTTGGGGGGAGGGGTTAGCTCAGCAGGTATCTCAAACTTCGTATCAAATTACAAATATAAATCTGGGAGGTTCATCAAGGGAGTAGCTCTTGTCTGCTTCTCTGTTGAGAAAGTGCTTCTGAGCCCCAGAGGAACCAAAAAGGTTGTTAAGGTCATTCTGTTCCTGAATGATTTAATTATTCCGTAATCAAGTTTTTGGAATCAAAAGCTACCTAAAAAAAGACACCTCCAGAGAGAGAGAGGAAGGGAGATGGTCTTCATAGCCCATGTGGGAGGAGGCCTTTGGGTTTTTGAACTATGTCCTCAGAGGGCACATTACCCAGAATCATCCATACAAAAAAAAATCGGAAGCTCTGAAGGTCATTGGTAGCACCAAAGACTTTAATTAGACTATTAAACGAAGTACCTGCTCTATGAGATAAAATCAGCAGTTTGTCTGCTGGGACCACACATGTAAAAAAAAAGGGAAAATTGGCTCATTTGTTATTTCAATTAGTCTTTAGATGCCCTGCCTGATACTCTGAAGTATTTGAAATACAATTAATTCTTAATAAATTGCAGGTCACATTGTGGGGTAGAGTTGTTGCACACTGCCAGTAGTCATTCTGCACCAAGGGTACTTTATCTGATGCCCCTCCCCCAGCAGAGAATCAGAGGTTGCTGGGACATACACTATGGGCAGCTCTCTGAGCCACTGCCTGCCTCAGCCTAACTCTCAGAGATGGATTACCAGCCCAACTCAGACACCAAAGGGTTCTCACTGTACTGGGAGCACATGCCCTGGATGTAAGATGAATTTAGGCCAAAATAATAACAAACTGAGGAGAGAGAGAGAGATACAAAGAGGGAGAGAGAGAATCAGCTGAGCCAGGACATCCCCCTGCTGTAATAAATTACCTTGTAAACTAACACCTGCAACACAGGCTCAGCTGGCAACTAAGGTACTAGATTAACCCTTTGAGAGCTTCTCCTGCAGTGCACGAACCCATGGAATATCAGGATTTGTAACAGAATTTTACATTTACTGCATATAGATACTTTCAGATACTCAAAGTGGGACCTGACGGACTCAGGGGAGATGTGCTAACAGTGCTCAGCTATTTTAAAAGGGATAATACCTCAGTGACCAAAGGCAGCTCTCCAGGATGAACAAGGATGAAAGGACAAGAGGGGACATAAGAAGAACTACTTTACAGAATGAGTGGTGGACACTAGGAACAGGCTTCGAGAATATGCAGTGTCAGCTGACATTGTTTCTACTTTCAAATGCCAACTGAATAAGTACCTGGGAGAAACCCAAGAAAAGTTCTCAGCTCAACGGCCCTTTCCTGGTAAGTCTTTTAATAAAACATAGCAAGAAAGAAGTGGGTCAACCCTCCAACAATCAGGTAACCACCAAACCTGGAGCCATGCCAACTCTGCAAAGGTGGGAAACTGACAACATTTTTGGGCACAGTAGTTACTGCTGTGTGGCAGAAGGTGTGGACTAGAGGGACACAATGTCACGTTCATCTCTACCGTACAAGGTTACTAGGTTACTGTGTATTATTGTTTGGTCTCTTTGCGTCTCCCCAAACCACACACACACATTTTTTTTTCCTTAAAAGTTTTATTTGATTTTCCAAATTTTCATATACATACAAGTCTTCATAAAAGCAGTTATTTTTCTAATTAATCAGCACTCTTGAGATTAAATATTGTACATACACTTAAGTACTTAACTTCATTAAACAATTTATAATACCTCTTGAAATGTCATTGTATAGGAACATTTACTAATGATTTTTTTATTTTTATTTTATTTTAGTCTTTGGTAACCGGGTAAGCCCCACTAGGCACAAGTGCCTGTTTTCAGGGGCGACCTGGGAGCACTGGTCGGTTAAGTGACTTGCTCAGAGTCACACAGTATGCAAGTGGATGTGTATAGTCTTTTGTTGAGACAGGTCTATACCTACTGTTTTGCCAGAAAATGCAAAGTTAATAAACAAGTAATACAAAATATATAAACTGTTGTGTCTTAGGTGCTGTTCACACTGCAGGACGCTGGAAGACGGTTCTTTAAACCGTTCTTAGAAACGGATTAAAGCTTACTGTTTCAAAGCGTCTACACTGTGTAAAGCGAGTTTGAAAACGTGTTGGTGCCTTAAATCCGTGTCAGTATGTTCTCGCTGCAGTGGTACTGATGTTTATTCATCTGTTTTCTGGCACTCTCAGAACCCAAAAGCTGCTTACCATCATGCTTTGCGGTGACACTGAAAGCTGCAGAATCGTGCTCTGGAAACCATGCCGTCCTGCTCTCACTGACAGTAAATCTGAATTAAAATCGGAACCATTTTGAAAACCGTGCTCAAGCCTACCTCGAAGCAGGGTTTGAGCACAGTTCTCTAAAACGGTTCATAAGTCATGCTAAATGTGAACGCAAACCATGCTAGCAGCTATTTAAAACGTTTTACCACTGATAAAACATTTTAAATAGCATAGTGTGAACAAGGCCTTATATTCTACTTTGGTAATATTGCAACATACACACATACATTGTAAATCCAGTGCAGTGCATCATAGGTGTACACAAACAATTGTGCAATGCAGGCTAGCAAGGCTTCAGCAGATTAAAAGTTCTTTTCTAAACACAGTCACTTTGTCATCGGATCCTGATTAGGCTGAGAACTACAAACTACAAACTACAAACATGTGTTTCATCCTGCTGGGACTCCTCAGTGCAGTGCAGTCATAGCCTCAGTCAACTGCCAGGTCAGTCCCAGAGGAAATCAAGCATTTAGTAAAGTCTGAGGTAGCATCTCAAAGAGACAGCTGGCAAAGAGAGCTGTGTGTAGGATCCATAAAGGATGCAGGGAGAGAAGTGTTTAGGATCCGTAAAGGATGCAAGGAGAGCACTGTGTAGGATCCATAAAGAATTCAGGGAAAGCAGTGCGTAGGCTCCATAAAGGATGCAGGGAGAGCAGTGTGTAGGATCTGTAAAGGATGCAGGTAGAGCTGTGTGTAGGATCCATATACAAGGAGAGCAGTGTGTAGGATCCATAAAGGATGCAGGGAGAGCAGTGTGTAGGATCCGTAAAGGATGCAGGTAGAGCGGTGTGTAGGATCCATAAAGGATGCAAGGAGAGCAGTGTGTAGGATCCATAAAGGACGCAGAGGTAGCTGTGTGTAGGATCCATAAAGGATGCAGAGAGTTGTGTGTAGGATCCATAAAGGATGCAAGGAGAGCAGTGTGCAGGATCCATAAAGGATGCAGGGAGAGCAGTGTGTAGGATCCATATACAAGGAGAGCAGTGTGTAGGATTTAATTTTTTTTTATTTATTAAATTCTCGGATTACAAATACCTTTGTGCAGAAACTGCTCGTTTACAAAGGTTCCACGTCAAAGGATGAGGGTCATCATACATACAGAGGTAGTAAAAGAATGCACAATAAACAACCAAAACAACTAAAAGAAAAAATAATGATACTCAGTTATAACATACATTGTGATAATATTCATAAAATGAGCAGCTTGAGTAGGCAGCTGGCTGCGGTAACAATAAGAGATAGAGGGCACCATAGGCAGTTAGTATTGCAGGCATGCGACCGGGAGAGGAAGTTGGCAGGCTAATGGGCCACTGTCCGATGGTGGTGGAAAATGTCTTGTACCAGAGGAGATGTGAAGCAGGAAAGGAGTCACAAGGAAGGCCCAGTGCCAGAGGGAATGAGACTGGGAAAGGGCGGGCTGTGAGACATGAGTGAGCTGGGAGGTGTTTAGAGAGATCTCTGTTCAACGAAACAGTCACATTGAGTGGTAGAGGTGAGGTAAAGTTTGAGATTCCTTTTGAAGGGTCCAAGTGTAGTAGAGAAAGTGCTTCTTTATTGAGGGAATTGAACCATTGAGCGGCTCTATAGATAAAGGACCGCTGACCCATGGAGGTACGACATCTGGGAACCTGAAAGGTTAGAGATTGGGCACCATGTGTTTGTTGAGTGCCACTGTAGGTAGTAAGGAGTGAGCTAACACCAGGTGGCATGAGACCAAGGAGAATCTTTCTGGTAAGTAAGCAGGTCTGGTATTGTATTCTGCTGCGTAGGGGTAGCCAGCTGGCCTGTGCATAGAGGTCACAGGTGTGAGTTTGTCAGGCTGCACCCGTCAGTAGTCTACAGGCTTTGTTGAGAGCAACTGAGATCCTGCGGAGGGCACTTGTTGGGGCACAGCCATAGATGGCAAGGCCGTGAGTCAATGATAGAGGTGACAGAGCTGTAGATGGCTAGTTTAGGGCATCCATGAGCATACAGTGCTTGTGTTTGTGTAGTAGTCCAATCTGGTATATTGGCGGTCTTGGCAACAGTGTCAATATGCCGAGTGTAGGAGAGGTACTATCCAGGGTAATACCAGGTACTTGAACTCCTTTGACATGTTCAAGTGGGTTCCCAGCGTGGTTCTTGATGGTGAGGGACAGAGAGTTGTGCCTGCTCTGTCGGTTACAGAAGGACATGGCTTTAGTCTTGCTGTGGTTCAGGACAAGTTTATGAGAATTGAACCAGTCTTCGTCGCGATTGAAGTCGAGCTGCAGCTGGATTCAAGGACTGTAATGTCATGGTGGCTGGAAAACAGGACTGCATCATCTGCGATAGTAATATTTTTGGTGGCAGGCACTGGGAGATTGTTGATGAAGAGGAGAAGAGTAGAGGGCCCAGAATAGACCCTGGGAGAACTCCGGAGCGGACCGGTTTCTCATCCGAAGAGATCCCTGCAATCCTTACACGTTGGATCTGATTATCAAGGTAGCTGGTGAACCATGGAAGGGCATCGCTGGAGATCCCAATGGAGGACAGTTGCTTGAGCAGTAGGGGGTGGTTAACTGTGTTGAATGCCTTGATAAGGTCTATAAATACTGCTCCTCCACAATTCCCTTTGTCAAGCATGGCATGGATGAAGGTTGTAAATTCCAGTAGTGCAGTGGTGGTGCTGTGCCCTTTTCTGAAGCCATGCTGCTCTGGGCACTGTACATTGTACTTATCCAGGAATTCAACTAGTTGGTCCGACACTATTCGCCTCCAGCGCTTTGGACAGTGGGGGAGGAGTGAGATCGGGTCTGTAATTGGTGCAGTGTCCTATCTCCGCTTTTGTGAACCGTGTGACAGTGGCTTTCTTCCAGAGAGAGGGAAATGGCCCAATCTAAGCGAGAGATTAAAGATCTTTGTAAGTGGTTCTAAGATTTCATCGAGGACTTGTGCCAGCAGTTTCAGGTCAAGAGTCACCACTGTACCCTTGTTTGCCGATGGCCTTTGAATGTATTTTCTAGCTACTTGTGGTGGGACCTCCTAAAAAAAAAACTTTGGGGTTGTAATGCTCTAGTTGGGGGTAACTTGGGAGGAGCTGAGGGAGGTCTTCGAAAAATTTGGTGGACGGACACTGTCCAGGTTTGTAAATGCATTATTAAAAGTGCTGGTGATGATACCTAGGTCGAGTGTAGGAGTGCCATGAAGATTGAGCATAGTGGGTGGTGCTTAGGATCCTTGCCTGTGAGTTCTTTCATGTTGTTCCAGAATTTGTTTCCCTGCCCCAAGAGTTGGTCAGAGCCTCTTTGTAATAGCTGCGTTTAGCATTCCGTATTCTTCTAGAGTGCAATCATTTCTGGCTGCTTTGTATAATTGTATGTTTACCATGTCGAGTTGTACGAGCACAATGCCAGAGGCGGTTCTGTGCTTGAGCAGAGTTAAAAGGTCAGTAGTAACCAGGGGTTAGTCTGTCCTTTGACCTTCATCTTTTTCACTGGTGCATAGATGTCACAGGCCGTTGAAACATTTGATAAATAGGTCCAGAGCTTTGTTGGTGTCATTAAGGTCAAGCACTGCCCAGTTCAGCCTGGTTAGATGGGATTTTAACAGCTGGAGGTGCCTTGTTTGATAACCCTAGCATAGATAAGCTTGGGAGGCGGTTGTATTTGTTTGACCAGGAGCAGATGACAGGCAGTGGTCACTTATTGTATCCGGAGTACAGAAACATTGGAGATGCGTTCAGGCGGTTAGATAGAATCCAGTCTAAAAAGCGTAAGGGAGCCTGTCCTATAGTTACACCTGGTGGGGGCATTGACCAGTTGAGGAGGGTGATGCGCCGGCCTGCATCCTTATAGGTAGCAGCCCCCAGCGGAGAGCCAGTTAATGTTAAAATCCCCCATGATTATTGTTTCAGAATTATGTTGCTGGACCCCTTAGATATTCCATGATGCTATGGAAGCCAGCAGCCTGGTCTCTTGGGGTAGGTAAACCCGAGATGACAGTGAGTTCTTGTTATGTACACCAAGGAGGATTTTGATTGTGAGGACCTGAGAGGAGTTGCTCAGGCTAGGGGATGGGATGATGTGACCCATAAGGGTATCCTTAAGATAGATGGCACAGCCCCCACCCTGCTTAGCAATCCTGTCTTGCCTGAAAATGCAGTAGCCAGGATAGAGACTGAGGTATCAAGGATTTAGGGTTTTGCCATGTTTCCACAACTGAGAGGACATCAGGGTTGTGCTGTAGGATCCATGTTTGGAGGGAGTCAAGTTTGTTGAGGATGCTGCAGGCATTGATGGATGCCATGGTAAGTGTCCCTGTCCTTCTGATTGGTGCCACTGCTGGCTGCCCAGGTGGTCCTGGGTTGGGGTGAACATTTCCTGAGAGCAGGAGCAGCATAAGGAGAATTTGTAGGAGAAAGGATTTCAGCATCTTGTAGATACCTGGTGGTTAAGTCATAAGCCAAAAGAAATTATCAACAGCTGAGGTCCAGAGTCACAGAATGTGTTAGAATTCGCAGGTGATGAACTGTGCCCGCGCATATGCAGGATGTGAAATCCTTTGTCTGCATGCTTCTTTGTCATTCAAAGAGGTTGTTGAAAAGCCCACATACAGATCATGGAGCAGGTCAGACAAAAATGTGGATTCAAGCAGACCTAGAGTCACTGAGTTTATCAGACTTAATTGCTTGACTTATGTTTTGCTTGGGATAGCTTCCAAAAAGTTGATTTTTAAATGAAAAATGCAGATACCTGGTTGTGATGTTTTGCAGAAATCCAGTTCAGGAGACTTTCACGGATGTAGTGAGCAAGAATGGTGTAGTTACTCCAAGCAGAAAACCATGTAAATCCACAAAAACTAAGCTACAGACACAGACACAGACAAGCAGCCACAGAGGAGGGAGGGATGCCCCCTACTTGAAACTGAACAGAGCCTGGTTGGCCAGGATACATAAAGGATGCAGGGAGAGCAGTGTGTAGGATCCATAAAGGATGCAGGAAGAGCGGTGTGTAGGATTCATAAAGGATGCAGGGAGAGCAGTGTGTAGGACCCATAAAGGAAGCAGAGAGAGCTGTGTGTAGGATCCATAAAGGATGCAGAGAGCTGTGTGTAGGATCCATAAAGGATGCAAGGGGAGCAGTGTGCAGGATCCATAAAGGATGCAGGGAGAGCAGTGTGTAGGATCCATAAAGGATGCAGGGGGAGCTGTGTGTAGGATCCATATACAAGGAGAGCAGTGTGTAGGATACATAAAGGATGCAGGGAGAGCAGTGTGTAGGATCCATAAAGGATGCAGGAAGAGCAGTGTGTAGGATTCATAAAGGATGCAGGGAGAGCAGTGTGTAGGACCCATAAAGGAAGCAGAGAGAGCTGTGTGTAGGATCCATAAAGGATGCAGAGAGCTGTGTGTAGGATCCATAAAGGATGCAAGGGGAGCAGTGTGCAGGATCCACAAAGGATGCAGGGAGAGCAGTGTGTAGGATCCATAAAGGATGCAGGGAGAGCTGTGTGTATGATCCATATACAAGGAGAGCAGTGTGTAGGATACATAAAGGATGCAGGGAGAGCAAGTGTGTAGGATTCATAAAGGATGCAGGGAGAGCAGTGTGTAGGATCCATAAAGGAAGCAGAGAGAGCTGTGTTTACGATCCATAAAGGATGCAGAGAGCTGTGTGTAGGATCCATAAAGGATGCAAGGGGAGCAGTGTGCAGGATCCATAAAGGATGCAGGGAGAGCAGTGTGTAGGATCCATAAAGGATGCAGGGAGAGCTGTGTGTAGGATCCATATACAAGGAGAGCAGTGTGTAGGATCCATAAAAGATGCAGGGAGAGCTGTGTGTAGGATCCATATACAAGGAGAGCAGTGTGTAGGATACATAAAGGATGCAGGGAGAGCAGTGTGTAGGATCCATAAAGGATGCAGGAAGAGCAGTGTGTAGGATTCATAAAGGATGCAGGGAGAGCTGTGTGTAGGATCCATAAAGGAAGCAGAGAGAGCTGTGTGTAGGATCCATAAAGGATGCAGAGAGCTGTGTGTAGGATCCATAAAGGATGCAAGGTGAGCAGTGTGCAGGATCCATAAAGGATGCAGGGAGAGCAGTGTGTAGGATCCATAAAGGATGCAGGGAGAGCTGTGTGTAGGATCCATATACAAGGAGAGCAGTGTGTAGGATACATAAAGGATGCAGGAAGAGCAGTGAGTGGGATCCATAAAGGATGCAGGAAGAGCAGTGTGTAGGATCCATAAAGGATGCAGGGAAAGCTGTGTGTAGGATCCATAAAGGATGTAGGGAGAGCAGTGTATAGGATCCATAAAGGATGCAGGGAGAGCAGTGTGTATGATCCATAAAGGATGCAGGGAGAACAGTGTGTAGGATCCATAAAGGATGCAGGGAAAGCAGTGTGTAGGATCCACAAAAGATGCAGGGAGAGCAGTGCGTATGATCCATAATGGATTCTGGGAGAGCTGTGTGTAGGATCCATAAAGGATGCAGGGAGAACAGTGTGTAGGATCCATAAAGGATGTAGGGAAAGCAGTGTGCAGGATCCACAAAAGATGCAGGGAGAGCAGTGTGTATGATCCATAATGGATTCTGGGAGAGCTGTGTGTAGGATCCATAAAGGATGCAGGGAGAGCAGTGTGTAGGCTCCATAAAAGATTCAGGGAGAGCTGTGTGTAGCATCCATAAAGGATACAAGGGGAGCAGTGTATAGGATCCATAAAGGATGCAGGGAGAGAAATGTATAGGATCCATAAAGGATACAAGGGGAGCAGTGTGTAGGATCCATAAAGGATTTAGGGAGAGAAATGTGTAGAATCCATAAAGGATACAAGGGGAGCAGTGTGTAGGATCCATAAAGGATGCAAGAAGAGCGGTGTGTAGTCAGGAGGGCTCAGTGGGATCCTAAAAAATTCCTTCAGCATTTGGGCACTGTGCTGTACAGACTATTCAGTAGATAGTCTGCCACTTCTACCTTCTTTTACCAATTACATGGTTTGTATTTCATGTAGTTCTTTTCTGCAAATATACACGTAATGTCAAAACTTTATTAAAAGCTTTGCACACAGTCTTCTCAGTACCAGGTAAATAATAAGAACTGTAACATTTCAAAAGAGCTTTGAAAAGTGTCTGTACCAGATAGCGAAAGTGCAATTCATCATACTTCCCAGCAATAATGCGGAAAGAATGGGGATTTTTACTGAGTCTAATTATCTTATCTTGCTTGCCAGTTGCACTCAACAGCACAGAGGCTTGGATAATCTTCCAGCTTGTGTTATATGCTTGCTCAGGTTTCAGATGGAACTCCACCATCCTATAATATGGGAAAGAGTGAGACGGTGAGGGGATTTTCGAAACAGTGTGCTGTTTTGAAACAGAGCTGTGAAATTGATACCATAACTGGGAAATAGGTTTGGAGGATTTTTTTTAAAGGTAAAAATGCTGAGCTATACCTTCATAGGATCAAAACAGTGACATTTGAGAGGAAGAGTTTTAAATACTGACGTTTAACTTTAGCCATTATCTTATCCCGTTGAATAATTCCTTCTAACATCAAGTAGAGCACCACCCCACCATGATACCCCATGCTATCATTGCAAAGAACTGCATGTGATTTAGCCATCTAGTACCCTGGAATATATGGGAACACTGAAGCTTGGTTACTTGTGATCACTCGCTGACAATCAGATGGCAGCCGGCCAAGGAGGTGAGTGGAGGGTTATGCTGACTGCTGTCACTATTGATAGTACAGATCAGTGTTCTGGGGGGTGGAGCCTGAGCGGGCAGGTTTGAAGGGGGGGTTGATGACTATTCTGGGTTGGGGGGGTCCACCAGACACCAGGGATACAGTGTCAAAGAACCATCAACATTTAAACAGCAGGAAAGATGTATCTATAGTGACATGGGTGAGCAGGGGGTAGGAGGACCACTAGACACCAGGGAAGACATATATCTATATCAGTATGGGCAATGGGTGGTGGGGGACAACTAGACACCAGGAAAGCTATGTTGGATGGCTACAGAACAGGCATTATAGGACATGTTAATGGGCCCATTATGGGCGTGCAAATAGCCCCTTAGCACCCTGCATGCCCAATGAGCTCTCTAGCATACTAGCACTGAATGTGGTCCACAGGATCCCAGGCACTATCCCTTTTGGGCAAAGCAATCTCCAGTGGGCTTCCCTGTGGGCCATATTCATTTGTGGGCTGTGTCTGCACAGGGCATAGTCCCTATGCGTTGCATCACCCAGCCCTGTATTCAGACAGGGTGCTCTGGTCAGAGCTTGCTGTCTGAATATTGCAAAGGGCTGGTTGTATGCTATTTGCCGTACAGCACTACTGTCTGTGTGGTACACATGGTTGGCTCTGAATATGGGGGCCTGTGACTTAAGCAAAGGATGAAGCAAAAAAATAAGATGAACTCTACTGGGGCCTGGATCCTGCTTTCCAGCAAATTACCCATATAATGAAAAAAACAAAAGGAAGAGAAATGCAGACCATGTATTAATTATAGGTTGAATTAACTGTGTCTAAATATGTTTTTCAAAGTTTTCTCAAAAGTGAGAAACTCCCTTCAAAGGTTTTATTTAAACCTCGACTATACCACTTCATTCCCGCTCTTCTGTCAGAACTTGTATGTTATGGGCATGGCATTTAATCTCAGTTAGTTTTAACTACAAAGAAAATACATTTCAGTCCACAGAGCCACCTCTTCCCTGAGGCTCACTTCACAAGAAATAATATGGAAAGGAGTTGAACTTTATATTCAGTGGAAAAAAAGGGCTGTTTATGGGTTGGGAGTATAATAACATTTTGCAAGCCTGGTGTTTCAGTGCTTAAAGATATGAGGCCCATGTTTGTTTGTCTATTAAAAACCTTTTAACAGGATAATTGAGTCTCGAGGGCTGTTTAGTCAGATGATGTTCAATATCACAAGCTACTCTGAAGTGCGACTCTTGATAGAACTGTTACACTCTCCCATGCACTGATGCCCATCTAAAAAGCCAAAACGTGCACTCATAGACAAAGTAGAAGTCTTGGTGGGCAGCAGAAATGGAGGAAGGGGTGGGAGAACAGGGTTAGGGGAAGTAAAGATACAGAAGTACAAACTGGGAAAGTGGAACGGGAGAAATAGGGATGAAAAGAAGGGATGAAAAAGCAGGAATGGGGAACAAGGAGGAGGTGCAGGGATAGGGAGCAGGAATGGAGAAGTTGGGAGGTGACAAATGGAACGTAGGCCTGAATTTGAACCCCACTGGTTCAGCAATCAAATCCCATACCTGAAGCACAGAGAATAGTATCCCTTTTTAAAGCAGCATTATGGGGTCACACAAATCTAAACACTGCCTGTTCCCTTGATGCCAAACCTAACTTAATGGATGTGGCTTGACCAGAGTCCCTGCTTCAACCTTTTGATTCATGTAGGGTATCAGGCAAGAAATTGGCAATGCTTTCCTGCCCTAGTCCCAGGGTAAAGGAGGCAAAACTGGAGAAAAGGGAGAAGGATACAGAGCACCCACCGCTATTTATTGTTTAAGTAGCATATGCCTACATTAGTCTTGGCACTGCATCGAGGGAGAATATAAGTGGGAGTGCTGTAGGGGCATAACCAGGAAGTACTGTGGGGAGACATGACTGGGCAGTGTTGTGGGGGAAAATGATTGGGCAGTGCTGTGGGGGATCTGACGAAGCAGCACTGTAAAGGGATATCATTGGACAGCACTGTTGGGAGGGCACGACTTGGCATTGCTGTGGGGATCTGGACGAAGCAGCACTGTAAAGGGATATCATTGGACAGCACTGTTGGGAGGGCACGACTTGGCATTGCTGTGGGGGATCTGACGAAGCAGCACTGTAAAGGGATATCATTGGACAGCACTGTTGGGAGGGCACGACTTGGCATTGCTGTGGGGGATCTGACGAAGCAGCACTGTAAAGGGATATCATTGGACAGCACTGTTGGGAGGGCACGACTTGGCATTGCTGTGGGGGATCTGACGAAGCAGCACTGTAAAGGGATATCATTGGACAGCACTGTTGGGAGGGCATGACTTGGCATTGCTGTGGGGATCTGAGAAGCAGCACTGTAAAGGATATCATTGGACAGCACTGTTGGGAGGGCACGACTTGGCATAGCTGTGGGGATCTGTGAAGCAGCACTGTAAGGGATATCATTGGACAGCACTGTTGGGAGGGCATGACTTGGCATTGCTGTGGGGATCTGACTGAAGCAGCACTGTAAAGGGATATCATTGGACAGCGCTGTTGGGAGGGCATGACTTGGCATTGCTGTGGGGCATCTGTCGAAGCAGCACTGTAAAGGGATATCATTGGATAGCGCTGTTGGGAGGGCACGACTTGGCATTGCTGTGGGGCATCAGACGAAGCAGCACTGTAAAGGGATATCACTGAACAGCACTGTTGGGAGGGCATGACTTGGCATTGCTGTGGGGGATCAGATGAAGCAGCACTGTAAAGGGATATCATTGGACAGCGCTGTTGGGAGGGCATGACTTGGCATTGCTGCGGGGGATCTGATGAAGCAGCGCTGGAAAGGGATCTCATTGGACAGCACTGTTGGGAGGGCATGACTTGGCATTGCTGCGGGGGATCTGATGAAGCAGCGCTGGAAAGGGATATCATTGGACAGCACTGTTGGGAGGGCATGACTTGGCATTGCTGTGGGGGATCTGATGAAGCAGCACTGTAAAAGGATATCAGTGGACAGCACTGTTGGGAGGGCATGACTTGGCATTGCTGTGGGGGATCTGATGAAGCAGCACTGTAAAAGGATATCAGTGGACTGCACTGTTGGGAGGGCACGACTTGGCATTGCTGTGGGGGAATCTGATGAAGCAGCACTGTAAAGGGATATCACTGGACAGTGCTGTTGGGAGGGCACGACTTGGCATTGCTGTGGGGGGATCTGATGAAGCAGCACTGTAAAGGGATATCACTGGACTGCACTGTTGGGAGGGCATGACTTGGCATTGCTGTGGGGGATCTGATGAAGCAGCACTGTAAAGGGATATCACTGGACTGCACTGTTGGGAGGGCACGACTTGGCATTGCTGTGGGGGGATCTGATGAAGCAGCACTGTAAAGGGATATCACTGGACAGCGCTGTTGGGAGGGCATGACTTGGCATTGCTGTGGAGGGCTCTGATGAAGCAGCACTGTAAAGGGATATTACTGAACAGTGCTGTTGGGAGGGCACGACTTGGCATTGCTGTGGGGGGCTCTGATGAAGCAGTGCTGTAAAGGGATATAATTGAACAGCACTGTTGGGAGGGCACGACTTGGCATTGCTGTGGGGGCTCTGATGAAGCAGCGCTGTAAAGGGATATCATTGGACAGCACTGTTGGGAGGGCACGACTTGGCATTGCTGTGGGGGATCTGATGAAGCAGCACTGTAAAGGGATATCACTGGACAGCACTGTTGGGAGGGCACGACTTGGCATTGCTGTGGGGGGCTCTGATGAAGCAGCACTGTAAAGGGATATCATTGGACAGCACTGTTGGGAGGGCACGACTTGGCATTGCTGTGTGGGATCTGATGAAGCAGCACTGTAAAGGGATATTATTGGACAGCACTGTTGGGAGGGCACGACTTGGCAGCACTGTGGGAGCAAGATTGGGCTGTGTTGTTGGGGGGCAATACTAAACACGATGTTGGGAGTACATGATTGAGCTGTGCTGTGGAGGGACAAGATTAGGCAGTGCTGTGGGTGATATGACCCCCTAATTTTGAGGATCATATAAACAAACTTTGTGTTAAAGTTTCCCAAAAGATGGGTGCCCTTAAGAGACACAAATTATGCGTGACAAAAGAAGCAAGACAAACTAGCATCATTGGTCATACTACCTGTGTTGGTCTATGGTAATGGAGTCGATGGAATGGCCGTAAAGTGCACCCTTCAAAAAACTGGATAGCCTGCAGTACCATATTGCAAGATTTGTATTAGGTCTCACAGATCCATCAACAAGGATGCACCATTGTACTCTGCTCTTGGAAGGAGATTGGACATCTCTGAAAATTCAGAGGGAAAGGCACTGGCTACATTTTATATATATAAATATATGTCAAGTCAGGCCCTATCCGATTTATTAGATAAACTGACCCCAGTTTCATCAAAATACTCACTTCAGGAGGTGAATGGAAGGGGTCTTCAAGCACAAAACAAGATCTAGATTTGGAACAATGTAATTTAATTTAATTGCTACAACAGCATGGAATTCACTGCTCCAAAATGACATAATTTACCCACCTACTGTACAGCGGTTTGACAAAAGCTCTTGCAAAGTGGTTCAACTTTGATGCGACTGTACTTAAGATCTGTAGTATTTATTACTTTAGAAACACAGAAACATAGAAGTTGACGGCAGAAGGAGACCGCTAGGTCCATCTAGTCTGCATGCACTGTGCATTTTTCTAAGGTAACTTTAATTGCTTGTACACTGGATGGTCCTGGAAACAGGCTTGTGTCTAGTACCCTATCCCGTTGAAATATAAATATAATTCAATTCAGTTCAAAAAGGAAGGACACCGGTTTGGCCGAAGTGCTGGGGAAAGTTTTCTGTGTGCCCCCTAGAATGGCGTGGGTAACATGTATGAGCAATAAAGCTGCTTACTTGCATCTGAAAAGGCATCGCAAGTGTTTTTGTGCCTCCTTAAAGTCATTTTCCTTGTGCCTGGATGGGATATTACTGCACAGCATTGCTGGGAGAGCATAATTGGGCAGTTGTGTTGAGGGGAGGGGGACATGATGGGGACATGACTGGACAGTTCTGCTGCAGAGACATGACTGGGCAGTGCTGTGGGCAGATTTGACTAGTAGCACTCTGAGGATTTGTAATTGGGCAGTGCTGCTGGGGGGGCATGATTAAACAGTGACATGGAGGGCATGACTCAGCACCACTGTTGGGAGGGACATGACTGGACTGCTGTGCTGGAGGGACATGACTGGACAGTTCTGCTGCAGAGACATGACTGGGCAGTGCTGATGGGGGTACATTACTGGGCAGCACTGCTGTGAGCCATGATTAGACAGTATGTGGTATGACATGATTGAGCATTGCTGTAGGGGAACATGATTAGACCATTCTGCTGTAGGGGCATGATTGGACAGTTCTGACTGGGGACATAATCAAATATTTCTGCTGTGGGTATAACTGAGCAGTTCTGTTGGGGGAACATGACTGGACAATTCTCCTCAGGGGACATGACTGGGTGGTTTTGTAAGGAGGAGTAACTGGGCAGTGCTGTTAAGGGCCATGATTGGGCAGAGCTGTGGGTGGGACATGACTGGACAACTTTTGCTAGTGGCACATGATGACTGGGCAGCTGTTGGGGAGAAATGATTACAAAGTGCTGCTGGAGCATGATCAGGCACTTCTGCTGGGGGAGCATGATTGGGCTGTTCTGCCAGTGGGATATGTGGGCAGTTTTGTGGTGGCATGACTGGGTTGTTCTGCTGGTGGGATATGACTGGGCAGTTCTGCTGTGGGGGCAAAATTGGTCAGTTCTGCTGGTGAGGACATGATTGGGCAGTTTTGCCGGAAAGAATAGGAGGGTGGATCTGGTGAACCAGCCTATCAAGGCAGAAAAGCAGAACTTTAGGAGGCTGGGGGACAGACTGAAGGTGCACTCGGCTTCCCTGGCCTTTTCTGAGTTCCTCCCTGTATAGATTAGGGGGAATGGGAATGACAGAGTAAGGAAGGGAGAGGCTGAGGCGTTTAATGGGTGGTTAAAGGGATAGTGTCAGGAGGAAGGGTACCACTCTGTGGGGAACTAGGAGGGGCTTCTGGGACAGGAGACTATTCAAGGGTGATGGCCTTCATCTGATAAAATTAGAGGGCCACTGCTCTGGGGCAGAAGTCTGACATCTACATTGGACAGTTAAACTGACTGCAGGGGAGAAGAAGGATAGAGGAACCACAGAGAAGGGACAGCAGGTGGGGAATCTAGCTAGGGCTCTCCCCGTAACAGGGAACTAGTATCAGCAAGGTGAGTAACAGTATGGTTGAAGTTAAAATTAGGTTGGGGAAGAGACCAATGAGGGAGGGCTGACAAAGCCTACATTCGGCATAAAAAATTAAAAATTAAGGAGACTGGGAAAGAATAAGGAAGAAGGAATAGGAAAAAGCAAGAGGGGATCAGGAGAAGGATGGAAAGGGATCCACCTTAATGCCAGGAGTCTGGGAAATAAAATTAGTGAGCTCCAGGCAATGATAGCGGACACTGAGAAGGATCTAGTAGCCATCACAGAAACTTGGGCAACAGAGAATTCAAATGATTGGGACCCGCCAGTCCCAGGCCACACCACGTTTAGCCGGGACAGAGGAAACGGTAAAGGAGGAGGCGTGGCCCTACATGTTAGGAAGGCAGAGAGGCAGTGGAGGATGGAAAGATCAGGGGCAGTAATGGGGACACAGAATGGCTGTGGGTTCAGCTCACAGCATCCTGAGGCAAGAAATTGCAAAAGGGGGTGATTTATAGACCTTCAGGACAGGGGGGAGAGAGAGATACGCAGACAGGTGAAGAACTAGAAGGGGGGGGGCAGTGGAGGGAGATCTAAACCTGCCAGGTATTGATTGAGTCATTCCAGCGGCCAGAAGCTCCAGAAGTTAGGCCCTGCTGGAAACATTGCACGACTGCCTGCTGGAAACATTGCAGGACTCCCTGCTGGATACATTGCAGGACTGCCTGCTGGTGCAGTTGTTAAGGAAACCACTAGGCAGGCTGCCATTCTCAACATGGTGCTCACCAACATGGACATGGTAGGAGGAGTGAGGGTAGGGGAGCCACTAAGATCCAACAACCATAACTCTATATGGTTCGAACTGCCCCTTGGGACAAGTAAGCCCTCATCAATAGCTGATGTTCTAGATTTCGAAAAGCAGACTTCAACTGTATGAGGGAGATTGTCTGAGGCAACTTAGTTAGAGTGGACAGCATCAGAGACGTGGATGAAAGATGGAGGAAGGCAATCAAGGGGCCATTCTTGAGCCAACAAAGTCTTGCATGAAAATGGTAGTCAAAAGAAACAGATACAAAAGATCAATATGGTTCTCTGGAAGGGTTAGGAAAACAGTGACAGCCAACAGAAAGGCCTGCACCACGTACAAGGAAAAACATGGGAAGGAAGAGTGGGAAGAGTACCAAATGAGAACAAGGGAAACCAAGAAGGCATTTAGAGCAGCAAAGGCAGACACAGAGCTGCGTATTGCAGAGGGGTCGGGGGGGGGGCAGTTCTTTAGATACATTAGGAAAAACGAAAGAAGGGAGGAGGAATTGTTAGACTGATAAAGGGAGGTAGGGTAATTGAGGAGGACTGGCAGAAAGCATCTGTTCTTAATGACTGTTTTTGGTCTGTACTCACAAGGGAAGACAGAGGGCCTCTGATGCAGACTGGCATTAAGGCAGCTGTAAGGGGGATCCCTGAGATGAGGCAGCAAGTATTTACCAGTGAAAGGGTTTGAAAAGGGCTAGCAGCCCTAAAGATAGATAAGACACCAGGGCCAGACGGGATGCATCCAAGGGTGCTCAAGGAATTTGCAATGGAACTAACTGAATCCCTGGTAGGGCTATTCAGTAAGTCAATTCAGACTGGGGTAGTTCCAAAAGACTGGAGGGTAGTAGACATTGTCCCACTTCATGGAGGGGGGCAAGGAGCAACTGGATAACTACAGACCTGTCAGTCTTACCTCTGCTGTGGGTAAACAGATGGAGGCACTATTCAAAGAGGACCTCCTGAACTACCTGGAGGGCAATAGACTCCAAGACAGTAAACAGCAAGGGTTCATGGCAGGATGGTCTTATCAGACAGCCTAATAGTATTCTTTGATTAGGTAACTACAGTAGTAGATAAGGCCCATGCTGTGGATTACTCTACTTTGATTTCATCAAGGCTTTCGACCCGGTGCCTCACAGAAGGTTGGTGAAGAAGTTAGAGGATCTGAGTGTGGCAAAGGACACAATTAGATGGAGAAGAAACTGGTTGGATGAGAGACAGCAGAGGGTTGTGGTTAACAACGTCATATCAGAAGAGAAAAGTCACCAGTGGGATGCTACAATGATTCCCTGGGTCCAGCCCTTTTCAATATGTTCATTGGTGACATGGGAGAAGGAATCCAGGGCATGATAAGTTTCTTTGCAGATGACAGTAAGCTCTGTGGCAGGGTAGACAGCAAGGATGGGGTTAGGGAGATGTAGAGAGACTTGCAAAAGCTTGAGAGGTGGTCAAAGGTTTAGCAGTTGAAAGTCAATGCCAAAAAGTGCAGGGTGATGCACATAGGGAACAAGAACCCAAGGGCAGAGAAGGGAAGTAACGCTGGGCATAACATCTGAAGAAAGAGATCTAGGGGGTCATCATCAGTGACTCCCTAAAACAATCTAGCCATTGTAACAATGCCTACAGTAAGGCAAACAGGATGCTGTGGTGTACAGGAAGGGGTACTGACAGCAGAAGGAAGGAGGTATTACTACCTCTCTATAGATCACTGGTGAGGCCCCACCTGGAATACGATGCCCAGTTCTGGAGTCTTCACCTAAGGAAAGGTAAGGACAGGTTAGAGACAGTGCAACATAGGGTGACCAAAATGCTTCAGGACCAGCAGGGTAGATCTTACAAGGATTGGCTCAAGGCACTGAATATATACTCATGGAAGGCCAGATGAGAGAGACGGGAGATATGACAGAGACCTTCGAGTTCCTGAAAGGAATAAACAAGGTAAACTGCAAGGAACTATTTAGCATAAGCAAGTGGAAACTGACGACAGGAGGTTCAAAAGGGAAGTGAGAGCGTTTTATTTTACAGAAAGGGTGCAAGGAACTATTTAGCATAAGTAGCAGATCAACACCATGGTAGGCATGAGTGGAAACTGATGGGGGGAGGCTCAAGAGATAAGTGAGAAAGTTTTACTTTACAGAAAGGGTGGTAGAGCCATGAAACAATCTGCCAGCTGATGTGGTGGGCACCAAAACTATCAGTGGTTTCAGAGATGGCTGGGACAGAGAGATGAGCTTAGTGGTGGCTCAGGATGGTAACGGTAGGGCTGGAAGCATGGGGTTGGACAGTATGGATTAGAACCCTGTATGGACAATAGATCCTGGGTTTGTTAGGATTTATGGGCAGACTGAATGGACCAATGGTCTTTTTCTGCCATTATTGTCTATGTTTCTATGTTTCCGCTGGAGGGCATGATTGGGCAGTTCTGCTGGGGGGAATGATTGGGCGGTTCTGCTGGGGAGAATGACTGAGCAGTTCTGTTGTGAAAATTATGATTGGGCAGTTCTGCTGGGGGAATGATTGGGCAGTTCTGATGGGGGGAATGATTGGGCAGTTCTGTTGGTGGGGAGGTTAGGGAGGGTTGGTTAGGGAGGCAGTATAGCGCAGTGGTTTAAGGCTCTGAGCTGCAAACCTGGAGACCTGGGTTTAACTCCCACAGCTCCTACTTGCATACTGTATGACCCTGAGTAAGTCACTTCACTTCCCTGTGCTCCCAGGTTGCACCTGTAAACAAGCTTTCAGCTTAGTGTGTCTCACCTGGTAAAACAAAAGGAAAATAAACATGATTGGGCTGTTCTGCTGGGAAGGATATGATTGGGCAATTCTGCTGGGAATGACATAAGTGGTCAGTATTATTGGGCCATTTTCCGTGTGAATGAAATCTATACCCGTGATACCCTACAAATGCATTCTATAAGAGAGCTGGGAGTCAGTGTAATGGTTCCACTCCCAGCCTGCCTCTCATACCTGACCAGTGTGTGCTGCTGACCAGTACAAATAAGCTGGTAGTCAAGGGGATATCAGAGTGAAATGTGACAAGGTGTTGCAGATTGCTGAATAACATTAGGAATATCTAGGGTAGAACTAGAAAACAAATAGAAATAATATCGCCCTCAGCACCAGCAACAGAATCCCATCTAACCTGAAGCTCAGAAAGGCTTTCAAGCAGTTAGACGTTATCTCAAGTTTACATTTCTTTAAGGTGCCCATTTTGTAGTGTCACCGAGGTGATCCTCATCCGCATAATATATTAAAGTGCTGTCAGGTAACAATGCAGTGCCTTCACTGAGGAATCCCAGCCATTGGCATTGGCTGGATTAAGGGATAATACATGAAGACATGAATGTTATAACAGAACAGCCAAGCATTTTGGGTGTGTTGAGATGAACTAGGCAAAACCCTGTGCCTTCAAACACCTGAAAGATGATGTTATCATTGCATGCCACACACCCTGGGGTGAATTATTGCAATTATTGAATGGCTCACAAAGGGTTTTCTAGTGGATTAAAATAACAAAAAAAGATAAGATTTTTAAAGATTTTTAAAGAGGGGTTTAAAAGAAGGCTTTTTCCAAAGCAATCCTTGAAGAAAAACAAGAGGAAACAAAGACTTGCAAGGATGCAACATTGTGTTTAATTTATGACTATTTTGGGGTCTCATGGAATGGTTGGCTTCATATCAGGAGACTAACGTTTGGCTGAACACAGGGATCCAGTGGGCTGGTGCAGAGTGTTTTTCAGCCATATCAGTGCCCCAAGAGCAGATGATTGTTACTTTGGACCATGCAGTTGATGTGACTCTACGAGCAAGAGTGTTGTTTAGGTTGCATTCATGATAAGGGTGAGTGTATATGGAAATTGATAACTGCAGTTCGACTTTGATTCACACCCTGTGTCTTCAGTTCAGCCTTGACACTTTGGCAAAAGACACTTCAGGTCCTTGGTATGGGGTTTAGTGAGCTACAAATAGGGGTAAGTGAAACCTCTCCATCACTGCTCACACACCAGTCAATCCCAACCTCTTTCTCCTTCCTCTGATCCTTGTCAGATTAAAAAAAAAAGCTCAGTCAAGATCTGCTACGGTTCCAGGAGCGGTAGATGTGTTTTTTAACAAAAAAAAAAAAAAAAAGTCTGGCAGAGTGAAAAAGAGGGTGGGAAATGACATGGGTGAATGAAGAGCTCGTTATGGGTCTATCCTTGACTACCTGGGAAGAGCAAAAGTTTTTTTAAATAACTGAGCAAAGGTTGACATGGTCCTCAAGTGGCCCAAAAGTTCGACTGGGTCAAATCTAAGGTAAAAGTGCCAAATTTCAGCACATTCACAAAATACAGATTTGGCATTGGCCATCCTTAATGGAAGAAAATGCACCAAAAAACATCCTTGCCACCCAGAGAAGAGACAGAGTGACATTTTATTTTTCATC
Organism: Neoceratodus forsteri; assembly: GCA_016271365.2. Lineage (NCBI taxonomy): Eukaryota > Metazoa > Chordata > Ceratodontiformes > Ceratodontidae > Neoceratodus > Neoceratodus forsteri. The sequence continues at coordinate 98,572,520 of JADMNL010000034.1, read as the reverse complement.
TGGAATTGGTACACACATGGGGAAAATTACATGTACAGTAGTAGCCAAGGCCATTAGTAGCAATATCGGGACAAGTCACATGCTAATATTGCTTTCTGTGCAGTGGGTAACACAGAGCTATAAGTCACATGCTAATATTGCTTTCTGTGCAGTGGGTAACACAGAGCTATAAGTCACATGCTAATATTGTTTTCTATGCAGTGATAACATTCACCTAATGAAAACGATGTTGCCTCATGGCGCACCATAACATATGATGTTATGACTGATGGCTCTGGCTACCACCGTAGGTGAAACTATACATCACAATACACTGCACTGGACTACACTGAACTACACTACAGTACAGTATAGTACACTGCACTGCATGCATTATACTACACCACACTGCACTACACCCCACTGCAATGCTCTGCACTTCACTGCACTACAGTAACCTATACCACACTACACTGCACACTACATTCCACTGCACTACACTACATTGCTTTGCACTGCACTACATTCCACTGCACTCCACTACATTTCTTTGCACTGCACTCCACTCCATTGCACTACACTACACTGCATTGCACGGCACTGAACTAGACTACACCACACTACACCACACTGCATTGCACTACACTGTACTGCACTGAACTACACTACACCACACCACACTACATTACACACTGCATTACACTACACTGCACCACACACCACACCATTCTACACTGCACTATACCACACTACACTGCACTAAACTACACTACACTACACTACATTACACTCCACTGCATTGCACTACACTACACTACACTACACCACACCATGGCCATTTAATGAGTTTGCATGTTTTTACTTATTTATTGATGGTTCTGAAAACACCTTTGAGCGGAGCTCATTTACAAAGGTTCCAAGTCACTTTTACAAGGTTACAACAATAGTATTAGCACATAACACAGAGTTCATTTGTTACAACAACTTGACAATGCCTGTTTCTCAGGGTAGCCGCTTCATGGAAGCATTGTCTTGAAGTGGGGGTGAGGAAGGGACAGGAAACATGGAATAAGATAGTAAGTAGGGAGAGATGGGAAGGGATTTAGATAGTCAGTATGAAGGGAGAGGAAGGGATTTAGGGTTTAGGGAATGAGTAATAGTTGAGAGGATGAGGAAGAGGAAAAGATGCCCCATGCAGAGGCGTACAAAGTGGTTAAGTGCTGGTGATTTTATCAGAGAAGTATCTTTTCAGGGCCGATTTTATTTGGGTGGGGCCAGTTAACCCTAGGATGGAGGGAGGGAGCTCGTTTATCCATACCGGGGATCTTATGGGAAATGAGCGAGTAGCCAGGTTAGTTTGTCGGAAGGGGACAAGAAGAGGGTTCCTGTGGGTGTTGCGGGTGGAGTGCTTGTTTTGGGTGGGGAGGAAGGAGGACTGAAGGGTGGGGGAGGAAAGGCCCTGTACAGCTGTGATTCCCAGCAAGCATGTTTGGTAACTGATGCGTAAGTGTAGAGGAAATCAACCCGAATTGATGTATAGAGGCTGCAGGTGTGTGGCATTCTGTTGGCACCTAGGATGAGGTGACACGCATTATTCAGTGCTACTATTGCTCTGTTTAGGGTTGAGTGAGCAGTGGCTACATAGACCACTAGCCCATAGTTAATTATCGGGAGTAATGATGAAGTGACTGCCGGACACTTAGCCTCCTCTGTCATACAGAAATTATGATGGCATACGGCGCCCAGTCTTTTATTTACTGATTTCACTGCTTGTTCTACATGACATGCAAAGGAGAGATTGCCATCTAGGTATACCCCTAGATAAAGTACATTTAAGAATACTTAAACCGCTGAATGAGATTCTGCTTGTAAACCTCTATCAATAGGAACAAAAAATGACCAAGCAGACCAGGAGCACACGGTTTTTGGAGCAGCCCAGTTTTACCATCATATCGGAGAGCAATCAGCCAAATTTTGAAGGGAATGTTTCTTAACCCGGGCTAGTTTATCCCTCTGTTACTGTTACTGTCTATAGTCCCACCTACACTGCATATCAGAGGGAGACAGCTGAAGGTGCTTTTTTATTTTACTTACCGGAGAGAAGAAGGTGGTTACTAGATTCTGGCTCAAGCCTCAACCACTCATAATAGCTCAATGGACTGCAATTATAGATTCTTTGTATCATTTGGAAAAGCGGACTTACTATTTTTTAAACCATCTTCCAGTGTTTGAAGAGACTTGGAGAAAATGGACTCTGTACACCTCAGAAACTGATGCTGAATTTGTACCATGATAAGTTTTATTTTCAAGTACAACTTATTGCAATGTACTAATGCTAGCATAGGATGTTATACTATTACCTCTTAAATTTGCCAGGGGCCCCCAGCACTGCATTTCTAGTCATAGTCATCCCTCACTGGCTCTGCACTAATGTCTAGTCTATAGTAATATTGCTACGAGCTGCCTTCCCCGTAGCTGTCTGTGTACATATTTTACTCATAATTCTGTTTTGTCTGTATTTGTGTATGTAAAGTTCACAATAAAAATTTTAGATAGAAACATAGAAGTTGACGGCAGATAAGGACCGCAAGGCCCATCCAGTCTGCCCATTTATTTTTCTACCTTATAAATGTGCCATCGGCCTTTGCTCTGTCAATGGCCTATCTATTCATACTCGTCTGTATTGCTCCCTTATGCCTATCCCATGCCTGTTTGAAGTCCTGCACTGTATTCATAGCCACCACTTCCTGAGGTGAGATACAAAAAAAAAAAGAACAAAAAATTAGAAATTTAGTAAGTAGTAGTTTGGGAGCCTGGTGAAATGTCAGTGATATGTAATCTCCACCAATAAAACATCCCTTTTCACAGTACACTGTTTTCCAGAGACATGCAGTGCAGCATACCTGGGCCTCAAGCACCCTCCAAATATGACCCTGACGATACAGACCTCTTGCTTACATCAATAACTGAGAACTTTACAAACTCACTCAATGCAAGAACTGGACTAGGATATTTAGCAGTGGTGCCCTTCCCACACATTTGTCTAGCATCAGAACAGAAAGAAGCAGTCTGCTTCACTACTAGCTCCATACTGTTCAACCAGTCTGTCCCTAGAGGGCGAGAAACATAAGAATGCCTTAGTGATATAAATAGATTTTTACTGTTTGGAATAGGGAACTCCAAAATGACCGTCTTAACAAAAAATCAATACCACCCACTTGCAGCCAAGTATAATAAAACAAGGTCTTTTACAAAGTAGTTAAAGAAAGTTTGTGTTCTCCCAATGTGACTCTGGAATCGACAAACTCATCTCTGCTGATAGATCTGAATGCAGCAGCATTGAGATAGCCTGCCGGGCTGTTCTCAGGACTGCTGGTCAGGGGACATCTGTATGTCCTGCCATTGTAAGGGAGGGGGAATATCAGGGTGTCCTGCCATTGTAAGGGAGAGGGGTATATCAGGGTGTCCTGCCATTGTAAAGGAGAGGGGTATATCAGGGTGTCCTGCCATTGTAAGGGAGAGGGGTATATAAGGGTGTCCTGCCATTGCAAGGGAGAGGGGTATATCAGGGTGTCCTGCCATTGTAAGGCAGAGGGGTATATCAGGGTGTCCTGCCATTGTAAGGGAGAGGGGTATATCAGGGTGTCCTGCCATTGTAAGGGAGAGGGGTATATCAGGGTGTCCTGCCATTGTAAGGGAGAGGGGGGGTATATCAGGGTGTCAAGCCATTGTATGGGAGAAGAGTATATCAGGGTGTCCTGAGAGGGGTATATCAGGATGTCCTGCCACTGTGAGGGAGAGGGGCATACCAGATTGTCCTCCCATTGTAAGGGAGAAGGGTATATCAAGGTGTCCTGCCATTGTGAGGGAGAGGGGTATATCAGGGTGTCCTGCCATTATGAGGTTCTCTACCCCCTTACTCACATCTTAAACTGCTCCCTTTGCCTAGGTAAATTCCCCCCAAGTGGAAATCTGCCTCCATCACACCAATATTTAAAGGTAGAGATCATTCCAATACTAATAATTACCGCCCTATTTCCATACTCCCTCCCCTCTCCATGGCATTAGAGCGGATTGTATCTGATCAGCTCACGGAGCACCTCAACAAACATAACCTTTTCTGCAAGCAGCAACATGGGTTCTGCAAGGGGCACAGCACTGCCCTTCTCGAATTTACCACACACACACTCTGCACTGGATAAGGGGCACATCACTGGTGCTGTCTTCATTGACCTCACAAAGGCTTTTGACACCGTCAACCACTCTCTCCTACTAACCACCTTGACCAACTTGGGTCTTTCTTGGGACGCTTTGGGATGGTTCTCTGACTACCTCTCGAACCGATATCAACAGGTCAAAATTGGTAACACTGTCTCAAATAGACTGCCTGTCCTCTCTGGTGTCCCTCAAGGGTCCATTTTGGGACCACTACTTTTCAGCCTCTTCCTCAACTCCCTCCCTGAGTCCTGCTCAAGAAATCTATTACTATACGCTGACGATTCAGTCATTTTCTCCTTCAGTCCTGACCCTATACAACTCCACCGCTCCCTTCAGTCCTCTGTCAGCTGCACGGAAAACTGGTTCTCTGCGCAACGCCTTATTCTTAACTACAACAAAAACACAGTTATGCTATTCTCTCACCCATAGAACACTAGAAAGGTGCTTTGCACACAAGTACTAACTTCCAGTCACACCCCTCTAGAGCAGGTGGAATCCTTTAAATACCTGGGCATCACCCTGGACCCAGGTCTTAACTTCCACGAGCACATTTACCACCTATCCAAGGTCCTGAACGTTAGGCTGGGGCTTCTGCACCGTTTCAACCACTGCCTTACCCCTGATGCCCTCAGGCTCGCGGTCACCTCCTCGGTCCTCTCGCTGCTAGATTACGGACCACTGATATATGGGGCGGCAAGCACTTCATCCCTAGATAGACTTCATATCTCCCTAAACAAAGCCAGCCATCTTATCCTAGGATGTGATCATCTTATACATACCTGCTCTCTCTATAGTGCTACAAACTGGCTTAATCTCGACAACAGGATTAGGTTCCACACCTGTCTGATGGCTAAAAAAATCACCCTAGGCCTCTCCCCCTCTGGACTCTACCCTTTAATCCGCCCAAGCATTAAGGCTAAGTATACCCGTAGCTCAGCCCTCCATAACTTCTCTATTCCCTCCAGTCATACCTCTCAATTTCAAAGGTCTTTCCGTGTGGATGAAAAGCCTACCGGCCACCCTGGCTAATGAACAAAGACTAGGACAATGTAAAACCCTCCTTAGGGACCACCTTCTATCCTCAAATAACTGTAACTGCAACTGAATCCCTTGTCCTCCTCCTCCTCCTTAATCTATGACAACGGCCACTGGCCTGCCTCTTCCCTTACTGACCAGCCAGTTTCGCTTATGTGCTATAAAATATCTACATCGTATGTGTACTGTGTAATTACTCTAATAAGTAATCCTAGTATCTTGAATGTTAGCTTGGCTGATTCCCTGTAAACAATCTGTATCTGTCTCTGAGTTTACTGCTGTTATGTCTGTATGTATATATCCTATGTGACGTGGAACCTTTGTAAATGAGTCCATGACTCAAAGGTACTCTCCGAATCTGTAATAAATAAATAAAAATTATGAGGCAGAGGGGTCTATCAGGGTATCCTGTCATTGTAAGGGAGAGGGGCATATCAGAGTGTCTTGCCATTGTAAGGGAGAGGGGTATATCAGGGTGTCCTGCCATTGTAAGGGAGAGAAGTATATCAGGTTTTCCTGCCATTATAAGGGAGAGCGGTATATCAGGGTGCCCTGCCATTATAAGAGAGAGCGGTATATCAGGGTGCCCTGCCATTATGAGGCAGAGGGGTATAACAGGGCATCCTGTCATTGTAAGGGAGAGGAGCATATCAGGGTGTCGTCATTGTAAGAAAGAGGGGTATATCAGGATGTCAAGCCATTGTAAGGGAGAGGGGTATACCAGGGTTTTCCGCCATTGTGAGGGAGAGGAATATATCAGGGTGCCCTACCTCCCATTGTAAGAGAGGGAGTACACTGAGGAGTCATGCTACAGTAAGGGAGAGGGGAACACTGGTTGAGGGGAGAGGGGGTACATTGGGATGTGCTGCCATTGTAAGGTGGAGGGGAACAGGGGCTGTTGGTGGGGGGAATTCATTTACCAAGTATCATAAATGGTGCCAACAACTCTGCTCCCCCCCCCCCCCGTGTGCTCTTAGTCACTCAATGGGACTGGGGAGTTGCACATGCACCACAGGTTAGGGAGGGGCCGGGTAAGCTAGCCAGGAGTTTAAGTATGGGGCCCTCCCAAAAGCCTAGATCGGAAACCAGAAGTGTAGCCCCATACACCCATGCTGCGATGGTATCCTGTGATATGGGTGAAGCAAACTGAGCGATTCAAATTGAGCGAGCCTGCAAAAAGAGTGATCAGGAAACTATAGTGAGGGGGCATGAATAGCAGGCTGGAGGGACAGAATAGTGACAGGTAGGGCGTAGCGAGTGTATAGGTAGTAGGGTAAATGGATGTACTGAGCAAGCCACTGCCGAGCTGGCTGCCTGGTGTGGTGGTTACTGCACCGCCCCTTAAGTAAACGGTCTCCGGTTTGGGGCTGCATGCAGGTGACTCATTTTTTTATACTGGTTGTTGCGTTTTTCTATTTATTATGTTATGACCTCCCGTTCCCCTGCCCACTCCCATGAGTGCGTACCCCCTGCCCACGGGTTTTCCCTCCCTCAATGGTTGCCCCCTCCCGTGTTTTCCTCCTTCCCCTAGCACAGCCCTCCATAAATAGTACGTGCATATGGCCCCCCTGAAAAGAAGTTATGGTTTTGTCACTCTGTGTAGTGCTGATCGCCGTTTTGTTTTAGGCAATTAACAGCTGCTGTTTTGTCAGTCGCTATTTTACACATCACTGTTATCACATGAAACCTGCTGAGACTGACTGGGCTGTGTGCATTGCAGAAGTGAGGCCCTTAGCAATTGCCGTGGAGTTCGTCAGCTGCCTGGAATTCACTGCATTCACATCAAGTGATAGACGGTGCAGTCTCAGAATCCCACTTGAGATGGGCTGACTGAGCGCACTATAAAGGTGAGGGCCTCATCCATCGCAGTGGAGGCTGTGTACTGCCTGACATTCGGGGAGCTCATGCTGGCTAATTACAGAGCACAGTCCCAGAATACCATGCTAAGATGAGTGCACTGTGGAAGTGAAAGCCTCAGCCACTGTAGTGTTGCACGTGTGCGCCTGACATTCGTGGAATTCATGCTGACTGACACCAGAGTGCAGTCCCAGAATCCCACACTGAGACTGGCTGGGCCACATGCATTGCAGGAGTGAGGCCCTTAGCAGTTGTAGTGGAGGCCATGAGCTACCTGGCATTCATGTCATCCACACTGAATGATTACAGAGTGCAGTCCCAGAATCCCATGCTGAGATCAGTGCATTGTAGAGGTGAGGGCCTCCGCCATCGCAATACTAAGCGTATGCTTCCAGACATTTATGGAGCTCATGCTGACTGATTACAGAGTGCACTTAACAGCACCTGTGGAGGTACGCGCTTGCTTGCCCGCCCTCCTAGTTAGAAGATGAAGGCAGATGTGCTGAGTCCAAACAGGATGAGGGATGGGGAACAATCAGGAAAAATGGAGCCAGGGGGATTTTTGATAATAATATATTTTGTTCCCAGACAGGAACATCACCATTTTTGTAACCATTTATTTACAGAGGACAGCCCAGCTGAGATGCAGCATCAGTGAATGTCCTACCCCTACCCATCTGCACAGCTGGGAGCGACTGGAGCACAAGACGGTGAAGTGACTTGTTGAAGGTCACACTGTGTGTGAGTCAGTGGCTGTGTAGAGGGGATTTAAACCTGGGTTCTCCGATTCTGAAGCCTATGCTTCCACCACTGGAACATGCTGCCTTCCAATCAGCCAACTGTAAGTCTCGTACTCTCCACAACGCAGGTTCTGACTGACACTCACCCCAATCCTTGAAGCCAGAGGAAAACACAACATTAAGCACCAAATAAAATGCCCTGGGCAGCTCAGTATACTCTTCAGAGTACAGAGTCTGCGACTCCTGAGGTACCACAAGTTTTCACTGAGCTAAAGAGTTTACAACTGTTTTGCTGGAGAAGCAATTCCTTCTTCAGAGACTCCCAAATCTTGGTCTGACCTAAGCTATTGATGCATGCAGAGCGTGGGAAGCCAGATGAACCCAGAAATGAATATGAGAGATTAGCTGTGTTCCTGTGTCACACACACTTCTCACTCAAAACCTGCCTAACCTACATAAGATTTCACTGAACAAAGATGAGATTTCCCAGGGAATGTTCACTGGATACACCCAGAGTGCATAGTCCATTTTCTGAACTAACCACTCAGGGTCACATCTGCTAGTATCCAGTGAGTGCCCCCGGATCGGAAACTGTCACCAGGAAACGACCAGCTGCCCATCCAGTCCACCCTTCCCTGGCTATCCATGGACTGAGCCCCTCTCAGTCACCATGTCCTGCCCTCCCCCACTGTGCCCAATGGCACTGCTCCCCATATGCCTGCCATATCCCCAGTTAAAGCCTTCCACTGTCTCAGCACACGACTTCATCTGAAAGTCAATTCAATTACATTTTTATTTGTATACTGGAAAGTATGTGAGCAAAAATGCCTGTTTTCACAAACGTCCAGTATTTTGAGACAGCAAAAAGAAAGTTACAGAGACAATTTGAATACTTAAAACAGTCGAAAACATTAGCTACAATACATTTACAGAGTTAAGGGTGCAACGAATCGGCTAGTACAAACTATAAATACCATAATTAGAGGAGTGGGCAAAGTAAAAGAGTCAGAGAGATGCAAATTAGAGTAAGGTGCTTTTTGCATGCAACACACTGCAAAAGAGATTAACTGGGCAGACAGCTGGAAAGCTAAGAGGGGTCTGGGTGACAGGAGACCAATTACGGGGGTATGGGGCAGACTGCAGTACCAGGTTCAGTGATTATTTAAGTGAGGAAAATTGGGAGAGAAGTGCGGGTAATGGGAGAGCAAGTGCTGGAGGGGATTACCTTTTAGCTGGTGGGCTGGGGGGATTACCTTTTAGCTGGTGGTCCGGGAGGTTGGTTAGTCTGTTCCATTCTGCAACCACCCTTCTGGTAAAAAAGCACTTTCTGACATCTCTTTTTGACCCTCCCCTGCCTGTTTCATGGAGTTTCAGAAGTATCACTATTTGCTGTGAACAAGACACTAATGTCTAGTTGATTAATTCCACAGAGGAGTTTGAAAGCCTCAGTCATGTCCCCTAATTTCTTCCTGTCCTCCAGAGTATACATGTTCAGATCCTTTAACTCCTCCTCGTATTTCTCCCCTGCTGTCCGTGGATCAGCTTGGCAACCTTCTTCAGCATTACCGTCAGTCTGTCCCTGTCTTTCTTTATGTGCAGATTCTAGAACTATACCCAGTACTCCAAAACTATCTGAGCATCTCAAGAGACTCTCAGCCTGGCCAACGACTGAGATAAACACACTCACTGCAAACCAGGGGATAGGGAAACAAAATCTCCTTTATGCTGCCCTGGTGCAGGCTAGCTCCACACATTCCCAATTACAGGGCTCTCAGATCTGCAGCGGTTTCTGTATTTACATGGAAATGGAACAGTGCACAGGAAAAGAGTTTCATAGACATGTTTTGCTTTACTTAGGATACAAAGCAACTCAGGTCCCATAATATAATTACCCAGGAAATACAGATCATCCAGTAGTTCCAGGAAAATGTCCGACTGATCTGGGCATGAACTTATATGGACCACCCTGCTCTACGAATGTGCCCGTGGCCTGCGTCATTACTGCCTGAGCAACCTGCTCTCCAAGTGTTCCCAATCCTACCAGTTAAAATCTCGGGAAAAGAGCAGTTTCAAGTGCCAAGGATGCAGACAACTGTTGGTGAGAAAGCCTTGAGCTCTGCTAACCTCACCAGCTGGAACTCCTTATTGAACGACATACAGTGCCACTGGAGAGAAGTTCTGGGCAGGTTGGTTAGGGTGATTGACCTGTAGTGCAAGTCACATGCTTCAGGTTACTTTTTTTTGGTTTATCCCCCCATCTTCCGGCTGGCTCTCTTTGGTCCATGCCTCTCTCCTAGCCCTGTCACATGTCATCCCCCAAACATACCCATCACCAAGGTCATCCCTGAAGTGTCCCCAGGGTAGGGCCACCAGAGGGGATCCTAATTTCTCTGGCAACTTTAATGTTCAGTTCTAGTGACAGTACACAGTTGACGGTACGAGCCCTGAGAGAAGCGACGGTACAGCATACTGTGGCAGCCGGCATTTTCTTCCTTTTTCCTCTTCACGTCATGGATGTCGACAGAGTCCCTGCCCAGCACATGCACACACAGCATGTGTAAATGCTGTAGTGTATCAACCCCATCGGTCCAGTGTCCCCGCTTGCAGCCACTACTTGGGGGCAGCAGGTGCAGGGTACCAGGTGAATATAGCGCAGGCAAAACTGCACATGCAATAACGCGCTGTAAGAAGTGAAATGGCTCTACAGTGACAGGGGATGTTTCAGCATGCAGTAAGAACAGCTACCCCGTCACTGTAAGCTGCTATGAGGGGGCGTGAAGGACACTGCCGGGGTGGTGATTGGCTGAGCCGCTCCAGTGGTGAAGTGGCTAGAACACCTGCCTCCAGCGGCGTCGGGGACCTGGGGCTGCAGTTCAGTTCTCCCCAGGTCCCAATGTAATGCAGCTTTTATTTTTTGTAAGAAAACAACATTTTCCTGCTCCAGCCTTTCTTGTTTCCCCAAAGTCCACGACCCCCCAGAGTTGATTATTTTAAGTCCGGGGTGTGTGTGTGTGTGGGGGGGGGGTGAAAGACAGTTGCTGTTTTTTCAACAGCATGCGCTGTTGTTGTTATAGTTGGGATTTTGTCCCGATTCTGTTACAGTGCACGCTGTTGTGTCTGCACTATTGTGGTTATGCGCAGTTCTCGCCACAACATTATGACCCCATGCCCAGGGGCAATAATGCAGTGAGGAATGGTAGCCCTCCCTCCCCTTGAGGAGGTGAGCATCCCTGGGATACTCCACTGTCCTCCCCCAGCCAGCCTTCCGACAACCCCGGCTCATTCCTGAACCTGGGTTTTTGACATCGCAAGCACTAGTGCCATTGCTGCACCGGCGGGCCAGTGGCTTCAGGTTAGTTTTGAGGTACAGGACTAGACTACCACATTATGGATATGACTACCAACAGATAATGGCAGGAATCTTGCATTTGCTTAGGAGCAGATCTTTTTCCACAAACCAGACCATTAATCCTGGTACCAGTAATGATATGCTGCTGTTATTTGATTAAGCTGATACTATATGTTTTGTTATTTATTTTAGTCTTTGGTAACCGAGTAAGGCCCACTAGGCACAAGTGCCTGTTTTCAGGGGCGACCTGGGAGCACTGGATGGTTAAGTGACTTGCTCAGAGTCACACAGTATGCAAGTGGAGGTTGTGAGAATCAAACTCAGGTCTGGGCTGCTGGATGTACCAAGCTCATTTACAGCGCATTACTCTAACCTCTAGGCTATATTGCCAGCCCAGTATCATAAAGCTTCCACAGTCCTGCGTTGAGCAGCTGGACACCCTGTGACATGTGACATCAAACAGAATTGTACTGATTGTGGAAAACATTCGGAACCTTATAGTCATGCTGAAAGCCTAGATAGCGCACATTCCTTAGTGAGTAATTTGCTTAGCTTACCCATGATGCACTGCATTAAGTTATGTACATAATTCTTTGTTGTTTTAAAATTTGACTTTAGTGTCAGTAGGTATTATTACCTAACCTGAGCTTGACTGCTTTTGCATTGTGTTTTTTTTATTCATTCTAAATAATTTGCCACCATGTACCAAGCAGTTATCAGCATTGACTGGCTGACGTGCTCCACAACTATGAGTTAAGGGCCGCACTCCACTGATGACTCAGTGAAACGCAAGGCTGTGATCTGTGTTCATTTTTAGAATGATTATGTAGGCCTTTAACCATGTTATCATCCTGTTTTAAGTTTGGTCAGCTGAATAACTGTAAGGTTTGGAGAACTGTTGGTTAATACTTATTTGCATATGTTATTTCATAATTCTCTTCCCCCACCCTCTCTACTTACCACCTCAAATGGTCTGACACCAGCTCCTCTCTCGCCCCCTGCTTGAAGTTCTCTGCCAGACAGGGCTGCCTTCTCCTACTGTATAGACTTCACATATGGAATAACACCCCCCCCCCAAATTCCAATTCATCCTGCTTGATACTAAAATCTCAACCCTGCAAGCTCATGACCCACCCCTGTAATTATTCCATACCCATTCAACAGTTGGCTAACATAGGTCCGATGTCCTTTGTAACTGCTCCTTACCCACTACTTGCACAATTCTGCACCTTTCTCACACATGACTACTGCTAATGGTACACTAGTAACCACTAACTTTATATGGTGGTTATTTACTGGACTGTACTGTTGCTGTCTACAGTATAGAACTGTTGCACAGTATTAGAAGATATATTTTGTATTCTTCATTTCCTACTACTTTTATATTCCCTCCTTATATCCCTGCTTTTTCTGAATTCTCCCCTCTCCCAGGCCTCACCTCGAAATGAGTCCTTGATCAATCTGCCTTCCTGGCCAAAACCTGAAACTCCTACAAGGTTTATACCATGATATAACTTTGGCACCCACCACTGCCACCATTTCACAAACTAGTATTAGCCTATGGGACTTAAACGGAAGGGAATGCCATTGGACTCAGTTGGCACATAGCTAACTACTGTTAAACACTCCCAGTGCTGTATTATTCCAATCTGCTTACATCTAAACAGCGTATGACATCTCTGGAAAACTTTAAGAAAACATAATATTTATACACAATTCTGTTCATAGTTCACATATTTGTCTTCCACTTTCTTTATTACTGAGAACAGTCACTTGAAATTTGGATCCTCCTTTCCTAGAATGCATCTGCTTTTACTGCCCATCTTCCTGTGATAGCATAATCCTCTGTAATGATTATGATGTTATAAGCATGAGATTCTGACATCACATGTAGCCAAGCAACAGACTTGAGCTGTGTTTACATGGCAGCATTCGCTCGGGTTGCTGTGGTGCAAATGTTGCCGTGTGGACACTTACTGAATCACGGTAAGCCACTCCCTGCTCCGCATTCCCGGAAAGTCTGGGTATGCATTCGGGAGCGAGCAGTTTAAGCGGCTGTGTGGACAGGCTGTACCACTCGTTCCCACGTGAAAGACCTCACGGGTGCTTCAATCAGCTGACTGCCCCGACTCCCAGCCCCTCTCCAGCGCGTCTTACATTGACGCTGAGGAAAGCTATGTAGATGTGTAAGACAAGCGTCTTTTGGGTCAGGGCAGCTCTGCAATGGTCCACTAAAGGGGCGAGGTCAACCATGTAAACATGGCTACAAATGAAGTGCAAAGGACAAGGATCCTTGTTTCTGTATCGATTTATTTTGCAATAGAGAGTGTAGGGAAATAAAAACTGGTAATACAGGAAATACAACTAGAAATATGGAAATTTCCTGAGTTTTCACAGTTGCATCACAGCCTATTTAATAGTGCCTTCCCCTAATGCACACAGCTGAGTTGAGACCCTAGACAAATGCAGCAGACAGTGAAGCCAGTGCATCGCAGGGTGTGCCGTATTTACGTATCACCTCTGTTTGGAACACTTTACCAGTGGCATCATTATCAAAAAAAACACCTTAGGTTTTCAAGTCGAAGTTGAGAATGTGCCCAACAGAAAAAAATAAAATATAGTGGATTATGTCTCTGGTTCCAAAGCAGCAGGTTTGGCCTATATTACTCTGGCATTGTGGGTTTTGTCTCTCCATCACACAAGCATTGTAGGTACTGTCTGTCACTCCAGTGCTACAAATTCAGTCTCTTCATTATTCCCGTACCAGTACTGTCCCCACATCACAGCACTGCCATGGGTTTGTACAGGTCAGCCTCCATTTTAGGAAAGAGTTTTATTGACTCAACACTTATGTTTCTGTGAGAGATGATTTGCTGACAGAAATGGTTTAGAAGCCTGTCCTTCTCTCCTGTGATTTTTCTTGGTTATTTCTGTGCAGTACCAACTCGGAGAGCTCGGAGCTCCTCACCATCTAATCTGCAGATTTTGCATTACAGTGCCGGCACTGACAGCAGCATCAGATAGGGTAAATGACAACAGGGAGAGTTCGACTTCTCTGCCTTCAGTGGCTATGGGGAAGAAATGCAGTCTGCTAACTACATGAAGAATGAACTCCAGAGACAGATGGGAAGGGCAGGAAGTTCACAACTGGATCCCAGCCATGCTGTGCTTTTGCTGGGGACCCATTGTAAGAGAGTCAGAAAAGCACATGAAACTGAGATTAATGGAGATCCTCTGTGTGTGTTTGCCATCTGCTGAATCCCCTTAGAGAGAGCCTCTGCTATCTATGTGAGGCTGAGCAGTGAGACACCCACATGGCACACTGGGGTGGCCTAAGTTTGCACACACCCCCTGGGTGATCAGAGTGGAGACTGGTGGGGAGGGTGGGAAGCATCTGCATATGCACTCTCTTCTCCAACAGGGAGGTACTGGTGTATACTTCTCCTTGAGCAGCTCCCGGTGGTGGCCTAGTGGAGGCACACTTGGTGGCATGGGTGACGACACGTTGCTGTGTGCCTCACAGGATGTCACGTGTATGGCCATAATGAGGAAGGTGGGTGGAGGTTTGAGAGAACACAGGAAAAGGCTCTGGCATGCCAGATGATGGTCCTCTGTGACCTCCCTATGCCACCCAACAGCTCAGTGCACAGTCATCACCTCCCGGCCATCACTCCTGATATCACAAGGTCAGAGCTGATAGGTAACGGAGTCTCTCAGGGTGCCTGGAAGTGAGGAACGTCAGCAGGGCTTGAGTCCAGCAGGCAGAAGTGGGCAAGTATGGGGTCTGAAGGAGAGGGGCACCATAGGGGGCAGAAGAAGGAACAAAAAAAATGGCTTATACACCATTGTCTTCTCTATTGCTACTCCATTGCCTGTAGTGACTCCAACTAAGATGGGCTGGAGCCAGGGACTGGAGTAACTGTGAGCTCCCCCACAGTCAGCGTTCCTACACTATTATCTACAGTGACTCTTGCTGGGAGAGGCTGGGACTGGAGTAGCTGTGAGCTCCCCCACATTCAGTGCTCCTACACCATTACCTAGTGACTCCTGCTGGGAGAGGCAGGGACTGGAGTCGCTGTGAGCTCCTCCACAGTCAGTGCTCCTGCGCCATTACCTGCAGTGACTTCTGCTGGGAGAGGCCGTGATTTGGAGTAGCTGTGAGCTTCCCCACAGTAAGTGCTCCTACACCATTACCTACAGTAACTCCTGCTGGGAGAGGCTGGGACTGGAGTAACTGTGAACTCCCCCACAGTCAGTGCTCCTACACCATTACCTGCAGTGACTCCTGCTGGGGCAGGCTGGGACTGGAGTAACTGTGAAATCCCCCACAGTCAGTGCTCCTACACCATTACCTACAGTGACTCCTGCTGGGAGAGGCTGGGACTGGAGTAACTGTGAGCTACCCACAGTAGCGGCTCTAGCCACAAATGGTTACCAGGGCACAGCTGGGGCACAACAGATGGCAGCCAGGGCACTGATTTATTGTTACTATGGGGGAAGCTCTGCACCATATGGGGCACCAACTGGGGCACAGCATTTTTTAACCGGGGCATGTGCCCTGGTGGGCCCTGGTGTAGAGCCACCACTGCGGTCAGTGCTCCTACATCATTACCTACCGTGTCTCCTGCTGGGAGAGGCTGGGACAGGAGTAACTGCAAGCTCCCCACAGTCAGTGTTCGTACACCGCTATCAACAGTGATTCCTGCTGGGAAAGACTGGGAGAGGAGCAGCTGTGAGCACACCCACAGTCAGTGCTCCTACATCATTACCTACAGTGAATCCTGCTGGGAGAGGCTGGGACTGGAGTAACTGTGAGCTCCCCCACGGTCAGTGCTCCTACACCACTGCCTACAGTTACTTCTGCTCTTGGAGACTGGGACTGGAGTAGATGTGAGTTCCCCCAGTATTAGCGCTCCTACACCATTACCTACAATGACTTCTGCTTTTGAGGAGGGGGGCTGGGACTGTAGTGCCTCTGAGTTCTACCACAACTAACACTCCCACATCATGAGCTACAGTGACTCCTGCTGGGAGAGGTTGTGGCAGGAGTTGTTATGAACTGTCCACCATTACTTAGTAGCATTTCCTCCCTGACAGCCCAAGTGCTCAGCAATTAAATAATTCATTCTCTTATTAATTTAATGATTTATTAATTCATAGATTTATTGGTAACTATAATGTGTATTAATGAACTGACAAATGCTGTAATAATTATGCTGTAACCATTTAGAGTATTATCGAGATGCTCCTCTTAGCCTAGAATGCTTTGTCAGGAGTGCTTTGCCTTTATGTGTCACAAGGCATAAGAGAAAAGGTGGGCTTGGTCAGGGTTATGAACACACTGCTTGCTTGCAGAGGACAGAGAACTCTCTAAAAATAATGAATTCTATAATAAAAGTTCACGGAGTGATTAAACTGTGCTGGAACATTTATAAGCCTGTCTCTGTCTAAGAGTACTATAATAAATTAGAGGTCTGGTGAGGCACTGTTCACCTAGTTATAAGAGGCACATTTCAGCAGAGAGTGAAAAGGGAAGGAAAAAAACCAGCAGCTATAATAAACATTATTAACCATCAGAATACTCGGAGCGGATCTGAATCAATCACAGCTCAGTACCGGAGGACTTTTCTCACCTGTACCCATCTGCCGTTTTTCAAAGTTGGACATAACCAAATCATCAGTTTTAAAAAGTTCTTAAGTACTTTAAAAGCATAACACTCACAATGTTTAAGCAATACCAGTTACCTTGTTTATGACAGTAATAAAACCTTCTGGATCAACTACATTGTGGCACAGTTATAACTTTGGGATCACTGAGTCATTTGTTGGTGACTCAATGATTATATGTCAGGTATATACCCTCTTCGGCAGGTGCTATTTATATTACTCAAGAGTTCAATTCAGTTCAGTAACAGTGCAGGCCTACTTCCAGTCCACAGGAGATAACATTTACAACAGACAGAATAACATTCAGGTTACAGTGAATTACAAGAAAGTAATTCCACCAAGGTGTTCTGTGAATGTGATACTCTGTTCATGGGCTCTGAGGATATGATATTTCTTTAAAGTTCTGGAGATGTGACAGTCCAAAAAAAATGTCTGGGGATATGATATTCTATTGAGGGTTCTAGTAATATGATATTCCTTTGAGGGTTTCAAGATATGATATTCCTTCAATGGTGCAGGGGATATGATAGTCCATTGAGGGTCGGGTATATAATATTCCATCAATAGTTTGTGGGATATGTTATTTCATCAAGGGTTTGGGGTATATGATATTCAGTCAAGGGTACTGGGGATATGATATTTCATCGAAGTTTTGGGGGATATCATATTCCACTGGGTTTTCTGGGGATATAATATTCCATCGAGGGTTCTGGAGATATGCTATTCTGTTGTGGGTTCTGGGGATATGTTAGGCTTTTGAGGGGCTCAGGGGATACAACATTCCATTGAGGGTTTTGGGGATGTGATATTCTTCAAGGGAGTGTGGGATATGATATTCCATTGAGGGTTCTGGGGATATGAAATTCTTTCAAGAGTTCTAAGGATGTATTATTCCATTGAGGGTTCTGGGATGTGATATACCATTGAGGGCTTCTGAGGATATGATATTTTGTTGAGGGGTTTGAGATATGATATTCCATCAAGAGGTTCCAGGGATATGATATTTCATCAGTGGTTTTCTGTCAAGGGTTCCAGGGGATATAGCATTCCATGGAGAGGTTCTGGGTATATGATATTCCATTGAACTTATTAGATATAATATTCTGTGAAGGGGTTCTAGGGATATGATATTCCATGGAGGGTTTGAAATATTATATTGCCTTGCGGGGTTCTATGGATATGATATTTCATTGAAGGTTTGAGGGCTATATATTTTATGGAGGGGTTCAGGGGATATAATATTTTGTTGAGGAGTTCTGGAGGTTTGTTATTTCATTGAGGGGTTTAAGGGATATGATATTCTGTGGAGAGGTTCTGTGGATGTAATATTTTATTGTAGTGTTCTGATAATATGATATTCCGTTGATGTGTTCTAGGGATATGATATTTTATTGAGGGGGATCTGAGGATATGATTTCCCATCTAGGCATTCTGGAGATAAGATATTCAGCTGAGGGGTTCTAGGGATATATTTCATCAAGAGGTTTTGCAGATACAATACTTCATGGAAGGGTCCTGGGGATATGATATTCTGTCCATGGATTTAGGGGATAAACCACAAGAGCAAATTCCAAATCCTTGTACTTCAGGATGGATTTGTTCCCAAGTTGTTCCATGTGACCCATCTATCACTGTTAATAATCAATGGATTTTCCCTATAAATTGCTGTTACAGTATTTGGATTCTACCCCTCCACAACACCCTCCTCTCAGCTGTATAATCTGTCAACACCCTCTTCTTAGCTGTATAACAGCAACATGACTGTGTATTTTCTTGCATTGAGTCACATAACTTCTCCATCATGACATGGGGAAAATATAAATTGTAAAAAGACTAGTTTGTTAGCCAAGCAAAACTTTCGGATATGATGCCACATTAGTTAAAGAGCAAGTTCTTATTTGTTTGTTTCCTGTAACTTAACTGCTGCCTGTGACCTTGAAGCTCCAATTCACATGAACAATGTTGTTAAAATAATCAAGTGAAAAAACAGCAATGAGTCCATAATTAAGAGCCTGCTCTTTAATATCATTAATTTGCTTGACAGTCAAGTGATAATGCGCTGGTGTGATGTCACATTAGTTATTATCACTAGTTTGATGGATAGGCAAGTGATTATTCACATATGTGATGCCACATTAATCAATATAAGTACTGTAGTTTGATAGGCAAGCAATAATTCTCATATGTGATGTCACATTACTTATTATCACTAGTGTAATTCACTGATATATCACAGTAGTGATTTTTCACTGTTTGTACTGTCCAGCATTAAATTAGAGAGGTTAGCCTTTTATAATATGATATCCTTAACTGTTAATCTAGAATGTTTAACCTTATGCACCCCATGGACCGTACCCCGCTTTTGCAGGATAAAAATACTTTCTTCTACTTCTTTATTCAGTGCTGATTCTCTGACATCAGAACAGCTCCATTCTCAACAATTCCAATCTGGCATTGCCATAGCAACTGGTAATCCAGGACTCCATATATAAAATGTTCCGACATGAAACCACTATGAGAGACAGCACATTTACTTTCAAATCATAAAGGTGGGAAATTACCAGCAAAAGACTCTGAGAACCCCTACAAATGATATCAGAATTCTTTTGCGTCTGCTCAAGTGTGTTCATTAATAGAAACAGAGCTGTTATGACAAAATCTGATCCATTTTTCTGATATACTGTATACTCAGAATATTGCGGCAGTGTAGTTGCTGGGTATAACTGGTGTATGTTTTGACAGCTACAAAATAACATCTGTGGAGCTGGGATGCCCCAGGGATTGCAGTTCTTGGGGGCCATGAGTTGAAATCTGCTTACAGGGGCTCAACAACATGAGGCTACACCCCAGCGCTATCCACAGCTTAACATTCACTGTTGGTTGTAGTGAGTTTCCAGTCCTCTGCTGGTCATGCCTGCAGACTGGAGTCATTGTTTTTTCAGGGTTATGGAGTGCTGTTGCTGTATATGTAAAGAACCCCTCCCCACTCCACACACAAAAAATGGTGCCATTTTACCAGTCACTGAAGGGATACACTTTTGATTCATATAGAGGATATGCAGTTGCCTGACTTAAAATATCACTGCACGTTGAGGGATTAGGACCATAACTCATGAGCACAAGAGCCCTGACCCCTCACAAGTGATGATAAATGGTGTACTGTGAGGCAGACTACTACGTATTCAATTTATATAACTTCCGTTTACTAGTTGTAACTTTCAAATCCTCTGTTTATTGGAGGGTTGTTCTTCTTTGCTTTCTGCTGCTGACTTCAGTGCTGTACAGTGCTACTGAGTTGCCATCAGCATTGTGAAAGAGGCTCTCTAATTTTTCAGCATTCCTTTGTAATGAACCTATCCTTCAAGAGATCAGTTATGACATCACTAACAAGAAGATTAGATACAAATATATCAGTTGTTATCTTCTCATTTTTATCTCCACTGGTGTTATATAAAGTTCATGATCATTACATTTAAAAGAAAAGTGATTCAACAGTTAGAGTACAAGCTTGGAAACCAGGAGACCTAGGTTCAATTCCCACCAGAGACACCCACTCATTATGTGACTCCTAACCGCTCAGTGCTTCAGTCTACCCAGCTACAAAAAGGGGTGGAAGTAGGACTCCATGGAAAATAACATGTTGCAAGCCCCATATTCAAAGGTCAAGTAAAGCACAAAGGGCAGTGGGTCTGATTTGACTTGTGTTTTAATGCCCTCAGCCCTGTCACTGGGCAGTGTCCAGACTTCCTGGAAGGGGCACTATTACTACATACTGGCGTATCAGTTTAAATGTACTGTTGGGGAAAATGAGAACACTTTGCATACTACAGCTGTGGGAGGCTTTCTAGTCACATACCTTTCTACTTCTGTCACTTAACTCATACACCAACTTGTTTTCAGAGCTGGAGCTACTGGGGTTCAAACCAGATGAGTAAAGAGACAGACACTGCCATCAGCATGCAAAGCCAACTCTTATAGCTTTGGGGTAATGGAGAATCCTCTACAGCCATAACCACAAATATGACTTGATCTCTCCAAGTGGAGGATAAGTAGTTTGGATGTAACCTACTGATGGTTTAAGGAATAACACCTCTTCTGCCTTTCAGCGGGGTTACGAGCCACAGAACAAGGTAAGAGATCAATGAACGATCTAGTTTTAACTGAAGCAAACTGATCCAAAGGACAGGCCTGACTTTATTACAACTCTCAAAAAGGCTATCAGTGTTATTATGGAGTCACTTAAAAGAAAGACTGGTAGGTTACCTTGCATCCAGTGGATTACAGGACCCAAGGCAGCAGAGATTCGTGGGAGAGAGAGCATGTCAGACAAACCTGATAGATTTCTTTGTAACCAGAGAAATAGATCAGGTGAAACGAAGGACATGGCCTACTTAGACTTCAGCAAGGCCATGACACTGTACCATATAGGAGGCTCATAAAAAAACGGGAAGGTTGGGGTGGGAACCAAGGTGGTATACTGGGTACATAACTGACTGACAGATAGGTGAGGGTACTGGTTAATGGCACTCACTCCAGGGAAGGGAGAGTGACCAGCAGGGATCCTCAGGGCTCAGTACTGGATCCAGTCCTCTCTAATGTCCTTCTAAGTGATATTGCAGAAGAACTGGAAGGGATGGTGTGCCTCTTTGCAGATGACACCAAGATCTGTAATAGGGTGGACTTTCCAGAGAGGTGGAGAGAATGAACAGAGACCTGAAAAAGCTTGAGGAATGGTCAAGGTTATGGCAGCTGGGTTTCAATGCAAAAAAGTACAAAATCATGCACTTTGGGCGCAGAAACCCAGAGGCAGAGTACAGAATGGGGAGGGGGAGGTACTGACAGTCACTAAACAGGGAAAGGGAACTAAAGGTAATCATAACAGATGACTGTAAGGTGGCAAAGCAGTGCGACAAAGCAATCGGGGAAACCCAGTGGGATACTGGGGTGCATAGGGAGGGGTATCACCAGCAAGAGGGAGGTGGTGTTGCCCCTGTATCAGTCATTGGTGAGATCACACCTGGAGTACCGCTTCCAGTTCTGGAGATCACACCTCAGAAAGGACACAGACAGGGTAGAGACCATCCAGAGAAGAGCAACAAAAATGGTGCAGGGGGCTGCACCAAATATCCTATGAGGAGAGACTGAGGGATCTAAACATATACATTCTGGAAGTGAGGAGAGAGGACATGATACAAACCTTTAGGGTGAATAAGGTACTGAAGGGAGCATTTTTCAGAAATGAAGCTGTACAAGAACTGGGGGCATGCAGTGAAGCTGGAGGGAGAAGTTTAGGAGGTACATGAGAGTATTTTTTCACTAAGAGGATGGTGGATGCCTAGAACAATCTTCCAGCAGGGGTAGTGGGGGCAACAACAGTGGTGGGCTTCAAGCCTGCATGGGATAGGTATGCAGGAAAACTAGTATAAAAGCGGGGGTGGGGGGTGTGCAGAGACCAGGTAGGGTCTGCGATGGCAGAATAGGTAGGGGAAAAAGGGTCAGACTAGGTGGGCCACGAGGTCCTCATCTGCCGACAAATTCTATTGTATTTACTGTTCATAAAAAAGAGACTGAGAACTGAGACTGGCATTCTCCATCCAAGTCTCAGTAACCTAAAACACTTTGGAATTTGGGGAACTCTTAAGGAATTAGTTCTAAACAGCTTATTATTTATTTGTTCCACATTTCAAAGGGCCTGTGACTTTAAAAGGCAGTGCGACTGAGTCAATGGTATGGACAAAGAAAAAATGATCAGAGAGAAAGGAACCATTAGCTAGCAGCCCACAAGGTGAAACATGTTGTTAAACTGGAACATCAAGAACCTGACCTTTTCTGTGAGCAGGCGAGTGCGCAGGTGAGTGAGCAGGCTCAGTCATCTCTGCACTTGTGGAGGTTAACATGGAGGTTAGTGAGCCGGTGAGTCAGGGGTGGTGTTAAGGATTTTTCTCAGTGTGCTCCTCCAAATCAGTGGAGCACGATAAATCAAAATTGTACCCTAAAATCTGTACTCCTTCAGATCTTGCCCATACTTCTACTTACTTTTTATATTATTATATTGTATATATTACTCAGCAGGAATTCCATTGATGCATGCAGGTTTCTTCTGTCTATTGACAGTAAAACATATAATCTTTCTTTTTTTTGCTCCATCACCTCATTTTCATTTAAATGTTGGCCCCTAGTCAATACCATCATTCCCTCTTTGCGGTCCTTCCACACAAAAACACTTGTTTCCCACCAGCCTGTGTGCTCTGTTATGGCCAGAGAGTGCACATTCGCTCATGCCTGCTTGCCTACCATGGCACCTCTTGTCCACACATTTGTTTCCAACCTGCCAATAAAAGCCCTTGAAACCACAGCCACTCATCCCCTATCTGCCCACATACATAGGCATTTGTTTACCAGCTGCTCTCATACTCATACTCTGCCCGCCCATGCACATATAAGCCTGTGGTAGCTGCCAGCATGCCGCAGCGCACAATAACTTACTGGCCCACCTACTAACTTCATGGCTTTCCACTCACCCAACAGCTTGTGGATCTAGCCATGAACTACGCCAAATTAATAACAAAAGCCTGATCTGCATCCCAATGTCCCTTTTGGACTCCCCACTACCCTCCCACTCCCTGGAACTCCTGCTTCTAACTGTGCTCCTGACAGTTAAGAGGAGCACAGATAACTGATTCTTCTACAAAGAAAATGTGCTCCAGTAATCACTGACTGTGCTCAGAGTACAGAGCACACCCTTAACACTACCCCGAGGTTACTGAGCAGGTGAGTGTGGAGATGAGTGAGCAACTGAGTGCAGAGGTGAGTGAGCAGGTGAGTTCACAGGTGAATGAGTAAATGAGTGCACAGGTGAGTAAGCAGGTGAGCGTGGAGGTTAGTGAGCAGGTGACACAGGTGAGTGCACAGGTGAGTGCACAGGTGAATGAACAGATGAGTGCACAGGTGAGTGAGCAGGTGAGTGTGGAGGTTAGTGAGCAGGTGAATGCAGACGTGAGTGAGCAGGTGACTGCACAGGTAAGTGAGCAGGTGACTGCACAGGTGAGTGAGCAGGTGACTGCACAGGTGAGTGAGCAGGTGAATGCAGACGTGAGTGAGCAGGTGACTGCACAGGTAAGTGAGCAGGTGACTGCACAGGTGAGTGAGCAGTTGAGTGCACACGTGAGCGAGCAGGTGAGTGCACAGGTCAGTGAGCAGGTGAGTGCACGAAAGAGTGAGCAGATGAGTGCATAGGTGAATGAGCAGTTGAAGGAACACCAAACCGAAATAGCGCTGAAAGAGGACCGGGGATAACAAAAGGCAAAGTTACAATCCAAGTAAGCAGAAACAGTGAGATAGGAGGAGGAAGGTTAAGGAAATCTGAACACAACTGCAGCAATAACCAAGGAGGGCGATGAATAAGAATCAAATGAAGAACAAAAGATAAACTGACCTTCAGTGTGAGACTGCAAATGTAGAGGATTTGACCACATTTTCTGGAAATGGGGTTTCAGACAGGAGAGGTAAGCTATGGAAACAGTGACAGCAGCAGCTGTAGTATGAAATCTTGGCTGAGAAGTACGGTAATGAGCTGTGGTAACTGTGATTTATTTTTACTTATTTAATAACTGAGTAGTTGCACTGGGCCAAGAGTTGGCTTGCTTTCAGGAACAACCCAAGTCATAAGGCAAAGCATTGTTAAAGGCAATGTACAGACATGGGGCAGAAAAAATAACGATGCTTTTGGCAGGCAGAAATTTAGTTCAAGAATGGCAGACGATGCAGACTGTAGCTTCACTATAGTTCGAGGGATACTGCAGTCACATGTAATGCAGCAGGGCAATCGACATCAAGGACCGACAAAACCACCCAGTTACCACTTCGCAGGTAGGTCATTCTTTCAAACACCACTCTTTCATTATCACTGTGTTTCACTTATTACTGAATTACCATCAGCCTGGGCCTTAACATATGTCCAGCATGCAAACAGTTTAACTGCCATGACATAACGGGTTCATGAAATTTGGCTCTGCAGTAATGCAGGGATGAGTCAGCTGGTTTTGGGCAGACTAGGTGGGCCAAGTGGTCCTTATCTGCCGTCAAAGTCTATGTTTCTATGTTTTCATGATCACATAGTGCCACCCACCGGGACAAACAACTCTGTAATAAAGCTGTCACTCTTTCCTGCATCATAGATCAGAGTAATTGTCGTTAGATTACACTGTGGGTCTGCAGGATAATACAAGATATCACTGGCAGAAATTGTGATGAGTGCGTCTTCTTGGTGGGTGGCAGTGTATGTTGCCATAGCGGCAAATGGGAGGGCAGATGCCTGAAGCCAAGCCATCTTTTACAATGTGCTAGTAATTCTGTGCGTATCATTACTATGTCATACATCCCTGCGTAGCCATGAAAACCAGCTCCTCAAGGATTGGTCTGCTGGTTTTAGAGATAAGGTGTTCCCATAGCAATATACATGTTTGGTGAGCATAGATGCTGGAGGCCATCTTTTACAACGTGCTATTATTCCATATTCATTACTCGGGCATACACTCCTTCACAGTCATCAAAGCAAGCTCTCTGAGGATCAGTCAGTTGGTGTTCACAGCCAGGCATGAATGCATCTTGCCCTGAAAATGCAAATGTTTTGGGAAGGGGGCAAATGAAAGATATGATTGCTGATAGTTTTTGGGCCCTATTTTCAAATGAGTTTTGCAACTGATACAGAAGTGGAGAAATCCTTTTGAAAATGAAGTCCAGCTTTTAGTGAGCGCTGGTAACACTGTAATTAGATCAGCTGATAAGAACTTATTTTGAAGAATGATCTCCTTGCCTAAAAAGGGTTTGGCCTTTCAGTTTCAAAACCATTGTAGCTTACTGTATTATTCTTGTCCATTTGATAATTTAATGTAGGATAATCACAAAGAAGGACAGGCAGGCAGGAGTCACAGGAAAGCCTGCAACTGCTCCTGCTACATCACATGCTTTCCAAGGGGATGTGATGTGGAATGAAGAGGTGAAAGACTTGGGTCAGGTGCATATATGAAAACACTGCCAACTTCACCGTCAAAAAGGATAACTTGTGAAGCAAGCAATTCCACTCATCAATATCAAAGTTACTTTGTGTAATTAAAATTAGCTTTAAATGAGGTTAGACGGGTCCAGTGCACAGAAAAACAAGGCAGTTGAGGGTCAAATGGCTTGTTATGTGAGGAAAAGGAAAGGAATTTGGTTTTACACAGCATCTTTAATACAAACTGTATCCCAAAGTGCTTTACAATCCAGGAGAGGAATGGTAGAGAATGTTTCAGCCATTTTCAGTACACCTGGAGATTTAAACACAGAGGTAGATGAGAGAAATTTAAAGCAAAGGGAAGTTAAGTTACAGTTGTGGGATTCAAACCCAGGTCTCCAGGTTTACAGCTCTGTGTTCTAACCACTAGACCAAACTGCCTCCCAGGGGAAGACAGACCAAAATCAGCTGTGTGGCCTCCAAATAATTCCTGTGTTCCTTGTTACCATTTCGTCTTTTTTTTCCCTACAACTGACTCAGTCAAGCTTAAAAAACATGAAGATGAATCAAAGCCTAGGTGATTATAAAGTTTAGTACTGAAAAGTAAATGAGACTAAAGAAATAAATCCTAGAAAAATAGCAAACGTTCAAAAATTCTGAGCCATCAAAGGGATGAAAGCAAGCAGTGAAAAGATGGAGCATGTGAGCTTGTGTTTGGTAGAGAGCTCTCTACACCCCAGAGCCCCAGCGCAAAGTTCTTAATCTCCTTGTTAGCTCTCTTTGGGTTTGATTCAGGTCAAAGGTTCTTTCTAATTAAGTGTCTCTGAAATCCTTTTTCATTCAAATATTGACATCGGAGCCTTTTTATCTTTTGGTTGTGTGATCGCCTCTGTTTGTAGTTAAGGACATTGTGAAATATAAGGCAGAGGTGAGGGCTACCTAACTGGACCTGAAGGGTGCTAAACAAGATTAGAGAGTACACTCAGCAGAACCAAGTGAGGCAGCAGGCCCCCCTTCTCAGTTCTAGCTACTCAGACATGTATGAAGAGCACAGCAGTCCGTATGGACTGGTCAGTACCTTCCGAGCTGCTGACGTTATTCCAGTTTCACACCTGAGAAATTCCAGGGGTGCATGACAATTTGCTCCTGATAATTCTACCTGCAACTACTCACTCCTGGCAATTTACTCCACCGACAGCACACTCCTATGCCAACTCGCTCCCACTCGCACATAGCCTGTTACCTGTTCAACAAAATTACTGTGCACCTAATTACAACTGCTTGTGATATGCCTATTAATGCCTAATTATGGGTAATTATGGGTCTATAAATTAGTTCTACACATTGCCCCCGCATGCCCTCTTTACTCTAACCAGCCAGTACAGTGAATTGGAAAGATAGCTGATAGAAGGATGACCGGTCGTTTCATTCTATCAGAGTGTTCCCTCAAAAAACTGGTAGATGACCTAAACTACATCTACACCTTCCACAAGCGTAGGCACATGGACAAAGCTAAGTGGCAGAGCGAGCTGGCAGTAAAAAAGGGTAAAGCTTTCCAACGCTTGCATACGTACTAAAAGTACTGACGATCCCACAATAATACATCATTTTTCTCAGCACTCACGTGCACCGGATCCATGTTCTGTGGAAAAGCTTGAGGCAGACAATACTGCAAAAGACAGAGCCACCACTACACAGGACACAACTGCCCTGGTGTTGCTTCATGCCAACGCCATGTTGTTATGTATAAATGTAATGTTAAAACAAATCAGAGTGAACTGTTGTAGAAGCATCTGAGTCGTAGGAGCGAGTAGCCGCAGGAGTGGGATGTCGGGAGCGAATTTACGCTATTTGAATTGTCGGGAGCGAGTTGTCGTGTTCCCAAATTCCAGGTTTGGGGGAGGGCACAGGAGCTTTTAATTATCCATCTGGACAAATGGCATTTTTCTAACTGTACCACCTGAGTCTCATCTCCCTGCCTGGGTTTGTTTGACTTTGGAACCCTGAGGCTCAGTCACACACCCAGACAATCTCTGTCTGGTACTCTGATAGAGACCTACAGGACAAGTAATCATGGAAATAGGGGAGTATAAACAGGCAAACAATTCAGAACTCAGGTAGCTGGGTTCAAAGGTTAAGAATCCATTACAAGGAAGAATGAACAGTCCGAATACTTTCTCACTGAAGAAAAGAGAGATAGGCGATATGATAGCAGTAGTTAAGATAAAATGCATCGATAACAAAATATGGTAAACTTTTCAAGCTGGAGTAGAATCATTGAACAAGCTGGTATAGCCTCATGGTAATAAACTATAGGGAACATTAGGAAACATTATATCACACAGAGGGAGGTGAGTGTATGGCATAAAGTACCTGATGAGGCAGCTGGTGCTGCACCCATACCAGTTTGTAAGACAATGCTGAATAAATTCATAACAGACAATAACATCAGAGGCTGTGTATCGTAAGGTGTATAAGGGGAGAGTCAAGATACCACATAGCACAACAACGTAGTGTATCTGGCAGTAGCAGGTGGGTCATTATGGGGAGGGGCCAAGATACCACATAGTACAATAAAGAGTTGTTCGATCAATTTACAATAGCAGTAGATCTTCGAGAGAATCTGCTCCATTAGGCTACACTTTTGGAACCATAGCCATCAGTGCTAGGACCACACAGACACTTTTGCTAGCCAGGGACTGCCCACAATGATGTGCCATGTCTACGTGTATACAGGCATGGGCAGCCCCATCACTCCTCAGTTCCATTCTGGAGATTATCCATGGAGGACCTCCAACTGCAGGGAATAAGGGAAATGAGACCAGCACCAGGCAGACAAGGAGAGCCATGAAGCTGGATTCAGGATACTTGGAATAGGTTTTATTTTAGGCACAGCATCTGATGGGCGATATGTAAAAACTGCAAAAACAAAAATAGCAAAGAAAACTATAGCAAATGAACACTGGCTCCAACTAAGACAGTGAATAGAAATAATAGCAAAGAGTCAAAACAGCGAAAGTAACAGGAAAAAAAATAAGCAACTTCAACACAACACACCAACACCAGCTATAAAAAAGACAACACCAAGAAACTATACTCCTCAACACACAACTTTATTTTCACAGCAATAACCAAAGCAAGTCAAACAAATTACAACCACAACATTGCTCTCAAATAATCGTTCACATAACCATGTGTTATAAAGACCACATAGCTAAAATGACACTCACTATTTTTCATTCGCTATTATTCGTTCGCTATGTTGACAGGAAACCCATCTGATGTAACCCTCATGGAAGCAGAAAAGGGAAGGAGGAAGGGATAGCATAGCCTAATGGAGGAGATTCTCTTAAAAGATCCTTACCGTACTTGCTAGAACAGAATGTAATGCAAGGTGCCATTTGGACAGGCACTGTTTAGACACAGGAGCACCCTCTTTCCCGGACAAATGAAACAAAAAGCTGAGAGAACTTCATGCAGTCCCTGGTGCCAGCAACACAATATCTGAGTATCCTATGTACTGTACATCCAGAGCAGGGAGCAGTGCCTCACCCTGACTGGCATGCCCAGGGCAATAAACTGGAAGGTGCATCATTTGATTCGATATAAATTCAGATGCCACCCTTGGTAGAAACCTAGGATATGTGCTCAAACAGATCCTGTCTTTGTGAAAATCAAATAAGGAGGCTTACACATTAAAGCTTGAAGCTCGGAAATCCTTCAAACTGAAGTCATTGCAAACAAAAATAACATTCTCCACGATAGGAAATGTAATCTACAACTAATGACTAGCTGAAATGAGTCAACGTCAGTTTCTCAAGATTACAGAAAGAAGGATTCATTTGGAGAATACCTCTCAGAAATGTATGTGACACCTCCAACTGGGCAACTGTACAACCATCAATAGGGACATGGAAAACTAACATTGCGGCCAGATGCACCTCAAGCAGGGAATACTGTAGGCCGGACTCAGACAGGGAAAGCAAGTATTCCAACACATTATTCATAGGACATGTTAAAGGGTCCGAATTCTGAGAAGCAGCCCACAAAGTAAGCCCGTTCATTTTAGGGAATAAGTATGTATGGTAGAAGGCTTCCTTGCCACAATCAGGGCATCAGCAATGTTAGGGGACACCCCAAACCATGCCAAAGCTATGTCTTCAGGAGCCATGCATGCAGGCAAAGGGACTTCAGGTCCGGATGGATGAGGGACCACTTGTCCTCTGACAACAGGGAGGCAGTATAGCATAGTGGTTTAAGGCTCTGATCTGCAAATCTGGAGACCTGGGTTTGAATCCCACAGCCCCCATTTGCATACTGTGTGACCCTGAGTAAGTCACTTAACTTCCCTGTGTTCCAGGCTGCACCTGTAAACAAGATTTCAGCTTAGTGTGTCTCACCTGGTTAAACAATTGGAAAAAACAAACAAAAAAATCAAAAAAACACAGAGAGACAGGAGGCTTCGATGTCATCTGCTGCAGAAGTGGAAACCATATTGGGTGCGGCCATGATGGAGCAATGAGGATAAGAATGGCACTCCCCATCCACAGCTTGAGCAGAACCCTCTGTATTAGAGGAACTGTATTTGTATTTTGTATTTATTTCACCAGGAAAGCTCCATTAAGCAAATCTCATTTACAGGGAGATTCTGGTTAGGACAGATGACATACAATAGGTAAAGAGGCAGTTCACATAGTACAATAAAATTAAGAAACAGTTTTTGATCACTGGCTATGAGATAAAAACTGAATAAAAAGACAAGGAATAGCAGAGGTATTTATCTACAAAGTGTACAGCATAATTAATTCATACAGAGAGCTACTAACAAATGCAGTATCTATTAGACCATCATACAGCAAATACATAGTGTATTAAAAGCAGGAACATTTGTCTACACAGAACTGATTAAAGGGAAGTTCCAATATTTACAAAATGGGTTTTTCAATACAAAAACCCATTGCTCTATGCTGCCGATACTCTTTTTAAGTAGAAATGGAATGTTTTGCAGATGTCCACTATGGGAGGGAAGGGCTTGAAAACTGTGCTGAACAGATGACCAGCCAGTCCTTTCCACTTCCTGATCTACAGGCCCCGCCCCTGCGCTCAGACATTTTATGGCGTCTTACAAGGGACAGTGCGGGGGTGCGCCACATACAAGTCAATGGGGGAATTTTTCAAAGCTGTTTTATATTAATTAAACCAACCTTTGATATAAATGAAAGCCATTGCTCAACTAATAGGGGCTCCCCAACTTTTATCAGGCTGGCCCACTTTAATGATGTTTGTATGAATCTGACGTTTTTGCAAGGGTTAGCTGCTACGAATTCTGCACTATTTGTGTTTTAGACAGATAATTTACTTTTAATTTAAAAGACTGGTCTTTATGTTGGTGTGTGCGATAAGTATATATTACATGTTTCATGTCTATGGATGGATGGATGACCTTCAACATTTAGTATGCAGTTACTAATAAACTGATTCAGTTAATTTCCCCGATACTGTCCCTGATACACTGGACCTGCACTGCATCCTGTTGGGGTCCTGAAATGCCCAAGCATCATGATATTGAGAGAATAACAATTGTGTTCACCTCTCAAATCTTAATACTTCAAATGAGGAATAGAGGAAGCAAGGAGTCAGACAAAAGTGTCCTCATTATTGTAGCCTCAGCGCTAGCTACGCTGGAACAAATGCAGAACAGAAACATATTTGCTGTTGGAGTATCTACAGTCTATTGTGACTCTGGGCTTATTCCTCAGGTTCAGGAGGTAATTATCTGAAGAGAATCCAGACCATAAGTCAGTTTTATATTTTCACGTATTCAGCATTCTTTAATTCTTACATTCTTTGCTGTATAATGTACGAACAAATGAAGAAGCCAGTAGAATAAGGTCATTTGCTCTGTCTAGTCTTCTTGTACTGTAGGATCTATAGCTTAAGCTACTGACCCTGCCCCCTCCCCAATCCTCCCATCCATTCCATCTGCTCCTCCCATGACCCTTACTTTTCCCTTATGTCTATCCCAGCCTCTCTTGAAGCTGCAGAATGTCTTAAACCAGATCACCTCTTCCAGCAGTGCATTCCAACTGGCCACCACCTCTCCATGAAGAAGTGCATCCTAGCCTCCCTCTTAACCCCCCCCCACAACTTAAGACTGTGCCCCCTTGTGTATCGGTTGCCACATAACCTATAGGGACCCTCCCTATCCACCCTGTTTATCCCCTTCAAGTACTTGAGGGTCTCAGTCATGTCCCCCCTCTCCTCCATGGAGTACATGTTCAGGGCTGCAAACCTCTCCTTATATGCTTTACCCTGATGACCCACAGTCATCTTCATTGCCCTCCTCTGGACCATCTCCAGCAGGTTAGTGTCCTTTGTAAGATGTGGGAACCAGTACTGTGCTCCGCACTCTAGATGTGGCCTCGCCAGTGACCAGTGCAAAGGTAGTATAACCTCCTCTCGCCTACTGCTGATCCCTCTGGCTATGCATCCCAGTATCTTATTTGCCCTTGTTGCTGCTTTCCTACACTGCGCAGAGTGCTTCAGGTCGCTAGTGATCATCACTCCCAGATCTTTCTCCTCCTCTGTTGCAGATACCCAGACCCCTCCCAACTAGTACTATGTCCTGGAACTCTTGGCTCCAGTGTGCATAACTTTGCACTTCTTTGCACTGAAGCCAAGCTTCCAAATCCTGGACTACCTCTCAAGTTTTTCCAGATCCTCCTTTAGGTCCTGCATCTCTTTGACTGTGTCCACCCTCCCACAGAGCTTGGTGTCATCTGTGAAAAGGCACATTTTGCTTTTAATGCCATCCCCAATATCATTAATGAAGATGCTGAACATCATTGGCTCTAGCACCAAGCTCTGCGGGACCCCACTCGTGACCTCCCTGGTGCTAGATAACTCTCGTCCACCACCACCTTCTGGGTCCTGTTCCTCAGTCAGTTTTCCACCCATCTGATCATCTTCTCCTCAACCCCGAGATCTGCCAACTTCCTGATCAACCTCTTGTGGAGTACAGAGTCAAAAGACCTTGCTGAAATCCAGGTAGAGGATATCCATTGCTTGGCCCCTGTCTATTGTTTTGGTGACCCAATCAAAGAAGTCAATCAGATTCTTTTGACACAACCTCCTTCCCATAAACCTGTGCTGCCTTGCACCTGAAGACCATGCTGCTCTAGATACCATACCAACCTTTCCTTAAGTATGGTCTACATGAGCTTGCACATGACTGAAGTCAGGCTGACCAGTCTGTAATTCCCTGGGCCATCCTTGGGACTGCTCTTATGGAGGGGCACTACATGTGCCATTCCCCAGCCCTGGGGTCCCACGCCCGATTCCGATGAACTATTGAATAGAGACACCAGTGGCTCTGCAAGCTTCTCTACTAGTTCTCCCAGCACTCTTGGCTGTACACCATCCAGGCCTGGTAATTTGTCTATGTTCAGGGGTAGCAGCCCTTTCCTCACTCTATCCCCATCTACCACCATATCTATGCTCCTCCTCATTCCTCTTCTCCCCCCTGTTGTCACTGATCCATTTTTCTTCTTGGTGAAGACAAAACAGAAGTATTTACGCACTATCTCTGCTTTTTCCCCATCCTCCTCCACTCACTCATCCCCTTCCCAAAGCCTAACAATCCCATCCTTCTTGTCCCATTTCTCGCTTATATAGTGAAAATAGACCTTCTCCCCCTTCTTAATACTCTCCACTAACTGCAGTTCCTTTTGAGCTTTAGCCCACTGGACTACCTTGCTTGTCTCACTAGCCATCTTTAGGTAATTCTCCCTGTCCTCCTTTCTCCTGGTTTTCCTGAATTTCCTGTAGACTAACAGGTGTATGTAACCCCCCCCCTCCAATAGTGGGGCATCTTATTGTGTATTTGCCATACACCTTGAATATATGAATTGGGACTTTATGTCCCTATCATAAAAGGGTTAACTGATTGCCACCCTGTGGGGTGGAGTTTGAGGATAGAAAAGGACTAGAACATGGGAAACTGGGGCCCTTGGCCCAGAGGAGAGAAACAGTAAGGAAGGGTTGGGTTTGAGCAGGGCTGATTACCTGCTTGAGTGGCAGGATAGTTTTCATTCTTGGAGAGGGTGATAGTACGGGCCTGCAGTGATGTGGTGGCGGCAGCAGTATTGGAGCCTCGGTCGTGGGGATTGATGACTCTGAAACCTCCTTTGAGTACTGGCAGGTGGCTGGGAAGTGAGTAATTGGCTGGAGATGGGGTCTGAGGGAGAGCAAAGTGAGCAGCAAAGAAGTGGCAAGCCACCATGTTTCTGGAGGTCACTGCTTTGAAGAGCATTCAGAGCCTGCGAACAGAGTGGAGCCGTAGCCCTGAGAGAGTGTATGGGGTCAGAGCTCAGACAGTGTCAAGAGGGAGGATATATGCCCCGCTGCGAATTGGGATCCCGGTGAGAAGTGAGCATCAGCCCCGATTTGAGAGGCCAACTAAGCCCAGGTTGGAACAAGGTGTAAGAGCTGGGACCCATGGAGCAGTGAGCATTAGCCCTGAAATGTGAGGCTAGTTAAGCCCAGGGAGGTGAACAGTTAAGTGTGATGTGAGGAAAGGTAACCTTGCATCTGGTGTGATCTCTTTTCCTTATGAACAGAGCATAAACTGTGCTGCCTGGAAGTGAGGGGTCATCTGGATTGCACCCCCGGAATGGAGTTTAATGCAAGGGCTCGACTGATTATGTGATCTCCGTGATCCAGAGACTGGGGGCTCAATCTTGAATGGTTTAGACTGCCGCAAGCCCCAGGTGCGCCGAACACATGGCGCATGGGGCTTGTGGCAGTCCGTGGCCAGCAATCGGGATTCTCAATCCCAGAGCCTCCCATGTGCCACATATTGTGAGTTAGATCAGCTTTTGCTGGTCTAACTTTGTGGACCTTTTTACAGGGTTTGTGCCAAATATTTGGCGCAAGATACCTTAAAAAAGGTGATATGCCGCAAATGCGTGTGACCTTTCAGAATCCGGCACAAGGTCTGCCAATGTGGTCAGCGCAGCACAGGGTTTGATGCTGGGCCCGTGCAAGCCCTGTGTCAACCTCTGAGACTCAAGCCCTGGTTATGTATGTGACCACAGCGGTCCTGAACATTGTGCCGATACCCCCACTGTGCACCATATTAACTGCTCCATGGAGCGTATGTGTTCCTAAAATTATTAAGTGGGATCCCCTGTTTTGTTTAAGTTGGTGTTGACTGCAGTTGTTTTAGCAAAAGGTTAGTGCAAGATAACCACTTCTCTTCTAGGCAGATGCCTGCACCCCTGCGGACACAATGGACCTAATCAAATGTCAGCCATTTCGGTAAGGTTTCTGCTGTGGTTGCCCCATTGGACTGCTTGTCATCTCACACCCCAAGATGCCGGGGAAGGGGTGATATATATATATTTTTACATGTTCCTTAAATAACCAGATCTACAGGTGAAATGTGTACCTAATTTACTCAAGCCCATTTCAGTCAGGCCCTTGTACTGCTTTTCCTACCTGTTCTTCAAAGCACATTCTGGCTTGTGTTTTAAAGGCTGTACATGGGGCTAATTTGTGGGACTTGTATTCATATTTGTTTGCATGTTCGTGTTTACTAAACATATATATTTTTTATATTTCAGATTTGTTTCTGTTGTTGATGGCACAAGCCCAAGAGTCTGGGATTTAAATGAACATATGCATTCATGATGTTATGAGCAGTGGCCATTATAGGTGTGTAACACCAGCCTCAGCCAAGGGCTAATATGACTTTATAGTTAAGAGGGAGAGTTTTAATATCTGTAAAATGTTGTGTATTTGTGTGTATATGTCTTGAATGAGATTTGCAGAGCACAGCCCTAGTCAAAATCATTTGCACATGCTCTTTGGTTACTTGTACACTGCAGCACTCCTTGGGGCAAAAAAGCCTGCACCCTGCCCAGAATTATTTCTAGAGACACTCACCGAATGGAATGATTACACATTCTGGCACTGACCCTGGAGACTCCAGACACTAGTCATGTACAGGTATACTACCAGAGACAACCTGGTTCAAAATGTGCACACGACTGCAAACTACATGCGACATTCAATTGACACTTTTCACCCACACCCAAATCAGAAACAGATTGAGGACAAGTAGCTTGCTAGTATTCATCCCCATTTTTCAATCTGATTTACTTTTTGGTGGTCTAATTGACTTCCCTAAATAAGCGATCCTTTACTGTAAGCTGACAACATCTGGTGCTATTGTTCTTACCTAGCTGGATAGGGGTCCCTGTGTTGTTTGGTAACTGATGCACTGCTGGTCAGTACTGGGAATTGGAGACTCAGAACAGAGGCCACAGTACCTCTCCGAATAGGTTAACAGACTGGCTTGTTCACTTTTCTAAAAGGTGAGAAGAATGACCTTTTAATTCAATACACAGGAGAAGTGAGCACCCTCCCCATTAAATGTGACCTTTATAGATTTTTACAGATTTCTAGAATTTCAATAACTTATGGCTTTTCTTGCTGATTCAAAGAAACACTGACTGTAATCAAACCCAACCAGTCTAAACACATTGAAATTGTTTGCTGATTGGTTCTGATTGATATGTTCCTGTGTGTGAAGCTTTTAGCACTTTGGCCGATAATCTTCAGGACCCGAGAGCATATTTAAAAGGTTCAATAATCACTTGAAACTCTGCTGTAAGCTCTGGGAATCTCTGCTTTCACTTGCTGTTAGATACTGTCACAAACGTGTTTTCAATGGAAATAGGAAGCAGCGGACTGCCATATGTACACAGAACATAGAATCAGAAACCTAGCTAGTGATGGCAGAAAAAGAGTCAAAGTCCATTTGGTTTGTTCAGAATTCCTGCCTTTAATCCCACGGCTGACTGCTGAATAGGGTTTAAGTCTATGATCAATCTCTCGATTTTCCCAGGTACCTCCTCTTCTTTCTCCTGCCCTCCTTATCCCACCTTTTGGTGTCACTAAGCCCTTGAATCTGGCCCTCCTGGCCTTGAACCCATTTATAGCCCTTGCCTGGCAGTGTATTCCACTGTTCCACAATGTGCTGGTGAAGAACTTCCTATTGTCCATCTTAAATTTACCCCCAACCAGCCTCAACCTAAGACCTCCAGTCATCGCCCCTTAGGGTCTAAGTGAACAGGTCCTCACTGTCAGCTGTGCCTTTCTCCCTTAGGACCTTGCTGTTTCAATCAGTTCCGTCCCCCTTGCCTTCCTAGCCTCCAGTATGCATATATTCAGATCTGCCAGTCTTTCCTCATACGCCCTGCTGCCCCCTGATCATTCTGGTGACACTCTGCTACTTGACTGTTTCCAGCCTGTCCTAGTCTTTATTCCGGTGTGGACTTTGGAACTGAGCACTGCAGTCCAGGTGTTGCCCTCACTAGGAACCTGTACAGTGGCAGTATCACGTCCCTGCCCCTTCTACCAAAATGCTTTCCCATACACCCCAATGTCTTGAGCACTTGTCGGTATGCCTTGTCACACTGACCTGAAGCTCTGAAACTGTCGCTGATCATGACCGTAGATCCTGCTCTTCAGCTGCTGCTGTGAACTGTACCTCACCCATGCAGTACTCCCTGCGTGGGTTCTTTTTGCCAGTGTGGATTACATTGCATTGTTTTGGCATTGAACATTAACTGCCATAATAATTACCACGTTCCAGTTTTTCCAGGTCTTTCTTTAGTTCCCTGACCCCCTCTTCACTGTCCACCCTGCTGCACAGTTTTGTGCCATCTGCAAAGACATCTTGCTTTGTATACACTCTACTATGTTGTTGATGAATATGTTAAATAAGACAGGACCAGGACTGAGCTCTGCAGCACTCTATTTATGGCTGTGACAGAGAAGTGAGCTAGGAAGCACAGAAAAAGGTACAAGGCACAAATGGTGGTGTTTTAGTCAACGCACAACAATAAAAAAAACTATATGAATGAAAAAAAATCTATATTTTGTCTGGCTGCTTCAGAATGGTTAACAGATTTGTACAACTGATTTGGCAGCTGCTTTACATCAGAGTGATAGGGTTGGATAAGACCATGTCACATTTCTTATGCAGAGAGAGTTAAAAGCAAGGATCTATTTTCTCCTCTCCTATTCTGTCACTTGCCTGTCTGATTGTGCAATCAAATTTTTCTGGTGGCACCTAGGAATTGGCTACTCTGATGGTCCCACAATTTCCCCATTATCACCCTTCCTTCACTTGCTGTTTCTATTCTTTCTTTCTTCCCTTGCTTTTCTGTGGCATTATAAATGTGTGTATATATATATATATACACACAAATCTATATGTGAAACTGGGATCTCCTGGTTTGCAAATGTATACATTTATATTGTTGAAATGATTACAGACAGCTAGTTGGGTTTTTAGAGAGGTTAGCAGTTTGGAACACAGGGGAAGACCTTGAGAAACCTTTTGACCTTTCATAAGCTTGTTAACAGAAGTGTCAGCAGGAAATCAAACCTGGGACCAGATGTATTAATTGGCTGCACCTGTTAAAAAGACTAATGTACTCTTCAGGTTGGTCACAGGAAGGTCAATAAAAAATGTCTTGTATTTTGTGAAAAAACAGGAGATGAAACATAGAAGAACAGGATGCAGAGGTTAAACTGCCAGGCAAAGACATCTCATATAAAGAGAGCAATGTGTTGCCTGAGGGAGGGAGACTGAGATTTTAGAGAAACACAGAGGAAGGATTTTTGTTTGTGCTGCCTTTGTGAAGTGCTAGCCTGTGCATCTTTATTTTTTATTTTATTGTTATTGATAATAATAAAACTCTACTTGTGAATTTTATAACTTCTTCTGGTTTGCCTATACTTCCTGACCTATGCCTTTATGATACTTGGTATTAGAAGAGGGATATACAGAGTGCCTTCTCTAAGCCAGGAGGTTTGTGCGTGGGTACTAGATCTGGTACCAGGAAAGCAGAAAAGAAAAGTATGGAGTCTGCAACAGAAAGCCTAGGAGTGATTACCAGAAGGATGGCAGCCAAACTGGAAGCAGAAACAAAAGTCCAAATTGAGACTGTACAGCTGGCACCAGCGATGAAAGAAGAACAGGCAGGGACAGAACCTAAAAGCATGTCTGCCTTCTTCAAATGGTGGGCTATACAACAAAGAGAGACTGAGAAGCAGAGAAAGGAAGAGAAGAGAAGCAGCAGAGAAGAGAAAAGAAGAGATACAGTGACATTAGCAACAGAGAAGAGAAGTGAAGTGATGCCTTGACTGGAATAGCGATAGCTGCATGCCTTGCAAACTATAAAAAGCTGGAGGATCTGGTACAGGTCCAGCAGATCAACAAAACACAAACAACTTAAAAGACATTACACTTACAGTGTTATGTCCCTCAGATGATATCAAAGATCAAAGCATACCTGACAACTTTTGAAAGGGTAGCTGGAGCCTGCCAATGACCAAAACAGCAAAGGGCAATCAGACTGGTTCCTTATCTGACAGGTAAAGCCCAACTTGTTTACAGCAATATAGACACTACATAGTCAGAAAACTATGGCCTTGTGAAAACAGCAATCCTTAAAAGATATGACATATCAGGAGAGACTTACAGGCAGAGATTCTGGTCCCTGAAGTACAACTTGGTTGACAGTCCTCGAGAAGTCTTCACCTGACTTAGAGAACTCCCATTAAATAGCTCCAGCCAGGGGGCAAAACAGTCCCACACATCATCAGCCTATTCGCAATGGAGTAATTCATCAACATCTTTCCCACAGACATGCTGCTTTGGGTAAAAGAACACTGACCAGAAAGTGGGGAAAAGGCTGTTTCTTTGGCTTAGGACTATCAGATGGCCAGACAGACACCGCAGTAGCGAAGTAACAGCTAAGGACTGGTAAGACACTCTTTTTCCCAGTTTAACTCCAAAGCACATAAGAACTCTAATGGAGTTAAGAACTCTGTACTCAAAGACTTTATTTGCTATAACTGTAATAAGCCAGGTCATACTGCAAGAAACTGCCATAAAAATAAGGAGGGTAACACTGGAGAAAATTTGGCCTTAGCAAATTGGGGCAAGTATTTAACAGATGTCAAAGTGGGAGATAAGACTGTGAAGGGACTTCACTGCCTCTTTGGGATGGGAAGCAGACAGACCCTAGAGCATGTTGAAATGCTGGGAAAAGACTGTACAAAAGGACCAGGTACTGGGGTCATTTGTATCAGTGGGGACACTCAGTACTATCCCACCATCCAAGTGAAGCTGAACATTAATGGGTTGGGGCAACAGATGAAAGTGGGGGTAGTACCAAAGTTACCTGTACCTATGATTATTGGAAATGACGTTCAAGGATTTGCAAAGTTAATCACAGAGGGAGTAAACCTTGTTGTTTCAGCAGCTATGGCAACAAGAGCACAGGCAAAGAAAATCTCAGATGTTGGGGACTCTTTTCCTTTTGGTGACTTTGATTCGGACTTGTTTGAGATCAGCTCCAAGAGCTGGAAGTCCAGGAAGGAAAAAAGATGCCCAAAAAAACAGTGGCAGCAAAAGACTGATGGACATAAGGAGCTGATATAGGAAAATGGTGAAACCTTTTTTTTTCTTTGTTTCTACCTCCTCAGCTGGGGGGTTGTACCTATGGTTTCTCCCATCGTCCGACTGGCCTTAGCGGCTCCTGTACTGGTCGCAGCTCTGGTGCTGTACTCCTACCCACTCTTCTGGGCCACATCACGATAGGTAGCCAGCACACTGCAAAAGACCAAGTCCAGGTCAGAGGAGCAGCTCTTGTGTGCTCAGTGTGAGGCCGTGAGGCCAGATATTATCACACCAGAGGATTGGGTTTTCTTGGTGCTTTTTATCCCCTGGCATGGACATGCAATGCCATCAATCATGGCGTCATGCTCCTGTGTGTGCCACCTCGGACCGCTGCCTGTGCCATGCCCCTAATGTGACAACCTCTACTCCAACCCTCAACCACCACCAGAGATCAGTACCACACTGCCCCTTAGTTTCACCCCTCCCCAGAGGAGGAGAGCAGTCCCTGGGATGCTCAATCCTCCTCCCTGGCTGGCCCTCCAACACCTGAGGTCACTCCTGACCCCCTGTTGATATTGTAAGTGATAGTGTTAACCAATGTGTTGGCAAGCCAGACTAAAATGCTGAAACTGAAGTGATCACTGATTGTGATTTTTTTTTTCTGCGCAAACTAACAATGTTTCTCTCCAAGGTTATTTTAAGCTGCTCAGGATGAAACAAAGAACCAATGTTTAAAAAAATATAATGGGTTACTGTACAGAGTTTGGGTTAATCCTGAGATGAAGGAACAGAAAGAATAATTTGCCATACCAAAGAAGTATAAAACCAAGTTGTTACAGATAGCACATGATAGTCTTTTTTTTTCTCAACTTTCTTTTCTCCGGTCACGGTCCCAGGAGCCTCTCTCAGGCATCCAACCTTACTCCTGCCCTGCCTGAAGTCCCCTCCAACTGTACCTTCCTCTCTCTGCCCCGCCTCACAGCTAGCACCCCCAGCTTAGGCCGCCCCTCCTACCTTGGGTGTTATCACACGTAGACTCCAGCAGCAGACATGGACCACAGGCGGAGGATCTGCGAAGGTCGGCAGAGTCGGGACCCAATCATGGGCATGGTGGTGGATTGCTTACCGCCCATCATGAACCGTGTTTTTCTGTTTCTCCTGCTTCCTTCTCTTTGCGTAAGCACCTCCAACGTCAGGTGCATGGCAACCCTGCCAACATCGGCCATGCTAATTTGTGCTGTCTGCACACTGCAGCGCCCCCAATCTCCACCGGGAGCCGCTGGTGCACCGGACAAACCCCAGCCTGCCCCCCCAGGAGAGGAGAGCTGTCCGTCGGACACTCAATCCTCTTCCTCCCCTGCCAACCCTCATTGACCTGGGCTCATTCCCGAAGCCGGGTCGCCAGCGTGGTGCGAGGTGTGGCGTCCAGCACCTCAACCCTCAGTGCCACCGGGCCGGGTACATGATAGTCTTAAGGATGGCCACTTCGGAAGGGACCACACCCTAGCCAGATTGTTGTATAGATTTTACTGGCCTGGGATTCATGAGGATGTTGCTATGTGGTTTTTGTGTTGAATGTCAGAACGTAGCCCCAGTGACTAAAAAAGACGAAGTGCCCCTATCCTTAATAGTTGTGCCTTTTGAGAGAATTGTAATGGCTGTAACTTGTCCCTTAGACAAAAGAAAAATGGGTAATTGATTCATTTTGGTAGTATGTGACTATGCTACTCGATATCCAGAAGGAATTCCAATACGTACTGTCACAATCAGTTATAAAAAGGAAGTTAAGCGAAGTCATTTGCACTCCGTATCTGCTCTAAAAGTTCTTGTTTGTACCAAAATTGTAGACCCCCTTTTCAATAAGTAAGAAGTAATACCTTTCAGCTTCAGGTTACCCCGTTTGACTAGGTTTGGTATCTCTTGCTCTCAGCTTCTTAGGCAGTCTACACCTTCTTCTCAGAGAGTTCAGAGTGTGTAGAGCGCCTTCTTTTTTAAGCCTTCTTATAGATTATTTGTTTTCTGATCTGACCTCCGACCTTTAGTTTCTTCACACCACCCTCAATTAGATGTAATTTCTGAGTGCCCCAAGATGAAAAAACAAGAAAAACAACTCTAGCTAATGCTTGTAAATATCAACAACTATCTACCTTCAAGCCAATCAATGAGCGCATATTGTATACAGTACGCTCTCACTGACAGCTCAGTTAGTGGCCGGTTATGGTTGGGAAGGGGAAGCGGAGTGGTGGGGCAGTACCTGCCGGGATGGAGGGTGAAGGGTCTGCTAGACACCAGGGAATGGTATCACATTACTGTATAGGGCATCGGGATGGGGGGGGGGACACTGACACCAGGGAATGGTATTCTTATTACAGGAACGGGGTTGGGGACACTGGACACCAGGGAATATGACTCTAGATCGGGCATGGGTGCAGGTGGGGGAGGGACCACTGGACACCAGGAAATATGTCTATACATGTCAGGCATGGGTTTGGGGGGGCACCACTGCTACCAGGGAAACTTATTGTTTTTCTATCGGTCCAGTGATTGGTGATCGCGGGGGGGGGCCACTACCACCAGAGAAACTTTTTTATTTTCTATTGGGCTGGCTATTGGTGATTGTGAGGAAGGGGCACTACCACCAGGAAACTTATGTTTTTACAAGCGGGCTGGCGATCACGGTGGGGGAGAGACCACTACCACCAGGGACACTTATGTTTTACAGTCGGGTCGGTGAACATGGGGTGGGACCACTACCACTAGGGAAATATATATTTTTACAACCAGGCTGGGGATTGTGAGGGGGATAATCTACCACCAGGGACACTTATGTTTTACAATCAGGCCAGTGATTGTGGGGGACTACTATCACCACTAACACCAGGGAAACGACTGATTTTCTATCAGGCTGGGGACACGGGGAGTACCACTACCACCAAGGGAATTGTATTGGGCTGGCAATCAGTGGGGGGGGGGGTTGCAGTACCTCCGCCAACCAGTAGGATTGCATGGGATAAGGCAAGGTTTCTGTCAGCAGTATTTGCTTTGCGCAAGGGGACCACTCAAAAGGCCCTTGCGTGGAGCAAATGCTTTGTGAATCAGACAGCTCTGATATTCATGTCCCCTCTCCCTCATTCGCACTGCAGCCACCTCCTCACTTTACCCTGGCTCAAACCTGGTTTGGGCATGCAAACCGAGCTTTTGTGAATACCAACTCGGCACTAAACCCAGTTTGCTCA
The DNA here is from genome assembly GCA_016271365.2 of Neoceratodus forsteri. Lineage (NCBI taxonomy): Eukaryota > Metazoa > Chordata > Ceratodontiformes > Ceratodontidae > Neoceratodus > Neoceratodus forsteri. The sequence goes on along the minus strand of JADMNL010000034.1, from coordinate 98,528,965 downwards.
TGCAAAACCAGGTCTGCACTGGGGCAAAGTTTTGTGAATCATGGCCCATGTATTTTAGTCAGGAACACTGGTCTCTTCCCTGCCAGCTAATTTTCTACAGCCCCATGCTCTGAGTGCGCTCTACAGATAGACACAAATGGAGGAGTTATTATCCACTAGACTTCACTGTGTAACGAGGTTCTTGTTCATGTGGAAATGGCCATGTCCCAGTGACCCAATTTTAGCACAGGATCTGCTGTGCACATTCTGTTCAGTAGCATTGTGGGTACCAAAACCCTAATAACTCCCTCCTAAACAACTCCCACTTTTAAATTAACAATGCAAGAAATTAAAAATAACATGATTTATAGCATGGTGATTAATCTGTGAAAAGAAGATTGTATTCCTCATACTCTGCACCTATTTTGGGGAACTGTTTTTGCAATTTAAATTAATCTCGTGCGTCTGTCATTAATAATTTGGGAACAGAAAAAGAAACTATGTTAACCCTGGCAGGGCTATCGACTTTGGGTGCCTCTTAGACCTCAAATGACGCCAAGCCTCCTTCCCAGTAATCCCAAAGCTTTCCCATCTAGGAATTCAGTGCCATCTAGGAATTCAGTGCCATCTAGGAATTCAGTACCATCTGGGAATGGGCCACAGTTTTCTGATCTAAACTCCCCACATTTCATGCTAATTACATGCTAAAAGCAAATTTGAATGACTAATTAATAAACAGGAGATTCTTTCTGGTTCTAAATTTTAAAACTGTAAAGGTTCTTGGTGAAGGGGGATCTTTTTTTCTTTACAATCAGTTCAGCCAGGCATTCTTAGAGAGCCAGTACACAGCTAGAAATGATCAACTTTAAAAAGCAGTCCACTGTTACTTTTTATATCTGAAGTACTTTTTCTTTTCATGTTTGCTAATACAAAGATTTTCTACCTGATAGTACTGGGTGTGACGCATGGAACAGAACTCTACCTGAAGGCTGGCCTATCTCGCTCCAGCCTCATTCACATCACCTCCCCCCATCATGCTCTTTATTAATATTTGCTCAGTTTTAGTAAACGTCCTTACTGCACTGTCCCAAGGTGAGTACTAGGGAAAGGGATCACAGAGCCCCAGACAGAAGTTGCTTATGACCCCCCCCCCCACCTTGTAGCGGAAGGCCAACCCCACGACTCCACTAGTGCCATAAGAAATCTCAGGGGGTATACAATATGAACCATCGGAAAGAAAGCCAAATGAACCAGCAAACTGATTACTGTGTAATTAATCACTAATCTCTGTCAGCCATACATACAAAGAAATGTCATTAGTTTCTAATAAAGATACTGGTGTGTCAGAGAGCCTTGTTAGGTGCCATCCAACCTGAAGGCAAAATTATCCTCAGCGAACGGAAATTTCTTTTAAGGTTGCGTAGTAACTCATTACACTTCAATCATGAGGTGTCTTTTTCAGGAGTACTCTGCAGACGTGACTCCGGATCCCATTTGCCATCAGAGTTTCAGCGCTGAGCCATCAATCCATTGATTTATCCACTGCCATTAGCATATAGAATTGCGCTAGTCTGCATTTCTGCAAGTCAGATTTATTTGGGAAGCTGGTTATGAAGATGAATGTTCAGTTTGGTCCTTAATTCAGTCACCTCCTGACACACACTCAGATACAAACTTGACAGTGGGGGTTGGGGTGGGGAGATGCTGTGTACTAACGAGCCTGACCTTAAAGAACTTGAGACTGGGCTCAGGTACAAACGAGATTTTGCCGAGGCCAGCCCACTGGCGCATCAGGAATGCCACTGCTCATGACGCTGGTGACCCAACTTTGTGAATGAGCATGAGACACTGGCGAACTGTCCAAGGCGGGGCTGAGGATCCCAGGGGAAGCTTGCCTTCTTGGGGGAGGGAAGGCTGCCTTTCCCACTATTCAAATGCCACCTGGCTGATCCCAGATGGAGGTGCAGGTGGAAAGTAGAAGAGAGAGGGTGAGGGAGACACCTTTCAGCTCGACAGCATGTCACCACGCCTTGCATACGTATGCCTGTCATTGAGCCAGGCCTGGCACCTCTGTGGAAGAGGAAATCAAACAAGATAAAGGCCACAGCATGTAGGGTGCAAGCACACTGGTACTCTAAGGCCCTGATGCACCAAATGTCCACCCACCTCCAGCAAACACGTTGTTTGGAATAGCCTGGCCAACTCCCCTCACCCCACCTTGGAGAGGGAAGTTTGAGGTGATGGAGAACTGGGTTAAGTGGCAGAGAAGGCGTGGGTGGGTCTGGGAGGTTGCCAGGACAGTACCAATGGGGGCAGCTGTGGGGAGGAGAATAAGGAATAAATAAAAAAAGCCCTGTGTTTACATACTGTTCTGATTATAGGTTATACGTCTGACTTTGTAATGCTTTTCCATTCATTTCTGCATATCACTATTTTGAGTTTAATTTGATGCACTAAACAGTACTTTTGCATCACTGAAAAATGTTGTCAGCCCCCTCCCCACCACTGATAAAGGCTGTCAGCCCCCTGTCCTTACCACTGATACAGGTGGTCACCTCCCTGAAATCAACTAAGGGTTTTAGCCCCCCCCCACCCGCAAACATTGTCAGGGCCCCAACCCCCAGACACACTTGCTTGATGACCACATAATCATTTTCTGGGGCAAAGCTTTTTGACTATTGCCTTTAGCTCCTTATTTGCATAAACTTTTCTACTTTTGTAAAAGGTTTATTCTTCATAGTCTCTGCATCACAAATGACCTGTACGCTGGCAATGGCTCTGCAGATTTATATCTGACTGCAGTGCCAAAGACCAGAGATGGAACAGTAAAACTCCTTGTAAATGATGGCTGTGTAAAATATGAACTCACAGGATCCAGCATAAGCAGCATCTGTTTCACTAATCCTGAATTTTGTGTCAGAAACAAACAGTCTCTTTTACAAATGATGACGTTAAAGCCCTCAGGTTGGGACTGGGATTTATCAATCATATACCATGCAGATCGGAACTATAATATTTTAACCAAAAGATCTGATTTATTAAGTTCCGATTTTTTATTTATTTACATTTTATTCCAAAGGAATAACCTTCAGTTGTGGAATACCCTGCTAAAGGTATCCCGGGGGAATGCAGCTGTAGTTATATGGCAATTCCATTTGTGAGGATCGGAGCACATATGCAGTGGGATATGTACAGCACCAATCCCAGCGGGCAGCTCCAGGATGTGTACTTAACCCTTACAACCAACTTTGCAAATAGGTCCTGCAGCCTGGTATTAATCCTGTGCAGAGAGAAATGGAACGGGGTAAAAGCAGGGGGGTGCTCTACAGCCCAGTGTACAAATACCAGAGCCCAGTCCTACTCACTTCCTGAAGGAAACTGCGTGAAGCTACGGAGCAGGAGGGACTATTCACCCAGCTGATCCACATAATGGGAGCACTGGAACTACAACCATCTGTGGAGCATCAAACCACAGAAAACCTGCAGGCAAAGGCAGGCGAAATGCCCATACAGATTGCTCATCGATTCTTTGGGATCATATCCAAATATTTCTCTTTCACTCATGTATTGGTTTAACCTTTGCTCCATTATGTTTAAGTTTTTAGAAACACAGAAACATAGACCATGACAGTAGAAAAAGATGAGATCCATCCAGTCACCACCCATTCCATAAAGGAGTACTTCCTGATGTCCCTCCTGAACCTCCCTCCTTTTAATTTCCACTCATGACCTCATGTTTGATATTCAGGGTAAAATAATTCCCCCCAGTTTACTTTAATTCCTTTAAGGAACTTGAAGATCTCTATCATACCTCCCCTCTCCTTTCTGGTTTCCAGTCAGTATATATTTAGTGCCTTGAGGGGCTCCTCATAGGATCTGCCCTTCTGACCTTGAATAATTTTCGTTACTCTGCGCTCTACTGTTTTCAACTTATCCCAGTTCTTTCTGAGGTGAGAGCTCCAGAACTGGATACAGTACTCCAGGTAAGGGATCTGCATAGGGGAAGTATAGTATTACCTCTTTTCTTCTACTATCAAAACCCCTCCTGATGCATCCCAGCATCCTGTTAGCCTTGCTACAGGCCTTGTTGCACTGGTTTGTGTGTTTAAGGGAGTTACTGATGATAACTCCTAGATCCCATTCCTCTTCTGTACCAATACTTTTGTACTTCTTGTTTTGCTTTCTACTACTTTAGAAGGAAGTCTGTTCCATTCTGACACTGCCCTTTGCATGAACCAATACTTTCTCTGCTCTGCAGATCTGTCTGGCCCAGTGGTGTGCTGAGGGTTGAGGCACTGGTCGCCTTACCTCACGCTATGCCGGTAACCTGTGTTCGGGACTAAGAACGGTTACTGGGGGTCGGCAGGGATGGAGAGGGATTGAGCATCCGAGGGAGGTGGGATCTCAGTGATCGGTGCACTTCTGACCCCTGGCGGTGGCTGGGGACAGCACTGATGCTGCAAGAAGGAACTGAGTGGGGCAGGTGTCGGGAGGAACGCGTGCAAATGTGTGCACACTCCCTCCACAGACGTCATTGCACGTCCCACTCTTGAGGGGGAGAAAACGAGAAAAATGGTCCCGGGTTGGCTAGATGAGGCAGCCATCCGCTGCAGGCCCCGACCCCGAATGGTGCTCCCTGAACTGGATCCTGGTAGAGGTGAGTAGAGCTTGTGGGGCCCCTCGCCGCCCCACCACAGGGAGTAAGCCGTGGGGAAGAGGGGTTGTAGCCTGATGTCGGGGTATGGGGCTGGACGGGTGGCTAGGATTGTTGCCAACCTGGGACCCAGGGGAGAAACAGAGTATTAAAACAAAAAATAATAAAGTGCTCTCCTGATAACTGATAATTACGACCCCTGATACCTTCATTGGTACTCTTACATTTCAACTTTAGGCATTCAAATAGTTGAGGGTTCCTTATTGCTCTACAGGTCAATCTCTACTTAGTCTCCATCTTTTGAGTGAATAGAAGATAAATTCTCTCAATGTCTCTTCATAAGTCTTATTTTCTGTGCCCCTGATCATCTTGGTTAGCTGTCTCTGCACACCCACCATTCTCACCACATCCATTCTAAAATAAGGGCACCAGAACTGTACTCAATTTTCAGTCTTATCAATGATCTGTACAACGGCATCAGCACATCCCTGTGTGACCATATTTTAATTTATACTACCAAGAACCTGAGAACATCTTTTCACTACAGATATGCAATGAAGTAATACACCATAGAAACTCTCAAATCCTTTTCATTTTCTGTGCTATGTAATATTGTTACCCACAGGTCATATTCAGCTTCAGGATGTCTCCTGCCTAAATGAAGCAGCGTGCTCTTCCATGCTGAATTCCATCTGGATATTGCCACTCAGTTCCCAAAATAGTAAGAGTATCGTGTGGAACATTGCCTAGTACTGCAGACCCTTTGTCCAAATCTAGGAATTTGGGATTCCATCTTTTAGTTCTTTCACTCCTAACCAAGGGGACTCTACTAGCAAAGTAATAGAGCAGCTCCCCACTGGAGTTAGGAGAAGACCTGTGTTTACTCTGGCCTGGTTTTACTTCCCTCCTCTATGTTGCATCACCGTTCACACATACCCACAAATATCCACAGTAGAGCTGGTGGGTGAAGTTCTGCTATTCTGTCACATAGCTGTGGAGCATAGTGGCATTATTCACAAAGTTTGCAATGGATTTCTCAAGGACAGCACATCATCTGTTACTGTTTAAAACACTACTCATAACCAGTTTCTCACCTTCCATTTGGGACCCACGGCTGTCCAGTCCAACTCACACTTTGCCACCAGGATCCAGGAAGTGAAACATCTTGACACAATGCCACTGTGCCTGCATATTATGCCTAAGCAACATGCATGGCGGAAGTATGACAGGAGAGCACCACAGTGGGACGCTGCACCACAGGTGAAGCATAGTGCTACACATATCTGTAGTCCAAAGCACACTCCATTACTAGGTTCCACACTTTTAATCCATAGTCTTATTCAATGTTAGATGTGAGGCACCCATACAAACATGACTTCCTCAGCTCACAGACACCTAGACCAACACGGCTTCCTCAGCTCATAGACACCACACAAACATGACATCCTCAGCTCACAGACACCCACACAAACATGGCTTCCTCAGCTAACAGACACCCACACAAACATGGCTTCCTCAGTTAACAGACACCTAGACCAACACGGCTTCCTCAGCTCATAGACACCACACAAACATGACATCCTCAGCTCACAGACACCCACAAAAACATGGCTTCCTCAGTTAACAGACACCCACACAAACATGACTTCCTCAGCTCACAGACACCCACACAAACATGGCTTCCCCAGCTCACAGGCACACACAGACATGGTTTCCTCAGTACACACACACACCTTCCCCAGCTCACAGATAGCCACATAAACATGGCTTTCTCAGCTCACAGACACCCACACAAACATGGCTTTTCCGGCTTACAGACACCCACAAAAACATGGCTTCCTCAGATTAGAGACACCCACACAAACATGACTTCCTCAGCTCACAGACATCCACACAAACATGGCTTCCCCATCTCATAGATATCCATACAAATATGGGTTCCCCAGCTTTCAGATACTAACACAAACATGGCTTTACCAGCTCACAGACAGATTGTGATGGTGAAGTTTAGACACCAAAAGATCTCTGATGATGTCATCCCGGAGTTTGGGACAGAACAATATCAGCCAAAATTTTACATAACTGGATTGACTGTGATTTTATAATCCCTAGCACTATGGATGTTGGCATCAGATGTGGATACATACACAGTGAGTACTGCCCAGCCCCTGTCATCTATAACACAATCAATTTGTCTCCGTCTCAGTCTCAGGCTTAGTAAGCTTGCTCTCTGTTGCTTCTGTCACAGTAGAGGAAACCGATAAATTTCAGGAACCCTTCCAGTTAACCTCAGTTTTTCCTTACTTTCTCACAAGGTCACATGAGACAGTTACAATATTAAATATCCACTCTACAAAATGAGGCCAAGCCAGGTAGATTTTTCTTAACCAGTTCTGGATTCGTAAGGTTAAACAACCCCCAGCTATGTTTAGTTACAGTTGCAATACATTCCCAGCACTGGAAACTGTACTTTAACTGTAACAGACCCAAACTTCCCACAGTTTCCTTTGTAATGGCATGAAAACATAGCTGGAAGGCTGCAGTTTTGCATCTCTGAACTTTCTATATATTGTACAGTTTCTCTGATATTTGTGTTGTGACTCTTGCTATGTTTATCACTCAAGTTGTAAAAAGTTCAGTGAAGTCATGTCCCTTTGTGTAAGTTGAAAACCTCATCCTAGCCAGATTTGATACCATTTAGTATTAGACTATGAGCCTGTCAGTCCTGGTTGTGGCATGCTGAGAGCAATAAGCCTGCCAGCCCTGGGCAAGGCAAGGCAAAATTTATTTAAGGACGTCCAATCCCAGAGGATCTGGGTGCCGTACAGATAAAATAAACACATCTTGAGCACTCAGCTCACCTCTTTGTTGGAATTGCAAGAAGGAAGAAGGTACTTTGTATCACTTGTTATGGTCGTGCCCGGTGATTCGGACTCTTTGGAGTGCCATTAGCAGACTCTTAGACCCTATCCTTGGCTCAACTAATATGGATACTCCTGAGATTTGTGTGTTATATGTTTTCCCAATGGCCACCTCCAGGGCTTGGAGAGCACGCGTCTCTCTTGTTTCAGCAGTTATGAAGTTGCTAATCTTAAGACACTGGTCGTCTGACAACTCTCCAACCCTATTAGAGTGACATAGGGAATGTACCCTAGCGCTGCAGCTGGAGAAACATATTGCTTATATGCGGGGTAAACATGAATATTATATATCTCTCTGGGGTCCTTTAGATTCCTTTTTGATGACTTGGAAGCCGAGATCCTAAGTAGCCTTTGAATTGGATTGATCAATTCTTTAATTTCTTTTCTTTTTATTACTCGTAACCTTTGGGGTTGGGGATGGGGGGTGGTAGCCTGTTTTGTGTTTTTTGTCTCTTAATACTTCATCAGAAAGTGCGGTGAATGTAATATTGGATCTAATGGTCTTGGCCCTGCGCTTTCAGTGTAACACTTCATCATTTGTTCATTAGATGTTGTTGTTGGTTAAAACTAATAAAATTTTAATTACAAAAAAAAAAAAAATAAACACATCTTCAAAAATAGATCAATATATACATAAATAATTAAAGACACAAAATAGTAACGCACCATATAAACATTTACGAACAAATCATCCCTGGCCTGGGCATAATGGGGGACAATAAGCTTGCCTGCCTTGGTCTGGGCATGACTGGGCACAATAAGCCTACCAGCCCTGATCTGGGCATGATTCAGGAGGCACTAAGCCGGCCAGCCCTGATCTGGGCATGCCTGGGGTGCAATGAGCCTGCCAGCCCTGGTCAGGGCATGTCTGGGGGGGCAATGAGCCTGTCAGCCCTAGTTGTGGCATGCTAGTGGCAATGAGCCTGCCAGTCCTTGTCTGGGCAGCATGAGGGACAATAAGCCTGCCAGCCCTCATCTGGGCATGCTGGGGAAGCAATAAGCTAGCGCTGGGCCAGGAATATCTGGGGGGCAATGAGTCTGTCAGACCTGGTTTGAGCATGCCTGGGGGGGACCCTGGTCTGGGAATGCCTGTGGGACAATGAAACTATCAGCCCTGGTCTAGGCACACCTTGTGGGCAGTGAGCTGCTAGCCCTGGTCTGGGCCTGCCTGGGGGGGCAATGAGCCTGCCAGCCCTGCTCTGGGCATGGCTAGTGGACAATGAGCAAGCTAGCCCTGTTCTGGGCATGTCTGAGAGATAATGAGCCTGACAACCTTAGTCTTGGCATGCCTGGGGGACAATGAGCTTGGCAGCCCTGAAGCTGGGAGGGCAGTAAACCTGCCATCCCTCGTCTGGGCATGCCAGAGGGGCGGTGAGACTACAAGCCCTGGTTTTTGCATGCCTGGTGAGGCAATAAGCCCTCCAGCCCTGGTTGGGCATGTCTGTGGGGCAATGAGTCTGCCAGCTCTAGTTTGGGCCTGCCCAGGGGGTAGTGAGCCTGCCAGCCCTGGTTTCGTCATGCCTGAGGGGGCAGTGAACCTGCCAACCCTGGTCTGGGCACGCCTGGGGGACAAAGAGCCTGGCATCCCTGCTTTGGGCATACCTGGTGAGGCAACGGGCCTGCCAGCCTTGGTCTGGGCATGCCTGTTGGGGGGAGTTCTACTGTAGGCATGCCTGGGGAGGTAATAAGCCCACCATCCCTGGTTGGGGCATGCTGGGAGGGCAATGAGACTAACAGTCCTGGTCTATGCATGCCTGGGGGGCAATGAGCCTGCCAGCCCTGGTCTGAGCATGCCGGGGGGGGGGCCCTAGTCTTAACATGCCTGAGAGAAGACAGGTGACAAGTTTAAGGTGACACCGTAAACCAGTGGAGGCGATGGGGTTTGAACCCGTAATCTCCTGTCTCACATCCCAGTTCTCAAACCACTGCATTGCAATCCCTTCCCACAACTGGGCAGAAACTAGAAGCAGGGCACCACTAAACCTGTGTTGCTGCAGTTCAGTGGGATATCCTGGACAGATAAATTGTAAAAAATAAAGTCCCATACCTCTATTCCTCTAAAATACTTAGAGTGCTGTACTAGGAGTTGTAGCTCTCCTCTGTTCGTAGGAAAAGTGATAGCCGCAGGTGTGTTGGGCATGCTGCCAGCAGGAGGCTGGGGAATTGATTTGAGCTGCTGCTACTGGATTTGAAGGTGTCTTGCTTGGCTAATGGTGTACTAATAGCCAGTGGTAACCTCTACTCTACTCTATCATTGTGCTCAGTGTGGGCACTGCACACAGAAACACAGAGGCTGACGACAGAAAAAAGGTTCCGCAGGCCATCCCATCAGGCTAGTGTATATGTGATGGCCCTAGTGGCCATTAATGCCCCAATTCCCCCTTGACTCCTCCTCCTCCTGCTGCTGTTACCACTCCCATACATCTGTCCCACTTGTGTTTGAATCCCTCCACTGTCTTAGCACAACTTCCCATGGCAGTTTGTTCTGCCTATCTACCACCCTTCCCATGGAAAACTGTTTCCTGACATCCTTCCTATATCTCCCTCCTCCTGCTGGCTTCATTAAAGGAAAACTACACCCTCATATCTTCTAAATGTTATTTGTTTCTATGTCAATAGACAACTCTTTTCATGTAGCTGCTAAGGATGTATGCAAATACTTTAGTCTGTTTTTATAGTTCGTACTAGGCCCTTTACTGTCGTGGGAGGCTACATTTCATGGTTGTTGAAATCTCATTGTCCCTGACAGCCACATCAGCATATGAGAACATGATGTGTAATCACCCTTTAAACTCCTCAGTATGCCTGTCTGCTTAATTAGTCTTACAAGAAAAAAGCTGCAAGAAAGTGTAAAATGCCACATTTATCGTCAGTGAGCTTTGCAAACTATCCGAGTTATAATGCAGTTTTTTGCCTTTTAAACTTCATTCAGTTTATGAGTTTCCAGAGGGTTTTTGCAGGGTATTTGTTCTTTCAGAATACAGATACTTGGTATTAATGGCTGATCTGAGATCAGGTTCTCATATGCTAATGCAGTTCTCATGGACAATGAGATTTCAACAACCATGAAATGGAGGCTCCCACGGCAGTCACAGGAGCTACCATGAGTGGTAAAAACAAACTAAATCTAACTCATATTGCCCTAACAGCTACAGCAAAGGAGTTGTCTGTTGACATGAAAACAAATAACATTTAAATAATATGAGGGTATAATTTTCCTTTAAGTTCTCCTGGTGTTTGTGTACCTACTTGGTGTCAAAAGCTCTCTGCTATTCACCTATTTATTCCTCGTACGTCTCTGTCATCTCCCCCCCCACCTCCAGGGTGTACGTGTTGAGGTCTTCCATCCTCTCCAAGTAGGACTTCCCTTGTTGTTCCTGGATCATTTTGATTACCCTCCTCTGCACTGCCTCTCCCCCATCTTTCCTCAAGTGTGGACTTCAGAACAGCACTTAGAATTCCAAGTGTGTATGAAGCAGGGATCTCATCAGGGGCAGGATCCCCTTTCTCCTCCTCCTCCTATTTATCCTCAGACCTATGCATCCCAGCATTCTATGTGCCCTCCCCACTGTCCTATCACACTAGATCAGAGGTTTCCTGTTGTCCATGATTATCACCCCTTGGACCTTTCACCGCTGTTCTCTCAAGCTCTGCAGCTCCCACTCTGTATTCTGTTCTTGAGGCTATGTGCATTACCTTACACTTCTTTGCATTAAATTGTAACTCACACCCCGCACCATTTCTCCAGTCAAGTGTCTCTAGATCCTTCCTCATGCCACTAACACCCACCTCACTGTTTACTCTTGCGCAGATCATGGTGTTATCTGCAAAGAGGCAGATCTGCCCCTCAGTCTCTACCCCAGCATCACAGAAGGTCACGTGATAGAAGATGTGTCCCAAGACTAATCCCTGTGGCACTGCACTGATAACCTTCCTCACCTTTGAGTGCTTTTACTTGTTCCCTTGTTATATCTCTGCAGGTTGTCAAGCTACTGTAGATTTTTACTTGTTAAGCTCAGTTTCTTTTTTTATTATTATGTTTTTCCCATTTTTTTCCTCTTCCACACCCCGGCCCTGAAGTACCCTTGCCTAACCAATGAGGGCCTAGGGTTACATATTTTCACATTTTCTCCATCCCCGACTCTGGCCCAGAAGTACCTTCCCCTACCCAACAAGGTCCAGGAGCATGTGTTTTCCCCATGTTCCCCTCCTTGGCCCTGGTATACCCTTGCCTAACCAACAGGGGCCTGGGATTATATGTTTTAGCCCATGTTCCCATCCCTGGCTCCAGAGTACCCTCACTTAACCAGAGGAGGCCCAGGATTATATGTTTATTCCACATGTTCCTTCCCTGACCTTTGTGTACCCTTGCCTAACCAACAGGGGCCTGAGATTAAGTGTTTCTGCCCATATTCCCCTTCCCTGATCCAGGAGTATGCTCACCTAACCAACTGAGGCCTCGGATTATAAGTTTTTTCCCCATTTTCCCCTCCCTGACCGTGGTGTACCCCTGCCTAACCAATGGGGGACTGTGACTTATGCTTTTCCCATTTCTTCCCTCCCCCACCCTGACACAGAGTATCAGCTCTTAACCAGCAGGAGCCTGGGATTACATGGTTTCCCTCCCCCCACCCTAGCACCACAGTACCTTTGCCTGACCAACAGGAGCTGGAAGTAATGTTCCCATTTTCCTCTCCCCCATCCTGATGTTCAGGATCACTACAAGTGCACCCTTCCTCCTGCCAGGAGGGTGCAGGCAGCTGCCTTCACAGTTAAAATGTGTACCGACTTTAGGGATAATAGGCACGCCTGCTCCAGGGGCCACCTGCAGCTGCTCCAACCATTCATGGGGGTCCCATTAGTTCTCCCTGAAGAGGTCCTTAGCTGCTGTAGGGAGCTGGGGATCCTCTGAAGGATTGGCAAACACTGCAGTAGAGGTCCTGAGTATGGTCGGGGGGGGGGATTGGCGTGATGCAGTCCGGGAGACATCTGGGGAGGGTATGGAATCAGGATCAGGATCTGCCATGCCTGGTTCCCCCTTCCCAAGGCCCTGCCAAATTTTAATGAGCAGGAAGTAGTCCATTCTGCCAACACTGCCCCTTCCCTTTGGGCCATTCTTTGTAACTCAGAGTTCATGGGCAGACTAGGTGGGGCAAGCGGTCCTTATCTGCCGTCAAATTCTATGTTTCTATGTTCTATAAGATGGCAGTGATGGAGAGCTTCATCACAGATTCCTCAGCTGACATTGTTTGTATCATGGATACCTGGTTGGGCAATGACTCAGGCCCTGTGCTGGGGGCATCAGTCCCACCTGTTTTTTCTGTGGTGCATTGTCCGAGAAGGGATCACACAGGGGGCAGGGTGGCCATCTGCTTTAGATCCACTCTGGGACTCACTGCACTCCCCATGAGAACTTTCAGAGTTTTTGAATGTGTGATTGCTAGATGTGGTCTAGGTGTCAGTGATAGGATCATTCTCATTTACCCTCCTCCAGGCAATGGGAGCAACTTCCTGCAGGAGTCAGCAAACTTAATTGTTGAACGGGTGTTGGACTCCCCCAGATGACTGGTGCTGGGGGATTTCAATGTTTGGGTGGATGATGAATCCTCGCAATTTGGACAGGAGCTCCTCCAGTTGATGTTTTTACTGGGACAGGCACAGGTTGTTAACTCTGGAACCCATCAGCATGGTCAGACACTGGACCTGATCTTCTCATCGGGACTTGACATCAGCGCAGTCAAGGTTGATCCCGTCTCCTGGTTAGACCACTGCAGTGTCATTCCATTGTAGGGTTCCCTGTTTAATGACTCATCTGTGGAGGCTATCTGGTGCTATCCAAAACATAATTTAATTTAAAATTTGATTACTGGGAGAGGCACACTGAGTCGAGGCTCGTTTCCAGGTGTGACCCGGGGGATGGGGGAAGGAGATAGTACATATGTAAAAATTGTTGCAATTAAGTAATAATGTGCATAAACATAAATGAATGTAGGCAATTGGCAATCACATAATAACATAAAAGTATGAAAAGACATTGAAGAAAGAGTTTTATTACTTCGCTGACGTGTATTCGACCTGGCCAGAGTCGTTTCATCAATGATTTTAGGGTATGTTTGAAATGTTATTTGACCTGCACTTATTCTGCTGAAAACTGAATTTACAGCCACGAGCCCCATGTCAGCATTAGTTCTGCTTAGATGTCATAAACCAAGGTTGCGCAGGCATGTTTCATTGACTTCGAATGGGTACTGCTTTATACCATCGTTGACCCAGACAGCGACGGCTCGAGTGCGGACCCTCTAATCGCGGTCACCTGATTTCTTAAATCCCAACATTAAAGATACATAAAGCCTTTGGGGAAAATCATCCCCATTCAAGTCAATCGGACGTGCACACACAGCCTTCGCTTACTGACATCACAAAACGGGTCTGCATGTAAAGCGGCGTACGAGGATGCGGAACTGGTCGAAGTTTTTGTCGGCGGTCAGGAATTAAGTTACGAGTCAAATAACATTTTTAAACGGTAGCCTCACAAAGGAATCATTTATAGAAAATGACTCCTGGCCAGGTCAGTTGCGGGATATGTGTCAGCAGGGGGCTAGTCGAGATCATAGAAGCTGCTCTTTAATGTAGGCAACTGAGTTGGAATAACAAAGGTATGGGATAGCTCAGGAAAAGCATACAGGAATGTGGGTAGAGGCATTAGCCAAAACGTTCCAGAACAGGACGGTGGGCAACTGGGGTACAGTACATAAAGAAAACCACTGATGTGGGTCATGAGAGACTCAACTCAGGGTGTCAAGAGGAATGACAGGCGTAAGAGGGAGGAGGGATTAGCGATAGCATACATTTTAGTCCGTGAAGAGGAGCTTGATGAAGGGAGGTTGGCAGAGAGTTCCAGAGGGAGGGGGAGAAAGGAGAAAGCAGCCTGCCCAGAACTGGATAGAGGGCAGGGGAGAGAAGGTGTGGGAGTCTCTGGCGTGCAACGGGTAGGAAAATTGGGATGAGGAGGATAGGATAAAGGAGAGGTAGGAGGGAATGAGACAAACCAGAACTTAGAGATGAGTGGTACAGTGATGCTGTCTGTATAAGTGAAGAGAGGGGAGAGAGAGGGCGGAGTAGAGGGAGAAGTGGTATGTAGAGTTTGGAGCCTTGCAAACTCCAGGAGGCACTGGATGTCTTGGGTGCACTACATGCATGTGCACAAGGTCCTAAGACAGCCGTGGAGTGCTATAATATGGCACTTATGATCGCCCTAGACTCTATTGCACCTTACTGCTTTCATTCCTTCACCTCCTGTCGTAATTTACCATGGTACATGAAAACATAGCATCCTGGATCACCTCATGGCTTAAGAACAGAAGACAAAGGGTTAGCATCAGAAATGCCTTGTTAGAATGGACAGATATGGGCCGGCCCGTCGGCGCAGCGGTTGGATTTCCGCATGCGACGCCAGCGACCCAGGTTCGGGACGGACCTGGGGCACTGGAGGGTCGGGCCAGGGAGATGGATAGAGCGTCCCATGGACTGCTCCCTTCCTCCGGGAGGGTGGGGAAGTGCCCGAGACAGCTACTTCTGGAGGCCAGGTCGCGTGCAGCCACCGCGCCAGCACGCTCAGGCGGCGGCAGACGCTTACGCCATTGCACCCACCCTGCCTCCCCAGAAAACCGGAAAAAGAAGACAGCTGCCTGCCGCCTTCCATGAAGCCCACCTCGGCTTCAATTAGCTCCTCAGGCCAGCCCTCCGACCTATTCCGACGACTGTGGCATGCAAGGGGGAGTGCCGCAGCCCCGCCATGGGGGGCAAGCCACGGCGTTTTGGAGGGTTCGCAGCCGATTTGAGGAAGTGGAAGCTCATGGTCCGTGACTGGGCAGATAATACCGGGCGGCAGGCAGCTCGGGAGGAATAAATAAAGAATTAAAAAAAAAAAGAATGGACAGATATATCTTGTGGAGTACCATGGGGGTCAGTCCATGGGTCATCTTTATTTAATATATATGTTACTAAACTGACATACAGCCATGAGAAAGTTTGGATGGCTAAGTTTGCGGATGACTGCCATTTGGGGGCAGAGATGGTAGACAACGACAGCCATTTAGCAATGCAACAGACATTGGATCATATAAATATATGGTGTGGCACCCATCAACTCTACCTAAATCCTGAGAAAGGCACAGTCCTGCACCTCGATAAGAGAAACACTAATGCTAAATACTACTTAGGCAACAGCAGCCTTAGATCAGTAACAGAGGAAAAGGATCTGGGGATCACAATCTCTAAGGACCTCCAGTTTGGGTCACATTGCACAAACATCAGTAGGAAAGCAAATGGGGTACTAAACTGCATTCTGAAACATACCTCCAGCAGAAATAGCAGGGTTCTGGTACCCTGGTACGGGTCCTTGGTGAGACCCTTGTTGTACTATGGAGCCCAGATCTGGTCACCGCACCAGAGGGGAGATATTTCCAAACTTGAGAGAGTACAAAAAAGAGCCACACACTATATAAAAGGGATGAAAACCAAAAACTATACTGCTAGATTGAAGAAACGTAACATGTTCACACTGGAATACAGAAGGTTGAGGGGTGACGTGCTTGCTCTTTCAAGCACTCATGGATCAAGAGCTGTGGGAAAAACTGGAATTGCAATTCAGGGATAATCTTCATAATACTAGGGCACATCCACTACAGTTGAAGGGGGAAAACTGTAGGACATGGCACAGGAAGATGTGGTACACTCAGAGGATAATTCCAATCTGGAATGCACTACCTAAGAAGGTAGTGGGATGTTCATTCTTGGAAGTTTTTAAACTTCACCTTGATGAGCTATATCTGTTGAATCAGCTTTAGTAACATATGGCGAGCACTATGGACAAACGTCCCCTCAGCTCTGTATATAAGTATGATATCTATGACTGTGCTGAACTATGTCAGTTGCAGACAAAGAGACAAAGTTCGAGCATTCCTGGAGAAGCTCCAAGTCTGTGGAGGACATACTGGCATTGAGAATTCATTATGCTAAATATCAATGGGCAATTGACCTGCAAAAGGCAGAATTGCTGTCAAGGTTAATTGCTGTAGGGAAAAATCCCCCAGCTCAGCTCTTTCACACTGTTGACAGGTTATTGAATCCTCCCTGTCTACAGTCTGTCACAGCAGTTTCGGCAGAAAAGTGTGAGGAGTTTGGATGGTATTTCACTGAGACAGTGTCAGCCATTAGGTCTGGAATTTCTTTGAGTGGCATGGTTTGCGTTGGTAGTGGCTGTGTCTTCCGTGATGTAGATCTGTCTGTCTGGGATGAGTTGCAACCTGTTTCTGAGGTTAAAGTGCTTTGGGTTGTCGCCAGTTTGCACTTCACCAACTGTACACTGGATCCAGGACCAACATGGCTGATTCTCGGCTGTACCAAGTTCCTGAGTCCAGTGCTGACAGAGGGGGTGGCCCTCTTTAGAGCAACACCACAACTGCGAAAGCTGAAAAAAGAATATTACAGTGAAAGTCGCTGTAATGGTCTGAGGTTCGCAGACACAGCTTCTCCCAGTGTTGTGCCCCCTCTATGAAATAACTCCGACTTGGAGTTGATAATATATAAATGTGTGTGTGGGGGTATGGGGGGGCACAGCCACCCCACAAAAAACACTTTTGTTTCTTGATGGCACAATACTGCATGTCTGCAGATTTGCTGTCGAAGAACAGTGGTGCTTCCCTCACAGAGTTCATGAATGGGTCCTTGAGGGTGGGTGTCTTTCCATTGGCCTAAAAAAAGGCGGTGGTCAGACCCCTTCTAAAAAAGCCTTCCTTGGATCCTGATGTTCTAGTGAACTACAGGCCTGTCTCTAATCTTCCCTTTCTTGGGAAGGTCATTGAGAAGGTTGTGGTGGAGCAGCTGATAGAGCTCCTTGAGTCTCTTTCCACCTATGAACCTCTTCAATTGGGATTTTGGCCCTGTCACAGCACTGAGACCGCTCTTGTCAGGGTGACCCATGATCTCCTCCTTATGAGGGCTCAAGGGCAACATTCCCATCTTGGTGCTCTCATCAGCATTTGACACAGTTGACCATGGGGTGCTTTTGGATCACCTGAGAAGCTATGTGGGCCTCACTGGCACAGTTCTGCACTGGTTTTAGTACTAGTGTTGGATTGCACTGCTATGCAGATGATACTCAGCTGTACCTGTCTTGTTCTCCTGACAATGTCTCTGCAGCTTTGGTGCTGAGTCAGTGTTTGACCAAAATAAATGACTGGATGGCCTTGAACTGTTTATGTCTCAACCCAGGTAAGACAGAGGTCATGGTGACTGAACGGTATCTAGTGATAACAGCAACTGCAAATAGGTGACTCTCAAAAGAAAGACTCATTTGAAGCGCTGCACATATGAGATACCATATAAGGGTAGCGATGGAATGGGACAGCGAGAGTGGGGATGAGCGAGGGAGGGTTATGATGGCGACCGGAAGGGGAGGGATAGGGAAGAAGGTTTGTGTGGGGTAGTGTGGCCTACTGCCACTGAGCTAGCCATGTGGTGTGGTGTTGAGGGTGGCTAACTTCGGTGCTGCAGGCACTGGGTTCGGGGCTGGGGACCAAGAAACATTTTACTGCTGCTGCCGTAATTTTTCTCTTTTGACTGTCTCCCTCTCCCTGACATGCACCCCCCCCCCCGGAGTTAGCAATCTAAAATCAGGGTGGTGTAGAGTGCAAAGCCCCCTGCGAGGGGGATGCGGGGTGCAGCCATCCCACATAAATCCTATTTCTAGTTGTTGGTTGTAGTGTTGCTGATGAGTGTACATAATCGCTGTGGTTTTCGGTGATGTACACTCACTGTAATGGCGATTGCCATTATCACACAGAACCTGACTGAACTGGGGCACCGGGGCTTGTCTGCTGCAGGTGGAGTGCCTCTCCCGGTAGTGGGTGGCTGCCCTCTCATGGCAGCTGATTCAGTGAAGAACCTGGGGGTAATTTTGGACAGCAGATTGACACTTGAACAACGGGTGTCATCTGTCGTCTGATTTGACTTTTACCATCTGTGGAATATTGCCAGGATCAAGTTGTATCTAGCTCAGGAGGATTTAGTGGCAATCATCCATGCTTTTGTCACTTGCAGGCTGGACTACTGCAATGCTCTTTACCTGAGGCTATCGGGAGGTTTAATGTGATGACTGCAGCTGGTGCAGAATGCTGCAGCCCACATGATAGTAGGCTCTTCACGGAGTGACCCTATCACACTGGTTTTGCATGCCCTGCACTGGCTGCCTTTGTGTTCGCACATCACCTTCAAGATCTGCTTGTTAACATACAAGGCCCTACGCAGTTTGGGACCAGACTACTTCAAATTGATCCTGTTTCCATACCCACCAGTCCCCCTTCTCTGCTCTATGGATGCTGGCCTTCTTGTCATCTCTCCATCTAGGCTGAAGTCATCGAGCGATAGAGTTTTCAGAGGGGCTACTCCAAGCTATGGAACTCACTTCCTCTTTATATACATACATCCAGCATGGTGGAGGTCTTTAAAGCCTCTTTGAAAACCTTCTTATTTAACCAGGCATTTCCTGATTAACCGCTACATTAAGTGTTGGAATATCCTTTTAATTAATATTTTTATCTTAATGAATTTTATGTTATTGTTTACTCTGTACAGTGCTCAGAGCTTGTTTGGATTGGGCACTCTATAAATAAACTTTGCCTTGCCTAATGTCAATGCTGGCTTTGAGGGCACTGGAGGGAAGTCTAGGAGGCCTGTACCTACCCCCACACCAGAAGCTGAGAACCTCACATCCGTGGTGCTGCCAACCCCCAGATGGCTTCCGGGTGGGATTACTGAACTCCATTTTGTGCCACAGTACCTTAGCATAATTATCCCACAGTAAGGTTTCCTAATACTACACACTGCAGCCCTGGTTTATTATTTGGCTGAGCAGTGTTTACATGCCAATGCTAAATATACTGCTCACCCCTGTACTCCGTGCAGGCTTGCCGCAATAGTCTTTGCAGGAATCTTAAACATCACTCTTATGATCTGGAGTCTGGACCAACTTAGTTTTGTATCTCCGAGCCCAGATGGTAGATTTCCTAAATCTGTGAATTACAGCTGAGATGGATTGTTATGTACCACATGCATTCTTCATCAGAACACATTATTGGGGGGGGGGGGGGCCATGGCCAGCAGTCATCATGAAAGAACATGTTCCTTCACAGCTCTGCAATCAGGCTTACAGTCCATGTTCATCTAACTGTTTAAAAACTTCTTAAACTTTACAAAAGCGACTGTATTGGGCTTCTGGTAACTGGATATGCAATTCTACGGATATTGGTGTTGATTACTGCTCTGGGGAATCCAAGAAAAGTGTCTGAAGCTGGAAGCAAGAAGGGACAGGCAGCAGGACCCAGCTTGGGTCAAGCAGCAGCTGGGACCTCAGGTGAAGGACTCTGGGAACCAATGTTGTCTGACTTGCTAAAGGCAGTTAAGGCACTTGACAAACACATGGAAACGGTAGACAAGTGTGTGTAGGACTTTAATACAAGACTCACAGTCTCTGAGATGCAGTCCACATCAGCAGCAGCTGACGCAAAAGAGGCTGCATCAGCTGCCCTGAAGACTGCCACGAGTTCAGCTGGGCTCATCAATGAAAACAAAATGTTACAATTTCACATGGAAGCCCTAGAAAATCAGTCAAGGGCCTTGAACCTACAACATTTGGGGACTGCCAGAAACTGCCGAGGGGGACGATCCCCCAGGGTATGCACGATCCTGGCTGGGTGCAGACTTGCACCTGGAGCTGCCTCAGCAATAGTGAGAGCCTTCCAGATCACCCCAAGAAAGCGGGTTGCAATGTTTACAGCTGATACCCCACACACCTTCTTGATCCAGCTGTCAGGTCCCTATGAGAGAGACCGGGTGATGGCAGCAGCAAGGAGGACAGGACCACTGGCAGTCCCAAACTGAGAGAAGATTTCTCTGTTCCCTGACCTCAGTTTTGCCACCAGAGACTGCAGGAAATCCTCTGACACCATCCAAACAGAACTGTGATCCTTGGGGGTAGCCCACGCAATGTAGTACACCGTGAAGTTGAAAGTGGTTTACTCCAATAAACAGTAGTTATTTACAGACCCAAAAGATGCGGGGGAACTGCTGAACAAAATTAAGCTGGACTTTAAACCTATTGCCATGGCCGAGGAGGGTGAGGGAGAATGAACACTTGAAATGGAGTTCACTACCAACCGTATGAGAGAGGAGGTAAGCCACGAGGGTAATACCCATGGTGTAAGCCACAAATGCTCTGTACTATTACCCCAACATTGATAAACTTTACACTAGGACTAACAATATAGGGTTTCGACTGGGAGAAATAACACACAATCTAGTTAAAATGGTGACAGCCATGTGGCAGTTTTCTGCACCACGTACCTCCTCATATTACGGACTATCACAGACTTGAATACGTTGACTGGCAGTTCTGTTTGCAAATATTCTTAACTGCTCCATTTTCTAAATACATGTAAGCTCTTCTTTGGGTTAACTCTGTCGTACCGATCCTGTTTTAGGTTTTTGGTTTTTTTGTTAGTGCACTTAGGTTCGATGTTATACCTGTCAAATTTTTAATAAGTGAAGTTCCAGCTTTAATATGATTACAAGCTGCCTCTTGGGAGACATCTTGTTGTTACTCAGAGCAGTTAGGGATCAGGCGACCTCTCCGAACAAGTGGATTTGTGTTTTTTTTTTCTACTTGCTGACTGCATATCTGAATGTGGAGAGATACCACCTTGCAGCCCCTTACTGTCCGACTGTGTGTATGCTGTGGGGGAAGCACAGTTTAAAATCTGTGCGCAATTTTTTTATCGCAATAACTATACGGGACCTAATGGCTGAGCAACATCCTGTGGACCCTCTGTTTCTGTAACATGATGCGTCTATGGTCCATCACAAGTGTGGCAAAACTGTCTTGTTAATGATACATGCCGTTTTAGTATTGGTGTATCCTACTGGGACAAATTCTCTTTCCCCCCAATTGAGAGAACACCCTGAGCATAACTGTGTACACATCCTATGGCAAGAATGTGATTTTCTGTATATTGTGATACATTTTTTATGCTGTGGATTATTTTTGCAAGAAATTTTTATAAAATTAATAAAAATTTATAACAAAAAAAGAACATAATATAGGATTTAGTCTGCAGAATACAAGATTGATCTGTGTTATGGGATGTAATGTAGCTTTTCTATAATGTACTCGTCACGCCCCATGTTGCCCTTCACTTTGTGATCCAACACTCTTCAGGTGGTGTTTGATCCTCTTGTCACACAGTTTTGAAAACTCACTTCTCCTTGCATGTCATGTCTGGCACAGAGGTGGGTGTTGTGCTTTGGTTGGATTAAAACCTGTTCCCTTCCCATGGTGCATAATAGATACGTTGTGTCCCGTGTTTGACTTTTTTTTAGTAGAAAATCGATACATTTAGATGTGAAAAACTTTATTTGAATTATCTTGAAAGACGGAGCAGCAGTGCTTCCCACCCTGAATCCTGATCCTCTCAGATATCAGAGCCTAAGCAGGGCCGGCCTGGTCATTACTAGCATTAGAGATCTCCAGTGAATGCCAGGCCCTGCAGAGAGTGGTGCTGGTAACTCTGCAGGGTGCACTCTCTCCCCTTAGCTATTGGTAACCATATCAATATTCCAATATGGTATTAGGGGGACACAGTGTTGTCAGAGGTGCTCTCTTTTGCCTATCGTGCCCCCAGCTGGTACAATGCCCTGAGCTCGCTCATTACATCCTCCACGTCACTAGGAGCTTTCAAATCTATGCTTTACTCTCACCTCTCAGCCTCTAGCTCCTATGACTGCCTTGACTAATGATTCTTCCCTCATGGCTGTTTTTCATCCTCCTCCTCTGCTCCTTTCTTGACAAAGGCATCTGAGTACCGCTAACTACTCTAAGTCTGCTCCCCTCCCCATATCTCCTCCTACCCTTCCCACCTTGAACATTCCTCCAATGTTTTGTTTTGTTCCTGTGATGTACTGTATTATACTGGCTTATTGCCACCTTTATAATTTGCTGACCATTCTATGTAACATGTCTTGTTTGTTTGTACATTGATGTCGTGGAACCTTTGTAAAAGAGCCATTGACTCAAAGGTAATAATTCCTAGAACAATACACTAAACTAAACTAAACTTTTGGGACATTAAACTGAGGTCCCATCAGCTTGTTCTGCTGGTTGTTCATGTGGGCATTAAAGATCCCATGGCACTTCTTGAAAGAGTAGTGGGATTTCTCTGATGTCCTGGCCAAATGTCTCCCAGTCACTAAAATAACAGCTTCTCCAGGTTCAATATTAGTTGGCTTGTACCTGTATCCCCCTCTACCAGGCTGAGGCTGAAATAAAAAGTATTTCCTAGCCCCTCATTCTATGTCATTAAAAAAACTAATTAAAACACTGTGGGTTACAGATAAGGTAAATGCAAGGTATTATTGCTTCAAACTCAGCTCAGTGTGTGGGAATGGATGCCATAGCTGGATGTTACAGAAATGCAGACTGTAAATCAATGTTAGGAAGAACGTGTTACTGCAACAAATATTAAATGATTAAAACAGTTTTCCCGCTGAGGCAGTAGCACCAAAGACTCTGGGATCATTCAGAAACCTAGTAGAAGTATTCAGGGGGAATTGGTGAATTAATATGGGACAGGCCCTGACTGGTGAAATAGACTTTTCAGGTTCCTGATACTTAATGGCTTATATTCATTTCTTTTCATCATTTGTTTATGCCTCCTCAGTCAGTCATCAGAGTGGGCTTTGAGTGCAGTACACACAAATGGCCATTAGTTTCCCCACGTATTTTTTTGCCACAATCTGTCCCATGATGCCGAGCGCAACCTTTGCAAGTTTAGCACATAAGCAACAACGCCTTGTGGAGGGGGCAAGGGCCCTGGAGTACCACAGGGGCTGCTGCAGCAATGGAACAGAGTACCAGTCCCATCTAGGCTGGAAGCACGGCCATACCACCACACCACCTCAGCTCCCTGACCCACCACAGGAACTGCTGTAGCAATAGACCTCAGTACCAGTCCCATCTAAGCTGGAAGTATGGTTATACCACTGCACCATCACAGCTCCCTGACCCACCGCAGGGGGGGCTGCTGCTGCAGCAATGGAACTCAGTACAAGTCCCATCTAGGATGGAAGCATGGCCATACCGCTGCACCATCACAGCTCCCTGACCCACCGCAGCGGGGGCTGCTGCTGCAGCAATGGAACTCAGTACAAGTCCCATCTAGGGTGGAAGCATGGCCATACCACTGTGCCATCACAGACCCCTGGCCCACTGCAGGGGCGGCTGCTGCAGCAATGAAACTCAGTACAAGTCTCATCTAGAATGGAAGCACAGCCATACCGCTGTGCCATCACAGACCCCTGGTCCACCACAGGGCGGCTGCTGCAGCAATGGAACTCAGTACAAGTCTCATCTAGGATGGAAGCATGGCCATACCGCTGTGCCATCATAGACCCCTGGCCCACCGCAGGGGCTGCTACTGCAGCAATGGAACTCAGTACAAGTCCCATCTAGGATGGAAGCATGGCCATACCGCTGTGCCATCACAGACCCCTGGCCCACTGCAGGGGCTGCTGCTGCAGCAATGGAACTCAGTACAAGTCCCATCTAGGATGGAAGCATGGCCATACCACTGTGCCATCACAGACTCCCGGCCCACCGCAGGGGCTGCTGCTGTAGCAATGGAACTCAGTACAAGTCCCATCTAGGATGGAAGCATGGCCATACTTCTGTGCCACCACAGACCCCCGGCCCACCACAGTAGCTGCTGCTGCAGCAATGGAACTCAGTGCTAGTGATAGCCATATCTAATATCTAATGAAAAATCATTATCCCCAAAAAGGCTGCAGAAAATTAAAACACAGGTCTTAGCAAAAAGCACCTATTGCATAAACTGAACCTGAGCCAGACTTTAAATTATCTAGACCATTAGCTACAGCTTTGGCCACAGACTTTGTGTCCCTTCCTTTCTACCAAATGGGTCTTCTGCTTGCAGTTCTTTCTGTCCGTCTTTCTGTCTTTCAGGCCAGTAGACACCTTACTTGAGTATCTAGTTGAACAAAGTTTCTGGCTGTTTGGGGTTCATTAGTGGACATGTATTTCTCCCTCCAGAGTACCATGACTCAATGAATACAATTTCAGATAAATGTTAATTAGACATGGCAGCAACATTCAAAAACAATGTCAATTATTATTGGTTCCTTATGATTCTACCACATAGAATTCTGTAGCAGCTGAGATGTTTGCTGAACTTCCACCACTACCAGTACAACACTGTGGTCTGCCCTAGCCTTTGTTTTAGTTTGGTCCAGACAGACTCGAAGGGCCAAAACAAGGCAAACACCAACACCACACCACCACACTTAAAAAGCTTAATTCATTCAAAAGGATAAATAGCATACTGCCACACCCTTGGGTCGTTACAGATACCCCGACCGGTTTCGCAGTTAATGTATCATCAGGGGGATAGGGAAGTGAATTACAAAGGGTGTGTGTTAAAAAGGTTCAGCTTAATATGACAGAATGCATTTCTATAATAAGTTTAAATTGCTCAGCAGTGTAAATAGTGACAACAATATCTGTCACCATAAGGAACCAACATCAAGAAAAAAAACACACCCCTCAATTAATGAGTCGGCAAGGGCTTATGGGGTTAGGGACCCTCCTAGGGCCAAGTTCAGTCTATCTTCACCTTTGGGTTAGCTCTGGATGGGTCCTTGTACATAGTTTAGTGTTTGGGGATATTGGGGGAAGGTATTTGGGGGATTGGGGTTACATCACTTCAATACCGCTTTCTAGGAGTGGGGGGGTCAGGGTGGCATGGGTTCGGTTATTTGGTTTCTCCCTTTATTTGTGATTTATTTGGGAGGGGGAGTGGGTTTGTAAATAGTTTATGGAGGGGGTGAGGCGGGGTGGTAACTCAAAGTTCACTATATCACGTTACCTAGGTCTTCTGTTTGGTCTTTTATTAATGATAATGGTATTATTAATATACTGGACTTTTTCACTGTTGTTCTGTTTGAGATCAGTTGTTTTCCTATGGCTGGATGGGTTATGGGGTGGGGGGAGGGGCAGAGTGTGCTATAATGCTTTCAATCTTAGGAGTACAGTATCATGCTCTGGTGACTATGGCTAACAACTCAGTTAAAAGTTTTGACCTGGAATGTAAGCGGTGCAAGAGAACAGCTTAAGAGATATTAGATTTTTAAACGTATCACCTTGCTTCAAGGTAAGATTATTTTCCTGCAAGAGACCCATCTACTTAGCCATGAGGTCAACTGGTTGTGAAGACAATCTAAAGGTCAGGTCTTCACTTCTGGTTGTGCCTCTTCAAGTAGAGGGATCGCTACTTTGATGGTGAAATCTGTACCTTTCCAAGCTACCCAAGTCGTCTCAGACTTGCAAGGACGATTTATCATTATCAAAGGTACCTTGGATCGGAGGGAAGTTGTTTTGGGTAGTATTTATGGCCCTGCAGGTGGGTACCCTGGCTTCCTTATGGATCTGGCACATAAACTGGCCTCCCCTTTTTCCAGCCCTTTTAATCTTAGGTGGCGACTGAAATATCTCACCTACACAAGACATGGACAGTTCCAACCGGACCCCAGGCCCCTCAACTCCTTCCCAATGTGCTCTTGGTGAATTAATGGATTCACTTGGGCTGTGTGATCCCTGGAGGATTTTCGTTCCAGTCACCCGTAGTTTTACCTTTCACTCTGCTGTCCATCATACTTCATCCCAGCTTGATTATATTCTAGTTAGCTTATCTGAGCTTAGTGGGGTAATCAACACCAGTCTCGAACCCCAGATCTTTTCAGACCATGCTGTGGCCTGGATATTGCTTAACCTTACTTTGGATTTGCAGCGAGATAAAACTTGGAAATTAAATACACAGCTTCTTAAAGATGACTTTATTTTCTCTAAAATAAGATCTCTCATTCGAACCTATACAGAAATCAACCGTTACTCAGTCCCCAGACAGGACCATGAATGGTGTGCCCTTAAGTGCCTTCTCAGGGGGGAGTTTACCCGCCTCGCTTCTAAAAAGAAGAAGTCCCGGGAACAAGAAACTACTTCCCTCTTGTCTTGTATTCGGGACTTGGAAAGATCCATTTATCTGTCTTCTCCTTCCGACTCTCTAAAAGAACTACTGTCCCTTAAGGACAAATATGCTGATATCCTAAGAGAGAAGGCAGAATTCGCCATACTAAAAACTCAATCGAAGTATGTGGATCGGGGGAAAAGGCAGGTCGCTTGTTAGCACTCCCCTTGAGACAGCAAGAAACTTCAAGATGTATTCCAGCCATTTCTTCTCAAGAGGGCTCTCTCAAAACCCTACCACGTGACACAGCTCTGAAATTAAAAAAAATATTATGGTAGGCTATACGAACAGCATGAATCTCCACCTGATGCAGGCACACTACATAACTATCTAGGCATGGTCCCGCTTCCTCACCTATCAGAAAGTCATCAATCTCTTTTGTCCTTACCTATTTCACTTAATGAAATCACTACTGCCATTGATAGCTTAGCAATGGACAAGGCCCCCGGTCCAGACAGTTTTCCCTCTAACTTCTATAAAACCTTCTCCAAGGAACTTTCCCCCCTCCTGTTGCCCCATTCCAATACATGTTTTCAGCAGGCTCGCTTGATCCATCGATCCTAGAGGCCATAATCGTCCTCCTGCTGAAACCGGACAAACCCGACCCAGGTTTCCAGTTACTGTCTCATCTAACTTCTAAATTATGACATCAAGATTCTCACTAAAATTCTGGCTGCGAGGCTGGGTAAGGTCTGGTCTGGGCTGCTTAGCCCAGAACATGTTGGTTTCATCCCTGGTCAATCCTCTGCTGATCATCTTCGTAAACTAGCCCATATCTTTTTTGTTGCCAAGGACTCACCCACTCCTATGGCCTTGATCTCGTTAGATGCAGTAAAGAAAAGTCCTTCAACAGGGTGGACTGGGCCTTTCTCCTAGCTACCTTACAAAGAATGGGCTTCCCCAAGACTTTTTTGCACTGGATTCAAGTTATTTACTCATCCCCCTCGGCAAAGATTTACTGTAACAGAGTTTTTTCCTCTCACTTTTCACTGTATACTGGCACCCATCAGGGGTGCCCCCTCTCCCCATTTCTCTTTAACATTTATCTGGAGCCCCTAATTAGACAAATTAAAATCTCCCCTAACATCACGGGCATCCCCACCAGTGAGATAGTTCAGATCTTGTTGGTCTACGCAGACGACATCCTGCTGCACCTCTCCCATCCTGTTACTTCTTTGGCAGAGACCCTACACATCATTGATAATTTGAGCTCATTTTCTAATTATAAACGTAACTGTTCTAAAACAGAAATT
This sequence comes from Neoceratodus forsteri, assembly GCA_016271365.2. NCBI lineage: Eukaryota > Metazoa > Chordata > Ceratodontiformes > Ceratodontidae > Neoceratodus > Neoceratodus forsteri. Next base: position 98,501,007 of record JADMNL010000034.1, on the reverse strand, counting down.
CTACCTCTCAACTGTCATATTCAGAAGGCTGATCTAGAACACTTTGGCATGAAACTGGCCCCGCGTTGCATTAAATATCTAGGTATATTTCTGTCTTGTGATGTTTTCCCTCATGAAAAAACTCAATCTTGATGACTTGGTCACTACCATCCAGCAAGATCTTGTAAGGTGGAAGACATTCCCAATTTCCCTAAGGGGCAGGATTAACATAGTTAAGATGAATGTCCTAACCAGATTCTTCTGCCCCTTTAATATATTAAATCATTGGCTTTCTATTTCCTTCTTCAAATGCATTCACGTACTTACTACCATTTCGATAAAACTCCTAGATGCTCTTATGCCTAGCTGGCCCTCCCTAAAGAGTTAAGGGGTCTCCAGCTTCCTAATTTCCTACTTTACTACTGGGCAAGTCACCTGTATAAATGTTTTAAATGGCTTTCAACCTCCCACGCGCACTCCAAAGATGACTATTCCCCCGTCTGGTTGCAAATCGAGTCTGCTTTAATTAACAGTCAGGGTCTTTCCAGCCTGTCCATCTTTTTCTCTTTCTGGATAACCCTTCCAGAGTCCCTGTGGGAATCCAGGACTGGGATTACTATCAGGGCCTTTTCCCAATTATGTGTTTATCTTAAATACCAACCTGCTAAAGACATCTCACAGCCTCTTTTGTTTAATAATAACATCTGAATTGGGGAACGTACACTCTCAACGTCCTGACTGCCCCAGTTAATGAATGTTAGAATTGCAGATCTTCTCAACCAAGGCTCCCTTCTCTCTTCCCTGGAAGTTTTACAGAAACTTCATCTAGGTCCGTCACATATTTTTAAGATCTTCCAAATACGTCATCTCCTTCTCCAACTCTTAGGTACTCCCCCGATTTTACTGATCATTCCGAACTATATGGATCTCTAAAGGACCTGGCCCTTAAGCCTCATGGTACTGCCACGATATACTCTTTTCTTCTTGACAAAATTACCTCTTGCCCAGCAGGTAGTCCCAGGATTTGGGAGGCCCTACTGCCAGATTCTAACCTCAACTGGGAACACATATGGAGAGACCTTTACAAGTATACCTCTCAGGACAGGCTCAGGCTTACCCAATTCCACATCCTGAACAACCTTTACTACACCCCGATTATATATGCTCTAAATGTGGTTTAGAAGAGGGCACAATTTTACATATTTTCTAGTCCTGCGACAAAGTTGCTCCCCTCTGGTCCCTTATCGAGGCCAGAGCAGACCCTTTGTTGGGTCTGGAGGGTCTCTTTTCACCTAAGATTTATGTTATAGGGAATTATACCCAGATCTTGGTTAAAGAATGGAAATATCACATGGCCTTAATATCTTTAGCTATGAAAAAGGTAGTACTCAGACACTGGTTGGATGAGGCTCCTATTTCCTACCGAGAATGGTTACTTGAACTGTCCTTCTGCCTCAGGACAGAACGTCTGATTGCTAGCACCTGCCATAAGTTGGCTCTTTTTGATAAGAAATGGGGCAAACTGTATACGCTATACTTAAACTGAAGTAATCACATATGTGTCTCTTGCTCCTCTCCCTATTCCCAATTCCTGGTCCTATACTTAGTATTTTAAGGGGATTTGTGCACACTCCACTGGGGTTGGGAGGGGGATGGGGTGGGGTGGGTGTATGGGGTTTTGCTTGGCTTGTTCATTTTATATGCTCATTCTTATGGTGTATTTGTTGTTCTGTTTTTTCTTAAAAATGAATAAAACTGCCAATTTAAAAAAAAACCACCATAAAACAGTGGGATCCCAGAAGGACAGCAATAATAATGTGTTCTGATTCCATCAGTAATATTAGTATTCTTAAAGTCGAATTAGGTACTCCTTTAGTGCATGAGTTGCGTAAATGTCTCTTCCTCCACACCCTAAATTGGAAATGAAAGGATGAGGGTGGGATTGTGGGGTGGAGACTTGGACCTGAAACTCCTCAGATGGGAATCTTTTTGGATATTTACATCAGGAGCATTGAAACTCCCAGGTCTAAATGGCAGGATTGACATATTACCATTTATTAAACAGTAGTGTCATTTGATAAAAAATGTAAAATAGTGTTGTTTGCTATAATAAGATTATCATATTGATTCTGAAATTAATTTTCTGTGTGTTCTTTTCCTCTCTTTAGAGTGCGGAGGAGGATAGATTTACACACCTCATACACTAAAGGAGTACCTAATTCGACTTTAAGAATACTGATATTAATGATGGAATCAGAACACATTATTATTGCTGTCTCTCTGGGATCCCACTGTTTTTATGGTGTGTTTTTTTTCTTAATGTTGGTTCTTTATGGTGATAGATATTGTTGTCACTATTTATACTGCTGAGCAATTTAAACTTATTACAGAAATGTGTTCTGTCACATTAACTTGAACCTTTTCCACACACTCCCTTTGTAATTCACTTCCCTATCTCCCTGATGACGCATTAACTATGAAACCGGTCGGGGTATCTGTAATGACCTAATGGTGTAGCGGTATGTTTTTTATCCTTTTGCGTGAATAAAGCTTTGTAAGTGCAGTAGAGGGGTGCCGGGTTGTGCCTTGTTTTGCTGATTTTGTTTATGGTGCGCACTCTAGTGGTGGAGCTGTACTGCTGTGGTGAGACTCCAAATGTCCCCTTCTAACCTGTCCTCCAGTCACTCACAAACAAACACTGATGGTGCAAACTAACATTTCCTGCCTTTATCTGAGCAACCCCCCCACACAGAGATATCACTGGAAGTTGTAAAGGGGGTAATCTACCCCCAAATTAGTACCCATAGCAAAGGGCGTCTTGCGGGGCAGCATATATTTTTGGGTCTAGCAGCCCAAGATAAAGGGGCTGTCAGAGTCAGTTCACTATCAGGAATTTGGCATTAATGCCTCTGACACTTTTTTGTGGCGATATTCTTTCTTGTCAAAGACCTCATGGCATAATAAAATTTGAGGGGAAAATATGCAGCAGAGGATAATGAATCCATGGAAGGTTGGGAAACTGCTCACAAACCAGGAGGAATGAGCCTACACTCAGAGCTATTTTTCTGGTAGCATCTGCATCTCTCTCTTTGGTACTGACATAGTTTCAGCATGTTTTCTTTTTACAGCCAGTCCTGCTGTGCTCACTAATAGACCAGCTCTCCAGTTTGTGATATGTGTGATATTGTTTTATTACAAATGACATCACACATTACAGCTGGATGCACAGAGCCAAGTGATGAGTGCAGCCGCCAACTCTTTCATTTCCCTAAGGTCTTCGTGCAGTGAAAAAAGGAGCCGAAATGTCTCAGGTCAGTGGTGTTTCAGAACATAAAGTGCTGGCATTACAGATGAGTGCAGAGTCAAGCGGAAGACACTATCTTTATTTTTAATTTTTGCTGTACTTTTTTGCTACTGCATGAGATGTGAGGTTCAAAGGGACAACAGGCATGATCCCCAGGTCTGCATAACTCATAGGATGAAGCAGGAAGTTGTGCCCCATGAGATTGTGCAAGTCCGGAAATTTTCTGGCTGTTTTGCCCCTTTTTCACAAAGGTGCTACCAGTTTCAAAACACCTTATCATCACAAGTCATAGAAAAGGGGAAGGGTCTCCGATGTGTTCTTGATTCCTGGCCATTCTACTTGAACCAATTTATCTTCCTTCCCAAACATGTAAAAATCCCCCCCCCACTCAACTGATGAGTCAGTTGAATGTCTGCTTTTACTTCCTTATTGCCCAGCCATCTCCCTTCTGTATTGCCTTATCACCTCCCTTCTCTATAGCCCCTGCCACCTACCTTCTCTTTTGCCCCTAACACCTCCCTTCTGTATAGCCCCTGCCATCTCTCTTCTCTTTTGCCCCTACCACCTCTCTTTTCTACTGCCCCTACCACCTCCCTTCTCTATAGCCCCTGCCACCTCCCTTCTCTATTTTCATCCTGTTTATGCCCCTTCTTTTGATGTTCCCCAAACATGAATGTTGCAGGGCAGTGCAACAAGGCAGTAGGTAGGGTCAGTAGGATGCTGGGGTGCATAGAGAGGGGTATTGCTAACAGAAGGAGGGAGGAGGTGTCACCACTGTATAGATTGTTGGTGTGACCTCACTTGGAGTACTGTGTCCAGTTCTGGAGACCACATCTCAGGAAGGATGTAGAGAGAGAGTGGAAGCTGTCCAGAGGAGGGCAACTAAACTGGTGCAAGTGGGTGCATGAGAATCCCTATGAGGACAGGATGAGGGACCGCAATATGTGCACCCTGGAAGGGGGGGGGGAGAGACACGATAAGAGACCTATAAACACCTCAGGAGTTGCACAAGGTACAGGAGTAGAGTATTTTTCAGAGGAAAAGATGCACGAGAACAAGGGAACACGCAATGAAACTGAAAAAGGGAAAATTCAGGAGAAATATGAGGAAGTACTTTTTCGCTGAAAGAGTTGTGGATGCCTGGAACAGTCTTCCAGTGGAGGTGGCTGGGGATTGAATAGAGTCTGCGGTGACATTATAGGTAGGGACACATGGGCAGACTAGGTGGGCCAGTGGTCCTTATCTGCCATCAAATTCTGTTTCTATGTTTCTGTCACTGGCACCTGGACCTCCCCTCATTGCTTCTTACCTCAGATCTTCCCAAGGCCACCAGGATGCCTAGGTTTTCCTGCCCAGGTGGGGTCAAGGGTGAGGCACTCCTCGACAAGATTGGTGTTGTGAGAGAGCCCACTCCATTTCATCAATATATTCCTACCTGCTGGACTATAACTCTCCATGCCCGCTCGAAGGTTCTCGTATCTGGCTCTCTCTTTCTCCTGATTTCACCCCCAATTGGTCCAGTTTATGGAAGGATCTGCACAAATACCATACCCAAGATAGATTTAGACTTACCCAATACCATATACTAAATAACATGTATTACACCCCAGTTAAATTGTTTCATTTAAAAAAACTATCTCTTCCCCTTTGCTCTAGATGCTCACAAGGTGAAGGGAATTTACTTCACATTTTCTGGCAATGTGTTAAGGTAGCTCCCTTGTGGCGTTCTATTCAGGATAATCTAGACCCTCTTTTAGGCCTGGATAGCCTCTTCACGGTCGATATTTGCATCCTAGGCAATTATACCACCATAGATTGTCAGGAGCGCAAATACCACATTGCCTTAATCTCTATGGTGGTCAAAAGGCTAGTCTTAAAGCATTGGACTGATCAATTACCTATAACATACACTGAATGGATAAAGGACCTATCAACCTGCTTTAACTTCAAGAGACTTGCTGCTAGCTCACGTAACCGAATGGATTTGTTTCACAAAAAATGGGACAAGCTATACTCGCTCTACCTTCACCATTGACCTCTTGGTTCGGGCTCTAGCACCCTTTTTAGCTCCTGTCTTCTCCTGTTTTTTTTTTTTCCCTCCCTCTTCTTTCCTTTGTATCTCCTTTCTTTCTATTCCTTAGCCTACTACAAGATATTAACTCTGGCTCTGTGTTATAACCTGATTATCCAATGTAAAGCACACTCGGGGTTAGGGTGGTTAATTATAATGATAGTCTTGTCGGTACAGTATCCTAGTCATTGATGTGGGTTGTTTTGAGGTGGGGGATTCTTTTTGGGGGAGGGGGTTGGGATTGGGTCAGGGTTTGTTTTTTTTGGGGGGGTTGTTTGTTTCTGTTTTTTCCTTCTCCTGTTACATGTACAGTCTTGTTAGGATTCATTGCATTGTCTTATTTGCTAAACTAATAAAGTTGAATTTCAAAAAAAAAAAAAAGATTGGTGTTGTGGTCTCATATTGGGACAACCGGATTGAGGGTGCGGGGGTCGGATATACCAAGGCTAGTAGCGGTACCAGGGCCCATTTTTCCTTGCCCTGGTCCAGAGATGACATGTGGTGTGATGTCATAATGTGCATGCACCATACATGTCAGCACATTGATGTCCTCCTCCAGCTCTTCCCAGCTGTATTCCTTCCAGCCGCACTGCCACCTGTGGTCAGCCAGGTGGCAGTGTTGCAGTGAAGGAGACTACTGTTTCTCCCCAGAGGAGAACAGAATCCTCTGGGACGCTTGACCCTACTCCTCTCCCCCCCAGCCAGCCCCTGAAGACCTGAGACTGCTCCCAAGCCTGGGTCACCAGTATCATGAATGGTAGTGCTACCACTGCACTGACAGGCCAGCTGCCACCTTCCTTCTTTACAGCCCCTGCCTTCTCCTTTCTCTATTGGCCCTGCCTCCTCTTTTCTCTACTGGCCCTGCCACCTTTCTCTACAGCCCCTGCCACCACCTTTCTCTACTGGCCCTGCCACCTTTCTCTACAGCCCTTGCCACCTCCTTTCTCTACAGTTCCTGCCACCTCCTTTCTCTACAGCCCTTCCACATCCTTTCTCTACTGGCCCTGCCACCTCCTTTCTCTGTTGGCCCTGCCACTTCCTTTCTCTACTGGCCCTGCCACCTCCTTTCTCAAAGCCCCTGCCACCTCCTTTCTCTGTTGGCCCTGCCAACTCCTTTCTCTATTGGCCCTGCTGCCTCCTTTCTCTACAGCCCTTGCTACCTCCCTTACTTCTTTGGACTTACATAAGCCCTCTTTCCATTTGAACTCTCTGCTAACTCTGACAGCTTGGAACAGACACCCCACTGCTCCACCACTAGAGGCCTCTGCCACGGCCGGGATGGGGGACAGTTGAATGTGTATGGTGATGGATAGATAAATGAGAGGGCCTGAGGGCATTATACCCCCCCAACCCAGGGCTGGGAGTCAGGATCTCAACATGAACTATGGTCTCCTACATAGTCGTGAATCACCGTACTATTAATACCACCAAGGCATGCAAATGAGGGAATTTTAATTATAATTTTCCATGCTCCCAAACATGGCTTCTACTTGCAAAAGGGAAAGGTCTGTGACAGTCAACACTTGGGCATTGAGCTCTTCCACAGTGAGTCCAACCCAGATTGAGCAGCTTCTACAGAGAACCATGTAACTGCATACTATGATCACTGGGCCCCTCAGTAGCATAGTCTGAAGCAGGTACACAGTGATATAAGAATCCAGCTCCAGTACACAACTATCAAAGAGGAACACAAGTAACAGAATAGCCCAACTCCAGAACACAACAATTACTGAGGGCCACGTGTGATTAGAAAACCCAGCTCCAGTACACAACCACTGCAGAGGCCCGCATTACTAGAATAATCCAACTCCATTACATAACTGTCATAGAGGGCTGCACATGATAGAATAACCCAACTCCAGAACACAACAATTTTAAATAACCCAATTTCAGTACACAACTATCATAGAGGGCCACACATGGTTATATAACCCAGCTTCATTATAAAGCTGTCACAGAGGGCCACACATGATTACATAACCAGCTCCATTACACAACTATCACAGAGGGCCACACTCTATTACATAACTCAGCCTCATTAGGTAACTATCACTGAGGGCCACGCATGTTTATATAGCCCAAGTGCATTACACAACTATCACTGAGGGCCACACATAATTAACCAAACTCCATTACACAACTATCACTGAGGGACACACATGTTTACATAATACAACTTCATTACACAACTATCACTGAAGGCCACACATGATTACATAACCCAACTTCCTTACACAACTATCACTGAGGCCACACGTTTACATAACCCATCTCCATTATGTAACTTTCACTGAGTGCCACACATGACAAAATAACCCAACTCTATTACACAACTATCACTGAGGGCCACACATGATTAAATAACTCAGTTCTGTTACACAACTAACACTGAGGGCCACACATGATTACATAACCCAGCTTCATTACACAACTATTACTGAGGGCCACATGTTTACATAACCCAGCTTCATTACACAACTATCAATGAGGGCCACACATGAGTAAATTACACAACTGCATTACAGAGCTATCACTGAGGGCCACACGACAGAATAGCCCAACTCCAGTTCTCAGCAATCAATGAGGGTCACACATGATTGAATAGCCCAACTCCATTAGACAACTATCAAAGAGGGTTTCCCACATGACAATAACTCTACTCCAGTTCTGAACAATCACTGAGGGCCACATATGGTTGAATAACCAAACTCCATTACACAACTATCATAGAGGGCCACACATGACTGAATAACCAAACTGGAGTACACAATAATCAGAGGACCACACATGATAGAAGAATCTAACTCCAGTACACAAATCACTGAGGCCACATGATTTGGCAGCCAAACTGAACTGCACAACAATAAGTGAGTTATAGAAATACACAAATATTACAAAGTAACAAGTACACAATAATGACCCTCAACGACCACACTCAGCAATATAGACCTAGGCATAAATCGAGGTACCATCTGGATTGCTTAGCAGGCACCAACAAAAAATGTTTTTCTGTTGTTTCTTGTAACCAGTCTTGTGCTAAGGAGTACATATAAAGCAGTACAGACAAGAGGAGCAAGTGATGCTTTTGTGGGTAATAGTGCTGTACTGTGATCATGTGGGGAGCACAATTGGCATGCCCATAACTCCAAAGTTAAAAAGAGCACATAATCAACACCATTTTGTGATACTGTTTTCAAAGTTTGTAGATTGGATGCAGTACTGTAGTTGACAGTTGTGTTTACTGAACCGCAGCACTCCAACCATGTTTTGTTTGCTGCTTCCTACGTGTTGTTGGATGTGCCTTTCTCTGCTGCGCAGTGGTTGCGATCCCTTATCTCTCTACTGTATAACAGATGCGCCTCCTGCCACATCACATTTTGGAGATGGTTTCTTTCCAGCCCAGTGAGTTTTGAGGTTACCCAAGTGAAGACTCACTGGATGTGAAAGACAGTAATGTGACTAGAGGCAACACAGATCCTGGCAAACATAGGTAACTATCTCTATGCTAGTAAATAAGAAACTTTACAGCCTGCACCTTACACCTCTCTGTATTCTGTCTGTGGTCCCCCTGGTTGAAGGCAGGCTGCTATCCTATCCATATTTTATAGTGTGGGGATCATTCTGTATGCACACAGGTGTTGTAAGTGGACATCCTACCCCTGGTATTCCCAGGCACTAGCTTGCTCTTTTAAACACATACACATTTCCATTTTAAAAGTGACACACTGCTTTAGAAAACGTACTGTACATCTGAAAAATAAGGACATCATATATAGTAAATCCACAGCATAACTCACAACAGTCCCTGATATTCCGTGAGTTCCTCTGTCCATCCTAAAATAATTTCTGTGTGTGAAAAGCAAGAATCTGAAGCGCAAACTAATGTCAAATGTTTGTGTGCCCCCTGGGGGGGGGGCAGTAAAGTACAGCTTCATCCAAGGTAGGCTACATAATTTCTGTACTGACTTTACCACCACTGCCCTGGCTAGCCACCCTCTTGGAAGAGAGACGTGTGCCTCCAGGGTGTTTTATTTTGGTGAGAGGATAAATTGAAATTGAAAGGGTCTTTGATGCAAACATTGCTAAAAGGATAGACTAGACCTTTCAGCTGCTCTCCACATGACCACTATCTAACCCCGTATTACTTATTAAACCACACTACCATTATGTGTTTAGAAGCACCCACCGGAGAAATCTGCCAAAGCTTCTCTCCCTCCTTCTTGGTTTTCTGCAATCAGCTGCCGATACAAGTGAGCCCCTGGCATGGAGGACAGTGCGCTGTCACAAGCAGATTGATGATGAACTCGGGATGCAGGACTGGGGGGGGGGGTTGTCAGGATGATTTATTCTACAGAACGTTTTTCTCTGAGTAAGAGTAAAGCAGTAGGAACAAGAACTACAGGTGCTGCCACAGGGTCAAGGAGATAAAAATGCTTTAGTGCAAGAAAAAGTGCTTTTCACTTAAGAAATGTCCTGAAGTAATAAAAAAAAAGCCTTCTTGCTCTCTCCTCATATCTGCCAGACACTGCTGGAGCTGGTAGTGTCAGAGCATGGCCTCTCCCCAGGCTGTAGGAGTCAACCCCTGTTATGCTGACTTGAGACAGGGGATTTGGCCAGGTTGTTAGATATAATGTTCTATCTGGGACCATGTAATTTCCCTTTTTTTTGGGGGGGGGGGGGGCTGGATACAGAGTTCCATTTCTGTGAGGGATGGGCAAAACCAATTGTTAAAAAAAAAAAAAAATAAGAAAAAGAACTATGTCAGTTCTTAAATTCAGAACTGAACCTGCCCCTTAACAATCATTCTTGATCTTCTGTCTGTGGTAACCTGAAGGTACCTATAGTCACAAGGGAAGAAAGCGACTTGGGCATCATCATCACCGATGACCTGAAATCAACCAAGCAGACCACTAAAGCAGTAGGTAAAGCTAGGGGGATGTTAGGGTGTATTAGTAGGGGTATCACAAGTCAGAAGAGGGAGGTAATAACCCCTCTTTACAAGACACTGGTTAGGCCCCATCTGGAGTACTGCGTGCAGTACTGCAGGCCACACCTTCACAAGGGCATTAACCAAATTGAGGCAGTCCAGAGAAGGGCAACCAAAATGGTGCAGGGACTGCATCAGAAAACATATGAAGACAGATTAACGAAAGCTCAATATGTATATCCTAGAGCAAAGGAGGGAGAGAGGTGATATGATCAAAACATTCAAACACCTTAAATTTATTAGCAAGGTGAAAGAGTCTAAGATGTTTCAATATAAGAAAAATAGCAGGACAAGAGGACACAGCATGAGATTAGAGGGAGGCCGATTAAGGGGTAATGTGGGGGAAGTTCTTTTTCACAGAAAGGGTGGTGGATGCATGGAACGGCCTACCTCAGGAAGTGGTGGATATGAATACAGTGCAAGGCTTCAAACAGGCATGGGATAGGCATAAGGGAGCAATACAGATGAGTATGAATAGATAGGCCATTGACAGAGCAAAGGCCGATGGCACATTTATAAGGCAGAAAAAGAAATGGGCAGAATGGATGGGCCTTGCGGTCCTTATCTGCCGTCAACTTCTACATTTCTATGTTTCATACAGTGGCAGATCAATGCCCCCCTGACAGCCAAGGCTCCTACAGTACGGAATGCTATTCCTCACAATTCAAAGTCGATGGCCAATCTGAAGTCTTTTTCTGTGGCTGCAGGAACATATTTTTGTGATCAGTGCGCTTGCACATTTTTCACTTGAAGTATGTCTAATATCAGAGTTTGTGTTTTTTTGTATACTGTAATTTTCACACAGAGTGTGACTTGAAGTGTGTTATTGTTGTATGTTTCTATTGACTCACAAGTCGCTTCTGAAAAAGGAAAGTAAATTCCAGTCTGCTTACCCTGTTACCAATTTAAATAACTAAATGCATAATATTTGTGCTCCACGATTGCCTAATGGGAGCATGTCACAGTAACATGCCTGCAACCCCAAGTCAGAACCCAGGACTCTGGTAAGCAGCGCAACCTAGCCTGAGGAAAAGGCTGGCAAGCATTGTGCCATGACTGCTTCCTTCTGTGGTAGGACGGTATACTTGGCTGCATTTCGCTTTAGCTGCTATCTCCATTGGTGGGATGGTGAGCTTGTCCTGGGCAAAGGTAGCACGCATTCCCACCATAGTTTACTATCTCCTGCAGCGCAGAGACTATTATTAGCTTGGCCTGGGAGAAAGGTGCACGCATTTTGCACAGCTACTCGTCCTATGGTGGGACAGTGACTCCCCAAGAGACACAGCACCCTGAGCACCCCCCCCCCGATAGATGTGTCATTTTCCTGCTGTTATCCAAAGAGAATATCTTCTTCTCATTGCAGTAGGAGAGTCATGGCACTTCCTCAGCAAGGGATGCTACGCCCCAGGGCTGTGTCCACTTGTCCGATGAGTTTTCTGTGTAATGGTGCCCCTTCATAATTAGTTAATCATTCTGCTCTGTAACGTATGTGTGTGGGGGGGAGGGGGGCTTGACGCTTTCCCTGGGGAGAGTGAAATGAAAATGGTATCTGGGAGGAAGTGGGGCTACAGCATTACTTGACCTTTGTGTTTCTATTATTCTTCTCATCAAAGAACTAGTGCCTTGAGCAGAGAGGTGCTGACCCCCCACCCTCAACTGAGGAGCAATTCAAAAACTTGTACAGTGATTTGCAAAAATTGGCTCCAACACTGATGGAGAGTAAATGGGATAACTTAACCACTGCTCTTAAAAGTAGGCCTTAAAGTTAATCCGATAAGCAGGCATCACTCTGAATGTATTAGTTTTTATTTTGATGCACAAACCTTGTAGACTGAAGTGCACACACTCTGCCCCATCACAAGTCATCCCCTGTCAAGTGATCTCCAGTCATGGGGTATACTTCTGCTGTGGAGCCCCCCTATTACAAGATCTCGTCATAACTCTCAACCTCATGTCATCCAAGTGTGGAATGCTTGACCCTCAAAATGTGAGACACTAGCCCTAAAATGTGGGGAAAGAGTCTCCAGATGTGATCAGCTTTAAACTTTATGGCCATCACTTCATTGGTATGTATAACATTTGCTGTCAATTGATCACTGGCCAGTCCCAGGGGACAGGGACATTATTTCTCCCTGGTAGGCATTCATGCATTTTTAATGAATATTTGTTTATTAAAGATTTTAAAAGCAATACATAAATAAGTTACATAAAATTCAATGAACATTGTAACAAAACAAATACTGAATAACCAGTTGAAATTCTAAAAATAAAAAATTAAATATACAAACTAATACAGGAGTTATAACATCTTGCTTAGTAACCCAATCAGATCAGAAAACCCCAACACATGCTCTTGGCCTGAATTAAGAGGGCACAAACATAACCAGAGTCCTGCCTACTCAGGAGGCACCTGACCTGCAAAGCCAATGGGACAGGCCGAGCGGTTCACTATTTTCTTTGAATTTTAACTTGATTTCTAGATCACATTAATCCCCACAGGCTTTGCTATTCCTCATATGCAGGCTGCTCCTGTCAGATTACTCCCCTGCATGGTACCTGGTTTCCAGCCTGATGTAGAGCAGTTTCAATTACCGGCAGGAATTCCCCAAAACGTTGCTGGAGGTCCATAACTGGCACGAGGGCTGCTTTTTCTGTTAGAGGTCCACAACTAGTGCCAGAGCCATTATTTCTTTTGGAGATCGACGACTGGCACCATTTGTGCTTACAGTCAGCAGACGTCTTCTCCTTGATTTACTGCACATACATATCGGTTTATTTTATTGTTAAGGTACCCAGAATAGGTCAGTTTTATTGGGGGAGATGCTGCTTGCACTTTTTCCTAGTTAAGTGCCAACCACTGCCGTTATCAAAGGCTATGACTGCAGTTCAATGGGTGGGAGCAATTAGCCACATCCTCTGCCTGAGCTCCCTGCAGATTCACTCGAATGCATTCCTCCTTTGCTGTAGCTAGAGGCTCTGTTGGAGTCACCACCCTCCCCCCTTTCTCCCAGTGTTTGTCTCCTGATTCCTTCATGCTTTTGGGCAATTCTGCTGCCTTGTGCCTCCACCTTTCTGGGTCTGTATTTTGCCTTTGCCTCCTGGCTGTTGTTTTGCTTTCATTTAGTCCCTATTTTTGCTGAGCTTCCTTCTCGGTTCCTGCATTTGTCTTTGCTTTTGTATAGGGGTGGGCAGATACAGAATTTGTAACGGATATCAGATCCGGATTTTTGACCTAAGTTATCCGATCTGATAATATCAATCGGATCGGATTTAGTGTGGGAATAAGTTGCTGTTCCCTGTTCATCCACATCCCCATATATTTCCCAATGTAATAATAAAATATTGACAGCTGTCAGTATAAAATATAAGCATTTATTTTTTTGCAAGTTCACAAACTTGTGCATAGGCACTAGAATTTATTCATATTCTGTTTTATGAAGAGTAGCATATTTGCATTCTCAGGGGATAGTCTGGACCTCCGATCAGTAATAATATCCCCTGCTATATTAAAAACACGTTTGCTTGGCATGCTTGTAGGGGGTGGTGCTAGGTATCTTCTGACAATGTTGGATAGTGTTGGAAAGCATTGTCCTTGTGTTTTCCAGTAAAGAAGTGCTTCGGGGGGTGCTTTTTGGGGGGATCAGGCTTTCGGCCAAATAGATGTCAAGCTCCTGATTCCATTGTGGAACCCCATCAATCGCTGATGTTGCAAAATAATATTTGTTAAGTGTGATGATATTAAAACAACATCTATTTATTTTTTTATGCCAAAGTTACTTACAGTTTTCTGGGAGTGCATTATTTTGGGAGAAAGAGACCCATGGATTATCAACTTCTGAATCACACTCACCAGCTGTGTACTCGAGTGTTCGTTTTGGATTTTTCTGTTGCTCTTCAGACTGCTCCTCCACAAGCTGTTTCAGGACAGCTTTAGCAAAACTTTTGCCACATTCGGTTCTGAAAAAATGAATCTTTTTTTTTTAACTATCTTTATCCTCCTGTGGCAGGTCCTCCCTCATCTTCCACCAACCTACCGGACTTGTGGTCTTCCAGGGGCTTGTAGCGCCATGCGTGCCCCAGCAGATCCCCAGAGCCAGTCCGGAGGTATCATCCTCAATGGACCCCCACTTTTTCCTCTGTTTTTCCCCTGTGGACCTACTCCCGAGACCCCCGGAAGTGGTAGCGCATGCGTGTGGAGGTGCATATGCGTACCACAGCTCCAGATGGGGTCTCCTCCTCCTCCCTCCCCCGAATGGCCTAATGCTGAAGGTCCTTGGAGAGGCGCCGCTTCTCCGGCCTCCACCAGATGGCGGCCAAGCACCAAGGAACCTGCTACCCCTATCCCCGAGGAAGAGGGCTGCCTGTTGGCTGCCAGCTCTAGTCCTCTCCCCCCCCCGGGCCGACCTCCGACAAACTAGGCTCGTCCCCGAACCTGGGTCACTGGCGTGGTGCAAGGTGTGGCACCCAGCGCCTCAACCCTCTGCGCCACCGGGCTGTCTGAAAAAAATGAATCTTGTATCTAGCATCAAGTACAGTTGCCACGACAACCTCCTTCATTGATTTGTACTGCAGTAAGCGTTTATCCACTGACAAAAGCATGGCAATCTTCATAGCTTGCAGCCCTGGTACAGTAATGCCTTCAATAGAATGTTACAAAACAGTTGAAGTAGGAATTATATCTGAGACACAAGCGCAGTCAGCACTAAGCCGCCTAGTTTCAAGTTCAAATGGACAGAGTAAGGTGCAAATGTTTTTGGCTAAACCCCATAGTGTGGTGCTAAATGTGCAGGACTCACATTCTTCTGCATACACTGTTAAGACTCTGCGTTGTTCCAACAACCTCTCCAACGTTTGGGGGTGTACTTGGAGGAGGTGCGAGGTCTGGATAGTCGGCAACATGGGTTTGTGCCAGCTAGATCATGTCAAACCAATCTTGTGGAGTTCTACGAATGGGTAACATCAGAACTGGACAGGGGAAAGCCTGTGGATGTATTATTCTTGGACTTCAGCAAGGCGTTTGACTCTGTCCCCCACAATGGTCTGGTGGAGAAACTGATGAGGTTGGGAGTAGGCCCTTTGATGGTCAGATGGATTGAAAACTGGCTAGCTGGACACACCCAGAGAGAGTAGTGGTCGGTGGGGAGCTCTCGAACCCTAGAGAGGTCGGTAGTGGGGTACCGCAGGGCTCGGTTCTGGGTCCGATCCTATTTAATGCATACATATCGGACATCAGGGAGTGTATAGGGTATGAAATAAGTCTCTTCACTGATGACTCCAAGATGGGAGCAGTAGTTGAGGGGGAAGAGGGGAGGTTGGCCCTGCAAGGGGACCTGGACACCCTGGGCTCACACATGGAAATTAAATTTCAATATCACCAAGTACAAGGTGTTACATCTTGGGCGGGAAAACCCTAAACACAGGTACACCCTGGGAGGGGAAGCGCTGGAGGCCTCAATAGGGGAAAAAGACCTAGAGGTCATGGTGGATGCATGTATGAATAACTCTGAGCAGTGCAGGAGAGCGGCTAGCAAGGCAAACAGGATGTTGGGATGCATCGTAAGGGGGATCACCTCTAGGAGCAGGGAAGTGATTCTGCCGCTGTACAATGGACTGGTTAGACCACACCTTGAGTACTGTGTACAGTACTGGAGACCACACTTGAAGAGGACATACAGCTCCTGGAGAGGGTACAGAGGAGGGCAACTAAGATGATATGAGGACTAGGGGATTTGACGTATGAGGACAGACTTGAGGAGCTCTGCCTGTTTTCATTGGAGGAGAGGAGAGGAGGGACGGGGGGACATGATTGAGGTCTTCAAGTACCTCAAGGGAATAAATAGGGTAAACATGGAGGATCTTTAGACTAAAGCAGGGAGGTACTACCAGAGGGCATGGTTTGAAGTTGGAAGGGTGAGGGGGGAAAAGAGGAGGAGGTTTTTCACTGAGAGGGTGGTGGACCCTTGGAATGCACTGCCTGGCAAACTGGTTCAGAGATCCACAGTGGAGGGCTGCAAGAGAGGGTGGGACAGACACAGAAAGTGGATGCACCAGATGATGGCCTGGCCCGGGGTGGGGTGGGGATGGATGATAGGGGTTTCTGGAACACAAGGCGGGGAGGGCCTCGGCACCCAACTAGGGATCTGAGGTTTGAGCAGACTTGATAGACCATAAGGCCTAATCTGCTGGCAATTAGTATGTTAGTAACATGTAGAACAATCTGTTCCATCTAGTGGGCACATCTTGAATGAGATGATGTACTGGCAATTTAAGTGTGTTTTGCAGCTCTGCCATTTTTTCAGTAGCTGAAGCTGAATGTTTAAAGTGGCCTACCATTGCCCTTCCCATTGCTAATAAGTCCTCCACAGAGTGCTGTTTCAAGACAGAATCGTGAATTAACAGCTGGAGTGTGTGAGCTACACAGCCAGCACTTGGGATATCACTCAGCTTCATAGCTTTTGAAATGTTAGGGCCGTTGTCTCCGATTACCAAGTGTCTCCAATTTGCCTTAATCCCCCATGTGTCAAGTACTGTTAAAAAGTCCTTAGACAGATTCTCCCCATATGTTTGTCTGTTAGGTGCTTCAAGTACAACAGCGCCGATTGTCTATTTAGGTCAGCATCGATTCGGTGTGCTGTTACTGGTAAACAGGAGATAGTGGAGCATTCTGTGGTCTAGGTATCTGTGGTAAATGCAAAGGACTGTGCGTATGACAACTCCTCTTGCATCTTTGCCCTTAATTTATTGTACATTTTTGGTATAATCACCTTCGAAAAATGACCCCTTGAAGGAAGTGTATACCGCTGCTCTAATACTCCAAAGAGTTTTTTAAACCCCTCACTCTCCATTACAGAGAACGGCTGCTCGTCCACTGCTATCATTTCTGCCACAGCATTTGTAATTTTGATAGCTCTGGGTTGATCGCTGGGAAAGGGGTGTGTACGAGCCAGGCAAGATTCAATGGTCTGTGCCTCCTTTTTAATCTTTTTTCCTGGCGGTTCGCATAAATAAACTGCCTGCTTTGCTAACTCATTTTTTACTTTTTCAGTCTGTAGCTCATCATACTTTGACCGATGCTTGTTTCTGAGATGGTTTAGTAACCCAGAAGTTCCAAAACTCTTTACTGAGGACCCCCTACTAATTAATGTTGGTGTCCGGCATAGGCTGCATTTGGCTTTTGAATCTGTTTCATTAACAACTGTAAAATAAGTCCATACCATTCTTTTGTGAGCCATGATGTAAAAATGTAAACTGACAGACTGAGGCAGGTCCAAGTGAAAGACTGAGGCAGAACCGAGTAAAGGTTTCAATCTCAATAGCTTTCTATCCACAAGTTGCACAGCACACCACAGCTCTATGAACGTGAAAAGAATGAAGCACGGGAGAAGGGGGAGAGAATGTGGATGAGTTGTCTGAAATTCAGTGCTTGCAATTAAGTTAAATGGAAGTCCACTTCACACCCACTTAACAGGGGAACGACCAACGGCAACAACTAATATGTGAGTTCAGCTAACAGCCTAACAGGGGAACGAATACCAGCTGCTTAATTAGATAAAGGAAGCATGTTTTTTGTAAGGTATTTATCTGAGCACTGCATTGTTCTGCTATAACAAGCAAGATCCTAAGGAGGATGTTAACACTATCCGAATGGAACGGTTTAATTGGGAATAGCTGAAATCCGATCGGATCAGTTTATCGGATCGGATATCCGCCCATCCCTACTTTTGTTTCTTTTTGGGGGTTCCTAGTTGTCAGCATCCTGACCCTGTCACTTTAGTTTGCTTTGTGCTTATTCAAGCTCTAGAGTTACTGTGTTTCTGCACCGTTTGCAATCTCCCTGCTTACCTACAGTTTTTGTACCATTTGCAGTCTCCTGTTCATCTGAACTCCTTCACTGCTTACACCTGGCAGCCACTCCCTTTTGGGTTCAGTGATTTCATTACTCACTCCAGAGTCCAGCAGCACACTGCTTCCTGATTTGAGACCCCCATGCTATTGCATTCCCTAACAGTATGTACTGTATTTATTTTCTATAGCTGCAGCATGCTGCCTTCTTACCAAACTCAGCGCTAACAGCTGCTCCCCACCTCATGCTGTCTCACTGTCCTCAGTGCTAACAGATGCACTTCACTTCACTTCATACAGTCTCATATACCCAGTGCTAACAGTTGTACTCTCACTCATGCAGTCTCTTAACTTACTCTGTGCTAACAGTTGCACTCCCATTCATGAATTCTCTCAATGACCTCACTCCTACTCATTCGGTCTATTGCTGTTTTCAATTTTACCAGTTGCACTCCCATTCCTGCACTCTCAGTTGCATCTCTCCCTCTCTCTACCTAGCAAGGCTCTGCCCCCTTGAAGTCCGCATCTTGAGGGTGGGTCCTTCGCTAGGGGCAGGGTCCTTCTCTTCTACCATTAGGGTGAGAAGGTCCTCTACTCTGGGAGGAGGTCTTTGGCCATGCAGACAGCATCGGCAGCTCTTCTTGATGTAGCATTTAAGACTTCAGCTGCTGGAGGGTGGTGCCTCCAAGTCCGAGGGGGCTCCTTTAGCTGCTGACAGCATCAGCACCACCTTCGAAAGCTATTCTTCCTACAGCCACCTAAGGTTCACCTGGTCTCCATTCTATACCCTCTCTTGTCCTTCCTGACCCTCAAGGGTGAAGACTGTACAATCCTCCTGTGTCCCTCCAGGGCTCGACCTTACCTCTCCTGAGTTTCGCTTTGGCCTTACCCCGCCTGGGTAGGTGCGTACCGTTCAGTGGTTCTTGCTGTCCTCCTCCACTGGGGGGGGGCCAGAAGGGTTCCCTTTTAGCTGCAGAGTCCATCAACTCACAGCATCCCAATTGCTTTCCTGTTACAAGGATAAAGTGAGAGCCCTCTCTCTAAAAATATTCCCCTAAATTAGGTCTCTAAATTGCAGTAGTGAGCCATCATTAATATCATCCCAAGCCTGGAAGGAAGGTGATCAAGGCCTTGGATCCTCAGAAGTTTCCCTCTCATAGGCATTTTTTCTTCTTCTCCATGCCAAAGGTCATGAAGGTTAGGTAGTCTGTAGAAGGTAGTTCTCCAGTGATTTATCTATATAGTACATGTTGACCTAGGTAGGTTTCCAGTTGAGTTGGGGTTGGATGGTGGCCTTCTTTCTGTTTTGCCTTTCCCTCTCTCCTTATGGAAGGCATGCCCCTTCTGATATCAATACCAATATTGTCAGTCATTGCCCAAGCTTGACTATGTCTGTTATAGGTCATCATTACAGCTGTCAATCCATGTTCATTCAGTTTCTGCATTCATCACTTGCTGCTCATCCTTTTTGGGGGCTCCTTCCTAAGGTACCTATAGCCTAAAGGAATTATATTCCTGTGGTAAACCTACATACGAACATACGAAGAAGCCAGCAGCAGAAGGCCATTTGGTCTATCAAGTCTGCTTGTGTTGTGGGGTTCAGAGCTTGAGCTACTGCCCCCTCTCCCCACTCCTCCCATCCTCCTTACCCATGACCCTTGCCCTCCTCCTATACCTGTCCCAGCCTCTCTTAAAGCTGCCCAATGTCTTCAATGAGATTACTTCTTCTGGCAGCGCATTCCAAGTGTCCACCACCTTATCTGTGAAGAAATGCTTCCTGACACCCTCCTAAACCTCCCACCCTCTAGCTTAAGACTGTGCCCCCTTGTGTTTTGGTAGCCACACAGCTTAAAGAGACTCTCCTTATCAACTTTATTGATCTCTTTCAAGTACTTGAAGGTCCCAATCATGTCCCCTCTCTCTGTCCTGTCTTCCAGGGAGTACATGTTCAGTGCCCTCAACCTCTCCTCATATGCCTTACCCTGCTAACCAGCTATCATCTTTGTAGCCCTCCTCTGGACCTTCTCCAGCAGGTTAATGTCCTTTTTGAGGTGTGGGCACCAGTACTGAACACCATACTGTAGATGCGGCCTTACCAGTGACCTGTACAAGGGCAGTATAACCTCCTCTCTCCTACTACTGATCCCCCTAGATATGCATTCCAGCATCTTGTTTGCTTTTGCTGCTGCTTTCTTGCACTGCATGGTGTGCTTCAGGTCACTAGTGATCATCACTCCCAGGTCCTTCTCCTCCTCTGATGCAGATACTTGGACTCCACCCAGGTAGTACTCTGTCCTAGGATTCTTGGCTCCAATATGCATAACTTTGCATTTCTTGCCATTGATGCCAAGCTGCCAGATCCTGGACCACCTCCCTAGCTTTTCCAGATCTTCCTGTAGGTCCTGTATCCCTTCAGTTGTGTCCACTCTCCCACAGAGCTTGGTGTCATCCGCGAATAGGCAAACTTTTCCCTTAATGCCATCCCCAGTGCCACTGATGAAGACATTGAACAACACTGGCCCTAGCACCGAGCCCTGCAGGACAGTATTGGTTACCTGTCTTGTGCCAGATAACTCTCCCCCCACAACCACCCTCTGGGTTCTGTCTTTCAGCCAGTTTTTCACACATCCGGCCATCTTTTCCTGAGCCCCGAGATCCACCAACTTCCTGATCAACCTTTTATGGGGTACAGAGTCAAAGGCCTTGCTGAAATCAAGATAGAGGATGTCTACTGCTTGGAGCTTGTCTACTGTCTTAGTGATACAGTCAAAGAAATCAATCAGATTTGTTTGACACAGTCTCCCCCCATGAGCTCTTGCTGCCTCACATCCTGGAGACCATGCTTCTCTACATATTCCACCAACCTTTCTTTTAGTATGGTCTCCATGAGCTTGTCCGCAATGGAGGTCAGACTGACTGGTCTGTAATTCTCTGGAAATACATCTAGGGGTGGAACCTCCCTCAAGAGGATTCCTCTGCCTTCACGGTACCCTGAAAGGATGGTAGTTCAAAGTGGGACAAGTCTGTGACTGGCCAAGTATCTATTCATCTCGGTCAACAACATAAGCATTCAGATTCAATCAGACCATCAATGAAGTTGCACAAGCATAACTCATCACTAACTTGTGTACACACACTGAAATCAAAGGCTATGACTGCAGTTCAATCGGTTGGCGCAATTAGCTACACACCCAGCCTGAGCTATGTAAGTCAGCTCCCTGCAGTCTCACCCAGATACATAGAAACATAGAATATGATGGCAGATAAGGACCGCTTGGCCCACCTAGTCTGCCCATTTCCCTACCTGATGGATAAGCGGCAGATTCTAGTTAATCAATAGCTTACTTCCTCCTACCCCCCCACTAGAATTGCCTTATGCCTGTCCCATGCATTCTTGAATTCTCTCACTGTTCCTGACTCCACAACCTCCTCAGGAAGGCTGTTCCATGCATCCACAACCCTCTCTGTGAAAAAATACTTTCTAACGTTACCTCTGAGCCATCCTTCCTCTATCTTCAAATTGTGCCCCCTTGTTCTTGCACATCTCTTCTTCTGAAAGATACTACCCTCTTGTACTTTAATTCCCTTGACATACTTAAAAGTTTCTATCATGTCCCCCCTCGCCCTCCTTTCCTCAAGGGTATACATATTAAGCTGCTTTCGTCTCTCTTCTTATGTCTTCTGGTGCAGACCCTGCACCATTTTGGTTGCCCTCCTCTGAACAGCCTCCACTCTGTCTATGTCTTTGCAGAGATGGGGTCTCCAGAATAGCACACAGTACTCCAGATGGGGTCTTGCTAACTGTCTGTGCAGAGGAATAACAACTTCCTGTTTTCTATTGTTGATGCCTCTCCCTATGCATCCCAGTATGCCCCCAGCCCTCCTTACTGCCTTCTCACATTGCTTGCCCACCTTTAGGTCATCTGATATAATTACTCCTAGGTCTCTTTCGATTTTTGTTGTTGTTATTAGCTCACCCCCATTGTGTACTCTTCCCCTGGGTTTTTGTTTCCCAGATGCATTACCTTGCACTTCTTTGCACTGAATCTGAGCTGCCACATATTTGACCATTTCCCTTTTCATTCTTTCCACCCCACCTTGTATATCAACCCTGTTGCAGATCTTTGTGTCATCTGCAAAGAGACATACCTTTCCTTCCAGGTGCTCTCCAAAGTCACTTATAAAGACATTAAAGAGGACCAATCCCAGTACTGAACCCTGCGGTATCCCACTAGTTACCCTCCTTTCTTCACTGTGGACTCCATTTTCTATTACCCTTTGCGTCCTGTTGTCCAGCCAGTTTTTTATCCAGGCTACCACCTTGGGACTCACTCCAACGCTGGCTAAGTTGTATATTAATCTTTTGTGTGAGACTGTGTCAAATGCCTTGCTAAAATCTAGGTAGACCATATCCACAGCCCCTCCCTGGTCTACTACTTTGGTCACCTAGTCCAAAAAATCTGTTAGGTTCATCCGACATGACCTTCCTGCTGTGAAACCATGCTGCCTTGGGTCCTGTGCCCCACTGGCCTCTAGGTACTCAACAATTCTTCCCTTCAGAAGTGATTCCATCATTTTCCCTACCACTGAAGTCAAGCTAACTGGTCTGTAGTTTCCTGCTCCCACTTTTGTGAAGTGGAATCACATTTGCCTCCTCCAGTCCTCAGGTACCACCCCATCCTCCCATGATTTGTTAAAGAGAGTAGTCAGTGGTGTTACTAGTTCTACCCTTAGTTCTTTTAGAATTCTTGGGTGAATCCCATCAGGCCCCATTGCTTTGTCCACCCTCAGTTTCAAGAGTTCTTTCTTTCCCCTGCCATCATTCCCTCCTCCTCCAGTGGCATGCCTCTCTGTCCCTGGGGGCTCCATCCTAAGGTACCTTTAGCTTAAAGGAATTATATTCCCGCTGTACCTCTTGGGGTAGAACCTTCCTCAAGAGGGTTCCTTTGCCTTCATGGTACCCCAACAGGTTGGTAGTTCCCTGTGGGACAGAGAGAGTGAACAACAAAAGTATCTATCTCAGTTAACAACATAAGCATTCAAATTCTATCAGACTATCAATGAAGTTGCACAAGTATAACTCATCACTAACTTGCGTACACACATTTAAATGATGTTACTTAGACTGTCTCATAGTGGAGCAGGGAAGGTGAGACAGAGAAGCAGAACTTGTTTCCAGGAGTTGGGTTTTGCTGCCCTTTCCCAGGGCAGAGTCCATGTGTGATGTCTAGATTATTGCTGGTGCGGCTACAGGCCCTGGCTATTTTATGCGCTGCTTGACATGAGTCTGCAGTGGGCAGCTGGAGTGAAACAGACAGTGCACTGAGCTGACTGTGTGGTGTCCCCATCTGAATGTCTGTCAAAGTTACTGTAGATTAAAATATTAAATCAGAATAAGCCGTTCAATATCAGATTACCTGTGGGAGATGTGCCCAGTTTACACAGTCTCTGAACAGCTGCAGAACTGATATATTTAGGGAAGAAAAAAAAAATAACAAAACTTAGGCAACGAGGGAAGCTAAAAAGGAACATTGGAGGGGCTACATTTATCTATCTATGCACCTATCTAGGTTCCTATCTGCGTATAACCCGGGTTCTGTGTAACAATGGGCTACTACCCCTGCCTGATGGGCTCCTGTATTGATTGCTGATTGGCTGGGCTAGGAGTCACAGGCAGCAAATATGACTGCTGTTGAAACAGTTTATACAGTGTCCCAACTTCAAAGTCTTGCAGCCAAACAGAATAGTTTTATTAATTACTTGTGCCACAGTCCATTAGATGCCACCTCTGCCCTATTGTCCAGTGGCAGAGTAGGGCTTGACAGAGTCTCCCCCTGCCTGTCACAAGAGCAATAGCGTTGCCCCCCAGGCTACAGGCAGACCCATTTATTTCTTCAGCAAGCCTGGGCTGCTCTTAAAGTTGTAGCACTCCCTTTTTAGTAATAGCGCTTAAGAGTGCTTGTTATAACACTTTATTTGTTCTCCCCCTTCTTCTTATGTGCCTCTGACCCCCCTTCTGCTGCTAGTGTCCCGGAGGGTCAGAGCACATGAAGGGGAAGTTCAGCCAGAGCTGCGGAATCAGCTTTCACAATGAGCGCCAAAACACTCCTTCAGAATCAGCAAAAGGCCGCCAGCTCGCATATTCGAGCAATGAGCTGTGCGGTGCTCACGGCTTAAACCACCAGACTGGCGGCCTCACTTTCACTTCACTCCTAGGGTCCCCCACAGTAACACGAACACCGGGGGCCACCAGGAGCATTTTGGGCAGCAACCTGGGACTGGATAAGCCCCACTCATGAGGGGGGGTTACACATGTATCCATCCATCCATCCATCCAGCAACAATAACTATCTGTCAACTAGCCATTTCCTTTGACCTCCAAACCTTCCACAACAAAAGAGTTGTGGTTCTCCCCACCCCCTGCTGTGGCTGTGTGGTCCCACTGCTTAGCACCACATTACATACTCCTCCCCCATGACATCATTACTTTCGACAGCCTTCCACACCACCATCCTTGGCACTCTCATTTTCTCCATATACTGCTTCTCCCTTGGCTGCTTAATCTCACAGTTTGCCTCCAGACACATCACTGTGCTGATGGCAGTGAACCCTATATCCCCCTTCAGCTCTCTGAAGGACTCTCTCTCTCTCTCTCCCCCTTCCTTTCATCAATGATGGCAATGCCTGAATGAGTCTGAACATCCTCTAACAAAACTGTCTCCAAATTAGAAGCCTTTCTGTTGGGCAGCAAGGACATACTCAAATGTCCTCTATCATCCTTAAGGGTTCTGTCCTTGGTTTTAGAATGAATGACAGCAACCTCAGTGTACTTCTTGCATTCTGACTCAGAACTCCCCTTTGTTTTCCACATCCCCCACATCTGGAAATCTTTCTGCTTCACTTCAAAACATTGCCCATGTTTAACCTTTATTGGCCAAACATCTGAAAAAATCCCAGTCCCAGCGCTCGTCTCCTGCCACCTCAATTACTAAGGCTCCAAACTCTGCTACCTGCAGTGCCAATATCCCTCACCCCAAGCTAGTGATCACCCACAGCAAGAACATTACATGCATCACACCATCCTTAAAGACCCCCAAAGCTGGTTCCAGTGAATTCAGTTCAGAATATCCCTCACTTTCAGCAGAATACATGGGCTTGCACCGCCCCATATCGCCAATGTTATTAGCAAATTCACTTGTCTCTACCTTCTTTGTTCCTCTGATATTGGTAGCCTCATTATCCTGGCCATCAGTCCCATGACAGTTGGTGGCGTTGGTGCTTTCAGTCTCCCAGTTCACTGTCTCAGCCTCCTTACTTAACCTATGACAAAACCTATCCCTTTTACTGGGCCAGTGACTTCTGACTCTGCAAACCCTTCCCGTCTTCTACCTAGCCCACTGAAAATAAGTCTGGTATTTATAATGCAAATCATCATTAGTGACTCCTTCGGACAATCAAGCCAGTGTAACATGGCCTACAGTAAGGCTAATAGGATTTATGCATGTACTGTATGTATGTATGTATTTATTTTTATCTGGGTGGGTGCACTGCTTCCAGGGACCATTTTCAGACACTACCTGGGCCATAACGATGGCACAAACAAGGTAAAAGTAAAGCAGGAACAAAAGGCACAGGGAACAGTGAGTAGTTACAATACATAGTGAAACATTGAGTGATACGAAACAAATGGTACAGAACTGAGCAAAACTGGATGTAAAGTGACCTCAGTGAAAGCACTTATAGTGCACAGAGTAAGTGGTAGTGCAGTGCCCAACATACAGTATATCGTTACAGTAACAACAGTTTTCAGAGTCAACTATATGAAAAAGCAACAATTTCCGGCATCAGTTGTGGCAGTACGGTTGCCCTTGGACAGTCTGCCATTTGGCGGGGGGGTGGCATTTACAGGTGATGGTAGTAATGAGGGAAGTACTGTAGTGGGATTTAAACTAGGGGTGTGAACCTAGGGTCCATACTGGAGCAGACAGGCTGTTCCAAAGATTCAGGTCAGCTGAAGAGAATGCCTTCAGGCCCATATATATGGTGACATGTGTGGACACTCTAATATTAGGTCCAGAGGCCTTGATGGCAAGGCTATGGCGTGAGTAGGGGGGAGAGGAGAGACATCTACGTTTCTCTGATGAATTTGTCAACTAGGCAGCTTAGGAGGTAGTCCTGGTGGGCTGGGGGGGCATCCTAGGGCTTGGTTGAGGGAGCAGTGATGTGTGGAGTAAGGTGCCATCAGAGCAAACCTACAGATGTTGTTGTATGTTGTCTTTAGCCTGGACAAGCCATAGGATGGGGTCTGCATGCAGATGGGAGAGCAGTAGTCCAGCAGGAGGAGTAAAATGCCCTGGGCAATGAGCAGTCTAACTTCTGGGGTCATAAAATCCTTGACCCTGTATCCAACTCCTAGTCTCTGGTTCACGCATTGGACGGTGAATCCGATGTGAGCAGAGTAAGTCAGTGTGGGGTTGAGGGTGACTCCCAGATAGTTGGAGGAAGTCACTAACCCAAGGGGTGAGCAGTCACAGGATCTGATGTGAGTAGAGGTAGTGTCGCCAGCCCACCTAGGTAGTCTGGGTTTAGATTTTAACAACATGTCCTTAATCTTCTGGTCATTTACTAAGAGTCTATTGGAAAGGACCCATTAATGGGCTGTAAAAGAGTTGCCCGTGAGTGTGGATGAATGTTTGGTCAGGGTCTTGGCACTTTGGTAGAGGATAAGGTCATCGGCATACAACAGCAAGTTGCATGTGATGCCATCGTTAGGAAGGGAGTTGACAAACAGGGAAACAGGATGGGTCTGAGTGTAGATCCTCGGGGGACCCTGGTATGAACCTCCCAGGCACTGGAGATTGCACCCACTGTTCAGACCGTTTGAGTTCGCCCAGAGAGGAAGTAATGAAACCAAGCTGTGGATGCGGCGGAGCATCCGATGCTGCTCAGCTTACTTAGCTGGATGTTGTAGTCCACCAGGTCAAAGACCTTGGTGAGATCTGCAAAAATGGCACTAGTGAGTTTGCCTTTATCCTTTCTTCTGAAAACATGGTTGGTGAAGCAAGCTAGGATAGTGGAAGTGCTGTGGCCCTTCCTAAAGCCATGTTGTTGGGGACAGAACAGGTTGTACTTAGGATGCTAGGGTGTATCGGAAAGGGCAATGACAGCAGGAAAAAGGAAGCACTACCTTTATGTAGGCCACTGATGAGGCCACACCTGGAATACTGTGCTCAATTCTGGAGTCCTTACTTAAGGAAGGACAGGGACAGGCTAGAAACTGTGCAACATGGGGTGTCCAAGATGATTCAGGGCCAACCAGGCAGATCTTACAAAGAACATCTCAAGGCACTGAACATGTACTCGCTGGAGTCCAGGTGAGAAAGGAGGATATGAGAGAGGTCTTCATGTTCCTGAAGGAAATAAACAAGGTGAACTGCAGGGAATTATTAAGCATGAGCATAGAGTAAAGAACCTGCAGTCCTGATTAGAAACTGGCAGGGGAAAGGTTTAAGAGGGATGTGAGGAAGTTTTATTTTACAGAAAGGGTGGTAAAGCCATGGAACAGTATTCCAGAGGAGGTAGTGTGTGCCAAGACCATAAATGGTTTCAAGCATGGCTGTGACAGAGTAAAGGATTTGGTGGTTGCTCCAGTCGGTAGCAGTAGTAAGGGGAGAAGGGGGTGGACTGGGAGGGGAAAAAACCTACAAGGACAACAAGTCCTGGGGCAGTTAGGGAACTCCGGGAAGACTAGATGGACCTGTGGTCTTTTACCGTCATCATTGTCTGGGTTTGTATGTTTCTAAGTACAGGTCACATTGGGATGTGGGGTGCACTTGAGAAAAACAGATACCTGCAAAACAAAAAAAAGTTGGGCACCCACCCTTCACTTGAAAGAAGATGCAGCTCAGAAAGTAATTGTTCATTCAAAATGGTGCAGGTTTTATTTGTGCCAAAGAGGATGACAAGTGCACAGATCAAACACCTGATGAGCAAGGATTTTTATCCAAAACACATCAGGCATTTGGTCTGTGCATTTGTCCATCTTGGCACCAAATAAAACCTACACCATTTTACATGAACAATGACTTTCTGAGCTGCATCTTCTTTCAAGTGAAGGGTGGTAAGTGCCAGACTTTTTTGGTTTTGTATAAATCTGTATTTAATATGTATAATTTTCAGTCTGTTAAGACTCCTGCTTCTGCTGTGAAATGTTTAAAATACATCCTGCAGCATTTTGCTGTAGACAGGGTACCTATTTGCCTGTCCGCCTGATATGATGTACGGTAGGTACTGTTCTGTGATTGCACAATTAAAAGAGTACATCATGAAGTGGATTTAGGTTTTGGACATTTACTCAAGAAGCAAACTAAACTGCATATATGCACACATATAGCTCCTATAGCCACAAACCTATGAGGAGATATATGTACACATATAGCTCCTACAGCCACAAACCTATGAGGAGATATATGTACACATACAGCTCCTATAGCCACACGCCTATGAGGAGATATATGTACACATATAGCTCCTATAGCCTCACGCCTATGAGGAGATATATGTACACATATAGCTCCTATAGCCACACGCCTATGAGATCTATGTACACATATAGCTCCTCTAGCCACTCACCTATGAGGAGATCTGTGTACACATATAGCTCCTATAGCCACTCGCCTATGAGATCTGTGTATACATATAGCTCCTATAGCCACATGCCTATGAGGAGATATATGTACACATACAGCTCCTCTAGCCACTCACCTATGAGGAGATCTGTGTACACATACAGCTCCTCTAGCCACTCACCTATGAGGAGCTCTATGCACACAACATCCCCTGCTAGTTCTTGTGTACAAACAGTTAAGGAGTTTGAGCCAGAGCGTCATGGAGCTGCCGGGCCAACTTCCGCCTGCCCCACGATCCCTACGGCTGACAGGCTAGTGTAGTCCAGGATTGATTTAGGTCTGTGTGTCCTTCAGAAGTCACCCAGCCGTGACAAAATAAGTTAAAGCGGCTTGTTCCCTTCCCCTAGGAAAACTTACTAGGCCATGCACAGACCCCCGCACACAGCTGATAACGTTAAATACCTTTGACAGATAAAAGAGGATTTGGGAGGCCGTTTTTAAACCTTTTGTTTCTAAGATATTAACTATTTAGAAGACAAATAAGAGAACACTGAAAGCTAGTTGCGTCTCCTGCTAGTATTTGTTCCTGACGGCATAAGACGATGTTAACAAGATAAAATGGAAAACTGAGTGCCTTTATGTTAACTGCTAATAGAGGATAATTAGCATATTTTTTGTATTTAATTATTTATGTATTTTTTTATAACCAGGACAGGCAAACAGAGATAAACAGAATTATGTTTTTAGTTGCTACTTGGTAAAGGGGAAGAGTGTATGTAGGAAGACTGGGAAGAATTAATCTAGAGGTTTGCAGTCATACACACAGGGCTTGTCTGTGTTAGGGACTAAGGAAAGAAGGACAGACAGACAAACACTGCCCTGTCCAGTTTAGCTCTAACACTGGTATTTAAGGTTGCCATCTCTTTGATTTGCTCTAGTCCCTTCTGTTAATTCCACAGCACTTCAGTCGTGCTGCAATAATTCTGCAATTATTCCCTTATCAGCTCTTTTCCTTCTGCCCCCTTTCATTACATTCTCCTCTGATATGAGGCTGTAAATGTGATGCCTGTTATGTAACTCACTGATGTAAAGCATTTTGAGATATGTTTGTGTGAAAGAGCCTGTGTATTGTACCATATTACTAAGGTACTCACTTGTTACTGACTTGCACTGTTCTGAATTAACGTATGGTACTGCAATGTATTGTATTCAAATGATAACAATGGGGATTATAAGGTAATAACTGTATCTGGGACTGCATAAACTCTGAGAACACTGGCCGAGCTACTGTATTTATGAAGTTCCAGCTCTGGTTATTACTGAGGTTAACCTCCACCATTATCGCTATTATAGATATTATACCGAAAAAAATGTAAATAAAAAATCAGAAGCAATGTTTTCAGACTAGCAGTAGATGTAAAAACTGAAAATGAGCTCCCTGATGCCCTCTGACAGGGGACAGTGGTGTATTTGTGTTAGCTATCACAATGCAGAGATCAGCCTACTGTCCCATTACTGAGGCTACTGTCCCATTATAGAATAACAGCACAGCAGCTCTATATTCTGATTGGCTGAGGGTTAACTGTTTCAGTGTCACATACCATACTCCACTGCCCTGTACTATATTGTACTGTACTGTGGTGAACAGCAGTGGATCGCAATATATTTTACTGCACACTACTGAACTGCATGGAATTAGAATGCACTGGACTCTGTTATACTATCTTCTACTGTAATGCAGTGTACGGTACTCTATTGTACTGTACTGCACTTTACAACAGGTGTACATGTACTACAAATCCTGTATCGTGATTGGCTGAAACTTGTTCCTGCAGTTGAATTGGAACATCACAACCAAAAGGTAAAAAGAAGTCCCTAGTAAGGCCAGAGATTGGGATCGATCAGAAAACATATTACTCAATCTTGCAGAGCCAGAACAGAGATTTAACTGACCTAATCTTACATTTTAATCTCAAGTGTCCTGCCACCCAGAAAACATTTCAAAAGTGGAATATTCAGAAAATATTGTTTTACAGAAGTGAATGTTTAATCATTTGATTAGTAAATGAAGTTGAGACTGAATGTTATAATATCAGTGGCACAACTGGAAGATGGTTTCTCCTGCAATCCTCAGTGCATGGCTGGAGATGGGTTTAAGTTACATCCTCAGTGGCAGAGCTGGGAGATGAGTTCTCCTGCCATCCTAAGTGGAACAGTTGCAAGATGGTTCACATGCGATCCTCAGTGGCACGGCTGGAGATGGGTTTGAGTTCTATCCTCAGTGGCATGGCTGGGAGATGGGTTCAAGTAGGATCCTCAGTGGTACGACTTGGTGATGGATTTGCCTGTGATTCTCAGTGGCACAGCTGGGAGATGGGCTCACCTGTGATCCTCAGTGCATGGCTAGAGATGGATTTGCCTGCAAACCTCAGTGGTACGGCTGGAGACGGGTTTGCCTGCGATCCTCAGTGGCACAGCTGGAGACAGATTTGTCTGTGTGCTTCAGTGGCATGACAGGGAGATGAGCTCTCCCTCGAACCTCAGTGGCACAGCTTGAGATGGGTTTGCCTATGATCCTCAGTGGAATGGCTGGGAAATGGGTTTGCCTGCAGTCTTCAGTGGCACAGCTGGGAGATGGGTTCTCCTGCGATCCTTTGTGGCATAGCTGAAGATGGGTTTGCCTGCAATCCTCAGTGCATGGCTGGAGATGGGTTTGCCTGCTATCCTGAGTGGCACAGCTGGAGATGGGTTCACCTATGATCCTCAGTGGCATGGCTGGGAGATGGGTTTGCCTGCAATCCTCAGTGCATGGCTGGAGATGGGTTTGCCTGCAATCCTTAGTGGCACAGCTAGAGATGGGTGTGTCTGTGATCCTTAGTGGCACAGCTGGAGACTGATTCACCTGCAGTCCTCTGTGGCACAGCTGGAAATGGGTGTGTCCGTGATCCTTAGTGGCATGGCTGGGAGATGGGTTTACCTGTGATCCTCTGTGGCACAGCTGGAGATGGGTTTGCCTGCGATCCTCAGTGGCACGGCTGGGAGATGGGTTTGCCTGCAATCCTCAGTGCATGGCTGGAGATGGGTTTGCCTGCAATCCTTAGTGGCACAGCTGGAGATGGGTGTGTCTGTGATCCTTAGTGGCACAGCTGGAGACTGGTTCACCTACAGTCCTCTGTGGCACAGCTGGA
Organism: Neoceratodus forsteri; assembly: GCA_016271365.2. Taxonomy (NCBI): domain Eukaryota; kingdom Metazoa; phylum Chordata; order Ceratodontiformes; family Ceratodontidae; genus Neoceratodus; species Neoceratodus forsteri. Next base: position 98,469,008 of record JADMNL010000034.1, on the reverse strand, counting down.
AATGGGTGTGTCTGTGATCCTTAGTGGCATGGCTGGGAGATGGGCTTGCCTGCTCAGCTCAGTGGCACAACTGGGAGAAGGGTTTTCCTGTGATCCTCTGTGGCATGACTGGAGGTAGGTTTGTCTTCGATTCTCTCTGGCACACCTGAAGATAGGTTTCCCTGCAATCCTTAGTGATCTGGCTGGGAGATGTGTTTGCATTCTAGCTTCAGGGGCATGGATGGAAGATGGGTTTGTGTGCTATCTGCAGTGATGCTGTTGGGAGATGAGTTTGCATGAGATTCTCAGTGGCACGGCTGAGAGATGCATTTGCCTGCGATCTTAAATGGCACGGCTGGAAGATGGATTCACCTGCGATCTTCAGTGGCACAGCTGGGAGATGAGCTTGCATGGTATTCCTGGACTCTCACACAACAGCCAACTGTGACTTTCTGTAACAGTTTGTTATGAAATTGCTACTCTTTTGTTAATTATTTATTAACTGAATCCTTTGTTCAACATTTTATCAGATAATTTGTACTATGTAGTTGAAAATTAATACAATGAATAATTAAAAAAAATAGCCTACTGTGACTTGGGGGGTCACAAAGGTGAGGATCTCAGCTCAAGTGAGAGAAAGTATAGACTGCCTTGTCTTCTTGCACTTTGTCAGCTGACAAAGAAATGTACAGTGACATCAAATTTGAAGGCAGCCATTTGCCCTCCCAATGGAAAGAAGGATGTAGGAATGGTGATTCATAGCCACAGGATAGGGGCGGAATGGCCTAGGGGAGAGTTAAATTAAAAGCATTTTATAAACTATGCATCATCCGTGGAAGCTTAAATACATGCTGGCATGTCACAGTCCACAGATTTCAGAACAAGGTGCAAACTAACTCAAAAACATAAGGGCCATGTGACTTATAAACAGACACTGTCAATCTTTAACAGGATAAGCAGTGGCTTAGGGGTCAGGACAATCATGGTACAGAGCTGATCTACTGAGCATCCTCTGCTGTGCCCCCCCCCCCCACGGACCATTAATGAACTCTTTTATTACATCAAGAATTGATTTATCTGCCTTTGTTAACACTGGTTACTGAATACTGAGCTAACTCTGACAGCCCAGTGTATAAATAAAGCATCCATTATAAATCCGGATCCTCATGTCGCTGGAAGGAATGCCTGATGCGGCTGTGGTGTTCATGCGTTGTCTGATCTAACAGAGATGTCAGCTTGAATTGCCTCACATATCCTCCTATTTATACTGCTAAAGCTGTGCAGTGACCTTGGGAACTGCTGTCAGAGCTGCAAGCAAATGACTTTTGGTCAGCTCCTACGTGCTTTGGGCAAATGTACCCAATCACAAACAACACAGAGCTGCTAGGGCCTCTGCTTTGGAATATGATGTCCCATTTTTTAATCCGAGACAGGTCCAGATGGAAGTCTGTATCTTCATGAACTGACTTTGGACCCTGTAGTCTCTCACTGTTTTGCAAGATTATGGTTATACACATCTCTGACACAAGAAGAGTCCAGACCAGGGCAGCTGCTTATTTCTTGTGGGAGTAATTTACCTTCACCCCGAACATAAAAATGTCCTGAGAGAAGGGTGGGGCTGAGGCTACTACAAGTGTCCTGAGAGGGGATGGGGCTGGGGCTACTGCAAGTGTCCTGAGAGAGACGTGGGCCTGGGCTACTGCAAGTGTCCTGAGAAAGGGGTGGGGCTGGGACTACTGCAAATGTCCTGAAAGAGGAGTGAGGGATAGGACTACTGCAAATGCCCTGAGAGAGGGGTGGGGCTGGGGCTACTGCAAGTGTCCTGTGAGAGGAGTGGGGCTGGGGCTACTGAAGTGTCCTGAGAGGTGGGGCTGGGGCTACTGCAAGTGTCCTGAGAGGGGTGGGGCTGGGGCTACTGCAAGTGTCCAGTGAGAGGGGTAGGGTTGGGGCTACTGCAAGTCCCTGATAGGGGTGGGGCTGTCACTGCTGCAAGTGTCCTGAGAGAGGGGTGGGGCTGGGGCTGCAAGTGACCTGAGAGGGAGATGGGGCTGAGGCTACTGCAAGTGTCCTGAGGAGGAAGTGGGGCTGGTGCTACAGTGTCCTGAGAGAGAGGGTGGGGCTGTGGTGCTGCAAGTGTCCGAGAGAGAGAGAGGGTGGGGCTGGGGCTACTGCAAGTGTCCTGAGAGAGAGTGGTGCTGGTGCTACTGCAAGTGTCCTGAGAGAGGAGTGGGGATGGGGCTACTGCAAAGTCCTGTGAGAGGAGTGGGGCTGGGGCTACTGCAAGTGTCCTGAGAGGGGTGGGGCTGGGGCTACTGCAAGTGTCCTGAGAGGGGTGGGGCTACTGCAAGTGTCCTGAGAGGGGTGGGCTGGGGCTACTGCAAGTGTCCTGAGAGGGGTGGGGCTGCAAGGTGTCCAGTGAGAGGGTAGGGTTGGGGCTACTGCAAGTGTCCTGACAGGGGTGGGGGCTGTCACTGCTGCAAGTGTCCTGGGGGGTGGGGCTGGGGCTACTGCAAGTGACCTGAGAGAGAGGTGGGGCTGGGGCTACTGCAAGTGTCCTGAGACAGGGGTGGGGCTGGTGATACTGCAAGTATCCTGAGAGAGTGGTGGAGCTGTGGATACTGCAAGTGTCCTCGAGGGGCGGGCTGGGGCTGCTGCAAGTGACCTGAGAGGGAGATGGGGCTGGGGCTGCAGCAAGTGTCCTGAGAGGAGTGGGGCTGGGGCTACTACAAGTGTCCTGAGAGAGGGTGGGGCTGGGGCTACTGCAAGTGTTCTGAGAGAAGGGTGGGGCTGGGGCTACTGCAAAAGTCCTGAGAGAGATGGGTGGGTGGGGCTACTAAGAGTACAGAGAGGGTGGGGCACAGATACCGCAAGAGTCTGAGCGAGTATGGTGGAGATGGGGTTACTGCAAGAGTCCTGAGAGACAGATGGGGTGGGGCTGGGCTACTGCAAATGCCCTGAAAGAAAGGGTGGGGTGGGGCTAGGCTGCAACAGCATTCTTTAATTATGAGTGTCTGTTTATGTACAGCATGGCCCCTGCTTTCTTTTAGTCAGGCAGTTTGTGGATCATCTGAGGAGGGCAGACAATAATTGACTGATAGTGAATGGAAACTATAGCCCCTCCCCAATAAACCAGTAGTGAGCAAAAGTATAAGCAGTAACAGTGGCTGACTGGGGTATGCTTCTCAAGTCCTATAAGTACATGCGCTTCTTAACCCTGTATTAATGTATTAAAATTAAAAAAAAAAACTTTACAAGTGAAAAAAAAGAACATAAATGTGGTGACTATGTACTCTTTTAGTCGATCTAGGGATGCTGTAAACAATAAGCCACCCACTTTGCCCCAACCTTAGACTTCTGTAATGAATGCACCCACTTTGGAATGACCTCAGGATTCTGTAATGAATACATCCACTTTAGCACAACCTTAGACATCTGTAATGAATGCACCCACTTTGGAATAAGCTCAGGATTCTGTAATGAATGCACCCACTTTGGAATGACCTCAGGATTCTGTAATGAATGCACCTGCTTTGGAATGACCTCAGGATTCTGTAATGAATGCACCCGCTTTGGGATGAACTCAGGATTCTGTAATGAATGCACCCGCTTTGGAATGAACTCAGGATTCTGTAATGAATGCACCCGCTTTGGAATGACCTCAGGATTCTGTAATGAATGCACCCACTTTGGAATGAACTCAGGATTCTGTAATGAATGCACCCGCTTTGGAATGACCTCAGAATTCTGTAATGAATGCACCCGCTTTGGAATGAACTCAGGATTCTGTAATGAATGCACCCACTTTGGAATGAACTCAGGATTCTGTAATGAATGCACCCACTTTGGAATGACCTCAGGATTGTGTAATTAATGTAACCACTTTGAAATGACCTCAGAATTCTGTAATGAATGCACCCACTTTGGAATGACCTAAGGATTGTGTAATGAATGTTCCCACTTTGGAATGAACTCAGGATTCTGTAATGAATGCACCCACTTTGGAATGACCTCAGGATTTTGTAATTAATGTACCTGCTTTGGAATGACCTTAGGATTGTGCAATGAATGCACCCACTTTGGAACAACCTCAGAATTCTGCATTGAATACTCCCACTTTGGAATGACCTTGGAATTCTGTGATGAATGCACCCATTTTGGAATAACCTCAGGATTGTGTAATGAATGCACCCAATTTAACACAACCTCAGAATTCTGTAATGAATGCTCCCCTTTTGGAATGGCCTCAGGATTCTGTGATGAACATACCCACTTTGAATGCCCCCACTTTGGAATGACCTCAAAATTCTGCAATGAATGCTCCCACTTTGGAATGCCTCAGAATTCTGCAATGAATGCTCCCACTTTGGAATACCTCAGAATTCTGCAATGAATGCTCCCACTTTGGAATGACTTCAGAATTCTGTAATGAATGCACCCCCGTTGGAATGACTTTATTATTCTGTAATAAAAAGCATCCACTTTGGCACAATCTCTCCAATCTCAGCTTGCAGTTGTGCTAGCTCCTCTCTGGTGTTGTTGGCTTTGATGTTGCTGGAGCTGTCCCATGTCCCTGCTGTTCCTGGGCCCATGTGACCATCTTGGAATTGGTCAAACTATGCGCAGCCACCTCAGCAGCACAGGAGGACCACTCCACCACCACCACTCACCTCCTCCTGTTTCTTGGCCTCCCACTGGCTCAGGCAGTGGATTTTCATGTGGATTTGTTGCCCACTGGTGCCTAGACAACTGCCTTCTTCCTATGACTGACAAGTGTGTTGCATGAATTGCATTTGGCAACACAGTCATCGTTGGGTTCATGGTATGAAATTCCCATACAAAGGGAGACACTGGCTGCTTCCTTGCATGGGGCACTAAGGAGTCAGAAGATGAGGAACAGGCATGTGGCTCCTCAAGGGGATCAGCCACTGGTGACGGTGGTACCATGGTGGGCATAGAGGGTTCAGGCTACTGTTGCTCTGGGGGCTGTTGCTGTGGAGCTGTTGGGGGGGCTGCTGAATCACCACTCTCACCCACTGCCCCACCTCCTGCGTCTGGACCTGGTGCTCTCTGATGAAGGTGTATGGCGCCACCACGAGTCTGAAAATGATCTGCGCTCAATTCCATCTTAATATAAACAACAGAGAGAGAGAGGAAAGAAAGGACAAACAGAAACAAAGGGAAAAAGGGACACTAGAGCTCTATAACTAAAGAAATATAGCTAAAATATAGAAGAAACAAAAACAAAATTACTCCTAAGAACACAAACAAATCAAAATGAAAAAAAGAATAAAACAAAGCTGCTACAATAATGAAAGTTATTTATTTACATATATCAAACAAGATGCTTAGCTTTCAGGTTCCTATGTCCTCCACTGACTAACACTGCAAACCCAAAAGTGAAGTAGACTCACTGTACAGTGAGATGTACCATGTGACCTGCTGAAGCTCTTCCTCCATGTGACACTGTAACACTTGTTTACCAGTAGCCTCTTTTTTTTTTTAAATATTATTCCTTTTTATTCACCATCTATTCATGTTCCCAGCAGTAACCCCTCAGCCCCGTCATCGACCCATCTCATGGACTTGCAGGTTAACCACTATTTGCAAAGAGCCACGTTTGGCAGGTGGCCTGCCACATAGGGTTGCGCGGTACCTGCGAGGACTATCGAGAGAGCTAGGGCATTTTCCTCCTGGTTTTTCTTCCCCCAGGGAGTAGGCATGCAATGCAGTCATGCACATGCACACTGATGCACCTGCATGCTACGTCAACAGACTCCCCCCATGTCTAGTGCTCCTGCAAGTGCTGTTGCCCAGCTTCCGCCATGGCAATCAAGTAGTGGTACTCAGAAATCCCCTCACCCAGGGAGGAGAGCTGGCACTGGGAAGCTAAATTCTCCCTCTCCCGGCTGGCCCTCGAGTGACCCTGGTCCATTCCGGAACCAGAGTCACCGGCATGGGTGGTGATAAGACACCCAGCGCCTCAGCCCTCCATGCTACTTGGCCAGTCAGTAACCTCATTTTGACAAAAACTTCACTCAAATGTACCCCAAGGATGAAGTTGCAGGCTGAGCTGCCAGGCAAAGTTGTAAAAGGCTAAAGTACTACTAAATAGCAAAAATTTGTGAATTGATTCATGAAGGTGAAGTCGTCGAATTCTCCTTAACTTTGCAACATCTCTACCCACAGTACTACACACTTTTTCTTGCCTTATTGCATCCTAAATAGTAACTAAAAACAAAACAAACTACAAATATACAAAGGTAGCTTCCCCAGTCACTGAGCAAGCTATTCCATGTTTATTACATTGCAAAACACAAGCAATCAGCGGGCTGTGACAGCTTCACCAATCAGTGCAAAAGCTTGTGCACTGGGCCCAACACCCCAGCAGCTTGGTACCAATTTACACTGGTTAAGGGAAAGCAGTTCTAATATTTCTGAGAACTAAATATGTTTCAGGAAGGGTGCTGACAGACCATTTATAAGAATAATTTTGAACAAATTACCGGAGAAGTGGTCAGGTAAGAGAGAGATGTTCTGATATGCTTTGCATGCCCCTGTCTGGGAAAAGAGAGCTTTGAAACATGGGACTTTTAGATTTTTAAAAATGATTTGTCTGTGCAGTGTTTTTAAAGCTGGTGTTCTAATCTATAGTCCATCACTGTACTGTATGTGCCTTCCCAATTTAGAGAGACAACCGCTGGGTTCTATGTCCATAATGGCAGTGTGTATGTGTGCGCGCACGCATGCGTCCATGTGTGTGATATTGTGTGTGTATGTGATGTGTATGCACGTGTCTGTGATACATGTTTTTGTGTGTGATGTGTATGCTTGCATGTGTGTATGTGATGTGTATGTTGCACGTGTGTGTGATGCATGTTTGTGTGATGTGTATGCATGTGTCTGCAATATGTATGCCTGCGTGTGTGTGTGTGTGTATGCTGCACGTGTGCATGATGCATGTTTGTGTGGGTGATGCGTATGCACACATGTGTATGTGATGTGTATGCATGTCTGTGACACATATTTCTGTGTGTGATGTGTATGCTTGCGTGTGTGCTGTGTGTGTTGTATGTGTGCGTAATGCATGTGTGTGTGTGATGCATATGCGTGTGTGTGCGTGGGCATGATGCACAATGGACTAACTCACAATATGCAAGTAATCTCCAAGTGTGAGGGAGGAAGACCATAACTGATGAGTGTCTAAGCCATGAGTCCATAATGAAACTCCTACCCCTCACTAGTGGTAATAAACTACATATCTTGAGCCAGGTCATACTGTATCCCCTATTTATTCCTCATCACTTGGTGAGAGCAACATACAATCGCTGTGATGTCATCAGCATCATTAGATCAGTGTTCCACAGGTTAAAAGTCTAACAGATATGCAAAAAAAAAAAAAACTCTTTATGACATCATTGGGGGTGAAGATCATTGGTAATGATACTTTTGCAGAGAAGATAACAGAGAGGATAACTGATGGAAAACCGTAAGTAATGAGGCTGCAATTACATTAAGCAGCAGTGCAACAAAATTGGGCAAACATTTGACCCTACCTTTTCTTCACTAAAAAATAGTTCAGACATCTTCTAGTTTTAGTTGATGGTAACATGTTCTAGTTCCACCAAAATTCAAGTATTGTATAAATGTTTTTATTTTTTTCTCAAGAAAAAAAGATGGCTACCACATTTGGCTTAGAAATACCATTGCAGATCTTGCAAGGGCTAGGACTGAGAAAAAAAAAAACCATGGTGAGCAGCATAGGAGGTATCTAGAAAAGCAGATTTGACGAGTATGCTAATATTTTTATTAATTGTACTAGAAAGTACTGTAGCTCTTCAGAAAAACATTTTTCGTTGCACTGCTGCTTCAGGGGGTTATGTGGCATAATAAATATAAACCACAAGGTCTAAGGCAAACAAATGTACTCACATGAAAAGATAAACACTGAGAGCTGGTTCAGAGCTAGGCTCCAGTAGTTCTTGGCAGAGAATACTGTGTTTATGACTGCTAGGATAACAGGGATGGACTAGCTGGACCTTTGCTCACACTCTCTCTCTCTCTCTAAATGTTTCTGCATGTCTATGTTACATTTCTGGTACATCTGTTAAGGATCGCAGCTCAGTGTTTAAACAAAATGCAACCATCTCTCAGAAGGTAGCTACAAACCAGTTGTCGTACTTAACATGTCAGAATTCCAATGACTGCAGCCAAGTGTAAACAAACAAGGTGTGAGCCTGCCTGTTTTCACTGTGTCCTGACATGGACAGCTGAAAGCATAGGATTTAATCTGTTCTGGCAGCCAGTGATCGATTATGCAGCAGGAACCCAAATCAAAACTAAGCCATGCCTGGCGACCAAACTGGAGAGAGAAACCAGGATTCCTACAGAATTCACTTATATAGAAACACAGATGCTGCCAGCAGAAAAAGGCCTTGGGAACCTTCGCATCTGCCTGGCCATACCTTCCTAATATGGATTTTGTGATGGTCCCAGTGGCCCATCGCTCCCCCATTCCTCCCTCCCTTTTTGCACTGTCTTCACCAGTCCTTATGCCTGTCTCACCCATGCTTAAATCCTCTCACCAATTTCAGACTACCTCCATTGGCAGCCTATTCCACTCTTCAACCACTCTCTCCGTTAACAAATGTTTCCTGATGTCCCCTTTAAAATCTCCCCTTGCCAGTTTCACCGAGTTCCCCCTGGTGCTGGTGTTACCACTCAACTTAAACAACTCTCCACTGTCTATTCTGTTAATCCCATGGACGTATGTGTACATCTCTATCCTGACCCCTCTCTTTTCTTGCCTCCTGTATGTAATGTAATATATATTAAATTATAATCAATAAAGAATTCACTTTCACTATAGTAAATACAGACTTCACTTCTACTGTTATAACATGCACTTTCTCTAAGATACAATCAAATACTTTATTTGTTCAACTCTTGATGAGTCATTACAATAACAATTTACAAAACCAGTTAATACAATATACAGTTTGCACACATTTTAAAAGAGAAAATATAACATACATATTTAAATTTCCACATGGAGAAGGAACATTTTTTGTTTTGAACTGTGCAATAGGGAATGTACTGTGTGCAATGTTTTTGTTCTTTCTTCAGTTCACATAGGTTATATAATTTACCATTTCAACAGTACCGACATTTACAAGCAAATATAAAGTGCGTTTACTAGTAGATGTCACGACAAATATGAAGGAAGAAATTATTTCCTTAACAACAATCTGTAAAATCAATATATGCTGTATAATCAATATATGTTAATCTTTTTGTGAATAAATATATTCCAATGGGTAAGGCTTTAGAAAATGTTATACTCTAACTTAGAGTAGTATAGCATGTAAACAAGATGTCTCTACCCGGGAATAGTTTAAACTTGAAGTAGTTTGTAGTCTCCAAAAATATCCCATCATTGAATATCATAAAAGGTTTCTCATTTTAAGAAACCATAAAAAGTTGTTACTCCAAAAGAAAAGACTAGCCTACATTTTGTTCACACCTATCTTGAGAGTGAGCTTGATGGTTATTGCACAACATTTCTGCGCAAGTCCATTTTAAGTATTTTTAACATGTCTTTTGTGACATAATCCAAGTGAGGAGTCATTAGGATCCTTAAAGTCTCTTCCTTTCTGAATATGTTAGATGAAAAATAATATGCAATGGATGCATTTCTCATATGTTCATACCGAACAATAATGAAGAACATGAATAGGAATTTCCAGCTCATTTTGGCCACAATCGCAATATAGATCTTGAAAAGTAAATTTGTTTTTGGAGAAGATGTACCGTAAAAATTTAGATGGATATTTATTTATTTGTTTTTGATTATCAGGTAAGCACACTAGACAACCAGACGCCTATTTTCAGGTGCGACCCGGGAGATTACAGAGATACATAAATGGTTATTTCAGGGATACATACATGATTTTACAGAGATACATACATGATTACAAGGATACAATCAGATATAGCTGGAAAAACAATAAGAGCAGGTACAAGTAAGAGCATCAGACATAAACGAGGTAAATGAAGCAATAGCAGGGGACCTTATCTATCCAGTGGTAGGAAGGTAATAGCATCATACAAAGGAGGCCAGCTGTCGGCTATGAAATATCAGCCAAACACGACATCTGGAGGCTAGGGGTTGAGGTGTACATCAAGGAGATTACAAAAGGGGATAGGAGAGGCGAAAGGAGCACTTTGCTGGAGCAAGGAAGGCTCCTTGTTATCAGATAATCTGAACCCTTGTATGATTCACTGGAGGGGAAGGTCATGATACCCTACAGCATAGAGCCGAAGGAACAGTGGGGCAAGCGACAGGAGTAACTTAAGTGCAGAGGCAGGGAAGGGCAGACTTGAGGAAGCCCCAGAGGGAAGCCTTAAAACAGGAATGGGAGGCGGAAGAGCGAGTGCTCGCTGGCAGGGAGATATAACTTAAGACGGAAGTTTGTAAAGCTAGCACTATATCTTTTGTCAAAAAGAAAAAGTAAATATGGTTCTAGAACATCATTTATGTTATTTTGGGCATACCACCCATGTAATGTCAATGTCCTAATTCTCGGCATATCAATATTAAATTAAATTAGCTTTGGTTTAATTTTAATTAATCTTGCATAATCCTGTGAAATAACTATCTTCTTGAGAATATCATTCCATAAGTGATCCAATTTCATAAGTTTTAACATATCTAAAACCTCTTTCAGCCATGGCGAAGTATAATTTCTGATAATCCAGAATGCTTTTTCATCCATGCATTTTTTAGTCAACCTATTTGGATCTAAGCTTGTACTTCTAATCACGTATGCTATTTTAGCTGAAAGGGCTAAGTATTTAATTTTTGCCCCACCTAGTTCTAACCTAGCTATTTCTGAAGTTGTTGATTGAGGTATTTGTGGTATCGTTCTATATAATTGGGTAAAGGATTTTTCCAATTGTTTTCCATATTTTTATCATTCCATATCTCATCTGCATAAAGAGCAGTTCTTCATCTCCGCTGCAAATAAAATGGAAGCGACAGAGTAACCTCCATATATAGTGCTAAATCTCAATAAAGCATTCTTTGACTGACTTATTCAATGTATACGTGATATGTTGTCTTACAGTTACTTGAAAAATAAAATCCTAAGTATTGATAACTAGAAACCACCTGCAAGGGAATGCTGTTAAGGGACTGTGAATTTTGAACTATGTTTTCCTACTGTTAAGACCTGTGTCTTTTTGATATTAATAATGAACCTATTTTGTAATACAATATTGTTGTAATAACATAAGCTGTCTTTCTAATCTCACCAGAGAGACAAGAGATCAGTGCCAGGTCATCCACAAACATGAGCGCTGGCACTAAATTCCTCCAGCAGAAGGAGAATGAGAGGCCACTGTCAAAAAGTAGTTGGAAGATAATTAAAAAAATTGAAAAGCAAAGGAGCCAAAATACAACCCTGCTTCACACTCTGATTTGTATCAAAAGGATGTGAAACACTACTCTTCAAATTATTCCTCACTGTAGTCTAGTTATTAGAATAGAGATCAATAATCATTCTCAATATTGTGTAATTCATTTCTAAATCATACAATTTGCCCCAAAGGAGTGATCTATTTACTCAATCAAATGCACCTTTAAAGTCCGCAAATGCCAGATAAACAAGTATTCATTTTTTTAATATAGTATTTTTCCATGATAAGATGCAAAATAAAGCACTGAGCAATGGTTAAATAACCTCTTCTAAAACCTGCCTGATATATGCTTAAAACATTATGGTATTCTAACCAAGTGTTTAATCTAGTTAAAATTATTCTTGTAAAAATCTTGCCTGGGCAATCAATTAGAATTATTGGTCTGCAATTTTCAAGGAGATTTGGATCTCCTTTTTAAAAATTGGTACTATTATATGGCACTATTATATTGCCTTTCAATGCATGAGGTATATAATTATCTGCTACAATTTTATTGAATAACACTCCACCATTGCAAATGTATTTTGTAGAGAAATTGAGGGATCTTGTCAGGTATTGGTGCTTTGTTTGCTTTAGTTTGTTTAATAGCCTCAGACATTTCATGTGGAGTAATAGGCAAAGGGAGATGGGCATCAAATCATTTTAAAAGAATGGCATTTCTAGAACCAATAACTGTATTATCAGAATTTTTTTGTAATAGGGGACCCATGTCAATGTTGGTATATGTGCTGAGATATTGGAGGCATAACTGCCTGTGCCCTTTGCCACCAACAATGAAAATTACTTTGAGTCACCTAATTGTATGATTTATAACATATGAGACCATTGTTTTACCTGGAATAAATGGCATTGAGAAAGCAAACACTTCTGGTATTCCTTTCTGGATTTATTCAGAAATGCATAATTCCCTTTTGATAGATTACGTTTTATGACTCTTGTAAATCGTAACATAATAAATAATAATAAAAAGCTTTCTTTTTATGGCACTTTTCAAATACCAAGGTGCCGCACAACATTTAAAATAGATTATACAGCTCAGTGCCTTTACAATATAAAACATCAACAAAACAAACAATACAATTGAATAAGAACCTAACTGCCAAAAGCTTGCATCCATAATTAAGTTTTCAAATCCTGTTTAAATCCCTCCACGGTCGCACACTCCCGTTACCATCAGGGTAGAGAATTCCAGAGGGTGGGGGCCGCAAACATGAATGCCCGGACCCCTGAAGATTTTAAACATACCCTTGGGATCTCTAGCAACCCCTCGTCGGCTGAGCGGAGTGACCGTCCAGGGCAGTAGGGAACTAGGAACTCTTTCAAGTAGTCCGGGCCCAGAACATGTAGGGCTTTAAAAGTCAGAAGACTGACTTTAAAGGTGATCCGCCACTGCAAAGGCAGCCAGTGCAGTTGGTGCAGCACCGGCGATATATGACTGGACCGCAAAGTTCCTGTCAAAAGCCGGGCCGCAGCGTTCTGCACCAACTGCAGGCAGCAGATTTCCACCCCAGGTAGCCCTAGGTAGTGATTTGCAATAGTCCAAGCGCAAGGACACAAAGGCATGGACCAGCGTAGGAAGATCACCGGACAGAACAAGGTGCTTAATCCTGCAGATATTCCTCAGATGATAAAAAGAGTTTTTAACAACAGCAGATACCTGTGAATGCAAGTAAGTCTTGCGTCAAAAATTACCCCCAGGTTCCGCACCTGTTCAGAGGTCGGGAGTGATACGCCTCCAAGACATAACCCTAAGGGCAAACCAACCCCCAAACCTCCTGTCCGATGTGCCGGATCCACAACCAGCACCTCAGTCTTATCCGAGTTGAACTTCAGCCAACTCGAGTCCATCCACTCCTGGATTTCTGTGAGGCAGTTATTAAAGACTGAGAGAGCTCCATCCTGGTCAGGTGCAAAAGAAAGGTAGAGCTGGGTATCATCAGCATAGCAGTGAAACCTCAGCCCATACATTCTTACAATGTCTCCGAGGGGAAGCATATAAACTGTGAACAACATGGGGGACAATACTGAACCCTGAGGGACCCCACAAGACAGAGGAACTGGGTCTGAGGAATAAACCAAAGACACCACTCTCTGTGTTCTCCTGGTGAGGTACAATGTAAACCACCTGAGGACTACACCACAAAATCAGCAGATGAACCTCAGACGGTTGAGCAGTACCCCATGGTCCACAGTGTCAAACGCTGATGAGAGATCAAGAAGAACCAAGATGGAATGGCTCTTCCAATGTCTAGCCATCAGGAGATCATTGAGCACCCGAATCAGCGCTGTCTCAGCGCTATGCCTCTTTCGAAAACCGGACTGGAGGGGTTCATAGATCTCATGGATGGTCAAATGGTTCTCCAGCTGTATGGCGACTACTTTCTCAGTCATCTTCCCTAGAAAGGGAAGATTTGAGATCGGTCTGTAGTTGGCATGGCAGTCAGGGTCCAAAGACGCTTTTTTCAAGAGAGGTGTTACCACCGCCTCCTTCAAGGAGCTAGGAAACTCACCTGTTTCCAAGGAGCACCCGACTATCCGTGCAAGGACCGTACCGATGATATCAATACAACCCAAAATCAGGGAAGTCGGTCCTGGATCCAAACTACAGCATGTAGGGCGCATACCCAGGACAATCCATGTGACATCCATGAACTCTGGTTGGTCGAAGGCACTCCAGGATAACTGAGGGGCAGCAGCCTCACGCTGGTCCAGAGCAACACTCATAGAGTGTGCTGGATGGAGCACCGCCCTGATGTCGGCCACCTTATTAGCAAAGAATCGAGCAAAGTCATCGCACTCAACTTGGGAAATGCTTTCTGCACTTGTAGGCAGGCTGGGTTGCACAGTCTGTCCATAGTGCGAAAAAGCTGAGCTGGTCAATTCTGAGCAACAGCAATCTCCCTGGACAGGAATTCTGCCTTCTTACGGGAGATTGCAGATTGATAGGCTTGACAATGCTCTATCAATTTAAGGTGGTCGGCCACAAGGGAGGATCTCCACCAGCAACGCTCCAACCTTCGTCCTAGTCGCCGCATCTCCCTCAAGGTCCCATTAAACCAAGGAGACCGAGGGCGAAGGAAGAGAGGAGGAACACGGACCGGAGCAATGACATCCAGGACTGCCAAAACAGCTGTATTATAGGCTACCACGAGGGTCTCCGGATCACTGTTTGCTACTGGAAGGGATGATAGGTCAAGCACCACTACCAGGCCTTCAGAACTAATATCCCGTAAAGGGTGGTACCTGACCATCTCCACAGGGGTAGGCCTACAAAGGGGGCACTAAAACTAAACCCCACGGTGTAGTGGTCAGACCATCCAACTGGTTCCACCCCCATGTCAGGGGCCTCAATCCCCAAGACGAAGACTAAGTCAAGAGAGTGACCATATTTATGCGTAGCAGTGGTAACTATCTGTGTCAGGCCCAGAGATAACATTAACTGGAGGAAATGTTGTCCAAATGGCGAGAGTTCGTTATTGACCCAGGCGCTGAAGTCGCCCAGAACCATCAATCTGGGCGACTCAAACGCCATGTTGATGACAAAGTCTGCCACTTCCTGAAGGAAATGCTTCTCATCTCCAGGTGGACGGTAGATGAGGGCGATCCTACAACCTATACCTACTTCCATGGTACACTCAAATGACTCAGTCTCTTCTACTGGTATACTCGCAAGGTTAAGTTTGGACTTAAAGCAGACCGCCACCACCCCACCCCCCCGCAATCCAAACATAAACCTTTTAAATTTCTTATAGTTTGTATTAAACCAAGTGTCAAATGTTTTTGTTTTGACTGGATGATATAAAAGTGGCAGAGTAGACTCACTTGATGTCCTGGACAGTTAAAGCAGCAGTACTAATTAGTTAGCAAAAACTCTCATCCTACCTTTTTTTAGCAGTAATGTATTCCTGATAATCTTAGATTCTTCATTGTGGTATTTTAAATTAATTCAGCTATTTTTAAGATGGTGTTTAATTACAAAAAGTATGCTATAAAACTATTTATTTTCACACAAAGTAATTTTAGTGCAAACACATATGCAAATTTAATTTAGCATTAAGGCATTACTGCCACATTCACTATAACAGAAAAAAAGTGCTAATATCACTAATTAGTGCAAATTTATTTTAGCACACATTGCTGCTTCACCAAAAATAGTGAAAATTATTTGACAGTGAACATTTCTAGTTTTACAGTAATTTGCATGGATCTACAATAAAGATGGCAGCCACCAGCATCTTTTACAAATCTTCTCACTGGAGGTCAGACTTTAACTGCACCCACTATATTCATAATGCATCAAATGTCAGGTAGTTGCCAGCAAATGTTTCTGATGGCCAACAGCACAGCACCACCCTGACCTGCTTACATCCATGATAGTAGACCTGGCAAAGGAGCATGGACTTTTAAAAACTTCAAAATCCTCTCTCCTACCTCAGGAATGAAATAAAGCAAAAAGGAAGTCAGGTGTATAAATGTTTTGGTTTGTCCTAACAGGTAACCAAATTATTGAAATTTTTGTTAACTAGTACTGCTGCTTTAAGTATATTTCCTTTGCTGATGAGCTAGGTGTTAGAATACTTAATTTCTCTTCGGCTCTTGTATTAATACCACTACTACTTTTCTTTCTATTTCTAAGGAAAATAAAACTTTTCTTTGATTTCTTATTTCTATAGTCATTGTCAGTGGCTCAGCAGGTAGCACACTCGCCTCTGAGGCCGGGAGATCAGAAGGCTGTGGGTTCTATCCCCACATCATGCACTTGGGTTAAATACCAGTACTGAAACTGTAGTGCAGCATGAGGGGGGAGCTGCACTCCTGAGGTGCCGTCTCTCAGATGAGATGTTAAACCGAGGTCCCATCTGCCTGTTCAGGTGAATGTAAAAGATCCCATGGCACTTCTTGAAAAGAGTAGGGGAATTTTTATTGAAAGACAGACATCATCACAAAGCAAATTACAGCAAACATGAACAAGCAAAACATCAGACCAAAACCTTAAAGGAAAATAACACCCTCATAATCATGCTAATATCATTTCACTATTATACTCAAGAAACCCACCCATCACCAGCGAAAACAAACTATAAGTACATTAGCTCTCATAAAATTACATATGTTCATGCAGCCATATATCACAATTAACCCATAAATGTTTGACCTTTTCATTTGAAAAATGCTCTACATCCAGTTTTAGAATCTGGTTTAAAGATTTTTTAACATTACGCAAAATCTCCATGTTAGTCAAAACCCTCTGCTGCAGTACGCACATACAACCAGCCTGCCACAGAAAATATCTTAAGACAGCAAAAATGACATAAATGGTATCCTGATGGTAGTTACCCCAAGAACCCAGTGCAGGCCCATACATTACTTCTGCATAGGTAAGGTGAGTGAAACGGGGTTCAGCACATTCTATAGCAAGATATGCCCACCAAAGGCAAAGGCCCAAACTGAGAAAAAGATAGCCAACTTGGTTAAGAAGGGGATAAAACATTTTATAGGTACGCCAGGGAGCGAAGAAAGACAAAGGGAGGGACAGTGAGGCTGAATAGAATGGACAGTGGGTGGGCAGAGAGGGGCAGTGAAAGAGCCATTTAGTATGATTAATCCTAATAGTTCCAGGAAATGCAAGAGACACCTGACACTTCTATTTATAATTTTGTCCTTTGATGTTCTATTTGAAATAGGAGTCCCATCTTCTAAAAAAGCAGATGAGGACAAAGAACCCAATCTGGCACTGAAGTCACCCATAAGCAGTACCTCAGCCTCAAGTAGAGCTGTCATAGCTTTTTTTGGAGTTGAATCTCTACATTTTCTCAAATTTGCATGTTGTAATAACTCGTATTTTGGGGAGGTACAGTATATAGCTATTACACACATAAAACATTTCTTTGTTCCAATTTATCAGAAGAATTATTACATTTGGTGTGACAAGAAGACAGGATTTCATCACTAAATTCTGCTGTACCTTAACAAAAATCATTAAACCCCCTATTGGTCTACCACATTTTTATTTACTTTTTTTGCTTTAGCAGAAACACATTTGTAACTTCTAGATATAAGTTATCCATAGCACAAGTTTCCTGGAGACAATATTTGGAGAGAAAATGTTTAACTTCCAAGTCAATAATACTTTTTCAATAACTCGCTACATTCCAGGATATAATAGGATCAAATAATTCCACCTCCACATTTTCTACCATAATTCCTTGTTCACTTGTTGTTATTGAGTCTTCAGGCAGTCAATAATGTTCCATGCTTGCTAAACATTGATACCGATTTTGTGCTGGGATATTAATTTGTGAGTATGCAGGCTGTTCAATAGGCACTGGAAGGAAAGTTTTTGTTTGCTTTTTATTCCAGAAATTTATCATAGCTGAAGAACATCATCTTTTCCCTCAGGAGGTGCACTACCCTGACTGCCTTGATTCTGTAAATCAGGCCATCCACATAAGAGGATGTTCAATTTATCCAGTTTATGAGCTTCAGTCAAAATTATACAAAATTATATCCCAAACTGCAAAGTTTATTTGCCCCTGGTTTGTACATCCATTTTCTCTCCAAACCCATTCCACTCCCTCGTATCCCAGCCTTACCTCCAATATGTTTGTTAAAATATGACAAACTATTTTCATAAGTGAGTGTTGTGTCTCATAACTTGATTTTTCTATTCCATGGAGCGTTAAGGGATGTTGATTTCTTTCCTGTATAATCCTACCAGTTTGGGTATTTTTTTAATCTTATTTGGCATTCAAGGTCGATTTTAGAAATAAATTTACCTTGTGAGAAGTTCTCTTGATTCATGTAAGTGACTCTATGATACAGTTATAACATTCATTGCCATTGTGATAGCATTCAGTATCGTAAATACAGAATTCTGTTACCGTGATTAACATTGACTTTTACTATAGTAAATACAGAATACTCCATTACTATAACAACATTCACTTTTACTATAGTAACTACATAATTCATGGTCACTGATATTCACTTTTATTGTAGTAAATACAGAATGCACTGCCACTGAGATAACATTCACTTTCACAGTAGTCAAAAATATATTGCCACTGATAACATTCACTTTTACTATAGCATCTACATGTAACTGCCACCCCCCCCCGTGGGGTTGGAGGCACCATATTCATGCATTACGATGTGCACCGCTGGGATACTGGGTGGGACATTTTTGTCTCTGTAAAGGGTTAATAGTTTGCCACCCTGGAGAGCTGCTGGCACGGGAGCACCCTGCGGTGGCGCTGGACATAAGCGGAGAGTGTGGGAAAAGAGAGGGAGTGAGAGGAGAGAGGAGGGAATGAGTTGGACTGGGATCAGGCAGAGCAGCTGTCTGCTTCAGTGGTGGGATAGTTTTCTTGCAGGGAAAGAAAATGGCATAGCAGCTGTGATATGGGGTGGCGATCGCTAAATCTGGAATCCCCCCATTGTAGGGGAAGTGGAGAGCAATCCCCCACAGCAGGAAGGTAGTTGGGATATATGAGGCTCGAGGGAGAGTGAAGTGGCAGTCAAGATGGGGATGGGTCACCACAAGGTTCCATGGGGCCATTGCCCAAGGATCGTGGTGAGCCTGCTACAGAGTGTACAATGGACTCTGTGAGAAGTAGAAGGCCCCAAGTTGAAGCACGGACCAGTGGTAGGAGGGAACAGTAGCCCTGAGGTGAGGGTCTAGCTGAACCACCCCAGTGATTGATTTGGACCGGTGTGACAGTAAAGCATTGGCCCCAAGGTGAGAGGCCAGGCTGAGCTGAGAAGATGGGAGCACGGTGTTTTGGGACTATGGGGAGAGCAACCCTGCAGCACTGTGTGTTTTTCTTTACTACAGGATGAACTGAGCTGCCTGAGGTTTGGGGTCGTCCAGATCATGCCCCTTGAATGGACTTTATTTTTTTTTTTTTTTAATTTTAGTCTTTGGTAACCGGGTAAGGCCCACTAGGCACAAGTGCCTGTTTTCAGGGGCAACCTGGGAGCACTGGGCGATTAAGTGACTTGCTCAGAGTCACACAGTACGCAAGTAGAGGTTGTGAGAATCAAACTCAGGTCTAGTCTGCTGGATGAATCAAGCTCATTCACACCTCATTCCTCTAAGCTCTAGGCTATACTGCCAGCCAATGTGACGGGACTCAATCAATTGTGTGACCTCCATGGCCAAGAATAATGTGCCGCCCCTTCCCACTGTGTTAACATATGAACTGCTCCATGGAGTGGCTGTACTTTTATCGGTGGAACATAATTTCAGCGACTCCACAAGTCGGCAAGGGAATTACAGTGAGGACAAAACAGCGACATACATTTTCCCCCTCTCTGAGGTGCTACAACCTTGGAGTTTGTTATTTAAGTAAGGGGATGCAGGGGATGAAGCCCCCCAAATAAAAAGAAAGTCGCTGTTTGTGTTCTCGCTGAATTCCCCATCGCAATTCCAGACTCGCTGTTCCGGATTCGCTATTATCACATGGAAGCACTTTTATTGAACCAATTTTATTAAATTTGGGATCCCATTATTCTTTAAGCCAGAGAGAGTTGTCTCATTCTTTACAAACTGCTAATGTTGTTTAACCACTGTTTTCCTCCCAGCTCAGCACCAGTGGGGATCAATGCACGTCCCCCCCCCCAATTCTGTCATGGACTTGGGTGAACGCAGCCATCTTAGAAGGTGCTCTGCTGCTGTGGCCGCCCACTCCCCATGGACATTCAACATCATACTCCTAGACACTGGGGAGGGGGTGGGTTTACATGCAGAATTCACTGTCACTATGATAACATTCACTTTCACTATAGAAAATACAGAATTCACGGTCACTGAGATAACATGCACTTTCATGATAGTAAATAAAGAATTCAATGCAACTGATTACATTCACTTTCACTATACTGACTACAGAATTCACTGTTACTATGATAACATTCACTTTTACCATAGTGTTACTGAGATAACATTCATATTCACTATAATGACTACAGAATTCACTGTCACTATAACATTCACTTTCACTATAGTGACTACAAAATTCACTGTTTACACACACAAAGAACCTCAGTGCGAAAGCACTGAGGCAAGGGTTACCCCAAAGGGCACTGGCCATAAAGCCAAGCTTCAAAGAAATACAAAATCACACATACCCTCATAATGCAAAACATCATGGACTGTATATGCAAATCACCATGACATTTTAGGCTGGTTCAGCTTTAAGCTGGAATGTATGGTGCCAAAGGGCCTTTCGCACAATCTGCAAAGGGTGCAAACAGAAAACACAGACATGTGTTTCATCCTACCCAAGACCCAATAGTGTGCCTCATCTGTATGACACCCCAGGGCAAATGAACCAGCTGCCCTAAGTTAATCTTACAAGTTGGGTCATGGTAAGCCCCCCCCCAAAAAAAAAAATAAAGCTAAAAGACAAAGAATCTAAGTGCAAAAGCACTGAGGCAAGGGTTACCCCAAAGGGCATTGGCCATAAAGCCAAGTTTCAAAGAAATACAAAATCACACATACTCTCATAATGCAAGGCATCATGGGCTGTATATGTAAATCACCATGAAATTTTAGGCTGGTTCAGCTTGCACTTACATTATGAGAGTATGTGTGATTTTATATTTCTTTGTTTGCAATAATGTTCACTTTCATTATAGTAAAGGTTTCATTCTCACTGAGATAGCACTTACATTCACTATACTCAACACAGAATTCACTGTCACTGATAACATTCACTTTCACTATACTGACTACAGAATTCACTGGCACTATGATAAGATTCACTTTCACTATATTAACTACAGAATTTACTGTCACTGAAATAACATTTACTTTTACTATAGTCGATACAGAATTCTCTGTTTCTGGGATAACATTCACTTTCACTATATTCAATACAGAATTCACTGTCACTGATAAGATTCGCTATAGTGACTACAGAATTCAATGTTACTATAATACTCACTTTCACAGTAGTTGATACAGAATTAACTGCCACTGGTAACATACACTTTCACTAAAGTAAATACGGGAGTCACTGTAACTGTGATAACATTCGCTGAGATAAATATCACTGTCTTCAATACAACAGCCCCATTCTCTGTGACAGTATAATTCACTTTTCACTGTGATACATAATTCAGGTTCACTGTGATTACAGGATTAAAAATATCTTAGTTGGTAAAATACATATTTTTCTAGTATACATGTTTGTGCCTCTGTTTTCCATCACATGCTTCTCATAACCAGACCAGTGTTGTGTCTGTCCATGTATAAACAACAAACAGCTTTTTCTGTGTAAATGTTTGTAACAAGATCCAAGAACCATGACTCGGGTAATTCCCATCTGATACACAATCTGTCCAGGCACCTTCCTGGAAATGTAGGGATTCCTGATTACAATACTGCAAACTCGACCTTGACAGAAACTTCCCTCTTTTTTTGCTCCTGTCAGCCAGTTGCTCAGTAAAAAGTGGTCCTAGATCACAGGTGAAATGTGTGACATTCCGAGCTTCTGCTGCTCTTGCGGCTTCAGAGTTTAATAGAACTCTTTTGGCACTTTACTCTGATATTGTCTACATTCATCACCTGGAGACGTGACAGAAGAACAATCTTATAGCAGAACAATTTTCTCAGATCAAATAGTCTCTTGTATGACTCTTATACTGGCTGTGAGCGAGAGCGTGCATTTGCCAGCTTAGCACTACAGATATACCCCATCACCCTCGACATGCTCACTACCTTCACATAATGTTAGGCTAACACTTCTGCCCAGCATGTCTTCCTCTTTGAATGAATGCTTTCTTCAACAGTGTCTGTGATGGCCAACTTTAGGGTGCGACTGTGTGTTCCCTGCTGTCTTATCAATATTCTTGCTATCTTTCTTCATTTTGATTGTAAAGTTTGGTGTTTGGTCCAGATTTGGAACAATGTGCGTTCCAAACCACTGAACTGTCAGGCACCTCCAGTGTCAAATTTTGGGGCTTCATTATTAGGCACAGTAACATAGTAATTTAAGGCCAGAACAGACTCTAGCGCCATACCCCCTCCCCAATAAACAGGGATCAGAAAGTATGCTGTAATCATTTGCTGATGGCAACACCTATAGTACAACAAGACAAGAAAACAAGATTTTCTAAGACTCAATCGCCTACATAGAGCACCACTGGTCTTAGAGCCAAAGGCAGTAGAACCCCAAAGGAACCT
The DNA here is from genome assembly GCA_016271365.2 of Neoceratodus forsteri. Taxonomy (NCBI): domain Eukaryota; kingdom Metazoa; phylum Chordata; order Ceratodontiformes; family Ceratodontidae; genus Neoceratodus; species Neoceratodus forsteri. The sequence continues at coordinate 98,446,366 of JADMNL010000034.1, read as the reverse complement.
GAACTTTTGGGGTTAGTAACATCAGTTCATGGCACTGATGCATTGCACTACATGAGCAACCAGTATATAAAGCAGCATAGGTCTTAGTCACCTCAGTTCCTTTTTTCCTGCAATTGTACAGCACACTAACTCATCAGGGACCAGGACTTCTCATTGCTATGAATATCTTTCCAGTCTAGTTCATTGTAGTTTTTGTCAGTAACTTTTTTTATAGTTTGGCATCATTTTTCACTAATTTTTACTTGATACTATGTGGCCGCTCATTCCCACTGCTGTAAGCATTATGCCACATTGACATTGTTCTTCTTATTTCAAATGGCTTTTGATGCCATTAAACTCCTCAGCACACCTCATCTACGCCCGTAACTCACATTTTAGTGTTTTGGGCCATATCTTGTCTGTGTAGCATTTGAAGACCACTGCATCTCAGATGCCATATCACTTTGGCACTGGTCTCCTCCTTTTGGCCCCAAAACACTATTTGTCAGGGTTTTGGGCTTTTATCTATGTTACAAAATTGGTCCAGAAATGTTTTTTTTTTATGTGAAGAGTCAAGGAGGAGAGCTAAGAGGAGTTTCTTTTGAGGCCCATCTAGCTACAAAGACCCTTCAACGTTTGTCATTCATGCAGATGCAAGATACTATGTCGGTAATACCGATCGCTCCTCTTATAGTACCCAAACTATGTGAGTGTTTCAGGTTTTCCAGCATCTGTCATCCATGTCTGTGTCATGATGTCACTGCACACAACAGTATCGTGACTCTGTTGTTTATATTTACAGATTTTTCAAGGATGCTTCACACATTTGTCACGTAATTTTTATGCAGTTTTCCTGTGTGTTTTCCCAGCTCAGAATAGGCCACCTGCCCCTCTTTGCGAGTGGAATGGAAGGTAACAGGATAAGGGCTATCTGGTAACGAACCCCATTTGGCCAACATGGCCAGATATGGCACTGACAGTAGATCTGCTTCTGCTTCCCACACTGGATTCTGCCATTCCGGAAGTAGGACAGTTGGCACCTTATGCCAGCATACCAAGCATCGCCATGGGTAAGTATTGTAATTTCTTTGGGCTAAAGTACTCCCTTTGCAGTTAGTCTCTACTACACACAGATCGGATGAGCACTGGGTTATGTAAGCTACTGACTCCAAATGTGCTCTTAAAACAGGGTGGCTACCCTGATATCATACTCAGTAAGCAAACCAAAATGCACTCCGGATATATACCCATAGTAGGACTTAATAAATACCAGGTGCCAAGAGTCTGCTGTTGCTTTCTTTACTGTAATGACTGCAAGGTGCATACATGGAGTACAGACAAGTGATGCTTTACATTGCCGTACAGCGAGTTCTCAGTTCACAATTTGCCAATCAGAGTCTATTAAAGTGCAAAATCTCCAAATGGGTAAGAAAGCCCACTTGAAATAGGGATAAATATCCAGTTTGGTGGGGGGATCCACCTGTCACACTGTCCTGGCGCTTCACTCCACCAGAGCTTCCTCAGGCATTTGGATTCTTCTGCACCTGGACAACAACGTGCAGGTCTAGGCCACACACATCAGGAAAGTGAATAATGTGTTAATTGACAACTTCCACCACACAACAGCAGATCCCTCCATGAGGACTTCAGTGAGTATGATTGTACAGTCTCTATTTGAGCATGTCCAAACTGGGCATGGACCCTCTTTTGCATCCCTCTGTGGGGCTAGCTCTGTTTGTTTTGGGGTTTTTTTGTGCCACTATTATAGACAAATCCAAACATGAAATTAATTTGGGGCCCACAATGTTTTCCCAAAGTACTAAATTGCTACATTCAGACATATTCCTAATACATGATGGCCACCACTCCAAATACGTCATGCGCATGCCTGAGTGCAGCACAATTTGTGAGCCCAAAGCAGAGGAACATCTGTGGACACGCCTGCTGTGTGGCTGCCATGTCCTTACTGCCCAACTTGTGTACCTCCGAGTGTCTGCGACTGTTGCATATTGAAACCAGAGCATGTGGAAAAAGCGCAATCACACATCAAGCCACCAGTGTACAATTAGCATGCATTATAAAAAAATAGCCTCAGCTTAAGGGTGGTGGTGTATTACAGAGAGAGAAAGGTCAAGGTAAAACAAACACAATGGTAAAAACGGAATAATGGAACAATGCAAACAAGGCAAGGATGAAACAGCTTAAAAAATAATAGCACAACATAAATCACTAAAACTATATACAGTTCAGTCAGCAAAAGCAAACTGAGAAATGCCCACCAATCAACAAAACAAGGACACCAGCTTTGCAAATGTGAGTGCAGAAAAACACACAAGTAGCAGACAAGTTACGGAGGAACAGGGATGGGGGAGTAATGTGAAAAGAAAGTGCACAGAGGCAGACATGAGACAGGAAGTAAGAAGTTAGGAGGGTAGAAGAGAAAAATATTAGTGGAAGCACATTTTCAAGGTGTGAGCATGAAGGAGAGATTTGAAGGAGAAAGGAAAGGGAGAGGAATGGTGACTGATTGGAAGACTATTCCAGATTGTGGGTAGCTGTGAGGCGAACACTGCCTGACCCACACGGGTTCTAGATGGAAGGAGGGATGAAGAAGGTGAATGAATCAGCAAAGCAGAGTGAGTTGGAGGAGGGGAGGGTAGAGTAGTCTGGCATGGGTGGACTTTGGAGTTGTACTGTAAGCCAGTCTGCATAGTTAAACACCAGCAAGATTATCTTATGCACAATCTCGTGGCAGACACTATGGAAGGCAAGTCCTGTTCCTGAACAGGGCGCCGAGCTTGGGAATAACTTTCATGGAGGAAGTCAACGTGAGAGGGAAAATCCAGGTTTCAATCTAGCCACACACAAAGGCACTTAAAGCAGGCCAAAATCCCCACTGTGGTCCACGTGCAAGGAGCTGGTGCCACTTCATAGTCAGCCCAAAAGCTGCAATACCAAGCACAGCCATGAAGAGCACTCCATTAACCGTGATTTTTGTTTTGAACTTATTATAGCTTATTTTATAAAATAATACAATACAAGCATTTAACTCAGACGGTCAGTCACAATAGCTGACACAACATACATTAGTTTAACGGTCGTAGTTGGTCTCTTGTCTTATGCTACTATAGTGGGGATAAAAAAGATTCCACATCCTTACAAAATTTTTGTGCTCAAGTAGCCCACAAACAGTCACACATGGGACACTGTCTAGTGAAGGTTAACTATATTATTCAGATACTAGAACCACTTGTGGTAGGTGGTAATGTCCCATGCAATCAGGTACTAAGAGGCACAGATTTCAATAGCCTCCCAGTGAGAGCAGCACACTATTTAATTTAACCAACTGCTATCTCTCGTCCACCTTTGAGAGATGTCAGTTTAAATAAGCTGTGTCAAACAGAGCTTTTTTTTATATAACTTTGAAACTGTTCTCTGAGCAATTCATATTCTAGCATAGCTGCAATAAAATAAGTAAAAAGAAAGAATAGCCTGTGACAGACTGGTCCTTCCCAGACTCGGCCTCTATCACTGTTACCAGCTTTCTCAATACTCTGGTAGCTGCCATCACTTAGCTGAAACACTCTTTTGGGGAGTCTCCAGGTTCGCATCCCTTCAGAGTCACTGGTCACACAGTGGAGTGCTCCTTGCTCAAGGTCACACGACCCACCCCTCTCTGTCACAGCCGAGAACACCTTACTTCGGAAATAGTACATGGTAACTGTAGACTTCCCCTCAGTGGTGGAAAAACAGTTCTTGTCAGTTATAAACTGGTTAGCTGTACCTCAAAGGATTCAGTCACAGACCATAAAATATACAAGTAATATTTTTAATACTTCAAGATAGCTACACAGATTCTACAGGGTATTACAACAAACTATAGGGAACAGTAATTCTACAGAAAAGGAAACTAAACTTGTTTTCATTCAGAATTCACACAGAAAAACTCGTAACTCTCTCTCTCTCTCTCTCTTTCTGTCTACCAGGGTCAGTTTACCACAAGCCAGTTGAACTGGGTTGAGAACTCTAGATGGTAGTTTGTTCCCCATCTGCTGCTTAACCCCCTCTTAGAGCTAAAACCACCCCTTACTAGTTTGAGATGTCCATTACTGTGGAATGTTTGTCTTACCTGTGGTCTGGTCTGGCTGACATCAAAGGCCCTGTCTGAGCTGAACATCCTTGCAGGGATATTTACAACCAGGCCTCTACTAGTTTGAAACCTGACAAGAGCCTTGCCTATTTCAGAAGAAACTCACACATGTTTCCAATTGAAAGTTAAAGCTATACAATACAGGTACCCAGCCATCACATAGCCTCTAACATGAATGTTCAGTAAACAGATTAATAGCGTATGTTCAGAAAGTCTGAGGTGGGAAGGAGAACTGTGGTTTGAGGAAAAACCTGATGGAACAGATTGTCATTGCGGTGGTGGGGCCATATTGGACACCGGTTTTATTATTGTTTTAATTTATTGTTTATGCTCCCACTCTCTGCTGTGGACCCCTTTTCTGGGTCAGCCCCAGCCCCTCGCTTCCCTGTCACTTACCTGCTTCTCCTTTCAAATCCATAGGCTTGCCCCCTCTAGTGGGATCTGGCCAAACTAGATCCACCCCCACCTCCTCATAGTGGTTCAGCCCTATCGGTGCATCATTTTGTCAACACAGATATGGGTGCAGGTAATATGTCACCTGGCTCAGCAGTGCCAGGCATTGCGGCTCCCAGGAGCCAGAGCACCAAAGCACCACGGAGGAAAACATTCCTGTTTTGTGGGGGGCTTTGCCCCCCTACCCTGCAATGTGGGGGTATCTGCCCCCCACAACCCCTGCAACTAAATATAACAAACTCTGGGGTGGGCATGCCCCAAAAGGGAGGAAAACTGTTAGGGCACCAAAAACGGTGCGAGTGTGGGGCGATCAAAAATAAAAAGTCAAGATCCTCCTGTTACTCTCACCCTTGTTATGGTACCCTAATTACGGCACCAAAATCCAGTCACAATGTTAACAGGCTACCATCATAAGTGCGGAGGCAAGAGTTCCCTTGGTGAGGGCCCAGGCCTGAGTGTGCCCGAGTCATTCAGCACAGAGCAGGGTTCTTTCCTTATTTAGGTCCTTGCCCCTTTGGGATGCTGGTATTTGGAGCCCATGCATCAGCATGCAGAGCACGCTGAATTGAGCTCCACTGATATCCCCCCCCTCCCTGCTAGACTGCCATCCATGATCACTGAGGTGGCAGTGTTGAGTGACCACCACAACCCTCCCTCCCTGGCGGAAAAGCATTGCTTGGGATGCTCAGTCTCTCCCCCTCCCCCGGCTGGACTCTGAAGACTAGATCTTGTTCCAGAACTCGGGTCACCAGCACTACATATTCAAAAGTCAGAAAGTCTACATTTATTTATTTATTTATTTATTTCTCAGATTACAATACCTTTTTGCCAGAGGCTCTTTTACAAAGGTTCCATGTCAGGGAACATGAAATCCAAATATCTAATGTACCCCAATTATGAAGTCCATTCCTCTACCACATATATTCATTCTTTCTCCAACATGAAAACATAAAGTTAGGCTCATGTCCATCAAATGTTTTCATCACACATTGCCTTAAGTATAAGCAACTCAAACCTTTTTATAAAAGTCACAAACTAGAGCCTCTGCCCTCAGTCCTCCTCTTCTGCCTATTCATCTGCTTTCTTCTCAAATTTCAGCACAGTTTTCACTGCCCACTTTCCTTCTGTGGATGGGTTTAATAACTGAAAGGCTTTGCCTCCATATTGGATGTGGAGCCTCGCTGGTAGTAAAAAGGAGTGAATTACTGTGAGAGCATGAAGTAGTTGCCACACGTTGAATTGCTTTCCCTGTGTGCGGGTAGTATAATTAAGGTCAGGAAAAATGCGGACTGGTTTGCCTTCCATTTGAATTGGTGAGTTGGTTCTGGCTGCACTAAGGATGAAGTTTCAGGTTGCCAAACTGTCTCTCACTGCCAAGACGGTTCTGCAGTAGTTCAGTGTGGTGGGCTTTGTATGAGGGGTAATTCTGTCAGCAGCTTTTACTGTACTTTAGAGTTCTGTTTCAATATTTAGTTGTTCCATAAGGAAGCTTGTATGAAAGTGTTTATGTTTACCACTTTCACCTGCTCCGGTAGTCCTACTATATGGGTGCTGGCAAAGCAAAGCTGGTTTTCAATATTCTCCAGTTTACGCTAAGGATCATATTATTTTTGTTTCTGTAGTGGTGCTTAAGGCTTTTGTACCCCTCTTATCAGTGCAATCCACTTTGGTGTGCAGCGCATCCATTCACGCCGATTGCGTTTGCAGTTGGGTAAGAAAAGATTCAACTTTCTGGTCAATTGTATGCACTGTCTCAAGGGTAGCTTGCATGGCTGATTCCCCTTCTTTTTTTCTTTTTTTTTAACACCAAAAGCAAGCTACTGAGCACTCCAACACGGAAAAGTAAATGCAAAATATTTATTCCAAACAAATGACGGACCAGGACCCCTGTGTTTTGGCAATCCAGCCTTCTTAAGATACTCCCTTAAGAAGGCTGGATTACCGAAGTGCAGGGGTCCTGGTCCATCACTTGTTTGGAATAAATATTTTGCATTTACTTTTCCGTGCTGGAGTGCTCATTAACTCCCTTTTGGTGTTGAATTGACTGAGGTTAGCTACCTCCTGCTGGAACACCCCCTTGCTAGTGTTTGCACTGCCTTTTACTGTTTAACTATTGCTTTTTTTACTTTCTATTTTATGCTCTTCCACCCGCGGTACTCCACTCCCTTCGGAAGTCGCCTATGGCCTTCTAGTTCCCGCCCTCTACCTGTAGCCTGGGGCAGTCCTTCCTCCATGCAGCTGTGGCTTGCCCCCCAAGGTGGAGACGAGGTGGGGGGCACTTACAGCCCTAGTTCCTGAGTTTTGTCAGGATGCCGGTCCATCGGGGCAGGTAGGGGCACTGGGGATCAGGGCCTGGTGCTCCGTCTACCTAGGAGTGTCACAAGTTGTTTTTTCCCTGTCTGTGTGTGATGTGCACCCTGATGTCAAGGTGCAGAGCACTGACGTCCATCACGCAGGTCCCTCTGCTAGTGGCTGGACTTGCTGTTCCTCGGGCCTCCGCCTGGGGTCTGCCAAGCACCAAACCCTAGATCCCCCCCTCCCACGGAGAAGGCCAGCAGTCCCTGGGATGCTTCAGCCTCCTCCTGCAGCTGGACCTCCAGCTGGCCAGGCTCGTTCCCAAACCCTGGTCGCTGGTGTCATGAGCGGTAGCACTACTGCTGTGCTGGTGAGCCGGCGGGGCACTGGCTCCCCTTCTGCCTCTCTGGGATGCTGTAGCCCGCTGCTATTGGGGCCTGCTTGTTGGGTAATTTGCTGCTTTTCAATAGGACCTGCTGGTGCTTCTTTTGGATGGCCCATTTTCTTAAAAGTTACAAATGCTGTATTTACCTTCTGTAGCTTTTAAATGATCTAAAAATATTCAAAAAGTTCTTTAATTTAGTTTTCTTAATAAAGTGGAAATTCTGTTCCTGGGAGCTCCCCATAAACCGTGATATTTCATCTACAGTGGCAGATATGGTTTATGGAGTGACCCTCGTTTTTGTGCTTGGAGTTGCTACTTAAAGCAGGGGGATTCTTCAAGGAGGGAGCAGACAGACAGGAGTTTGGTGGAGCCTGGCGGGATGTTGCTTTGTGCCAACGGTCATGGAAACTGCTCTGTGACATTAAGCAACAGTTGATTTAAGTGGAAACAGTGTAGTATGTTAACAAAATTCTGTTACACTGCTAATTCTATCTCAATAGTCGAGGCCCTGGAGGCAAAGAATATGATGGAAGCAAAGGCCCCAGAAAGAAAGACTATGAGGTCAGACTCAGCTGCATGGCTATGAATGTGTGAGAAGACACATACAAAGGGAAGGTCATGCTGGAAAATGGAAAACAGAGCTGCTCCAAGGACAGGCCCTTGGGAGACTCTTGAGCAAATGGGAAGGCAGTTAAGCACGCTGGAGGGGATGTGAAACTATTTATTTTATTTAAAAGTTGATAATCAGGAAAGGCGCAATGAAACAGGGCTCGTTTCCAGGTGCAACCTGGGGAAATGGGGTACAGTAGAATAAATAACAATCACGTCATATAAGCAGTTGAAGACAGAGACATCACTATAACAGACAGCAGTAGCAAGGACATACAAACATATGAACATACGAAGAAGCCAGCTCCAACTAAATAACATGCCACCACCCAGCAACTAGCCAGTTAATCCTAGTGACAAGGACAACCCCACAAAAATCTCAAGCTGCCTATCTACTGTATATAAACAAAACGAAACCTACACAAGACCTGATTCACCATAGAACAAACACTCTGACTATACCGTTCCCAACTAACATGAAACACACACATCCCACACCTTACTGTAGGCAACAATACCCTCCTTCTCAGTCCACAAACTGTACACAAAAAAATATTTAAAAACTAGAAAAAATATAGAAAGTTTTCACTTAGCTATGGGAGCTTCACATAGATACAACCACTCTGCTGCCAGCATTCTAGAATATCTAATGCAATACTAATATACTAAGTTTGACCTGTACACAATGAGGAACTAAGCACAGGTGAATCAATAAAGCTATACAGTTATGTACAAAGCAGCTGGACTGGACAGAAACAGCTTCAGAATTATGCTCAGGGGGGAGGCAGGTGCAGGGTGGGGGAAGAGATGAATTTTATTTGCTGCTTAAGGGATAGGAAAGAGGGAGAGTCTTGAAAGTTAGGGGGTAGTTGGTTCCAGAGGCGGGGGGAGACAGGATGTGAAGGTAGAGAGGCCTGAAGAAAGAAAGAAAGTTAAAAGCATCACCATAAACAGCATCACTCTCCAGCCTGTTTGCCGAGGTACTTGTGGGTCACTTTCTTTGTCCGTAAGGAAGTTGTGTTCCTGTTACAGTTTCTTCTCCCATTTGCAAACCCCTGAACAAGTTTAAATGAGAGATGACACTTCTCAAGATGAAGGTCTGACAATTGTATAGTTATCTAGTTGTATAGTTATAGCTCAGCAGGTTGCACACTTGCCTCTGAGGCATGAAGATTGGGAAGGCTGCAGGTTCCATCCCCACACCTGGAACTTGTGTTAAATCACAGTACTGCCACTGTAGTGCAGCATGAAGTGGGTACTGCACTCCTGAAGTACCATCTTTCAGATGAGACGTTAAACCGAGGTCCCATCTGCCTGTTCTGGTGGTGGTTCTGGCGAATGTTAAAGATCCCATGGCACTTCTTGAAAACAGTAGGGGAATTTTTTTATTTAGTAATAATCAAACAATGAAATACATACATATACACAATATAAGTATGCTATCATAACAGTTTCTGACCTCTTCTAGCAGTCTGCAAATTTACAGTTCATACACTGAATGCATTTCAATTGTTATAAACACATGATACATATTTCCACCTTTTCTTGTGAATATTTTCTGAAACTGTTTTTGTTTCTTGCCAATACAGTTTTTTATCTGTTTCTATCATTTTGATTAATTCTTCTTTGTTCACTATTTTTTGTTGTAACACCCATATACATCTGACTTGCCATACTGTACATAATAGTTTATCACTGTCCCTATTAGCTGTACAGTTTCCATATCATATTTATTCCATGACTCGTTATACAACCCCAAAACAATTTCTTTGTAGGTCATTGTACTGTATGATGGCTTTTTCCATTTATCAGCTAGATATGTCCAGAATTGTTTACTATACGGACAAGTTATATATAGATGCTCTTGGGTTTCTGGTTTCTGTATGTACCCCTCCTTTAAGCAATATCTTTCTGTTAACTGTTTATGCTTATAGTTATCTGCACCCTGAGTTTTCTGTGAATTGTCAACCACTGTACGTCCCATACATGAGCCGGAATTCTTTTATTGTTTATATATTTTAAAACTTTCGATATATCTTTCTCCAGACAACCGAGTATTTCCAATTTTTCCTGAAAGTTTGTGAGCTGTATACTTTGTTATAACTTTTTCCTCTTGACGGTCAAAAAAGGAAAATTACGAACCTACCGTAATTCTTGATCTTCTCTTGTATCTTCACCATTCATTACTTCCTGGGTGTAAGCCGGGCGGCACGCACCCGTCACGAGGAAGCTTTTTTTTTTTTTAAGTTGCCCTTGGCCCGCCCTCGAGGCGGCGTCATGCGTCATGCGGGCGGCCGTTGAGCGACCGACTCCTCCTCCAACTCAGTTCTGTGAGCGGAGAGGCAAAAGTGAAACAGAAAATATAGATAGCGAGGCAAGATAGCCGAGGGATAGCAAAGCAAGGAAGAATGAACTGAAAAGGAATAAGCCGATGGAGGAAGGACAGAGGAGATAAGAACATCCTAGCCTAGGGAGTGCAGGGCCTCCTTACCTGGGCGACTCTAGGAGGAGAGATGAGTAAGGAAATGAGAAAATAGAAGAAGAAGAAAGAAGAGAAGAGAGTGGGATGTTGAAGGGACCAGAAGGCCCACAGGCATAGTTAGCTTGTAGCTGAAGGCTCGACCTAAAGGGAAGCAAGAATCCCGGAGATAGAGCTGAAGAGAAGGTTCACCGAACCCGCTAGACAGACTCAGGAGGGCATAGTCCTCATCTTCAACATGCCATTACTTGGACACCCACCTTAGCTCCTGGCCGGAGGGCCTTAAGTGGAGGACAGCCGAGGTGGAAGAATAAAACCCCAGCAGCATGAGAGCGCTGCTCAGGGTTTAGAAATAGAAAATGTAAGCCTTTCAGGCGCTTTCAAGATAGAAATGGGACTCAGACTGACTGGCTAAGGCCGGGCAAGGCTTAGGCTGGCTAAAAGTGGATATGGTCAGCAGAGCTCTACTGTAAAATTGTCCAGGAGGACACTAAAGGAGAAACCACTAGCAAAACAGCGAGAGGGATAGCCTACCTTCTCATTTGCTTTCTTGTTTGATTTCTCCACTTTTTTTTTTTTTTTTTACAGATAAAAAATTTTTTTTTTTTTTAGTAGATGCATGACCCAGATACCAAGATGCCTACAGCAGTCGGAGAGAGTTCCCTCAGCATTTTTTTTTTTTTTTAAAGAGAAAGGAACAGACGTACTCGTTCCTCTGCTCTGCAAGATAAGAATAGAGGGGGGAATCAGATTTCAGGGCAACTATCTGAACACGGGATTGCAGGATCAAAACTGAATAGCCTGAGCCAGGCCAAAAACCCCAGAGGTATCTTGCCATAAGAATAGCAAGAGATAGTTGTGCAGTCTGATCGCCAATGCAATCCACGAGATGGCCCATGAATCTTAGAGTAAGTAATTTTTCTGGATTTTAGAACCACCCTCCTCCAAAAGATATTTTTTTTTTTTTTTTACTTTTGTCTGTCTTTTTTTTTTTTTTGGAAAATTTAGAAATTTTCCTATATTTCATATAAATGCAGAGAGAGGAAGGAGGCGGGAGGTGGAGAAAGCCACAGGAAGAGGCACTGAGGGGATGGTGGGCGGGTGTAAGTAATGAATGGTGAAGATACAAGAGAGATCAAGAATTACGGTAGGTCGTAATTTTCCTATCTTCCTTGTCAATCTTCACCATTCATCTCTCAAGTGATATAGCTCCTCTTCCCTGGAGGGAAGAGGCCATACCCTGAGGAACAAGACCCCAGCCTTCTGCTGGTGAGAAACAGAAGGAAGACCCTGGCTTATTCAGAAAGCCTAAGAGGAGAAGAGCTAGGAGGTGCCCCCGAGGACGAGGAGACGGAGGGAGCCCTGTAAAGTCTCCTAGCTCTGGAAGAAAAAGACGGTCCCCTGGAAGGCGGAGCGAATCACCCTACGCCGGGCCAGGGGTGACAACCTGGAAAAGAAGCCATGCCGTCCGCCTGATGCAGATCGCTGTCCCCAAGCCTGGAAGCCACCTCATTGGCGTCGTAAGATGCCCTTAGCAGTGTCTTGCCAGCTCCAGGCCCTACCAGCGGAGAGGGCAGCGGCTTGTCTGGTTTGCTCCCGTATCAGGCATAGATGCCAGCAGCTGGGACATCATCGACCACAGATGCGGTTGTAGGCAGCGTGGTGAGCCTGATGTGATGCAATACAAGCACTCGCCACGACAGAAGAAGAACACTTTTCGCCCCCAACGGTCTAACTGGAGAGAGTCCGAATCTGGGCGGTCGCGGCCAGGCAACGGCGCCCAGAAGGAGTATCCAGGTATACCAAACCTGAGGACGGGTTGGGAAGGGAACCTAGAGACTCAGAGGGGGCACAATACCTACGCTGGCAGTCCGCCGGGGCTGGGGAAGAAGCGGCAGGGGACTGCCATGACCGGATAGACGCCTCCTGGAAGGGGATAGGCCAGGAAGGTACCACCAGATGCTGGGCACTGAACTCACCAAGGAATTCACGCGTCTCCCGTTCGGTATTGTCTCTTGAGCGTGGAAATCAGGAGATCCTCACCATCCTCGAGAGGAAGCGCTGATATTCTGTGAAATCAGCATCGGAGGACAGATGAGCAGGGGTTCTCTCCCTCGGAGGAGGCGAGGATGATGGGGAACTGGAATGCCCAGAGGATTCCTGCGGCGGTGGGGAGAGCCGAAAGACCCGCTCATGCATGTACCTAACGTATGAGGGGAAGGCCGCCACAGAACCCCTGAACTGCTCCCAGGATAACGGACCCGTAGGGCCGACATGCCTGGGAGTGGGGGTGGTGAAGGCAGAGAGATGGGAGGGGCACCTCCGCGGAGGCAACTGCCTCTGCGAGGCCTGGAATCCGGGAAAGGAGCCCTGAGAGGGGATCCCGGAAATCAGACCAGGCTGCAGAACGGAACTCTGGGGAAGCGAGCCTGGAAGAGCCCTGGGGAGAACCTCCCCATGACGACGCCGACCGTATGGATCCAGAAGGGCAGTCTCAGACAAACGCCCGCAAGGACACCCTAGAACCCTGGAGGGAGGGGCGAGGCTCTGCACTCGGCTCCTGGCCACCCCCTGAGGTGGCCAAGGAAGGCCGAGCAGCAGACCCCTGCCCTCGACCCCTCGGACTCAGAGAGGGGCCCTCCTCCTCGACCACAGCGTCCCCCTGTCCCTAGAAGGTGACAGCACCCCGTGGGTAGCCTCTCACCGGGCCTCAGAGGGGCTCCCCTGCGTCTCTTGCGCCTGCCCCAGGCTCCCGGCCACCCCCAGCCGGGGAACCCTCAGGAGGCGGCGAAGGGGGACAGAGGGAGGCGCGCTGCGCCGCCTGGCACCTCTAGCCACGGGGACCCAGACTCAAGAGTGGGGGTGCAGGGATGGGTCACCGGCTGAATCGTCGCCCTCCGAGGAAGGACGAGACCAGCAGACCTCAATGCTGGCCACCCAGGGTCCCGAGGCTACGAGGCGCGAACAGCCCGGTACCAAGGGCGCCGCTTTCGCCTCCCTCACGCCGATAGCAGCCAGGCTCCAGCACACCAGCGGCGCCGGCGAGCGGCACCGCCTGGAGAGGACCAGGCCTGGCGCGGGGCGCGTCCCAGGCGGCGGCACCGCGTAGCGCCACTGTCCATCGGCCTTCGTGAGCAGGCGCCAGAGCCGGCGGCACCGCCAGCCAGCGCGCCGCCCGATCACAGCGCGCGGCTGGCGCCGGGATCCAAAGCGGCGCCGCCAGCAGCGCCGCTCCGATCACCCGGCGCGCAAAGCGCGCCAGGACTCAAAGCGAGCGCGGAAGCAATGCGTCGTTCGGCACATGACAGCGCCCAGGATCAACGGCGCCCGAAAAGCGGCGTCAGTCCACCGAGCTAAACCCAAAAGGCGAGGGCCTACGCGCCAGGAGCCTGCACCTCGAAGAGGCTGACTGCGAGGCAGTGTCGGCCGCGGCGACCCGGAAGAACTCTGGCTCCCGACACCCATGAAGGGCCTCTCCTCAACGAAAAAGCGAGACCCCCCTCCTCCTCAGACCGTATAGGCGGGAGGGAACCGGAGGAAGGGCCTAGAGACCTTACCTGAGAATCACGAAGCGTGTCGTCCCCGAGGTGTGAGAGCTTGCCGAGCTTGAATCGCGCGGACTTAAGGGACAGGCGGTCCATGGAGAAACAGGCGTCGCACGAATCCATGTCATGGTTGGGTCCCAGGCGACGAAGACAAACGTCATGCCGGTCCGAGACGGAGAAATGCCGGCCACAGTAACACCGACGCATAGGGGCGCGGCCCGTCTTCGAAACACGTTTAGCTCCGGACCCGGACATAACGCGAACTCAACAAGAAAAAACAGTAGGAAAACACACCCGTCGCCGCTTTAAAAAGAAAAAAGAACGGTCTTACCGATCGGCGTCGAGTGTGTGGAAAAGAGGAGTCGCTGACGCAGTGGAGAATGGACGCTCCGAAAACAGGTGCTGCCTCGACGGCGGGAGAAACAGAACTGAGTTGGAGGAGGAGTGCGTCGCTAACAGCCGCCCCGCGCGCATGAGCGCGTAGCGTCGCTCGAGGGCGGGCCGTTAGGCAATTCTTAAAAAAAAAAAAAAGTTCCCGTGACGGGTGCGCGCCTCCGGCTTACACCCAGGAAGTAATGAATGGTGAAGATTGACAAGGGAAGATCTGTTTGTACTGTTATGTCCCATTGTTTTATTTTCCTTGTAACATTCTTCGCATAATCAGGTACATCAGCCCTGTTCAATTGTTTTACTGTCCTGTCTGCCAGAAGTGTTCTAACATCTAATCCCATGTACCCAGAATTTCCCATTGTCCTTTAGAGTTTCACCTATATTAAATTTCATAAACATACTGTAGAAAAAAGCTATTGAATTTATAATCCCACAGCCTCTGACCTTCTTTTCCCTATATGTAATATTCCTTTTAATGGTGTTAAGGTGGCTTCCCCAGAAGCCCTGAAAAGGTAACACTTAATAATCTTGTCTCCATTTGTTGTGGAATTGGGAAAACATAACTACCATATAGGAAGGTAGGAATTATTAATGTTTTTAACAAGAGAACCCTTTTTCAATTTTGAAATCCTGCTACTCTTCCATAACCTCACTTTCTGATTTGCTATATTTAAGCATATTTCCAATTTTTTTTCTTCCATATTCTGCATAACAAAGGTGATCCCCCAATAGTTTAAAATCTTGATCTTGTAATGGAATTTCTGCCATTATGTATTTCCTTGGTTCCGGTATTATCCCTATATATGTACCCACACTTTTATCTAAATTGAGCTTAGATCCTGATATCCTTGAGAAAAGTTCTAAAGTTTGTCTTAAGCCAGTCTCGTCTGTATCCTTATGTATAGTGAGTACTACATCATCTGCATACGTTAATATTTTGACCACTTGCCCATGAGGTGTTAGAGGTATTCCTATAATGCTGTCTTGTTCTTGTATTAGTCTTAATAATGGGTCTATGCAAATACATATAACACAGGGCTTAGTGGGCACCCTTGTCTTACCCCTCTTTGAAAGTTTGTTTTATTTCCTAACCATCCATTTATGAGAGGTATAATATTGGCTTTTTGATATATACTTTTTATCCATCCTATATGTTTGTTTGATATATCATCATTTTGTAAAACCCTGAATAAATAATCCTGAGAAATTCTATCAAAAGCTTTCTCTTGATCCATACTTAAATGTAACCTTCTACTTCCTTTCTATTTCCGTATGAATAATTCCTGATCCATAGTAGATTGTCTTGTACTGCTCTATTTTCAACTGAACGTGTTTGCTGTGGCTTGATTAATTTCTCTGCTTCTTCTCCTAATCTGGTTTGTAGACTTTTTGTTAAGATTTTATAATCTACATTTAACAGACTTGAAAAGGTCTCCAATTACTCAGATTTGCCTTGTCACCCTTTCTGTGCATAAAAATGAGCAAGGTTTCATTCTGACTCTCTGTTAGTAGGCTTTCCTCCATACTATAGTTGTATATATCAACCAAAACTGGAGCTACTTTGTATAAAACTCCTCGCTTAAGCCATCCTTACCAGGGGCTGTATTGTTTTTGTGTGTCTCAATACTCTTTTTCACTTCTTCCATTGTAATAGGTCTCTGTAATTTAGTTTTCTCACTTTCTGTTAATTTTGGTAATATTAATTTTTACAGAATACTTTCTGGGTCTTTGATGTCAGGAACTTTTTAAAATAATCTATTAGTATACTCATTTATTATTTTTTAAAATATATTGTTTCCCTGTTTGCTTTCCCCCTTTGGAATCATATAGCCCCTGTATTGTTCTCTTATCAGTTCTTGTACTGCAGTCTTTATATGGGTCAAATGTCTGTCATTTACTCTGTGTTCCAAATTGCATTCCCTGTCCTAATGATTGCACCCTGTCGTACTACATCTCTTTTAGTTTTATCTGTATCCGATGTATTTGGGTGCTATAATCATACCCTTCTGTTTCTGATCTGGAAATTAGCATTTGTAATTGATTTCTAAGTTGTAGGTATTTTAAATACTCTCTACTGGATTTCCTTCCTGTATAACAACTAAATGATCTTTTTACTATCTTCCCACCACGGCATTTTGTCATTGTACATGCATTCCACTGTTTGTCTTGCTGCCCAAAGTTGAAGCCATTGCTTAATTAGTCTAGTGTCCTCCAATATATTATTATTCATTCTCCATATTCCTTTCCCATATGTAGGTAATATACCCCATTGCAAAGTACACAGTACCATTCTATGGTCTGTAAATTCAAAACCTTTTACTTGACTTGAATGGATTCTGACAGTGTTTGAAACCAAAATGAAGTCTATCCTAGTCTTGACTGTACCCTTAAAATATGTATGTCCGCCAGTCTGGTGTATTTGTCTATATGCGTCTATTAACTTCTCTGTTTTTACTATTTCGTTTAGTCTATTTGTGTCGTTAAACATTTTCCTGGTTGCTAACCCTCTATCTTCTAATTCTGTACCACAGTTAAAGTCTCCGTCCCATATAACTATTCTGGATGTAAATACAAAGGCCTGAATATCATTATATAGTAGTACATGTGTTGCCTTTGTCTGAGGTGTGTATATAGTTTATTAATCTTATCCTGTGCTCCCCAGAGTTTATATCTAGGGTTTATACTCTCCCTGGTACTATTTCAATTAATTTTGTCACCTGTATATCCCTATCTTTTAGCAAAATGCCTACCCCATTACATCTTTCTAATCCTACTGACCAGAAAGAAGGCCCTGCAGTCCATAACACAGATGCTTTAGTTTGTTCATATTTTGTTTTTAGCCTGGTGTCCTGTACAACAATGATCTGACTTGATACTTCAGACAGGCTAGTTAATGTTGAAAACATTTTCTTATGTCCTTTTATACTGTTAATATTTACCGTTGGAATACTTAAGGTGGCCATAAGAATTTATCGGGGAGATCAAATATTCTTTTTATGTTGTGTCCTGGTTCTTCTCCCTACGCTATCTTGGGAATTCTCCATAGGGGGGACTTCTGAGTCTGAAAAAGTTTCTTTCTGAGATGATGTCCCCGATGACCCATCCGAATCCGCTTTCTAGTAACTCTTTTTGCTTTGTTTTGTTGTATGTCAGGGGAACTAAATGCCGTAGTTATAAATTGTACAGCAATTCTTACAATTTCTGTATAGTCTGTTGTAAGTGTTCCAAATTTAACTTTTAAGAAGGGCATCATTCTTTGCTTCCTTTTGGCTTGGCAACCATCAAAGGGATTAGTAAAGAAGGATTTGTCTTGCGTCCCAAATTTCTGTTCTTGGTATAAGGAGGCCAATCTATCATACTGACATTGCATCATACTGCTTTTGAGTTGTGCTATTTGTTGTGCATAATCCTGATTTGTAGAATTTTGAAGGGAAATTACATTATATAAATTAAGATGCAGAATATTATAGGACTGATTTTTGTGTGTCCCTTTCAGTTGTCCAGCTAATTTTAAAAAATGTGCTAAATCCGTGTTGTTGTCCAACTACCAGTTCACAGAGGTATCATAAATAAAGCATACAGATTTTCTTGCCGCCATAGTGTGTTCTAGGCCCTGTAAAATTTATTTATCCTCCAACAGGGTAATATTGAGTTTCCAATACCCCATGCCTGATATTGTTTCTTTGCAATTTGCAATAGTGATTTCTGAAATATCATGGTCCAATGCGGAGGTGGATTGGGTATGAACTGAAACTAATGGTAAGGTGGGAGAAATAAAGACGTAGTCAATTCGTGATGATAATTTCTCTCTATGATATGTGTGAGAGGGTTTTGTTTGTAGTTTCAAAAAGCTGTCTATTAATCTGGTTTGTAATAATAGTTGATTTAAAAAAAAGGGTGTCACAGAAAACTTTATTTGTCTTGTGGCCTGTATCAGATCTTAACCTCCCACAGATAAAGTCTCCTGCCCAAATGATTTGTTTTGATGTAAACAGGAAGGGTTGTATTATCTTGAATAAATTAATTTTTCTTGCTTTTGCTTGTCCTGCATAAATATTCAATAACCTGAAGTCAATTTTATTAAGAGTTACATCTAGTAGTAAAGCACATCCTGGATAAATGTTTACTAAATGTGTGATTTTTATATTTAAATTATGTATGCAGATCCCTAAACCGCTACAGAGATCTTCTCCTGTGGACCACTCACTATGTCTCCAAAACCAAGATGTCTTGGCAATTGAGATTTCTCTAGCAGTGTGAAGCCTTGTATCCTGCAAAAAGACAAGGTCAAAATAATGGTCTTCAAAAAAACGAAAAGGTTGCTCTTCTCTTTCTCTCGGATTTTATACTGTTCGTGTTTAACGAAGCCAATTTAATACTGTACAAATCCAAGAGAGAAACTGTCTTTTTATTTGGTTTTTTGGTCTGCTCTGGTTTTCCACTTGTCCCAGTGGTTTATTTAGAGTCTGCTTTATCAGGCTCATCTGGATCCAAGGGTATTTCAACTGAGAGGAAGATATTGAGATTGAATCCGATTCTTCTTCCATATCTGTTTCTCCCCATTGGAAAACTGAGTAAGAATTAGATGGCTGCATCAGATCAATATCTGTTGTTGATATAATCAGAACTTTCCATGTACTGTGGGAAACTGTCTGGAATTCCTCTTCTACTATAGTTTCTGAGGCCGGGGGGGGTGGAGGAGAGGGCATTATTACTTCAGGAGGGTGAGTCACATCTGTTTCTTGAGTGGCAGCTCCTGTTTGTTGAGTGACCACCCCCGGGTCAGTCTGGGAAGGAGGATCTCTATGCACAACAGTCTGGGTGTCTGAGTCCCTCTTATTGGAAGATGTCCTGTGTTGTGTGCAAGCTGCTCTGTTTATATAAAAATTTTGCTCTGCAAAGTCAGCATTCATGTTGTTATGGGATGTCCACAGACATGTTGCAAATAAGTGTCCTTCTGTATTGCACAACTTGCACTTTGGAGTGGCCGTGCAGTGAAAACCTACATGACCCAAGGAGCCACATACTGAACATTTGGATTTTTTCGCAGTTAGTACTGATGTGCTGTGAGTATTCACACTTAGAGCACACCCAAGGTTGGCCTTGATAGAAGGGGATCCCCTTCTCTCCCCAGGAAGAAGCAATTAGGCAGATTTTCTGTACCTTGTAGTGTGCTATGCAATTTGATTTTAAATTTCCACCCCCTGTCCAGAACCCCTCTAGGTCTATGATGGGTTCTGGAGTATTCTGAATGTCACACAGGTGTTCCAGCCAATACAGGATATTGGTTAAGTTCACCCCTTCATTTCTGTATAAAATGGTTATGATTTTCAGTGAGGGTATGATAAGGGGAATTGCTTGGAAGTGTGACCAGATCACATCATTTTTTTTGTGCTGAGAGGATCACCCAAAATTTATTCAACAAGTCTTCAGTTCGGAAACTGATATCATAAATCGTTTCAGCAGTATCGTGGATTAAAACATATATTTCTGACTGCAAAAACACCATTTGCTGTTTTTTAATTTCTTTACCAACCAAGAACCTATCTGGTGGACACTGCATACCACCTAAGTACCTTAAACGCACTGCATGCCTTCGTTTTGCATTTTCCACCGGCTTTTGAAGTAAGCTTGCAAAGGTGGGTCTCTGCGATACCGTTACAATGTCAGTGACAATAGCAGTCTATAAAGGTTCTTGCTCTGATGTTTCTAGACATTGCTTATTCTGCTCTATATCCATAGATTGTGTGTTATAAAAAATCTCCTCTCCTGTACCCGAAGGTACAGGCAGAGCATTACCTGTGAGCAGTGTTGGTCCAAGATATTCTCTCAACTGTGGGGCCTCTGAGTTCCGAGATGCCTGATCTGGCAATACTGGGTGGCTAGAAGGTTGCATGATGTCCATGGCAATTGTATCCAAAGGTGCTGGGAAAACAACCACAGGTATGGGTGGTCGCCATTCTGGTGTGCCAGGCAGAGGGATGTCTGGGTCAGGGAAATAAGCTCCTGTCATTGCTTTCTTCCAACCTGCTGATTCCAATGCTGCTTTGGGTGACCATTTTGTGCTAGTGGATGCCTCTTCACTATCGGGTGATTCTGAGGTTCGATCCATGGTCTCTGATGAAGCGCCAAACCGAAAAATGTTTTGTAAAACAGTTTTTTCCCCTGGAAGTGCTGGTGAGGTATTTGGTAGCCGTTTTCCTTTTTTTTTTTTGTCTTATAGCTTCCTCCTCTCCATGTCGTATTCCTTCTTGATATTGAGGAGCTGCTCCTGTAATTTAAATTTTTTCTCCTCCATGGATTTTTGTAGTTGATCTTCGGTTTTGGCGATAGCTTCTTCTACTGATATATCCATGTTGTCTGAAGTTGACTTTTGTCTGTCTTCAGTAATTACTGAAGTCTGGGCTCCAAAATAGCCCTCTGCATGGGACACGGTGTGTCCATCTCTACCTCCAGAGACCGACTGTCCTGGATCCATCATCCTCTCACACGAAGGCCCCCTACAGATCAGTTGGGGAATTTCCCCCGTGTCCTGACCAGATTTCCCCTATTCACAAAAAAAAAAATAAAAATACCACAGACAGCTTAATCCGGTTCCATTTCAGTTGGTTTCCATCTGTATCCCCCCTTCCCCGGGCTCAGGCTGAAAATAGGCAGAATTGCCTAGTCCTCCTTTCCTGGTCAGCAAAAACTAAATAAATAAAGTTTGCTGATAAATGACAATTCATCTGATGCCATAATAAAGTTTTTTTTATTTATTTTTCTGTACTTGGTGTGCACTGTTTTACTTGTGTTTACTGTTAGTCACTCTGTGCCCTTGGTTAATCACAAAATGACCATTACAATATATAAAACTATTTTAAAAGTTGCCCCTCATAGATTTTAATGGAGCGTGTCCCCGCGCTCTCTCTGGGCACATGTCATTATGTGCCTGAGCGCGGGGACAGGTCTTAGGCAGCTCGCAGAACCAGGAAGTGGAAGGGATTGACTGGGGACAATTTTATGATCCCTCCCACTTCTAAATATGGCACAGAATGTTTATCAGAAATATACAGTCCGCCTTTCGCAGAGGTAAGGCACCACAACATGTGGTGCATATCACAATTCAGATAACTTAGTGAATCTCTTTAATAAAAGGAGGAGCTGCAGAGAATACAGTTACTGTACTGTCTGAGGGAGGGAGGTCCTTGATGAGTCCACTAGAGCTCCCCTTGGCCAAGAGAAAAGGTTCCGGGTCAAATCCACAGAGTACAGACAGTGTCATTAAAACACCACGCAAGTAAATGGAATGCTAACATTTTGACAACTTTTCTCTCATTTTAATTGATTGTTTCGGAGGTAACTGTCACGTGGGGATGTCACAATATGAAATTCTGATGGTGTGATAATAGTCACATGTAGTAACGCAATTATCATTACACAGAAGAGTAATTTTTGTACATAAAAGAAGCCTCCACAAACTCTTGCATTGGGGAGAGTTGACGTGAATGTGACAGTTGTCCCCGAAAACACCAAGATTTAGTTGAAATGTCTCGATCCCATGCTATACCGTGAACCGTGGTTATCTCAGAATCAGAAATTTCCCAGGGCATCAATACTGTGGTATACCATAAAAACATTATACAGTCACATCTCTTCTGTGACATGTTTTCCACACCACAGTAAGGACTACTTCAGCCAGAAGTGATTCTGGGTTCCCAATCCCATGGGATATTGTACACAGGACAAATACTGCAGATAGCTTAGAGCTGGAGCTGTACAGCATGAGATATTTAGACATTTTGGCTGGATCAAGGGACCAGAAAAAAAGGTAGAGCCAGAGGTCAAGCATTCAGCTCATTTTATGAAGAACATTCCATTGTGACTTGTGAGGCTGAAATAGTCTTAAGTGGGGAGCTGAGTTTGGCTCACTTGTTAGGAGCTGTTTGATTTACTGCCATTCTGTTTTTAGAGGGATGTTTGTTTTCATCATTTGAATACAATTTCATTTATTCATTATACTGGTAAATCCTGTGAGCAAGTAATTGCCCATTTTCACAAGCAACTAGATACATTTAATAAACGTAACAAAAAAAAATACATTACACAGGTACATAAAAAAAAAAAAATAAACAGTATACATTAAAACAGCCATAAACTGACCGAGATTTAAAATGACACAATTTATGCTTAAATGATGACACTGTTCTACAATCAGTAACTTCAGATGGGAGGCAACTGTAAATGTTAGAAT
Organism: Neoceratodus forsteri; assembly: GCA_016271365.2. Classification (NCBI taxonomy): domain Eukaryota; kingdom Metazoa; phylum Chordata; order Ceratodontiformes; family Ceratodontidae; genus Neoceratodus; species Neoceratodus forsteri. The sequence continues at coordinate 98,423,848 of JADMNL010000034.1, read as the reverse complement.
CTTAATACAGCAAAGATCTCTGACCTAATGAAGTGTGCATAAAAGGAAGTCTAATACCAAAAATATGTGAATGATGAATTGAATATTCCAAATTTACAGTTAATAATGCGCACTGTCACAAGAAGCTAAGATGTATGAGTGTGTATTATATTTTCACAACATGTGAAACTAATAAAATTAAAAAAAATAGAACAAAATGGTGGCTGTTTCATTATGTTTCTCTCAGATTTGCACCCTTGAGGTGCAGATGGGGGATGAGGGTACTATGCCTCAAACTTCCTGCTGTGCCTGGTTTAGTGGGTTATTAGATCTGTGCCATGTGTACTCCCAACATGGCCCGAAGTTGGCATTTCTGACTGGTGTACTGGTAGCTTGGTGGCTTAGCTGGTAAGTCTGGCTCTTGTGAACTCTGTAGCAGTGCTGTTGCTGTCTGAAAATGCTACGGGGAGGCTACAGAGGGTTTCCTTCCTGGCGTCCACCCTGGCTGCTTGGTGGTGAATACCCAGATTAGTCTTTAATTTTTTTTCTGTTTGAGCCAGAGTAGCCTGCCTGTTTAAGTGTTAAATACTGACATTTGGCTACTGGAACAGAGATGGGAATAAATTATATCTTTTAAAGGCACAATGCATTGGACTAGATTATTAATTTTCTTCATATTATTTTATTCTCCGACATTGTTCTGGACAGTTGTACACTCAGGGGGAGCACCAAGTGAACTAAGGCGACTGTTTCCATGATGCTGTGAAATCTAAGAATAAGACCTGTCAGGTCAGTAACTTTTAAGTGTAGCACCTTATGTGTATTGTTAATATTTAGGGCACTGACTACAAAGTAACATCAGAATTCGTATCCACTATGGTTAATTATTTTACATGTTTTAGTCCCTGAACACGCTGTTTCAGCAAGGAAGGCTACACGCCCAACTTTTAATTCAGGCAGGCGCTGTATCAAGTCAGTATTGTATACCTTTCAAGATATGAACCTTTTTTTGTCATGTCTATAATAAAAGGCTATAAATAAAAAAAAAATAAAAGTGAGAATAGTCTGGAGTAGGTCAGGAGAGGTCTATCAGATACTCAGTGAGTATTAAAGTGAAATCATTAGAGGACTGCATCAGGTTGAGAAAAGCAACTGGCAGTCACTCAGTGGAATTACAGGTACAGGTGAGAAGTACCTGGCAGTCACTCAGTGGGATTACAGGTACAAATGAGAGTAAAAGACTAGAAGGTTATTAACAAGCATTTGTCAATGCCGAATGTCGTCTCGCTGGCACTGGTACTGCAGGAGTTAGAGATGCATAATAGGAATCGCAGTGAAGTATTGAACTGACGCCAACCCCACCCCCACCCCGCAGAGACAGACAGGCATTGGGGTGTGCCTTTGGGTCATCAGCTATAACGCTCATGCCATTTTACCTCACCCCACTCTATACACACTGACAAGAGTCGTGGTGTGCTTTGGGGTCTTTGGGCCTTACACTTACCCCATTCCATAAGAAAATACGTTGAGACTGGTGAAGTATAGGAGAATGGGGTGAACTTTAGGGCTGAACACTCCAAGGCACACCTCAATGCCTGTCAGTGACTGAAGGTGGGGGTGGAATGGCATGAGCATTACAGCCAATGATCCCAAGTCACACCCCTGATGCCTGTCAGTCTCTACAGGGTGGGATGTTACAGTTGGAAACCCTAACGCTGTAGGCGTTTGTTGGTATTTTCACTCCAGATTTTCAACATTGGCTTTTTGTGACCCCAGCTCATGAAGAGCATCATTATCAGTTTGTTAGCCGAAAGGTGGTTTTGCCCAGCAACTATGCTATTTGGTGACACAGGCATGAAAACACATTTTGGGCAGGATGTGAAAAATGACAACTGTATTGTTCATGAGGTGGTGTAAAAAAATGGCAACGTTGAAAATCTGGAGTGAAAATATGAAAAACTGGTGAAGTCATGAGCAGCCATAGAAACTGCACAACACACATCTGTAACCCAATTACTTTTTGGATTTTTTAACCACATTTTCAACATAGGCATTTTGGGACCCCCTCTCATGAACAGTGGCACTGTGATTTTGTTAATCTGTCCCAAATGTTGATTTCACACAGCGACCACGCCATTGTGCGCCACAGGTGCAAAAACACATTTGGGAAGGATGTGAAAAATGATAGCTGTACTGCTCATAGAGAGATGTGAAAAAATGCCAGTGTTAAAAATCTGGCATGAAAATATTGCAAATTTGCGAAGTTACAAGGGTGCTTGGAAACTGTGCAACACATGCTTGTAACACAGTCATTTTATGGACTTTCGTCACCAAATTTTCAACATAGGCATTTTAGGACCTCTGCTCATGAACAGTGTCACCGTCATTTCTCAAAGTGTCTTGAAACGGATTGTGCACAGAGGCCGCGCCACTCTACGCCGGACGCAAGGAAACACATTTCAGCCAGGATATGTAAAATGACAGCTGTATTGTTCATAAGGAGGTGTGAAAAAGCCAATTTTGAAAATGTGGAGTGAAAATATTACAAATTCACAAAGTTATGAGCGTGCATGAAACTGTGCAACACATGCTTGTAAAACAGCCATTTTTGGATTTTTTCACCACATTTGCAATATAGGCTTTTGAGACCCCCTCATGAACGTGGCACTGCTGTTTCATTAATCAGTCCCAAAAGGTGATTCTGCACAGTGACTCAAAATCACCTTTCAGGATTGAATAATGCCATGACAGTGACTGAATTCATGAGGAGGGGTCCCAATAACCTCATGTTGAAAATTTGGTGCCAAAATTCCCCAAAATGCCCAAGATGTGCACCAAAGTTGAAAAAAAAACTATTCATGCCATTATACAGCTTACCGGCATTTCTTCAGTTCACGGTCGGCTTTGAAGAGTGCAGACGTGTTCCCGGTCCACCAAAGATCATCGCGCCGTGCTCCGGAGGTAAGTATGGGGTGAGGAGGGTGTGGGGAGGCAGGGTGCTAGAGGTATGGTTGAAGGTGGGGCCAACGGATCGACTAGGGACCGCTTGCTTGCAGGCTTAGGAAAAAAAAAAAAACATTGCGGGACTGTTTTTCTTTCACAGGGCATTTGGCACACCGGGTGGGCTCCCAGCATGCCACCTGAGTGCTTTTTTGGGTTCAGCCAACGGGGAATTGGCATCCTCGCCGGCACACAAAAAATGGGGATATTATGCAGACGGAAGTGGGCTCCCCATCAGCAAATTAAACTGGGAAGGAGGGACATGATGCCGAGGGGGACTGGGCACCCCCTTGGCACACACTTTAAATGGGAGGGGGGCTGCATTATGCCCACGGGGAGTGGGCTCTCCCGTCGGCAAATGAATTGGGTTGGGGCACTTTGCCACGGCATGCCGCCATGTTTTGTAAACTGGTTCACCAGGAAAGGCAAGCTGCTGCGTGAGAAGCTTGGCTCTCATTGCAGCGGACTTTTTCTTTGATCTGGTGACCAGTTTACGTGTTGCTGGTGTCAGTGCCGGCAGCTGCCTTACTGGAGAATGAGGGACGCACATACTGATGTGTTCCCTGCATTCGCACACAGTGACTGCACCTCCAAATCTGCTACTAATGCAATATGTTGGCTGCACAAGCGCGAGCCAACATAATAAAGGTGTGTTAATGACCTAGGCTTAGTTACAGTAAAGTGAAAAGCAGCATGCTACTGTTCCATATTCCTTTTGTCAGTCTGAAAGGGAAACTGATGCCTCCAGGACAATGTAGGAAAAACAGTGTTTCAACACAGTGTGGGTTATATTTAGCATTAGTTCTGTATTTCTCCATCCTCATTATTTAATATCAAGGACATTTTCATGAAAACAGGAGATTTGTTCCTGTTACTTTTTCCCCACTTGAGGTCACAAAATGTACTTGTGATGTCAGTCATTCCCATGGCAACAAACTGTGATGTCATAACTGACGATTACGTCTTCAAGTGGGAACTGAGTTGTCATAGCTGATGAACAACACGATATAACGATTCTGTTTTCATGCAGATTTCCTCAATAATAAAGAAGGGAAAGAGAGAACTATAGAAAATCTATGCAATAGAAGATGAGTGCTGTCTAAATGTGTTTTTCAATGTTTGTATTGAGGTGCCAGCAGCTCTGTTAGCGAGAGTGTTGGTACGTTGCCTTGCTCCTTTCATTAACTCATACTACGTTTTTACCTGAGATTGGTTGAACTGGTAATCATAATGGGGACATCTTTATATCACAAGTTGTCTAGTCTCATGATACCCAAATACAGCACCTTCTCCCTCAGATATTTTTCTGCAGGCCACCTGGTCGCGGCAGTTAACTGAGTATACCTTTCCTTGTAAGTCAAAGGAGCAACAGATGTTGAGTAAGGTGATGGCAAGAACCGAGTAACACCAAACATTACACTGTGGGATGACATGAGGCCTGAGGCACAGCTGAGTGACGCTTCTTAAGCTGGATTAATGAAGGTAATCCAATGTTTGGAGTGACTTAATGCTTCAAATAAACTAAAATGCATTTTAAATGAAATGTTTTTTACAGTTTCAGTTCTAGTTGTTTAATGGCACGGGAGAGTTTCCAGCCGTGAACATAATACTTTAAAATGCAAACAAGCCAATCAGAATGCCACATATCCAGCCTTTGCCTTACAATATTTTATAAACATGATGCAGTGGTGACAGCTTGAATGTAAATGACAGCTATAAAGAAGCTGAGGGTTGCTAAGTGGAAACAGTTCTCATTCTTGGAGAAACAATCATTTCTCAAAAAAGATACAGATACCGTGACTGGCTGGATGTGCTGTAGATGGGGACTGCAATACTTTTCTTTGCTCTTTTTACCAATCAGATTTGCATGAGGTTTATGACTGTTTTATGGCAAGTGATTTTTAAAAGATAAGGGGATTGTTACAGAATGCCATTTCATGCATTTAAAGAGACGCTCCAGGCTAGGGTTCTGTACTCTGCTTCTCTCGAGCTGGAGTTATAGACTTGTTGCCGTTTGCTAATCATGTGTCTTTGTACTTTAATCCACATGGACTGGAACTTGAAAACACTGAAGTGTTATAAAAATGGAAATGAAACAGACAATCAAATGAAACTTTAATTCCTGGATGCAGTCAGGGTGGGCAGTGTTAAAGGGGCACACACATTTAAAGACTGGCAGTGGCAAGTCTCTATTTGGGGATCACTGCCTCCCCATTTGGCACTGTAACAGCAGGGACCTATCTATTTCAGACAAATCCATTGGTGGGAATAGCCCTTCGGTGGCATCCAGGCAGAAAACTGCAGATATGTATGAGTGTGACTGGCCCTGACGGAAAATCTGACTGCGTATGAAAGACTTACTAACCACCAAAGTAGAACAATGGCAATTGGATTTCAAAGGCTAATGACCAGTTGGCCACAAGATCCTGAGGTAATTCATCTAGTATCCTGTTTTCAATAGATGACATTCTGACTGAGTTTGAACTTGTGATAGAGTCAAGGGAGTCCAGTCACATAACAGGATATTTGAAAGTTTAAATCTGTCAGGACAGCAGCCATATTTGAGGGAAAAGTGGCAAGGCTTTCATCACTAGAGAGCAGGGTTTGAATCTTAGGTCACTTCACAAGTAAAATGAGGATGATGTTCCCAGTCCAGTCCCTCGAGAGTAGCAGTGGTGGAACCTTGTCAGAGCATGTACATCAGCTCATTTGATCACTGGTGCTCTGAGTGTGACTTGGATTAAATGAGTACAGAAACTGAGTTACCTTTCATCCAGGAGAGATGTTCTCTTGAGGTTATTACTGAGGTGCAGTGATGAGGCAGACGGAGGAACCCTGTGTATAGAATCTTCCACTTGCCCAGGATAGGTGACCCCTACAGGTCAGTGCTGAGGTGTACCAGTAGGGCAGAGAGAAAAAAGCCTGTGTACTGAATCCACCCCTTACCTAGGAGAGATAGGCCCTCAAGGTTACTTCTGAGGTACATTGATGGGGTGTACATCAAAGGGGCTGCCGTACCGAGCTCCTGCCTGCTCAGTCCCAGTGGCTGTTAAGTTCCAGGCAAGCAGACTGGGCATAAATGATGATGTTACTCCACTGGTGAAGTGTGTGTGTGTGTGGGGGGGGCAAGCAGCCCATAAGGTAATCCCACCTGGGGGAAGCTACAGGTGCATTTATGGAGCACAGTAGAAACATCTGTGCACTGAATCCCCCTTTCACCAAGAACTGAAGAGTACTGACTGCACTGTAAAACACCGAATTTACTAGCAGATAAGGACCACTTGGTCCACCTAGTCTGCCCATTTTTCCCCTCCTGTAGTATTACCACAGCTCCTACTTGATCTATGGCCCATTCACCCACCCCCTTCCCTTTCCCTAAGATTCCTTTATGCCTATGCCAAGCATTCTCAAAACCCACCACTGTTTTTGACCCCACCACCTCAGCTGGAAGACTGTTCTAGGAGTCCACCACTCTTTCTGTGAAGAAGTACTTCCTCACATGTCACTCGAATCTACCCTCCTTCAGCTTCTTATCATACTCCCATGTCCATGTTTTTTTCTGAAAAATACTTCCCACTTGTACCTTATTTACTCCTGTGAGGTATTTAAAGGTTTCTATCATATTCCTCCTCTCTTCCAAGGTATACATATTTAGGTCCTTACATCTCTCCTCATATGGCTTCTGATACAGACCATACACCATTTTAGTTGCCCTCCTCCGGACCACCTCCACTCTATGTCCTTCTGGAGATGTGGCCTCCAGAACTGTACAAAGTACTCTAGGTGGGGTCTTACTAACGATCTATACAGAGGCAATACCGCCTCCCTCTTTCTGCTGGTGATACCCCCTGCACTACAGTACCCGACTAACCCTCCCAACTGCCTTGTTGCACTGCCTGGCCACCTTTAAGTCAGGCAATATGATTACCCCAGGTCTCTTTCCTGCTTGGTAGTCATCAGTACCTCTCCTCCCATTTTGTACTTTGCCCCTGGGTTTGTGTGCCCCAAGTGCATTACTCTGCACTTTTTTGCACCAAACCCAGGTGCCATACCACTGACCACTCCTCCAGTTTTCCCAGATTTCTGCTCATCCTTTTCATCCCCTTGAAGTGTCCACCCTATTGCAGATTTTGGTGTCATCCGGAAAGAGATGGATCTTTTTCCCTTCCAGCTCCTCTGCAATGTCACTTACGAAGACATTAAAGAGGACCGGTCCCAGCATTGACCCCTAAGGCACCCCACTGGTCACCCTCCCTTCCTCTGAGTGAACTCCATTTACCACCACCCTCTGCCGCCTATCTTAACCAATTTCTTACCCAGTTTACCACCTTTGGACCCACTTCTAAGCTACCCAACTTGCCTACCAGTGTCTTATATGAAACGGTATTAAACACCTTGTTGAAATCGAGGTAGGCCATGTCCACTGCTCCTCCCTGATCCATCTCCTTGGTCACCCAGTCAAAGAAATCTAGGAGATTAATCAGGCTGACTGGCCTATAATTGCCAGCCTTTTCCATGCTACCGCTATTGTGAAGTGGGACTACATCTGCCTTCCTCTAGTCCTCCAGAACCACACCTTGTTTCCAATGAGCTGTTAAATAGGACTGTCAGATGAGCAGCCAGTACCTCTCTAAACTCCCTCAATACCTTTGGATGCACCCAGATCTGGCCTCATTGCTTTGTCCACTATCAGATTAGCAAGTCCCTTCAGGACACTCTCCTCTGAAAACAGACTAGTGTCCACGTCCCTCCTGCCCATGCTCCTGTTACTTTTCTGTGGCCCTTCCCCTTCTCCTTCCTCTGTGAACACCAAACAAAGGTTTTTTTTCAGGATATTTGCCTTTATCTGGTTCCCTCTGCACAGTGTTCCCCCACTTCCCTTTTTAATCTAATGATTCCATCCCTGATCTTTCTCCTTTTCGCCTACAGACTTAAAAATGGCTTGTAAACTGTAGCTATCAAGGCAAACTCTTGTACTATTCCTCTTCTGTTCTGATGACCATTCTGACCTGACCTCGCCCCCTGGTGTCTCTGCTAGATCATTTAGAGATTTGAATAGTCTGTGACAGGGACACATCTTGTAGTAATGTAATTAACTGTGGTAGTCTTGTGATTCTATAATGCTGTTTTAGGTGCCTATTTTATTTTTATTTATTGAAATGTTTCACCAGGAAGGCACGCTGAGCAACAAGTTGCTCATCTCCCGGTCCGACCTGGGGGGTAGGGGAACATGAGGATAGTATACAGAGATTTGGTACACAATATAGATATACAATGTAATTACATTCCATAAAGTGAGCAGACTATACAGAAGTTCTGAAAAGGAGGAATGCTAACAGGTATGAAGTAGATTGATACAATGCTAACAGTCTTATGCTAGACAGATACGATAGCACAAATATCTTTGGCAAACACTTGGTGGGACATAGCTGTGTAGTTAGAAAATGGCTGGATTAATACAAGGAGCAAGCGCAAGGGCAGATCATGAGGTTCTGAGATGAGGTCACAAACTAAAAAGAAAATGAAGAAAAATAATTTTTGTAGTTAAAAAATAAATACAGAATAAAGGGCGAGAAAGCCTCCTGTATAGCCCAGCACCCTTTCCTTTCCTTGCCCTTGGGCCCATTCCCTCCTCTGTGCATGTCAGCACCCTCGCTACCGACTACTTGCTTGGCCTAGCCCCTGGCAGGGTTCTCTGCATCCTGGAGGGGTTCAGAACCTTGGCAAACACCTTCCTCACCTCCTACTCCCACCCCATTCTTTCCTGAACTAGGGCAAGATTGCGAGGAGAGACACAGATAGAACAAAATTTGCAAGGTGTAACAAAAATGCACAGTTGACTATAAGTGCATTAGAGATTAGGGGTTATCCAATAACTATGGCTAGGAAGAGGGGATGGTGGGTGGGGGGCATATAGGCAGCAACAGCAGGGGGTGGAGCGGGAGGATTTGGAGGAGAGGAAGACAAGGGGGTGGAGGAGAAGGGTCTGTCAGGGCCTGACCCCTCCAGAATGCTGGGGACCCTGCCTGCACCAGATGGAGGTCAAGCATGAACAGGAGGGAAGCACGTTGTAGGCAGTGGGAGTTGGAGCACATCAGGAAGGAAGAAAGGGGAAGGGAAGGGTCCGCTGGGGCCTGGCCCCTCCAGTATGCTGAGGAAAGCATCTGCACAAGGCAGAGGTAGAGCACAACAGGAGGGAAGCAGGTTGTAGGCAGTGGGAGTTTGAACACATCAGGAAGGAAGAGAGGGGGAAAAGAAGGGTCCGCTGGGGCCTGGCCCCTCCAGTATGCTGTGGACCCTGCCTGCACAAGGCAGAGGTAGAGCATGACAGAAGGGAAGCAGGTTGTAGGCAGTGGGAGTTAGAGCATGTCAGGAAGGAAAAGAGAGAGGGAAGAGAAGGGTCTGCCAGGGCCTGGCCTCTCCAGTATGCTGTGGACCTTGCCTGCACAAGGCAGCGGTACAGCACAACAGGAGGGAAGCAGATTGTAGGCAGCAGAGGTAGAGCACAACAAGACAGAAGTAGGTAGTGATGGGGAGTAGGCTTCAGAAGGACCAAGAGAGAGGGAGGTGGGAAAGAAGAGGGGCCAAGACCCAGCCCTTTCAGGAAAGAATGGGGTGGGAGTACCCCCTCCCTAACCCTCCCAGTTGATAACTGGCTGGGGCAACTGATCTTGTAATAGTAAATACCCCATCCCCATTCCAAAGCCTCCGGGGGGGGTACCAGAGGTGACATTACTAGTTAGATGCCCATGTACCTTACTATCTAGTTGACCTACCAGACCATCCCCCACCCAACAATGTCTTAAAGCAACAGCACCATCTCCTACCCATCCTGTTACCTTTACTGGGCCAAAGGCCCAAAGCATGACATACAAATTTGTTTGTGAGAGGCTACAATCAAATCAGAACCATCAGCATCCACCCTTCTTTCTGATGGGATAACATGACATCTAATGCCATTTTTGAACTAAATAAAAAATGTTTATTATACGAAAAACCTATAGTTTTGCTTCCATGGCAATGCACATACTTCAAAGTTTTGAGATACATGAGGGGTGGGCGACGAGCAAAGTGATGTTTACAGATGTTATTAAATAGCAGAATGCAGATGAGCTCAGGCAAAGCTGACCCTTGTAACAGAGTGCTCCCTTTTTCTGATGTAAGCTGCAGCTCTATTGTTAAAATACTTTGGTCACTGAATGCTTATGTCTGTCATAAACCTTGAGTTTACATGTAATATCGATTGTTTGCATTTGCCATGCAAGGATAGGAAACAGTTATACTAAACCATCAAATCATGCAGTGCAAAACATTATTTGGTGACTGGGATGTTGGAATAACAAGAGTCTGCTTTAGTACTGTGTCCTCAGGTCTAGGGCCTGTATTACTAACTGCTGCTACTTATTATATAAAAAAATGTCTGTTTGCTATTAGTTTTTCTGAATGAGCTTCCATATGTACTCTTCCTCCAGATGCCTCTTGAAATGAGCTGTTTACAGCTCAGCATGCCTTTCCTAGTAAAAACACATTCAATATGAATCAATCAATCAATCGATGAAGAATACTATTAGTGAATCTTTACATGGTTGACATCACCTAGTTTACACTGAAGCCCTGTTTTCCAGGTAATGACATCTAGTGCGAAGGCACAAAGAAGGAAAATGAAGATATAGTAAATACAGAATGATGAACCCTCAATACAGCAAACACTTTGTTATTCACTACAATCTTAAACCCCAAGAGTTGATCCAAAAGTAACAAAGAATGACAACTGGTTATTGTCAAATGCTATGGCAAGCCATTAGGGACATAATTCAGAAACTCTGGCTGTATAGTAAAACACATACACTACAGAGAACAGACAGAACACCAGGAGGAAGGAGCTACTGGTATAACTAAAACTTCTCTACTGGGACTAAGAACTAGAAATCTTGTACTGGGACCTTCAATTTAGGGTAAAAAAAGAGTTAGTGTGTCAGAGGTAGTTGAAGTAAATTGTTATCTGTTATCTGTGTACTTATCTAGGTGCTTGTCACAGGTGTCAGAAGGGAATTGTTATCTGTGAAATTAACTAAGTGTAGAAAGATTTGCAAAGTAGGGGGAGTGGCTTAGCTAGAAGGAGCCAGGTTAAAACCAGATTTAAGCACTACCCTAGATAGCTTCTGCCAGAGAACAGACAGAACACCAGGAGGAAGGAGCTACTGGTATAACTAAAACTTCTCTACTGGGACTATACTGCCCTCCTTCCCTCCTCTCCACCCTAAACCAGTTCTACTTTTATAGGCATAGGATTTAACTGACAACAGGAACTTCCTGTTTGGGAGCAGGAAGTGAGTTATCACACAGCCACCAAAGACTCACCATCCTAGAAGGGCAAGAGTAGCTCTCTGTCTCCCCCCCCCCCCCAGCTGCTGGAGGTCTGACTCTGAGCAAGTAAGGAGACTACTGAAAAAAACAGGAACTTCTTGTCTTAGAACAGGAAGATCAGAAGCTAAAAGGGCACAGAGGCTGTAAGTAGGGGAAGAAAAAAAGAAAAAAAAAATAAACAAACAGAGGAAAGAGTAAGTATTCCAAACAACAGGTAGGGGGCCAGAAAAAAAAAGACATGATGGGAGTGGTGCAGTACAGTGGCTGTGGAGCAGCAGTCTTCCGGAAGACGTTCTGGAGGATGCAGTGTTGTCCCATCTGCAGGCACCTCTCTGGGCTGAGGGAGGAGGTTGCTCATCTCCAGGCTGAGTTGGCCAGGATTTGTGGGACCTCATCTCCCACCCAAGGACCACCAGAGTTACTGCCGCTGCATCAGAGATTGCCAAGAAAGAGGAGCGGTTGGACCACAGTGGGCTCAGGGAGGGTGAAGGTGGTGGAACAGAGGCGCATCCCTCCAGCTGTACCTCTCCACAATTTCTATGCCGTTCTGGAAAAGTGTGGTTCCTCTATGGAGGCACCCACGGTGGAGACCAAGGAGGATGCTGGGAACCTCCACAAAGGAGACCCACAGGAGGGTGGCATGGGACCCCACAGGGGAAGGAAACAACTCCTGGTGGGGGACTCCATTGTTAGGAAGGTAGAACTGGGGGAGGAAGGGGACAGGGAGGTAAGCTGCCTGCCTGACACCATGGCTTGGAGGGACAGTGAGCGAATCCTCCGGATCACAGAAGCAGCTGAACAGGGGAGGCAGCTGGATGTCACTGTCCACCTAGGGACAAATGACCTGGCTAAGAAAGGGATCAGAGCAGTGCAAGAAGCATTTGTGGAGATGGGGAGGGGCCTTAGACAAATAGCACACACGGTAACCTTCTCGGAGGCACTGCCTGTCTATGGCACGGATGAGGCTAGGGAGCTCCACACCATGGGATTCAATCAGTGGTTGATAAACTGGTGCACAGCTCAGGGACTTGGCTTCATTGGGGACTGGGGGTCCACCTGGACGGATGCAGGCCTATACTGGCGTGATGGTCTGCATCTGTCCAGGAGGGGAACCAGGATCCTAGGTGATAGGTTTAAATACTTCATTGGCAAGCATTTAAACTAGCCAAGGGGGGAGGCACTAGAAAGGAGCAGGGAAATCCTACCCCCCCCAAAAAAAATCTGGGTACTAAGTGAGGTAGGCACCAACATAGAGATGTCAATAGGGAGAAGCGCAGCGGTAAATGTAGAAAGTGACTAATGCAATAAGGACAGGGATGGGGCAAAAAGGGGTAAGGCCATTAAGAAATGGAGGGTAATGAGTACCAACGGCCGTAGTCTCGGCAACAAGCTCCCTGAACTGGTGGTCTTGATGGAAGAGGGATGCCTGGATATCGTAGCAGTCACAGAAACATGGTACACAGAGAACCATGACTGGGATGTTAACATACCAGGGTATACAACCTACAGGACAGACGGGAGGGCGGGGGTAGCTCTATATGTAGGGAAGGGATAAAGCAACTGAACAGAAGAGTAAACAGGGAGGAGAGGAAGCACTGTGGGTCACCTAGAGACTGGAAATGGCACCACAATCCACAGGGTTGTATACAGACCCCATGTCAGGGGAGGGAATGGACAAGGATATGATAGAAGGCATACTTAGGATGGCAGAGAAAGGGGAGATACTGTTGATGGGGACCTTAACATGCCAGATGTTAACTGCAGCACCTTCTGGCAGCCACATCCAAAAAGCAGGGCCATTCTTGATGCCCTTCAGGTGGCATGCCTCAAACAGCTAGTTTGGAACCCACTCTTGAGGGAGAATCTTAAACCTCATACTCTCAAATGGGGACAGTGAGAGGATCTCAGATCTAGAAGTGGGTAGCCATTTGGGGAACAAGTGACCACCAAACAGTGTGGTTCACGATAAACTCTGCTACAGAGTCAAGCCATACAAAAGTGAGGGTTCTGGACTTCAGGAGGGCTGACTTTGGCAAGATGGGAGAGTGCCTTAGAAAAGCACTAGCAAACAAGCTAGAAGGAGGGGTGCAGCAACAAAGGGCAAATATCAAAACTGCCATCACAGAGGCAACAAGCCTTTGTGTGAAGCAAACAAACAAATCAAAATGAAAGAAAAAGCCACTATGGTTCTCAAAAGAGGTGGCGGTGAAGGTTAGGGAGAAAAAGATAGCATTTAGGAAGTATAAGGAAACACAAAAGGAGCAGGACAGAGAACTGTACCAGTTAAGGCAGAAGGAAACAGGAGGGTAGTCAGAATAGCAAAAGGCACAAACTGAGGAAAGATAGCTAACTCGCGGTTAAGAAGGGGGATAAAACCTTTTATAGGTATATCAGGGAGCATAGAAAGACAAAGGGAGGGATAGTGAGGCTGAATAGAATGGATGGTGGGTGGGCAGAGAGTGACAGTGATAAAGCAGTGATACTGAATGAATACTTCTGTTCAGTATTCACAAAAGAGGAAGTGGGGGAGGTGCCTAATCCAATTAACAGAAGCACTCTGGAGAGGGGGGTTGATCCCAGTCCTTTCACAGAAGAAAGGGTTCTGAAAGAACTCCTAAAACTGAAGGTGGACAAAGCAATGGGGCCAGATGGAATTCACCCCAGAATTCTAAAAGAATTAAGCAGAGAACTAGTGACACCACTGACTACGCTTTTTAACAAATCATGGGAAGATGGTGTGGTACCTGAGGACTGGAAGAAGGCGGATGTGATTCCCCTTCACAAAAGTGGGACCAAGACGGAGGCAGGAAACTACAGACCTGTCAGTTTGACCTCTGTGGTAGGGAAAGTGATTGAATCACTTCTGAAGGAAAGAACTGTTGAATACCTAGAGGCCAGTAGGGCACAGGACCCAAGGCAGCATGGGTTCACAGCGGGAAGGTCATGTCAGACGAATCTAATTGATTTCTTTGACTGGGTGACCAAAGTAGTAAACCAGGGAGGGGCTGTGGACATGGCCTACCTAGACTTCAGCAAGGCATCTGACACAGTCCCACACAAAAGATTAGTAGTCAAATTAACCATCCTGGGAGTGGGTCCCAAGGTGGTAGCCTGGGTAAAACATTGGCTGAACAACAGGACACAGAAGGTAATTGTAAATGGAGTCCACTCTGAAGAAAGAGGGGTTACTAGTGGGGTACCGCAGGGTTCAGTACTGGGGTCCAGTCCTTTTTAATGTCTTTATAAGTGACACTGCAGAGGGACTGAAGGAAAAGTATGCCTCTTTGCAGATGACACAAAGATCTGCAACAGGGTTGATACACAAGGAGGCGTGGAAAGGATGAGAAGGGACTTGGCAAGGTTGGAGGAATGGTCAGAAGTATGGCAGCTTGGATTCAATGCAAAGAAGTGCAAAGTAATGCACCTGGGAAACAAAAACCCAGGGGAAGATTACACAATTGGGGGGGTAGTAACAACAACAAAAATGGAAAGAGACCTAGGGGTAATCATATCAGATGACCTTAAGGGTGGCTAGCAATGCGAGAAGGCGGTAGGGAGGGATGTGGGGTATACTGGGATGTATAGGGAGAGGTATCACCAGCAGAAAACAGGAAGCTGTTATTCCCTGTACAGACAGTTGGTGAGACCCCATCTGGAGTACTGCGTGCAGTTCTGGAGACTCCATCTCCGCAAGGACATAGACAGGATGGAGGCAGTTCAGAGGAGGGCAGCTAAAATGGTGCAGGGTCTGCAAGAGAAGCCATACGAGGAGAGACTAAAAGAACTTAATATGTATACCCTTGAGGAAAGGAGGGAGACGGGGGACATGATAGAAACATTTAAGTACCTCAGTGGAATCAACAAAGTCCAAGAGGGTAGCATCTTTCAGAAAAAGAGATGTGCAAGAACAAGGGGACACAATTTGAAGATAGAGGGGGACGGTCGAGGCAATGTGAGGAAGTATTTTTCCACAGAGAGGGTGGTGGACGCATGGAACAGCCTTCCTGAGGAGGTTGTGGGGTCTAAAACTGTGGGAGAATTCAAGAATGCATGGGACAGACATAAGGCAATTTTTGTGGGGGGTAGGAAGAAATAGGCTGTTGGTTAAATAGGATCTGCAGCTTATCCTCTAGGTAGGAAAATGTGCAGACTAGGTGGGCCAAGCGGTCCTTATCTGCCGTCAAAGTCTATGTTTCTATGCTATCTTTATCTGGTTTCAGCAGGACATGAATATTAGCTAGGGAGCACGAGGAAGATACTCCCCCCGCCTCCTTAATAAACCCACACATTGGGCCCTCTAACATATCTTTTAGCACCTTATAATACTCTGCCCCAAACCCATCTGGACCCCGTGCCTTTCCCGATTTTAATCCTGTTATGGCACGTTTTATCTCTGTTTCAGAGATCTCCGCTCCCAATATGGCAGCCAGATCATCTGATAATTTGGGAAGTGTGGTATGATACAGGAATAGTTTTGCCTTTTCCTCATTGCCTCAGCATTCCGCCTTATATAACTTTGAGTAAAATTCTTTAAAGGTCTCTCAAATACCTTCCTCCTGTGTGATGATTTTACTTCCTCTACCCTTTATTGAAACAATTCTACTGGGAGTTTTCCCACCCTTCATTAGTTTTACAAGTAAGGGTCCTGGTTTGTTACCCCACTCATAAATTTGCTGTCTTGCAAAGACCAGGTTCTTCTGTGCCAGACCAGTTAAAGTCTCATTGAGGGCTTCCCTAGCTACCTTCAGCTGCTATCTGCCATCTTATTATCACACAAGACCTTAATTTCTAAATATTTAATTACTGTTTCTAACTCATTAATTTTCTGTCTTCTCTCCTTCTTTACCTTCACTGTGTAGCTAATTATAGCTCCCCTCATGGCAGCCATGCCCCCTCCCATATTAGGCCTTTGGAGAGGATTGAATCTTTATTATTGACCCAATATTCCTCCCATGCAGATTCATATAATCTTGAAACTCTTTGCACAATAGGTAGGTGTGGAATATCCATTGGCCTGGCTTTCTGTCAGCAGTATCCCTGGTCAACTTCAACTGCACCATAGTGTGGCCTGAAATCATTATTGGACTATGGCAGACCTCTTTTACCCTAGAAAATATGCCTGTCGATAAAAACGTGATCTAATCTTGACCATGAAATGTGGGGTATTGAGTAAAACATAAATTCTTTTGAGTCCCAGATGTAATGTGCGCCAACTATTTATTAGTTTGAGCTCTTGCAGGCCCATAGCTCACACTTCAGTAGTCCAGTTTTGCATTTTGCCCACTCTCTGATAGTCAATAACCCAATCCATGATGCAACTGAAATCGCCTCCCAATATTAATCCTGGGAACTGCTCTCTATGTATTACATCAAGTACAGACTGGAAGAAATTAGGATCATAAATCGCAGGAGCATATATGTTGCCAAAGGTGACCTCACATCCCCTCAGCCTTCCCCTAACAAAAACATACCGACCTTCCTTATTGTCTTTTACCACTTGTAGTACCTCTAGGGGGGAAGTTCTTGTGCACTAAATTGCAACGCTCCTCTTATGCGAGGAGTAGGACGCAGCATGGCCACCCCACCCACCCCCACCAAGTTCCCCATGTTCTTTAGGCATCAGGTGTGTTTCCTGAAGCATTGCTATTTGTGCTTTTCTCCGTTTGAGTGCAGATAAAATTTTAGTTCTTTTAATGGGCGTATTAATTCCCTTAATGTTCTATGAAATTATAACATCTTCCTGTTCACTGGTCATCACTTTATGCAGTTGTTATCCCAGGCTCACACATATGTCACCCTAAGATCATCACCAATCATCTTTGATACGAAAGAGCTGCTTTTAACATTAACATTAAAACAATAACACAAATTTTTTGAACTGTTTATAACTATTAATCCTCCAATCCCCTCACCCGTAATATTTCTGATTGCACATCAGTTACTCTTTGGTTCATTTTGTGCTCTTTATCCGTAGAACTAACAGCCCTTATGGCTGACATGTTCTATTTCCCAACTCACCCTCACATGCAAAACTCCCGCCCGCACCCGACATCAACCCATTTTATAAGCAGAAATGCCCTTTAGGATGAAAGTGCAAGATCACAACGAGCTTGTACCCAGTCCTGTGCTCATATAGATTCAGTATCATTTCACCCCTTGTAGGCCACCCCCCTTGTCCTGGAGCTCCATGGAGATAGTCCACAGACCACAGCCCCCGCCTTCTGCAATCACCACATGGCACGGTTTACTTTTCACCGCTGGTACAACATTGATCTTTATTATAAAAAGAGGGCTCAGCAGTTCCTGTACTCAAAACAAACCTCAAGATCTCAGCATTGTTTGATCAATAACATACCAGGACGACTGTCTCCCCCGCAATTCCCCAACCTACATTCAATTTGGTGCCTAGAGAGTTCAGATTGTGCCATAAATTATTCACGCCACAGAGGTGAGCTCCGGTCTCCAATCCCCCCTCCCCCACACAAAGCTACTAGAGTCAGGACCTGTTTAGATTAAAGAAGCAGAAAGTCACTCAGTTACCAGCCATGAGTTTCATCTTCCTTTGTTTTTTTTTGTCCCAGTCCTACATAAAGGTTATAGTGTGGACAGCCAGTTCTGAGTGCTGTATCATTTTTTTTATATATAAAATGTATTACTGACTGTCTCTGCTGAGAAATCTGGTACTCTTGAAATGACCTCACTCACCTCCCCAAGGTTTCAGCTGAAAGATGAAAGCCATGAGAAAATGCTAAAACAGCATGTGAGATCACACACATAGGTTTTTAGATACAATGTGTTACATGGAAGGCCTAAAGTTAATTACAGGCTGGTAGAATCTTGAGTTGAGCATATCCATTTTATGATGGTTCCAGAGGAATAAAAACAGGTTGTGATGTATTAGTGCGAAAATCATACAGATGCTTTCATGTCTTGGAAGGGAGAAGCTTATCATCAAGATCAAAGAAATGTCATTTGCAGAACATGAATCATGCTGAGGTTGCAGAATTTAATACTGGGAAAAGACATCCTGTTTTTATAGATATATGTTTTTCATATATTCTGACAGGGAGGAGCTAGGTGACCTCATGCAAAATACTGTAGGTGGGGGAAAACCAGCTTTTTAATTATTATTCTGTTTTCCTTCAGAGACACTTTTATCTAGACTCTGACAAGGACACATCTGTGAGCACTTTAAGCAGGTATTTAGAGACTAAGGCAGTAGACTGTAGTAGGAATTGCACTGTTTAAACCTTGTTCTTTTATAAGATTTGTATGTCTTGTGATATAACAGTTCTGTATTTTGTGTTTGACATATTTTATCTATTGTTTAGTAAAAACTCTTTTTAGACCTCACTTGGTCTGCCTTTGTTTCTCCTTCACTTGTAAAAAGAGTATATATGGTATAGCAAACATGAAGCATAAGCTTGAATGGTGGTACCAAACTGGAAAGAGAAGCATTTTAAATCTGAGGTTTTTATTAAAGTTTTTAAGGGTTCATCTCTGTATACCTGTTTAGGTGCTCGTAGGCAAAGATATCTGGCCCCCCCGAAGACAGATATATCTGAGCCTGTGCATTGGGTATGCTACTAAGAGGTTCACAGTTTGAATCTGTCCAGAACTGAGACCAAAGGTTGATCCGAACTCACAAAACAGACAAGAGGGTTACCTTGTTCTGTTAAACTGTTCACAAGACTGCGCTCGGAGGTTGGCACTTTGGGGGTACAGGGCCTGACCTGCTGAGTGGGTTTGTGACAAAGGTTTTCAGTTTTTGTGGCTCCCAAAATGAGTATGAGGACCCCTCCATTCGAACCCGCACCACCACAGGGTATACAAGAAAAAATTCAATGTTTCGTTCCCACAGCATATTCATTGTCTCATTGAAGGCTTGGTGTTTCTTTTGAACACGCTGAGACAAGTCCTGGTGCAGGGCCAGCTTGCAGCCCTCATGAATTATCTCCTTGTTCGTCCTGTAAGCCATCATTATCTCCTGTCGATCTTGAAAGTTGTGCATGTGGAATATGATCTGCCTAAGCGACTGGTCATCCAGATGTCGAGGGGCCAGTGACCTGTGGGCTCTCTCCAACTTAAGATGCCCAAACTTTGGATTTAGCCCTAGTAGCTTTGGCAGAATTTTAGAGCAGAATTCGAAAACACCTTTTCCTTCTTTGCCCTCAGCAAGTCCTCGTAGCCGCAAGTTACTCCACCTGTTATAGTTTTCTTGGTAGTCCACAGTGTCTCGTAGCTGTTCCAGTTCTCTCTCTAAAGCTAGGACTCTATCCGGTATTTTATGTGTGTTATCATCCAAACTGGAAAACTTCTGCTCCACCTCTGTTAGCCTTTTGGTATTGTCACCAACTTCTGAAGCAATCGAAGCGATTTTATTTTCGAAGGCGTCCAGCCGCGGTCCCAGGCCCTGTAGTACCTGATATCCCACCGCCCAAC
This sequence comes from Neoceratodus forsteri, assembly GCA_016271365.2. Classification (NCBI taxonomy): domain Eukaryota; kingdom Metazoa; phylum Chordata; order Ceratodontiformes; family Ceratodontidae; genus Neoceratodus; species Neoceratodus forsteri. Next base: position 98,404,060 of record JADMNL010000034.1, on the reverse strand, counting down.
TGAGCATCGCGATTTCGGCTGCAGACATTAATACAGGCCCCAACACAGCCGTGTTTGGTGCTTCACCTGGGCCTGGTTTCTTATTTGCAATTTTGGAGGTATTCCTCGTCAATTTACCAGTGACCAGAAACTCCTCCATATTCTCTATCATTTCTCCTTCCCACTTTGCTATTTTAAATTTCAAATTTTTTGGTTAAATTACAACTTATATCATTAAAAGTGTGGAGGTGAGGAGATTTGCGTCTTCTCTACACATAGCTCATTAGCACCCCCCCAAGCGGTCCTTTTCTGATGACAAATTCAGTGTTCCTATGTTCATGATCGCACATCTACTATAGAAACAGCTTTTACTACAGTAGGCATCTGATTGTGAACTGTCATTCAGTTGGTGGCTGCTATGGATGTGAGTGGAGGGTCTGTGCTTGTCACTGTACACCATAGGTTGGGGTCAAGTGGGGGCAGTTGCAGTGGTACTTGGTGGGCTAGTCGGGGGGAGGTAGATATCATACTTAATGGGTGGAGGAACCAAGCAACGTCAAGGATGTGGTATGGAAGAATTACAGCTCTTGTCAGACTACTAATTGGGGCACGTGGGGAACCCTGATCTGGCTATCAGGCAAATGGTACAGAGGAATTACTGATCTTATCAAGTGTCTGATTGGGGCCCAGTTGATCAGGGATGGGGGGTCTGCTGGACACATGGGACAGATGTCTTATTACACAGGCATGCAATTTGGGGGATGGGGCACTGGACACCTGGACAGTTATGCCATATACCAGTGGGGGAACCAGGGCTAGTGGTAGCATGACATGGCCAGGTGTTGGGAGTGTAGGAATACACAGCCCATAACACCTGGTTTGGGGAACCAGTAACTAGTGTTGCACTAGTAGATAGCTACACCTCCCCACACCTCCCAGCATGCTGATGTGCCTCTGTGCAAGGTGCTGTCAGCTGCTTTACATAGGTGCCCAAGGATGGATTAGGGCCACTTACAAATGGGCTAGTGAGTTGGTAACCAAGCAATCATATGGCACTTTGCAGTACTATCCTGCTTTAGACGTGTAAATTGGGATTAACAAATTGATAACCTGTCTAACACTCAAAAAAAAGCTTGAATATTCTGCCTTAGGGCCTTTTAAAACCATTGTAACTCTGTTAAATGGTTTAAAAGGTTTATTTCTATGTATGTTCATTCTCTAGGATGTCTTGCTTGATGTCATGCTAGTATGCTCTGTACCCTCGTGTCTGTAGTTGATAATGTTTAATTGCTATATGCTGCAATACAATAATGTACCTTCTACTGCTTCATGTTGATGAATTTCACTGTACACTCCCATTCCCCTTTCTCCCAGGATGCACCATGAGATAAGCAACTTGTTCAGTGTGCCCTTCCAAGTGAAACATTTCAATAAATAAATTTCCAGATTGTAGCATGGTAAAAACCATGCTACAATCCACGTTCTAAAATGGTGCTTAAACCCTGCTCAGAGGTATGCAAGAGCACAGTTGTAGACCAACACTGATGACTTAACCCATGCTGACATCAGTGTGGAAGTGGTTTGTGTTGAAACATGGGTTAAGACAACCAGAACTACCAAAATCAGTGTTTTTGGCTTGTGGCCCCTCTCTGGCACTGTCCTAGAGAGGGCCACTACCCTTGCCATGCAGGCCTGACCACAGTTAACTCATTGCCTCCCAGAATACGCCTTTAGGCTGCAGCAAATGGACTGCAGTGTGTCCCAGAACGACTACAGAAGTCACCTACAGACTTCCGGTGTGCCCTAGTAACATCTGGAAACATCACTCACATGTTTTAATATTACTTGCCAGGCAGAACTGACTGCATAGCAACATCAGAAAGGTAATGGTGTGCTGAACAACTTTGCTACTGACACTTCGTGTGTATCATGTTCACTTTAGGAGTTATTCACATTTGTTTATGGCAGACATTTTGTCCATCAAGAACCACCTAAGCACTTTGAAGAAAACACACATTATGTGTATCTCAGCCAGTATAAAACAAAAACTGAACTGAGCACAGTTGATTGCATAGCATAGTTGGAAAGACAATTTTGTGAGGAACAACTTTGCTGCTGATACGCTGTGTGCATCATGTATACTTTAGGAGTTATATGCATTTGCTTATGGTATGGTGTTTATGGTTCAGATTCGTCCTTTGAAACCTCACTAATGCACCTTGACTAAAACAGGGAAAAACTATGTTTAATACTACAGAAATAGTTGTTTTTTTACAAATTATTAAAAACTACATCTAATGTCTGGATGCTTAATTTGATATTGATATGTTACATATTTACGAACAAAAAAAGGCTTATGGTGTATTTTTTAGTGGAAAAAAATATTGTTTTTGCTGTTTCAACAAGCAAAGAAAAAAAACTAAATTACCTATTATTACTTGCATACCACTGTTGAAAAGTTAATCTTATGCTGAACAAGTTTGCCACTTATACTCTGTGTCTAGCACTTACTTTTGGGCAGACTGGGTGGGCCAAGCGGTCCTTATCTGCCATCAAATTCTATGTTTCTATGTTACGATTTTTGTGCTATTTGCATTTGTTTGCGGCATGCTGATTATGGCTTGATTTTACTTAGAAAGGCCAAGGATTCACGGTTAACAGTATACAGGAGACAAGTGCTGCAACTTCAGAAAGTCCCTGTGGAGGCAATGAGTTAAGGGGCCTGGGTTCCCAAACTTGATACTACTGGGGGTCCTTTCCCAAGATTACAAAGAAAATGGTGGTGCCACTCAGAGTACATTTAAGTGGGTCTGATCTCTACCAGTACAACCCCCTGTATTGTCGTACCAACCCACCTCCCCATCAGTTGCTCCATACATGGACTTACCAGAATCGAACATCCCCACATTCCACATCATCCATCATTCATTTCTAGTAATAACATGCTTACTAAATCCGGCTTTTGAGTCAGACCTTTTTAAAACAGTAACAACATAATTTATTTACACAGGGAGGGTTAGGATGGGGTAGAATGGAATAGAGATTAAGCAAAATTTTAAATTTAAAGATTTAACATTTTCCCAAACAGCAATCCCCTTTTGATTTTAACCCAAATCTCTTTTTATAATGCAGCCACCAAACTACCTGACAATCAAACCGCTGCAGGTATTACCAAACCCAAACCCACTGGTACCAGTTCAGAATGACGTCCCAGATTTTGTCCCTGGGTACCTAAATGCCAAGCTGCAGGCCTGAAGTGCAGCTGGTAGGCTGGTGCCGGCATGCCCACCTCAACCAAGCAACCCCCACATGTTCCCCTTGATTGCTTTAAACCTTGAATTGGCTTTCAGCATCAGTGGACTTGAACACAGATAACTATATATTTATATATTCCCCAGATGCAGGGCAATTTCTGCCCTCACTCATGGCTGTGCTGTATTAGTCCTTGGATGGTACACATGACCGAAGTCCTGGGGTAGATGGATCAGCAGATGCAGAACTAGGCCTGATGCTTAACACTTGAAGGTGTATAAGCTGTAGCTTGGATCTTCAGCACGACCAAAGGTCTTGCAGCCCATCCCCCCAGCCCACTGCAGGGCATCACACAAGGCCCTCCAGCCACAAGGGACCCAGACACGGGAGCATCCCCATGGCCTGGCTCCCCAACTGGTCAGAACACCCCAGCACCCAGGTACAAACCCACAATCCCTTGCCGCCAACGGCCCCACGTGATGGGGGTCAGCAAACTCCCCACCTGGCACTAGGTTTAGAATGGATTCTTCAGATCATGTCCATTCTTTCCTCAATTACCTGCTACGGTGTGTAGTCAAGGAGTCTCGGCTACCTTCCTGAATATCAGGCTCGGGGGGGGGGAACTGTGCAGAGTCTGAAAATCCAAGGGATTATCACAGCAGTCTTCCATCTTGCTGCATCTCAGGAGCAGACAGCACACACTTGCCCAGACAGCACCCACTAATCCCCCTGCCCCCAGACTTTCAACTCTAACACAGTGGCCACTCTTGTGCTCTGGCTCACATGCAAGTTAACATACTAAAATGCCAGCAGAGTAGGCCTAACGGTCTTTCGTGTCTGCTCATTTGGTCAGCCCCCACCATAGCAGTTGACCTTGCTGTCCCCCCGCCCTCTCGCGATTCTCCATTTCCAGTCCAGGGTATTCCCCTTGCATTGGACTCTGGCTGCAAAACCCCTTCCCTGTACCTGTTCCCAACCCCTCTTGAACCCCTCCACAGTCTCTGCCTCTATTAGTCCCCCGGGCAATGCATTCCATGGTTCTACCACCCTCCCAGTGAAGCAGCACCTCCTACTTTCCCCCAAGTCTCCTCCTCTCCAGCTTCCACCCATGCCCTCTAGTTGCCCCCCCTTCCTTTGCAGCACCCTGACTGAGCCTCCCCTATTTACCCCCTTTATGTACTTGAAGACCTCTATCATATCCCCCTGTCCCTTTTCTCTTCCAACGTGTACATATTTAGCTCCTCGAGCCTCTCCCCATAGGTCCTCCCCTCCCCCCAGATCATCTGGTTGCCCTCCTCCTGGACCCTTTCCAGGAGTGCAATGTCCCTTTTTAAGTATGGCCTCCAAAACTGCACACAGTACTCGAGGTGTGGCCTAACCAAGCAGTTATTCGGAGGGGGTATCACTTCCCTCCTTCTGGCAGTAATCCCCCTAGCGATGCATCCCATCATCCTGTTGATCTTGGCCACTGCCCTCCTACAAGTCTCAGAGTTGTTCATCTTGATATCCACCACCACCACCCCTAGGACTCCCTCAGCCATTGATACCTGTTGCATCCCCCCACAGGAATACACTGGGCCCTGGTTTCTGACACCAAGGTGCAGTACCCTGCATTTCCCTGCACTGAACATCAGTCCCCACTTCAGCAACTCTTTTCCAGAAATACAACAAGAAAGTCCCTTTTCTCACCATGCAGGTGCTAGCTGACTCCAGACAGAAGAGGCTCTCTCTTTAGCTTTTTAAAACCTGGGTTCCAATCCAGTTTTCATATCCATTTTCTACAATCCAGTTTTCTCTGCCAAAAACCAGTCCTTTAACCTTTTTTTCACTTTTTCTGTAGATGCCTTGTTATTACCAGAGTCAGGCAGAACCTTTTACACTTTTTCTTACTTCTCTCATCAAAAATCCTTGATAATTTGTGTCTCACCGATGTGGCGCAGATGAAACTGAAGAGGCTTTCTCCCCATCCTCTTGACACAAATCTGTCCATTTCATTAATCCTTTTTCACAATCCATTTAACCTTTACTCTGACCACTTTCACCACTGTGGTGCAGTTTCTCTGCACAGCGACAGAATACTGTAGTTCTCCCTCTCTGCAGAACTGCCTGCAAAATCCTCTCTTTTCTCTCTAGATGGGGAAAGGCACAACCAGCTCTGGAGGACAGACCGCTGGCAGCCCCCAGGCAGCCCCCCTCACAGCCCTACAGCCCCACCTTCTCCCTAAGAGCTGGAAACCCCCTCCCTGTGGTGGGGCTCCCACTGAACTGAACTCAGAAACCAAAGTTCTTTCCCCTTGGGAGATTTCTGGCAGCTCCCCATTGGCAGGAGCCACTGTCCTCAACCAAAATTAACATGTACAAGGTTCCCTCGACAGCTCACTGGTTGTTGAAAAAGGTGCCCAGCTTGTCCCCGGTATTTCTCCCCCCAAAAGTCTTCACTGAAGCTCTACTGTTTAATAGTCATCTTCAGTGTTTTTATAAGTAGAGAGCCATGTAAATCGCAAATACGAAATACCGCGAAATAAAACTAATTATACACTAAAAAACTAAATAAAACGAAATCTAGGCATTAAAACGAAATGTGCAATTTTTAAAAAAAATTATGCTTTTTGGTTATATTTGTGCCATATTTCTTTGCTCAGCACTGACAGCGACTGACTCGGTGCCTCATTTAGCCAGCAATTAACACACCTCCTCGTTTTCCTGGCATTCATTCAAGTCTCCTCATTTTTAACCTGTTTGCATGCTGAATGCAGCTGCTCCAGTGATCTTAATGACAATTAATTTATTGAATTCCTCACGTTGTTAGCCTCTCCGACAGCTACTCTCCAACCATATTTAAAAGCTTCACAGTGTATCTTTAGATTAGCATATGCGCAGGGCGCAGGCAGCAGCATGGTATACTTTTTGAATCATTTCTCTAGCTGTGTTTTCAGCATGCCTAAATCTCACAAATGTATTGGCCAGAGATGCAAGGAGTTTGAAGTTGAGGGAATGTATCTGGCAGATAGCAGCATTTTAATGTGCCGGTTCTGCAACTGCCGTTTGGAGTGGAAGTCGAGAGATACTTTGGTGAAACATTGCCGTTCTGCAGCTCACTACGGAAAAAAAGCTAGGACTGCAGAAAGTTCATGAAAAACAACCACCCAGTCAACTATTGGGGAGTTGATATGACGATCTAAGAAGGCTCAATTAGACAAGACTGCTTTTATAGAGGAGACTGTGCTAATGTGTGCCACTGCTAATTTCCCACTGGAAAAACTGGACCACCCTTCAGTGAGGGAATATTTCAAGAAGTATATACAAGGTAAGATACAATTTAAACTGTGTTTAATAATTGCATCATTTTGTACATCTCGAGGGTAACAATGCGTAAATTGTTTTAGGAGCTGGTGACCTGCCTACAGCTGACCATCTTCGGCGTGAATATCTTTCTCGAGATGGCCAGTTAGCAAAAGAAAAGGTGTAATCTGCAGTACAAGGGAAATTAATTGCAGTTATCTGCAATAAAACAACTGATGGTGCAAGACGTTGTGTACTTGCTGTTTTATTTAAAACTGTAGGAGCAAATAGTAGCATCCATCTGGCTGCGGTTTATTTCTTGGAGACTGCTAATGCAACCACATGTTCACAAGTAATCATGGACACACTTACTAACTACAATATTGAGCACTCAGATGTACTTACTATAGTAAGTGATTCAGCTGCTTATATGTTAAAAGGTTTTAGTGCACTAGAAATGTTGTTAGGACAACAGGTGCTGCACATGACATGCTGGGCTCACAAATAATATGTTGTGAATGTACTGGTTGATAACATAGATCAGCATAATTCTGTTGTAGCTAAAGTAAAAACACAGTTCTCTTTTTCAAGAAAGCTTAAGTCTGCATATCTACGGTTCTTAAATCAACACATCAGTGTTAGTGGCTCAGCAGGTAGCACACTCGCCTCTGAGGCCGAGAGATCAGTAGGCTATGGGTTCTAACCCCACACCAGGCACTTGGGTTAATATCCCAATACTGACACTGTAGTACAGCATGAGGGGGATGCTGCACTCCTGAGGTGCCGTCTTTCGGATGAGACATTAAACCAGGTCCCACCTGCCTGTTCTGGTAGTAGTTCAGGTGGATGTTAAAGATCCCATGGCACTTCTCGAAAAGAGTAGGTAAATTTCCCCGGAGCAATAGCCAAATTTCCTCCATTCACGAAAAATACCACTAACAGCTTAATCTGGTTCAAGGTCAGTTGGCATTCATCTGTATCCCCTTCCCCCAGGTCGTGCCTGAAAATAGCCAGGATTTGTCTAGTGCACTTACCCAGTCAACAAAAACTAAATAATAAAAAATATCCAGAACTTCCTGCTGTTTTGTACCCGCAACCTGTCTTGACTAGATGGAATTCCTGGTTCAGGGCAGTTTTTTATCTAACTGATTATTTAGATGCTCTTAAAGAGTTCTTTGAACAAAGTGATCAGAAATCAGCCAGCATAAAAGCACAGATTAGTTTACTGAAAGATACTGACTTTTATTCAGTTGTTAAATTTCAGTGCAGTTTCACAAAGGCACACAGTGCAACAGTTGCTGATTTAACTACACAATTGGAGGAAACAAAAAAGGCTTGGTCACACTTGATTTTAGCTCAGATACAGATGTTGCAAAGACATTTTGTGGTTCTTAAAACTAATGTTGAGACAGAGAACATTGTCACAGATATGGAGACACATGTTAGAGACAGGACAGTTCAACAGCTTAAGCTTGTACTTCAGAAGTCAGTTGAGAAGCTTGAAAAACACATGCCAGCACATTCACCTACTATAAAATTTCTGACTTCTGTCAATTATCTTTTTAACCCTGAAGAGATTGGCACACGTCCATTAGTGGACAAAACTGTTTTAAGACATTGGATGTCAAATGTGCCTTTGCTAAGAGACACAGAGATACATGATTTTATGCTGTGGTACTTCAAATTTTCCGAATGTGTAAAAGCTGCTGTGATGAGTAATTCTGATGGCTCAGTTGATATTATTAAAATTTTGTTTGCTATGAGATGTCAAAATGCACATATTTCCAATACTGCGATCTGCTGCCTAATGTACCCTGTTGTAAGTGTTGATTGTGAACATTTTTTTCAGTAGGTACACACTGATTGTTAGTGACAGAAGGCAAAACATGAAAAAAGGAAACACTGAATATTGCTGTATGCTTGCTTTTAATAGTTAAACACTCAAATAATGCTGTAATGTTATTTTTACTGCTCTATATGTCAATTTATGGTGTTTTTTAAATGTCTTATGTCTTTTTTGTACATGAAAAATGATAAGAAAAAGAAATTTTGGAAAAATAAATTCTTAAAATATAGCAATCTTAAAATATAGCAAGAAATATTCTAAAAAATAAGAAATTTGCGGGTCTCTATTTATAAGTGGCATTACAGAAGAACTGGAAGGGCAGATGTGCCTTTTTGCAGATGACACCACAATCTGTACTAGCATTGATAAGTGCAGATGGAGAGAATGAGTAGGGACCTTAGAAAACTCAAAGAGTAGTACGGACATGGCAGCTCAGGTTCAAAGCCAAAAAGTGCAAAATCAAGCATCTAGGGCATAGAAACCAGGAGGCAGAGTATAAAATGTGGGGGAGGTACTGATGGTCACTAAGAAGGAAACCTCTTACATAGCACTGGTCTCTGTATGCCTCATTTGCATGGCTGTAGTAGTACATATGCACATGCACATGATCAGGTTAGCATCAGGGGATGTTGAATATGATACTAAACCAACCACGCTGTTAATAGTGTAATGTTTAGCATTGCGCTAACCTTCTGAAAATGGGGCCCTAATTGACTAAACATCCAGGCCGATACCTCTAAAGAAGAAAGTAAACATGAAAGGGTTATCTTATCTAACTCTTTATATATTGTTTTATCTTATTTTGCTTGCAAAACCTTTATCCGATTTCAAAACATTGTAATGTGATTTAAAACGTTTACAACAAACTAGTTAAACATTTTTTTTTCCTTCTTTCATCTGAATACTGTCTTTATTTACTTATAAAAACACAGTTTGGTGGGCTAGCCTAGCAGCTTGATGGTACCTGTACAGCCTCACATGCAAGTGGCCCAGTCGTGGGGGTGGACCTGGGTTGTGCAAGGGTTAGCTGGGGGGCAGATACGATTGAGCATCTCAGGGAATGCCCTCCTCTTAGGGAGGGGGAGTCTGACCACCCTGCTCTTCAACATCCACCTAGCTGAGGAGGGCTGACAGGGCAGTGGAGTTGCATAAGGGGCAGGGCTCAGGTAGGCACAAAGCAAGCATATACCTTTATATGCAATTGCATCATTGCATGCTTGGCTGCCAGGGGATGAAACCAAAGGTAGAACCCCCCTAATGGCAGAATGTTCCAACAACCTGACACAGATTCTGCACTACTAACCAGGTTCTGTTCCTATCTGAATATGTGTCTCCTTGTCAATGGCCCTCCCCCCTCCTGGCCCCAACACGGGGGATGTGTGTGTTTTGGGGGGGAGGTAATCTCAGAGCAAGTAAGTCCTGAGGATGGTGGGTGATTGGGCTGGAGATGTCAGTGGGCAAGGGAGTCGCAGGGTGACTAAGGAGATTAAAATCTCAATGGGAAAAAAAGAAATAAAACACAGTTTGAGAAGCTCAAATCCCAAAACAGACTGTGAATGCCTCCAGTGAGGCATCACAGTAAAGTTATTTAGCATAGAAACATGCACACTATATGCCGGCTAAACTCCTGATGAGAATTGGGCACTGAGGGATTGCAGCAAAAGTATATATTTTTGTTTCTTAACCTTTTATTAAACAAAAACTAAATCAAAACAAAGTCCATAGAGTACAAACTAGCAAAGCTTTTAGCTTACACTATCACAGTTTCTGCAGTGCTTTCCAAGCATTCAGCACAGATGAGTTGCTGGACTAACACAGTAATTAATTACATATAAAGCTGATCAAAAATGTAACTTGGAAAAATGCATGCAGCCCCCTACGTTTATGTTAGGAATATTAGCTTCCCATACAAATGTGTTTTAACAGTAAATGAGGGCAGCACTTATTTAAAATAATAAACTACAGCATTTCAAATTAGTTCTAGAAGTTTCTTGTCACATCACAATGTTCTGAAATTTGATTAAAGGTGTGTAAGCAAAACAAGATGGAAAACCACGTAAAGTATTAGAATAAGAGACAGCCTGTTTTGTTTACCTACTGCTCTGCAGTTTTAGACATCCTCTCATCAAGCCAGCAGCTAACTGAATGCAACAGGAAATGAGTGCAGGGGCAGGCCATTCAAGGGGGAGGGGCTGGGGGATGGGTAGTTTCAGAATGTAGTCCATTTCAGTATATAGTTTATTTGTTTCAGTATATAGTATATGTGGAATTTTCAGTCTATAGTGCATGTGTTTCAATACACAGTGTATGTGTTTCACCAAGTAGTGTATTTGTTTCAGTATACAGTGTATGTGGCTTTTTTAATGATACTGTGTATGCATTTCAATATGCAATATATTTATTTCAGTATATAAAGTATGCAGGATTTTTCAGTAGATAGGGTAAGTGTTTTAATATATAGGGCCAGATATTCAAAAGGGTTGCGCCATGTGCAAGTCCGAAATTGCTCCATTCTGCGATATTCAGCAGGAGGCAGTTGCGCCACTGAAAACATGCTGAGCAACAGCGCAATGCAAATGAATGCATGCTGAACTGGAGGGAGAGGAACCATGCATAAACTGCACAGCCCGATATTCAGCCGGGCTGTGCAGAGTTGTGCAGCCGCAACCCCAACCTGCGCCTGCACAACTTTGAGCCAAAAACAAAGGATCAAGTCGGGGGCCACCCACAGGTGAGCTGCCACATTGCAGGCGCAACACGGCAGCTGCCACCTGTAGCTGGCCTCAACCCACTCCCTGTGCCCTCCCTGCAGCCAGTCGCGGGCAAAAGAGTGAAAAATCCCCACCACCCCCACTGGCCTGATGGTAGGCAGCAAATATGTCTGCCCCGAACATATCCCTGGTGGTCCAGTGGACCCGATAAGCCTGATCGCGGGCTGGAGTAGTATAAGGCGCCCCCAGACACATCCCTGGTGACCTAGTATTCCCCACCCACCCACCACGAAGCCCCACCACCCGCTCCCCACAGCCAGCGGGCAGCAACATCCACCCGCCCACCGCCGCTGCCTGACTGCCCGATGAGGGCTGCACCCACTGTTGCAGGCAAGAGCCAATGGTAGCCCGTACCGTACAAGACAGTCCAGATTTGTGAACAGACATGTATTCATTCACAAACTGGGTGGGATGCTGCTGCCCGCTGGCTGGGGGAGCGGTGGTGGGGCTCGGGGGGGTGGGGTGGGGGACACTAGGTCACCAGGGATGTGTTCGGGGGGGGTGTGTGTCTTATACTACTCCAGCCCGCGATCAGGCTTATCGGTCCACTGGACCACCAGGGATGTGTTGGGGGGGGAGACACATTGCTGCCTACGATCGGGCCAGTGGGGTGATTTTTCACTTTTGCCCGCGATCGGGCTGCAGGGGGTGTTGGTCCCCGACGGCTGCTGCCTGGCAGGGCGCCAGGTGCAAGTCCTCGGGGATCGGCGCACCTGCATGCTAATGGGACCATAATCAGATGCAAATGGCCCCCCGCACCTTGCATGAATTATGGCCCCATTTGCATGTCACCTTTTGAATACTGGAAATTTGCGCATGGCGCAATGGTACTTGCACCACCACAAGTTGAATGCACCACTCTGACCACTTGCGGTGGTGCAGGGTGTCCCTGCGCCATGCACGATAGCTATTGTGGCGGGAGGTGATATTCAAAGGTTGCTCAAGGGCGCAACTTCCTTTGAATATCGCTCTGGCCACACCCCTGCGCAACTATTTTGTGCAGCGCAAGGGCTTGCACCACAAAATAGTGCAGTTTGACTATCTGGCCCATAGTGTATTTGTTTCAGCATATATAGTGTATGCAGATTTTTCAATAGATAATGTATGTATTTCAATAGTAAGTGTAGATGTTTCAATATATAGTGTATTTGATTCAGCAGACAGTTCGTGTGGATTTTTCGATGTGTAGTGTATGTATTTGATTCAGCAGACAGTTCGTGTGGATTTTTCAATGTGTAGTGTATGTATTTCAATAGAGAGTGTATGTATTTCAATATGTAGTGTGTTTGTTTTCATATATAGTGTATGTAGATTTTTTCAATATATAGTGTATGCGTTACAATGTGTAAAGCATTTGTTTCAGTAGACAGTTTACGTGGATTTTTCAGTCTGTAGTGTATGTAGCTCAATAGGTAGTACTGTATATATGTTTCAGTACAAAGTACATGTGTTTCAGTATATAGTGTATGTGGATTTTCAGTACTCTGTATGTGTATTTCAGTAGATAGTGTATATATTTCACTATATAATGTAAGCATTTCACTATATAATGTATGCGTTTCACTATATGATATATGCATTTCGGTATACAGTATATGTATTTCACTATATGATGTATATATTTCAGTAGATGGTGTCTGTGGTTCACTACACTGTGCATGCATTTCACTATATGATATATATATATATGTATATATATTTCACTATATGATGTATGTATTTCACCATATAGTGTATGTGTTTTACTATACAGCCAGAGATTCAGAATTATGTCCCTAACAGCTTGCCATAAAATGCTACAAAGATGAAATACTGTAACAGGAATATTGTTTAATGTTAATAAAAGGGACTATTAGAAGAATGTGCACAGTTCAACATCTAAAAAACTATTACAAAAAGATGAAGTTCAATATTTTAAAGAAAGAATTACTAATATCCAGAAAGAGCCTGTGCTAACATGAAAAATGTTAAGAGGCAGGACAGAATGTTTATAATCGTGACTGCCAGGATATTTCATTTGCAAAAAAGGCTGGGATATCGCTGCCTCATTAAACTGACGTCATATTATTTGAATTTCCTCTTTTTCTTGCAGGTTTGACCCTGGACTCTAATGGTGAGCAATATATATGTATATGGGACGGGAACTTTATACCCTGAGCCGATTGAGATTTAAAAGATAATGAGGTGGGAAATATTCCTACTTCCAGTTCATATTTGATGGAATTGAGATCAAGCATTGAGTCATTTTTAACCCCACCATTTCCACCAGTGAATAAATAAAGTACACTGGAAGCTGACAGTGAATACACTACAAAGAATGACATCAGTTTTGTGGGTAAATAAGCTTAGTCTCAGAATGCTGGCACTGACCCACAGCTTACAGACACTAATGGTGGATTGGCAGAAATGTAACCCTTCCTTTGAACAGGGCCTATGTAGTTTAACCCTTGGATTATGTACAGTTTAGTGGATTTATCTCCTAGGACACAAGATGAAAAGGAACTCTGGGAATCTGTGAACCAATAAAGAAACTGGGAAACCCAACATCTGGAAAATTGCACACTTTCTGCAAATTGAGAAAAAGATATCAAAGCAGACTGCTAAATTATGAATAAACACGTCTGATGAAATGCCATTTTTTGTTTGTTTTTTAGTTAATGGAGACAGTACTGAAAGACAGGCTTCTGGAGCACCTGGAGGCAAAAGGCTGCAGGACCACCAGCAGCATGGTTTCACAGAGAGGAGGTCCTGTCAAATTAATCTCACAGATTCCTTTAGCTGGGTTACTAGGGAGGTGGATCAAGGGAAAGTAGTGGATGTGCCTATCTGGACTTCAGTAAGGCTTTTGACACTGTGCTGCACAGGAGACCAGTTAAGAAACTAATCAGTCTGGGGTGGAGGAGAAAGTGATGAGCTGGGTATCAAACTGGTTAATGATAGGAGGCAAAGGGTGGTAGTAAATGGTAGCCACTCAGGCGATAGACTAGTGGGGTGCCACAGGTTTGGGTGCTGAGACCAGTCCTCTTCAATGTCTTCATAAGCAACACTGCAGAGGAGCTTGAGGGTAAGGTGTGCCTTTTTGTAGATGATACAAAAATCTGCAACAGGGTTGACACTCAAGAAGGGATGGAGAGAATGCAAAGGGATTTGAGGAAATTAGAGGGTTGGTCTAGGGGGTGGCAGCTGGGTTTCAATGCCAAAAAGTGCAAGGTTATACATTTAGGGCTGTGGAACCCAGGGGCTGTCTATAAGATGGGGGAAGTGGAGCTTACAGGCAGAAAGCAAGAAAAAGACCTAGGCGGCCATCATATCTGATGACCTCAAGGTAGCTGGGCAGTGTGACAAAGCAGCGGGAAAGGCTAGCAGGATGCATTGAAAGAGGAAATTCTAGCAGGAGGAGGGAGGTGGTGCTGCTGCTGTTGCATCGCTCGCTGGTGAGGCCCCAGCTGGAGTACTGTGTCCAGTTCTGGAGGCTACATCTTTGCAAGGACACTGGGACATTGAAAGAGTGAAGTTTGTACAGAAGAGGGCAACCAAAGTGGTAAGAGGGTGGCAGGAGAAGCCATATGAGGAAAGGCTGCAGGAACTCAACATGTACTCCGTTGAAGAGAGGAGACTGAGCGGGGACATGATTGAAACCTACAAGTACCTCACAGAAGTGAACAAGGTGAAAGTGGAGGTTCCAATTTAGAGAAAGGAAGGCACTAGAAGAAGGGGCTTGCAATGAAGATAAGAGGGGGACATTTAGGAGAGATGTGCAAAAATACTTCTTCATGGAAAGGGTGGAGGATGACTGGAACAGCCCGCCAGAGGAGGTAGTGGGGACAAAGACTGTGGGGAGTTTCAAGCATGCATGGGATGGGCACAGGGGTATATTAGGTATCGAAGGGAGTGATACCTATGACCAACTAGAGTCAGTGGTGATGGAACAGGCAGAGACAAGGGGCAGGCTGGATGGGCCTAATGGTCCTTTTCTGGCAGCAAAATCTATGTTTCTATGTAACACATCTCTCCACCCTTTCAGGCCTTGTTCTCAGAGGGTAGTTTACAGCCTGCCTATAGATAACTTTAACCTCCCCAGCTTCTCAAAACTGGGTTTGTAATTTTCTCACAAAAGTCATGGATACCATGGTTTTTGATGTTCACCATAACAACACCATGATTTGTACACTTGCCATGGCAACAACAGGGCTGCCTACCTGGGACATTACATAAAACAATGAGGCTGTCTACCTGGGACATCATATAAAACAACAGGGCTGTCTACCTGACACATTATATAAAACAACAAGGCTGTCTACCTGAGACATTATATATCACAACAAGGACGTCTACCTCAGACATTACAAAAAGCAACGTGGCTGTCTTCCTGAGATATTATAGAAAACAACAAGGCTGTCAGATGGGAGGGTTCATGTGGGAGGGCTGGTTCAGGTGGGAGGGTTCATGTGGGTGGGCTGGTTCAGGTGGGAGGTTGCATGTGGTTGGGCAGGTTCAGGTGGGAGAGTGCATGTGTTGTCTAAACACTCTTGGTGTGTAGGGTAAACAATAAAAATAATAATAATACAGATTCTTGTGTTTTGGAGTCTGCCAAGAAACATTCGTGAACACCAAGGAGTACTAATAAAGTTTATTATGCTACTTAAGCCAAGCATGTGACAAAGAAAATCACGAGGGAGATGGGTTTCTCACCATTCCTGAACAATGTACATAACCTCCAGAATTGTAGATCTTAGGTTCTCTAAGATCTTGTTCTATCTCTCCCCGCGCTCCAGCTCTCTGCCCTTCTAGAGCAGCTACAGTAGTGTCTTGAGAGCGCTACAATGGGTTGCAGACAGCTAAATACTACAGATAACAGCATAGCAACAATATATCAGTACTGAGTTGAGGCTGGATGCCTTAACGAGCCAAACTGCTAACAGTAGCTGGCTTGACTTTGCTAAAGTAGCAAAATCCAATGATAGTCCTTTAAGAGACATCATAAAAGCCCATTATGGGGAACTGAAAAATGGTACCAATGATCCTGAAGGATTATTAATTGCAACGCTGTTTAATTGTTTTGATGCTGTTCTAAACATGATATCTGTTTTGAAAAGTGAGTATGATGCTTACAAAATGGAGAATTCTGCCTATAAGCAGGAGATTAGTCTGAAAAGGGCTTCTCATACAGAAAAAATAGCTGGACTACTGTCTAAGCTACAATCTGTCCGTCTAGAAAATTAGTCTCTATTTAATGAGAGAGGCAGCCACAACCTGCATGTCTTAAGACATAACGCTCAAAAGGCAACACTTAAAAAAAATGTTTTTCAAACTAATGGTGTTCTGGCTAGTAACACTGATTCCTTATGTTTTGAAAACAAGGAACTTAGAGATAAGTCTGAAGTAATTACTAAAAAAGTTAACGAGTTGGTATTTCAACACCAGACCTTGACGGTACAGCATGATTCAGTATGTTTTAATTACAGCAGACTTAAAATGAAGGTTTTGAATCTAAATCATAACGCAGTTTCTGTTAATAAAAAGCAAGTTTTACAAAATGTGATTGTCTTGAAATCTAAAAACAAAGCACTTAATAGCGTACTAACTCCTGTATCTGAGTTAGAATATAGGAGTAAAAAGTCAGATATGTCTCGAGAGCGCTACAATGGGTTGCAGACAGCTAAATACTACAGATAACAGCATAGCAACAGAGATTACAACATAGTTACAGATATGATAAACAATATGTATTGGTCCTAAGTCATTCTCCATTGGATAATCACTTAGGAGACAGAATTACTAATGAGTATCATATGAGACAGAATATGCTTACATTACCATTATAGCTTAGACAAAAGAAATGCTGACTGGTTCAAATGACGTGGCATTTCTTGCTTACACCAGTTGTGAAACATAGACATAACAAAGCCTTCTGTCTCTGTCAGCTTGCTTAGAGACAAAGAACTGCTGACAGGCCTATTACATGGCATATCAGAGTGTAAAATACACTACATATAATTATATGAAAATATGAGTATACAATAATTACTGATGATCCCTCTGAGTCATCTTATCAGTGATTACATAAATTATATACGGAATATATGTAAAAGACAAACTAATCTAGATAAATGTATTATAGTGAGGTATAATATATCATGCATGACAATATTAGCATATCTTAGCAGCAAAGCACATTCCAAGCACCCATGCTTATATGATTGGTGCTCATAACTATAGGTCAGTGCAAAAAAGCAGTATCACAGTACAATAGACCATGAATACAGTGTGAGGTGTATGTGGGACGATAGGGGGCATAACCCAAGCGTAACACATGTGGGAGGGCTGGTTCAGGTGGAAGGGTGCATGTGGGAAGGCTGGTTCAGGTGGGAGGGTTCATGTGGATGGGCTGGTTCAAATGGAAGGGTTTGTGTGGGAAGGCTGGTTCAGGTGGGAGGGTTCATGTGGGCGGGCTGGTTCAGTCAGCAGGGTTCATGTGGCTGGGCTGGTTTAGACAAGAGGGTTCATGTGGGAGGGCTGGTTCAGGCAGGAGGGTTCATGTGGGTGGGCTGGTTCAGACGGAAGGGTTCATGTGGGTGGACTGGTTCAGATGAGAGGGTTCATGTGGGTAGGCTGGTCCAGACAGGAGGGTCCATGTGGGTGAGCTGGTTCAGGCAGAAGGGTTCATGTGAGTGAGCTGGTTCAGGTGTGAGGGTTGATGTAGTGGACTGGTTCAGGCAGGAGGGGTCATGTGGGAGGGATAGTTCAGGTGGTAGCTTTCTTGTGGGTGGGCTGGCTCAAGTGGTAGGATTCTTGTGGGTGGGCTGGTTCAGGTGGGAGGGCTGGTTCAGGCAGAAGGGTTCATGTGGGAGGGCTGGTTCAGGTGGGAGGGTTTATGTGGGTGGGCTGGTTCGGGTGGGAGGCTGCATGTGGAAGGGCTGGGAGCGTTCATGCAGTTGGGCAGGTTCAGATGGGAAGATGCATGTGGGAGGGCTGGTTCAGGTGGGAGGATTCATGTGGGTGGGCTGGTTCAAGTGGAAGGGTTCGTGTGGGAGGGCTGGTTCAGGTGGGAGGGTTCATGTGGGTGGGCTGGTTCAGACTAGAGGGTTCATGTGGGAGGGCTGGTTCAAGCGGGAGGGTTCATGTGGGTGGGCTGGTTCAGACTGGAGGGTTCATGTGTGTGAGCTGGTTCAGGTGGGAGGGTTCATGTGGAAGGGCTGGTTCAGGTGGTAAGGTTTTTGTGGGTGGGCTGGTTCAGGTGGTAGAATTCTTTGGGTGGGCTGGTTCAGGTGAGAGGGTTCATGTGGGAGGGCTGGTTCAGGCAGGAGGGTTCATGTGGGAGGGCTGGTTCAGGCAGTAGGGTTCTTGTGAGTGGTCTGGTTCAGGCTGGCTCAGGTGGGAGGGTGGGTTCTTGTGAGTGGTCTGGTTCAGGCTGGCTCAGGTGGGAGGGTGCACGTGGGACGGCTGGTTCGGGTGGGAGGGTTCAAGTGGGAGGGCTGGTTCAGGTGGGAGGCTGCATGTGGAAGGGCTGGCTCAGGTGGGAAGGTTCATGTGGTTGGGCAGGTTCAGATGGGAAGATGCATGTGGGAGGGCTGGTTCAAGTGGGAGGGTGCATGCGGGTGGGCTGGTTCAGGTGGGAGACTTCATGTGGGAGGTTCATGCAGGTGGGCTGGTTCAGGTGGGAAAGTTCATGTGGGTGAGCTGGTTCAGGCAGTAGGGTCCATGTGGGAGGGCTGGTTCAGGTGGGAGGGTGCATGTGGGAGGTCTGGTTCAGGCTGGTGAGTTCATGTCGGAGGGCTGGTTCAGGTGATGCATGTTGGAGGGCTGGTTCAGGTGGGAGGGTTTATGTGGGAGGTCTGGTTCAGGCTGGTGAGTTCATGTCGGAGGGCTGGTTCAGGTGATGCATGTTGGAGGGCTGGTTCAGGTGGGAGGGTTTATGTGGGAGGACTGGTTCAGATGGGAGGGTTCATGTGGGAGGGCTGGTTCAGGCGGGAGGGTTCATGTGGAAGAGCTGGTTCAGCTGGAAGGGTTCAAGTCAGTGGGCTAGTTCATTCAAGTGGTAAGGCCTGATCAGGTGGGAGGATTCATGTGGGAGGGATGGTTCAGGTGAAAGGGTTCATGTTAGGGGCTGTTTCAGTTGAGAAGTTTAATACTGGAGGGATGGACAGATGGGAAGGTTCGTGTGGGAGGGCTGGTTCAAGTAGGAGGGTTCATGTCGAAGGGCTGGTTCAGTTGGGAGTGTTCATATGGGAGAACTGGTTCAGGAGGGAGGGTTCATGTCAGATGACTGGTTCAGGAAGGATGGTGTATGTCGGGGTTGTTTCATGTTGGAGGGTTTGTGTGGGAGGACTGGTTCAGGTGGGAGGGTTCATGTGGATGGGCTGGTTCAGTTGGGGGGTTCATGTGGGAGAGCTGGTTCGGGTGGGAGGGTGCATATGGGAGGGCTTATTCAGGTGGGAAGGTGCATGTGGGAGGGCTGGTTCAGGAGGGAGGTGCAAGTGGGAGGGCTGGTTCATATGGAAGTGTGCATGTGAGTGGGCTGGTTTGGATGGGAGGGTACATGTGGGAGGGCTGGTTCAGGTGGGAGATTTCATGTGGGAGGGCTGGATCAGGGTGGAAGGTTCATGCGGTGGGCTGGTTCAGGTGGGAGGCTTCATGTGGGTGGACTGGTTCAGGTAGTAGGGTCCATGTGGGAGGGCTGGTTCAGGTGAGAGGGTGCATGTGGGAGGGCTGGTTCAGGTTGGTGAGTTCATGTCGGAGGGCTGGTTCAGGTGGTGCGTGCTGGAGTGCTGGTTCAGGTGGGAGGGTTCATGTGGGAGGGCTAGTCCAGGTGAGAGGGTTCATTTGGGAGGACTGGTTCAGGTGGGAGTGTTCAAGTCAGTGGGCTAGTTCATTCAAGTAGTAAGGCCTGATCAGGTGGGAGGGTTCATGTGGGAGGGCTGGTTCAGGTGAAAGGGTTCATGTTAGGGGCTGTTTCAGCTGAGAGGGTTAATACTGGAGAGCTGGACAGATGGGAGGGTATAAGTGGGAGGGCTGGTTGAAGTAGGAGGGTTCATGTCGAAGGGCTGGTACAGATGGGAGGGTTCATGTGGGAGGGCCGGTTCTGGTAGAAGGGTTCATGTCAGAGGGCTGCTTCAGGTGGGTTGGTTCAAATCAGAAGGGTGGATCAGGTGCGAGGGTTAATGCGGTAGGGCTGGTTCAGGTGGGAGGGGGTGGTTGAGTAGGGCGGGTTCATGTGACAAGGCGAAGTCACATAGGTCTTTGAGCTGCTCCAGCAGCAGCCTTTGGAATGCTTTACTTTGGATTAATTTTTCTGTGGCTAAGCAGGCAGCAAGCAGCAGCATGGCACATGCTGAAGTCCACATTCCTGTACCCAGCACTGTATATGCACAGTATGTATATCGAACTGTGGAGCAGCAAGAACCCGTGTGGCTGAGTGACCCCACAGCAACGGGAATGATGTAACAAAGAATAAATACCAACCAAGAAAGTGAGGTGCATATACAGCAAAAGGCCGCCAGAGTTTCAAAAACGGAAACATTTTGTTTAACAAATGACCCCAATGATGAGAGTGAGTTGAATGCGATTCTGTTTTCATTATCTATACAGAAACATAACGACAAAATATTAATCCATAACAATCAAGTTTGGAAGGATGATTTAATAGGTGATGCTAGGGGATTGTAAAAAGCACATTAAAGTCTAATCAAGTTTGTAGAAGCAAAGAGGGGCTCCATGCAGCTGAGCCAAAGGCATTCATTATGATTGAATTTTATATAAATTTTAGAATTGAATCTCATTACCATATAGAAATAATGAAATTCATGATTTTTATACTGAACTTACAAGCAAAAGCATGAAGCAAAAGGAAAGGACCATGAGCTGAAGTAACAGAATGCTTTGCCGATAACCCTTTGAGATCAAAAAATCTTGTCAAACAATTCTAGTCAAATAAGTAATGGGTTTATTTGAGCCCTGACAAGCAGAGACTCAAAACAACTGTTGTTTTAAACTGTAAATATTTCATTCAGGGCAGCAATATACAGGTGGAAAAAGAAAAGTGTGGTGGGGAGAAAAGCACAGAGGGAGGGACAGAGGAGAGAGAGACAGAGTGGTGAGGGAAGAGAGTGAGAGAAAGACCTGGACAGCGACACAAATACTAAGTTGAGATCAGATTTAAAAAAGTGGTCAATTTCTGGCTAAGGCAATAGAAACTGTTCAGTTAAAACTAATTACGTTCCTGCTGAGTCAATGCATAAGCAAATTTGTTCTTCACCCTAAAACAAATCATTCTTGCTGTAGTATTTAGGCAGGCACTTTAGTTCGGTGGTTATTGGGGCACAAGTCCCTCAGGTACATGGCCCAGCTGTTTTATCTAATATCTCAGGCAGATGGCCCAATCATTTTAAATAACGTCTCAGGCAGACAGCCTGGTTGTTTTATATAATATCTCAGGTAGACAGACCCATTGTTTCATGTAATGTCTCAGGTAGACAGCCTTGTTGTTTTATATAATGTCTCAGGTAGACAGTCCCACTGTTTTATATAATGTCTCAGGTAGACAGCCCCACTGTTTTATATATCTCAGGTAGACAGTCCCACTGGTTTATATAATGTCTCAGCTAGACAGCCCCACTGTTTTATATAATGTCTCAGCTAGGCAGCCCCACTGTTTTATATAATATCTCAGGTAGACAGCCCCACTGTTTTATATATCTCAGCTAGACAGTCCCACTGGTTTATATAATGTCTCAGGTAGGCAGCCACACTGTTTTATATAATGTCTCAGGTAGACAGCCCCACTGTTTTATATATCTCAGGTAGACAGTCCCACTGGTTTATATAATGTCTCAGCTAGACAGCCCCACTGTTTTATATAATGTCTCAGCTAGGCAGCCCCACTGTTTTATATAATGTCTCGGGTAGGCAGCCCCACGGTTTTATATAATGTCTCAGGTAGACAGCCCCACTGTTTTATATATCTCAGGTAGACAGTCCCACTGGTTTATATAATGTCTCAGCTAGACAGCCCCACTGTTTTACATAATGTCTCAGGTAGGCAGCCCCACTGTTTTATATAATATCTCAGGTAGACAGCCCCACTGTTTTATATAATATCTCAGGTAGACAGCCCCACTGGTTTACATAATGTCTCAGCTAGACAGCCCCACTGTTTTATATAATGTCTCAGGTAGGCAGCCCCACTGTTTTATATAATATCTAGGTAGACAGCCCCACTATTTTATATAATATCTCAGGTAGATAGTCCCATTGTTTTATATAATGTCTCAGGTAGACAGCCCAGTTGTTTTATGTAATATCTCAGGTACACAGAGCCATTGTTTTATATAAGGTCTCAGGTAGACAGCCCTGTTGTTTTATATAATGTCACAAGTAGACAGCCCCGTTGTTTTATATAATGTCTGAGGTGGACAGTCCTGTTGTTTTATATTATGCCTGAGGTATACAGCCCCATTGTTTTATATAATGCCTCAGGTAGACAGCCTTGTTGTTTTATATAATGTCTGAGGAAGACAGTTTCATTGCTTTTTGTAATGTCTCAGACAGCCTCATTGTTTTATACAATGTCTCAGGTAGACAGCCCTGTTGTTTTATATGTCTCAGGTAGACAGCCCTGTTGTTTTATATGTCTCAGGTAGACAGCCCCAATGTTTTATATAATACCTCAGGTAGACAGTCCCACTGTTTTATGTAATGTCTCGGGTAGGCAGCCCCACTGTTTTATATAATTTTTCAGGTAGATAGCCCCACTGTGTTATATAATGTCTCAGGCAGACAGCCCTTTTGTTTTATATAATGTCTCAGGTAGACAGCATCATTGTTTTATATATTGTCCCAGGTAGACAGCCCTGATGTTTTATATAATGTCTCAAGTAGACAGCCCTATTGTTTCATTTAATGTTTTAGGTAGACACCCCTGTTGTTTTATATTATGTCTCAGGTAGACAGCCTCATTGTTTTATATAACGTCTCAAGTGGACAGTCCTGTTGTTTTATATAACGTCTCAGGTAGACAGTCCTGTTGTTTTATATTATGTCTCTGGTAGACAGCCTCGTTGTTTTACATAATGTCTCATGTATTGGGTAGACAGCTTCATTGTTTTATATAATGTCTCAGGTAGACAGCCTCATTGTTTTATATGTCTCAGGTGGACAGTCCTGTTGTTTTATATTATGTCTCTGGTAGACAGCCTTGTTGTTTTATATAATGTCTCATGTCTCGGGTGGACAGCCACATTGTTTTATATAATGTCTCAGGTAGACAGCCTCATTGTTTTATATAATGTCTCAGGTAGACAGCCCTGTTGTTTTATATAATGTCTCAGGTAGACAGCCTCATTGTTTTATATAATGTCTCAGGTAGACAGCCTTGTTGTTTTACTGTATATATCTCATGTAGACAGCTCTGCTGTTTCATGTAATGTCTCAGGTAGATATACCCTTTGTTTTATATATGGTCTCAGGTAGATAGCACCATTGTTTTATATCCTGTCTCAGCGAGACAGCCCCACTGTTTTATGTAATGTCTCAGGTAGACAGGCCAATTGTTTTATATAATGTCTTAGGCCTGCAGCCCCTGTATACCGTTGTAAGGGTGCCTTGATTAGGGCGCAGTAATGTGGGGAAATCATGCAGACATTGGTTGGTCTGCCTGGGGGCCAATTCTATACTGATCACTTGTCCATTCGCCCTTTTGCTTGTACTCTTCTTTCTCGAGTGCTCTTTGTTTGCACATTGGCATGGGTGAACCTCTGAACCAAGCCTCCTACCAGAATCAACCCTACCACATGCACCCTTCCACCTGAATCAGCCCTACCACATGCACCCACCCACCTGAATCAGCCCTATCACATGCACCCTCCCACCTGAACCCTCCAACCTGCATCAGCACTCCCACATGCACCAACACTTGAACAGGCCCTCCCACATCCACCCTCCAACCTGAACCAGTCCACCCACATAAACCATCCCACCCGAATCAGCCCACCAAAATGAATCCTCCCACATGAAACAGCCCACCCACATGAAGCCTCCCACCTGAACCAGCCCACCGACATGAACCTTCCACCCTGAAACAGCCCTCCCACATGAAATCTCCCACCTGAGCCAGCACACCCACATGCACCCTCCCATCTGAACCAGCCCACCCACATGCACACTCCCATCTGAACAAGCACTCCCACTTGCACCCTCCCACCTAAGCCAGACCACCCACAATGTCTGAACCATCCCACCTGAACTAGCCCTCCCCTCCCACATGCACCCTCCCACCCGAATAGGCCCTATCACATGTACCTTCCCACCTGAACCAGCTCTCCCAACTGAACCAGCCCACCCCTAACATGAAACAGCCTCCCAACATACACCATCCCACCTGAACCAGCCATCTAACGTGAACCTTCCCTCCTGAACCAGCCCTCCCATATGAACCCTCCCAACTGAACAAGCCCTTTGACATAAACCCTCCTACTTCAACCAACCCTCCCACATGAACTGCCCCATCTGTCCAGCCCTCAAGTATTAACCCTCTCAACTGAAACAGCCCCTAACATGAACCCTTTCACCTGAACCAGCCCTCCCACCTGATCAGGCCTTAACACTTGAATGAACCAGCTCACTGACTTGAACCCTCCCACCTGAACCAGCCCTCCCACATGAACCAGTCCTCCAACATGCACCACCTGAACCAACCGTCTGACATGAACTCACCAACCTGAACCAGCCCTCTGACACGCACCCTCCCACCTGAACCAGCCCTCCCACATAGACCCTACTACCTGAACCAGCCCACCCACATGAACCCTCCCACCTGATCCAGCCCACCCGCATGAACCTTCCACCCTGAACCAGCCCACCCACATGAACCTTCCACCCTGAACCAGCCCTCTCACATGAAATCTCCCACCTGAACCAGAACACCCACATGCACCCTCTCATCTGAACCAGGCCACTCACATGAACACTCCCATAGGAACTAGACCTCACACTTGCACCCTCCCACCTGAACCACACCACCCACAATGTCTGAACCCTCTCACCTGAATAAGCCCTCCCACAGGCACCCTCCCACCAGAACCAGCTCTCCCACATGAACCCTCCCAACTGAACCAGTATACCCACATTAACCCTCCCACCTGAACCAATCCTCCCACACAAACCCTCCAACATGAAACAGCCCCCTGACATACACCATCCCTCCAGAACCAGTCATCTGACATGAATCCTCCCTCTTGAACCAGCCCTCCCAACTGAGCCAGCCCTTCCACATGAACCCTCCTACTTGAACCACCTCTCCCGCATGAACCCTCCCTTCTGTCTAGCCCTCTAGTATTAACCCTCTCAACTGAAACAGCCCCTAACATGAACCCTTTCACCTGAACCAGCCCTCCCACATGAACCCTCCCACCTGTTCAGGCCTTACCACTTGAATGAACCAGCCCACTGATTTGAACCCTCCCACCTGAACCAGCCCTCCCACATGAACTCTCGTGCCTGAACCTGCCCTCCCACATGAACCCTCCCACCTGAACCATCCCTCCTACCTGTACCCTCCCACCTGAACCAGCCCTCCCACATGTACCCTCCCACCTCAACCAGCCTTCCCACATGAACCAGCCTTCCCACATGAACCCTCACACCTGAACCAGCCCTCCCACATGCACCCTCCCAGCTGAACCAGCCCTCCCACATGAACTCTCTCATCTGAACCAGCCCTGTCACATTAACCCTCCCACCTATAACAGCCCCCTGACATGAACCCTTCCACCTCAACCAGCCCTCCGACATGAACCCTCCCACCTGATCCAGACCTGTCAGATGAATAAACGAGCCCACCGACTTGAACCCTCTCACCTGAATCAGCCCTCCCACATGAACCCTCCCGCCTGAATGAGCCCACCCACATGAACCCTCCCACTCGAACCCGCTCACCCACACAATCCCTCTCATCTGAACCAGCCCTCCCACAAGAACCGTCCCACCTGAACTAGCCCTCCCACATGAACCCTTGCACCTGAACTAGCCCACCCACATGAACCCTCCCACCTAACCAGCCCTCCACATGCACCCTCCCACCTGAACCAGCTTTCTCACATGAACCCTCACACCTGAACCAGCCCTCCCTCATGCACTCTCCTAACTGAACCAGCCCTCCCACACAAACTCTCCCATCTGAACAAGCCCTCCCACATTAACCCTCCCACCTGAAACTGCCCGACATGAACCCTTCCACCTGAACCAGCCATCCAACCTGAACCCTCCCACCTGATCCAGCCCTCCCACATGAACCAGTCCTTTCAAATGAACCAGCTCTTCTAATGAAACCCCAAGCTATCCACCATGCTAACTATAATTGATTTGTATGGAATAGTAGTCCCCAGTTTCCTTTCAATGTTCCATGATGCCTGTGTGTGCTAATCCGCAACCCTTGGTGACACTAGCTGCTATCCCCTTATCTGCTGTATGAATACTTGCACTCCAAGTAATTACATTTGTGCATCCTTACAGAGACAGCAGTTGTATATCTGATTATAGTGTATAGTGCAGCAGTGTCTTGTACAGAATCCCATACCTTTCCAAATGCTGTTGTACCACAGTTAAAAGGTCATGGAATGTATTTGTACCCTGTTGTGATACAACAGCATTCTGAATCTTCTAGAGACTGTGCGAGTCAGTTTTGTTTTGAAAGCAAAAGAAATTATGCACTTACATTTTACACAGTGCTATAAAAAATACAGGATGAGCAACTTCATGCACAACCAGTGGGTTCTACCACCGTGGGGTTCTGATTTTCATGGACCTCTCAAACTTCGCTCTCAAGGTCAGAGGGAATCAGATTTCCTCTGTGGCAGAACACACTGGCTGTGCATAGCTGTCGATCTAGTATTCTCTGTGTTCTGCAACTATAAGCAATGTACTTTTTGTACACTGCTGTACCAAGAGACTCCCATGAAAACAAGATACCTTATCTCATAGGGCCACAATGAAATATTCTGATGCCTGAATGGCTGTTGTAGGACACAGTGGTTATGGAAGGACTGAATGCTGACTGTGGGACAAAATGGTTGTTGTAGGATTGAGTGATTGTTGTAGGCCTGTGTGTTGTAGGACTGAGTGCTGTAGGTCTAAGCGTTGTAGGACTGTGTGTTGTAGGGCTGCGTGACTGTGTGTTGTAGGACTGAATGCTGTAGGGCTGTGTGCTGTAGGGCTGTGTGTTGTAGGACTGTGTGCTGTAGGGCTGCGTGTTGTAGGATTGAGTGTTGTAGGACTGAATGGTTGTTGCAGGCTGGAATCATTATTGTAGGACTGAGTGATGGTTGTAAGACTGACAGATTATCCTAGGATGTGAATGATTAGTGTAGGACTGTGGTAAAGTTATTTCCAGCAGCATAAGCCCCCTTTAAAATAATACTTGGGTCTTAGAAACATAGACAATGATGGCAGAAGAAGACCAAAGGTCCATCCAGTCTGCCCGAGTTCCCTACTTAGCCCCGGGGCCTACTGTTCCTTCAGGGTCCCAGCCTCCCTCCCCACCCCTTCTCCGCCCTGATTCTGATACCCTGAGCAACCACTATACCTTTCATTCTGTCCCAGCCTTGCTTAAAACCACTAACAGTTTTTGCACCCACCACCTCGGCTGGCAGCCTGTCCTATGGCTTCACCACCCTTTCTGCAAAACAGTATTTCCTCACATCCCTCCTGAACCTCCTACATGTTAGTTTCCATTCATGACCACGTGTCCACAAGCTGGTATTCAAATTAAATAGTTCCCCATAGTTTCCCCTGTTTATTTCTTTTAGGAATTTGAAGGTGTCTATCACATCTCCTCTCTCCCTTCCGGTCTGTGGCAAGTACATATTCAATGCCTTGAGGTGCTCCTCGTAGGAAATGCCTTGCTGGCCTTGAATAATTTTTTTTACCCTGCACTGCACCATCTCCAGCCTATCTCTATCCTTCCTGAGGTAATGTCTCTAGGACTGGACGCCTTACCACAAGTGTGGCCTCACCGAGGATCTATTAAGGGAAGTATTAACTCTCTGTTTCTGCTATCAATACCCTCCTGATACATCCGAACATCCTATCTGCCTTACTATAAGCCTTGCTGCAACAACTCTATTGCTTTAGAGAGTCAATGATAACTTCAAGGTCTCATTTCTCAGCTGTGGGACTGAGACTCACCCCCTCCCATCCAATACTCTATCCCGGGGTTCTTGTTCCCTAGGGACTTCACCTTGTACTTTTTGGCACTGAATTTCAACTGTCAAACTCTTGACCACCCCTCCAGCATTTATAACTCTCTCTGTACTTCCTTTATTCCCTCATCACTATCCACCCTCTGAAAGAGCTTAGTGTAATTTGCAAAGAGACACAGCCTGCCCTAGATCCCCTCACCAATGTCGCTGATGAACATGTCGAAGAGGACTGGACCCCAGACAGATACTTGTGGAACTCTGCTTGTGAACTCCCTCTCTTCTGTTCAACTCCATTGACCACTACCTCTGCTGCCTGCCCTTTACCCAGTTACCTACCCAGTTTACCATGACCTTAGCTGCACCCAGATCCTCCATCTTCTTCAGCAAGCATCTGCGGGGTACTAAATCAAATGGTTTTGCTGAAAATGAAGTAAAGCAAATCCACAGTGTGGCCCCTATCCAATTCCCTCATCACCCAGTCAAAGAAAACGATCAGGTTAGTCGGACAAGACCTCCCTGCCACGAATCTGTGCTGCGTACTATCCTTGAGACTGCTGATCTCCAAGGGGTCCACGAGATCCTCTTTGACTAGTGACTCCATCAGTTATCCTACAATAGAGATGACTGACTGGTCTGTAGTTCCCTGCTTGTTCCTTGCCTCCCCCATGGAGCAGAACTACACACATCTGCCACTCTCCAATCCTTTGGAACCACCCCTGTCCTTAGACAGCTAGTGAATAGACCTACATGGGGATCAGCCAGTTCTGTTGCCAGTTCCCTGCGTATCCTCAGATGCTCCTTGGACCATGTCTTAATAGTGTTTCTTACTCTGGTTAAATTAAATGAAGTAAAATGATAAAATATTAAATGCTTGTATTTACATTTCTCCTCCCTACTTGAGCAGATATAAATACCAGCAGTATTATTTTAGACTGAAGAGCAACAATTTTGCTCATTTTGAAACACTCCCTCATACCCCCATAGGTAGCTTACCTATCCAGGACTTTTGTCAGTTCACGTTGCAGAATTTTTTCTTTGTTTTTATTTATTTATTTATTGAAAACTTCAGGGAGTACCTTTGAGCACAGGTACTCATTTACAAAGGTTCCACGTCAGATACACAGCCGCAGAAAAACATTACAAGTCCAATAAACAGTTCCAGTGGAAATGTAACTGAGTCAGGCTCTAAGCACTTAAGGAAGAACAATTACATACAGTTTTGAAAAACATCGATACAGATAATTGTATAAAAAGTCACAGGTTACATACAGTGACAAACCAAATAAAACTGTTTAATGTTTACAATTGCACTGGACTGCAAAGGCAGACTGCAGAGATCTCTTAAACTGATTAAACTTGGGAAGATTCAGCAGTGTATCAGGCAATTTATTTAACCAGTTAGTGGCCCTGACAGCAGATTACCACTTTCCCAGCTGAGTACACCAGAAAGGTGGCTTAAGAGCATTCCTGGCCATGTTCCTGGTGTTGTATTGGTTGGAGACAGTGTGGAAGCAGTTTGTTAAAGCAGCGGGGCGATAGACCCAGCAGTGCCTTTTTGGTTAACAGACAGGTCTGGAGCTTTATTCTTCTGGGTAAAGGTAACCAGTTAGTGAGTGTGTAAAGGGGACAACTAGGCATGCAGTTATCTGCACCAAGTACCAAGTGACACGCCTTATTATAGATCAGCTTTACTCTGTTTAGCATTGTGTCACAGGCAGCTGCACAGATAAGGAACCCCTAATCTATAAGTGACAGAATGGAACTGGTCATAATAAGGTATCTAGCATTCCCCCAGTGGGATTGTTCCTGTTACGGTACAAGGCACCCAGTCCTCTGTTAACTATGGCCACCAGATCATCAACATGGGGTGGAAAAGATAAGGTGTGATCCAGAGTTACTCTAAGGTATTTGAAGGTCTCCACCTGTTCAAGGTTTTAACCTTGGCCATTTTGGATGACAAAGGTTGGCACTTTCCTCTTCTGTGGGAGGCTAGAGAAGAGCATGGTCTTTGTTTTGTAAATGAGCACCAGTTTGTTGTTAAACTAGGGTCAAGGCCCTTGTTAGTTGAGCTGTGACTTTGATTTGACCCTAGTGACCCTCTAAAAGCATCACCGAAACTCAGTTCCCACTGAAATCACTGAATCATGTCCCCCCCCTTACAAACTACTACCTCACAAAACATTGGAGCACAGAGGCGATATGGAGGAGGAGCACTCATGAATAGTAACCAGGAAGGGGAAGGAACTGGGTAGACGAGCAGAATTTACAACCCTTTCCCCTTCAAAAACAAAGAAAAGAAAACTTCTGCAAAGTGGACTGACAAAGTCCTGGGTAGGTAAGCTACCCTTAGGGGTATGATAAAAGCACCAATAAAGTAAGATGATAAAATAATAACTACTTTTATTTACATTTGTCCTCACTACTTGGGCAGATACACCTCCAGTCATTGCTGGGAATCAAACCTGTGACCCAGCATCTCAGAGGCAGCAGCATTAATCACTCAGCTAATGGGGAATTGACTGTTATGGTATCCCATGGACTATCATAAGGGGTATCTAGCCGATACAGTTTCACAGCACAGCATTTTTTTTTGTAAAATCTGTTTATTAATACAGCAGTTACAAAAAGAATTACAGTATCATACAGAAAGAAGAATATTTACTGTGCTGCTACATAGGTGTCAGACATGGCTGTGGTTGTTATTCATAGCTTCACCACTAGATGGCCCTGCTTTTCACAGACTACCTTTTCTTGTGTGCAGCATTACTCTTTAAGGAGCTAGTAGCACCAAGATGAAGACAGAAAATGTTAGTAATTTTTAAAAGTTGTCCCTTATTACTTTTCATTTCTGAAGTGTTTTTCTTTTTCTATGTGCTCATTACATGGTTTTCTGTCTAATAATGTTCGGTATGACGTGAAATGCAGTTCTGTTCCTCCCACTGCATCCGCAGTATGTGACGTCACTCATTGTTCCATCACAAGCCCTGACACTGGACTGGCAACACGTGTCACAAGCTGCCAATCAAGCAGTGGGAGACTGACTCTCCTGGGTTACTAGTGATGTCAGTCAGTGAGGTCACAATGCTGATGATGTGTAGGGAGTAACAGAACTGACTAGGTGAGTCTGTGGGTAGTGTGCTGTTCCGCACATCACACCGAGTACTGTCAGGTAGAAAATCTTCTAATTAGCAAAGCAGAAAAGAAAAAATACTTCAGATGTAAGCAGTGCTGACTGACTACTTCTGACAGTTAACATTCATTCCAGGCAGTACACTGGATCTTTAAATAAGATAACAGTGCTGATTAAATCTCTACAGGGGCGTGGCCCATGGCTGTATGCCGTGCACATTGGGTGGGCTGCAGGGTATGGCCAGTCACGCATAATGACTCTGCTCCCTTGTCCTAGGTGGACAACGCTGGACTGCCTTAGAACGAAATGTTCAGGAGCTTCTGCAGCTGTCAAGGGCCACCCTGGAGCTGCTCCAACGCTTGGAACGGGGCGACAGGAGGAGGCGCCATCGAGATTGAAGTGGGGAGAGGGGGTCGCCATTCGGCCCACAACGCACCTGTTGATCATTCCCCCACTGGACTTACTCTCACACCCCTTCATCCCACTCCCTGTTGTACACCCTTGCCCCATGCCCACCCCCACCTGGTATGTGGCCCTCCCCCCACCACATTGCGAATAGTTTGGTTTGATGTTCTTTTTGTACAGTTCACAACTCTATTACAGACTTATTTGTTATGACAACTGTGGTGGTCTCTGATTTGCAGCGGGCATATGGTGCTTGGCTGCAGTGGTGTGCATGGCGTCGGGGGTGGTGCAGGCCTGGGCGTATGTGTGTCCGGCAGGGACCCACTTATGGTGTGGGTGGGGGACTCTGTCCCTGTCTGTGGTATGTGTGTTGTTCCCTGTGCACTGGATTCCTGTGTGCAGTGGTCCCTAGTGCATGCGCTGTGTCCCTGGTGCCCCTGTCAGTATGTCCATGGCCCGTGCAGCTGGCCCCCTTGCATGTCTGTAGTATGCACGGTCTGCTGGCATGTCATTGGTGGCTGTCCATGCCGGCTACCCTCTGGCCATTGCGCAATGGCGGCTTGCCTCCTGTCACCAGTATGTTGCACGTCTGCCTTGGGTGACACTGTGGGCTATGTTGTTGTTCCCCCTCCATGCTGTCGCTGGTGTCTGTTGCAGTGTCTGTGTTCTGATGTCTGTCACTTGTGCTCCGGACGCATGTGGGCGGCGGACAGCTTCATGGTGCATGCGCAGGATGGCTGGTACACCTGTGCCATGGTGGGGTGCAGGCCGTGGGTACACAGCATTAGTGGACGCACACCAGCGGCATTTGTTGTCCCGCTATTGTGGCCCTGTGTCGGGGTGCCCTTAGGTCAGGGTGGGTGTTTGTCCGTGCCCTGTGTCGCATCCTGTGTGGCGCATGCCTCCATGCACCACAGTGGGCGGCTGTGCTGGCTGTTGAGGCCAGTGCTGGAACAGGGTGTGTGCATGGGTGGGTGTGCGGGGTGCTGTCCTGCTGGTGGTGGGGTCCAGGGCTGGTCTTGTCACATGCGGGATGCGGGTTCCCTCAGGTACTGACGCAGGTCGACCTCTCTACTGTGCCATGGGGGGGGGGCCGTGCAGGGCGGCACTGTGTCTGCAGT
The DNA here is from genome assembly GCA_016271365.2 of Neoceratodus forsteri. Classification (NCBI taxonomy): domain Eukaryota; kingdom Metazoa; phylum Chordata; order Ceratodontiformes; family Ceratodontidae; genus Neoceratodus; species Neoceratodus forsteri. The sequence continues at coordinate 98,371,082 of JADMNL010000034.1, read as the reverse complement.
TGTTGCGTTGGTGGCTGGTGCTGCCCACTGCGGGGTGCTCACTGTGGGGTTGCCATGAATGTCTCCATGGTGAACAGGGTTGCATTGTCACAGTGAGGGTGATGGCATGCATTCGGTGCCATGCACTGTTGGGCGCTGCTCCTGGGCCGGGTGTCTGGGGATCACTGTACAGGGTGTGCTCTGCATTGGTGGGATGAGGTGGCACTGGGTGGCCGGCCCTCCTTGTGTTGCGGTCACTGCTTGCCAGGGGTGTGTGCTGGGGCACCGTGCCCCGGCTGTGGATTCGGTGCTGGTGTTCATGGGCTGGTGGTCCATCCAGCTCACCACTGGTTGTGCAGTTCATGGGGTGCCGGGGGGCGCTGTCTGGCCTGCTGCATGCTCCTCCGCCCATGGCTTCCATGAGTGGTGCACCCCTGCACCCAGTCGCTGTCCCTGCGCATCCCTGGTTGTGCTACTGCACTTCTACTCTGCTCCACTATGCATCCCTGGTTGTGCTACTGCGCATCAGCCCTGCTCCACTGCGCATCCCTGGTTGCGCCATGGCGCAGTTGGCGCAATATTCAGCTGTGTTGCTCAAGCGCACCTTGGCCTGCACTGTGTTTGAATATCGCGCGTGTTGCGCAGGGGCGCACTGCACTTGCGCCTGCTTCTGTTATTGCGCTTCTTTGTGGCGCAGTCTGAATATCCGGCCCCTGGTGTACAAGAGTGAAAGTAACACTCTTTTAATTTAATTCCTTCCTAATAAAGTAAAGCAGTCCACTTGTACATTTCTTGTGCATGAAGACAACTCCTGTATATCAGAGGCAGGTGCTGCCATGCAGGGGAATGACATTAATGCTGCACACACACACACACACCGCCACCGTGGCCATACAGTGACATGGCTATGCGGTGCGAAGGCAGTGACACAGCCATGGACCCAGTGCACGCACAGCCCCCCCTGCAACACCCACCCATACATGCAGTGCCACAGGACAGTGCTGAGTGCACTGTGTGGCATGCACAGCAGTGGGGCCAAGTGCAGGTGGCCACGCCCCACCACCACCCCTGCAACCCAGCATGCACAGATGTAAGGGGAAACACGGCACTCTCCTGCATCCTGGCCAGCAGGGCGCTGCTGGCCCATGGCCCCTCCAACATGGCCCGGCTGCAACTGTACTGCACCCACTCCGGCCTGCTCCCCTTGTTCACGGGCCAGATGTGCCCTACGGTGCTCTTCCAGGCCTAGGGTGCAAACACGGAGAGGGAAACATCAGTACAGGTCAGTAACAAAGTCCCCCCCCCGGTGTGTGCGTGCTCGCACAGCCCAGCCTTGATGCACCCTCACACCACCACCACTCAGACAGCCTCATTCTCTGCGGCGTGGCTTTATGCACACCGCTGATACCCGGACAGACAGACACTACCAGTGTTTGAATGGAGCGCCTCCCTGGCCGTGGCACGGCACCTCGCCGGGTGTGTGCCTGCAGACGCCCCAGGTGGTCAGGGTCCCGCCGCTGTAGGTCGCCATACTGGTGGCAACACGGCTCTACTGACTGGCCGATCCCAGTCGCTTCCTCCTGGCCCTCTGACACCTCCTGCCACACAGCAGTCCATGGCCTGTGGAGGGATTCCTGCCCAAAGAGGGCACCAGCATGTGGCTCTACCAGGGCCACCAAGTTTGCCAACTCAATGGCGCTCCAGCCCTGTGCTCTGGTACGTGGCATCTTGCTGTTGAAACCGCAAGCAAAATGGCGCTCTGTAGCGCACGTGCGGAGGAAGTGCAGTACTGCGTTGCCAGTCCCTATCGTGCTGTCACTGGACTGCGCGATAGGGATGCAACAATGCGGATGCATGGTGCCTAGGGAGCAAAGGTCGACCGCAGGGTCAAGGATCTGTCCGCGCACGGAGTGCCACAGCGCTACTGAGACACCCTGCGTGTAGCGCAGTAGGGTGCATGAGTGTGACGCCCTGCAGTGGCCTACCGTGCTGTGGCACCATGGTGCCCACGGCGCACCAAGGCATGAGCGCCACATAGGCAAACAGCACACTAGCGCCACAGGCACAGTGGTGGCCATGCCCAGCACTGCCTCCTGTGCACAGCAAGTCAGCAGCACCACATGCGTCGGCGTCAGCTCCCAGGGCACGCGCCGTGCGATACCGATTGAGCACATCACAGTGCTGCGCCATAGCCTGAGCACGCTGACCAACATTGCGCAAGGCACAACAGCGCGATATTCAGCCAGCATATGCAAATCAGCTCATTAGCCATTCCACGGCGCATCCACTGCATTAACATCCACTTACAGTCGTGCCTGCCCTCATTTGTATGTGTTGCACTATATAAATATGGCATGGGGATGCAGAGGCCATGGTTAGGTATTGTAGTCCATTGTGGTGGGTTGCATGCTGTTGGGATGTGGGGACTATGGTCTGGGAGGGCTGAATGGAACTGCACAGTCCAAGGTAACACCTGTCATTCTCACAGGCTCGAGCATGACCGAGCGTGAGGAAGAGGAGGAACAGGAGGAGGCCCAACTTCACCAGGGTGGAATCGGATACCCTGTTTGAGGCATATCTAGACAGGGAACTGCTGCTCAGCGGACAGCGGGGAACACCACAGGCCTGTGCTGCGGCGTGGGGTGAGGTGGCGCGTGCCGTGAACCAGCACAGCAGCCACCAGTGATCCGTGCAGCAGTGCAAAAAGGAGGTTGGCACAGACAGAAGATGGATCAAGGACAAGATGGCTGCCATCAGGGCTGCACGTGCTGCCACTGGTGGGGGCCAGCCAGATGTACCACGCCTGACACCACAGGAGGAGCGGGTGGCCAGCAGCATGCAATGCTGTGCCATCGAGGGTGTTCCTGATGGTGGTCTCCAGACGGGTGGCAGCCCATCACTGCATGATAGGTCCTATGCTGTCAGTGTGTGGGTGGTGGAGGGCATGCCACAGGGCAAGGTGGAGCCACTGACACTAATGTGTTCCCTTAGAGCTCCTGAGCGTCTACATGGGGCAGCGGTGGTGGGTGTGTCCACCGAGGGGGAGGCCCTGAACACGGAGGATCGCCCATCCACCTCCACAGGTGTCCAAGGGACCGGCCAAGTGCATAACTGCAGGTTTGTCTGGACTGATGTGGGTTGTGCAGTTGCGGACAAGGCCCTGCCTGTGTCCCAGTGTGACAGTGCTCACGGTCTCCAGCATGCTGGGACACAGATTGGGGCCGGATCCAGCACCGATGATGATGGACCACACGTCCTGGACAGTGATACATGTGGGACACAGGATGGTCCCACAGCAGGCAACTGCACAGGCGTTGCCGTGTGTGATGCCGCCATGGCTGCCTGCGTAACAACCCAGTCCCAGCTTGTGCCTGTAAGCCCCAGTGGTGCAGCACTGGTGTGCGTCCAAGTCGGTGGGGCTGCTGCAGCAGCACTGGTGAGCCCTGGCGATCGACAGCTGGAGGGGCAGCGCCAGCAGTCGTCCAATAGCGACGGGGGACAGTGTCGAGGGGCGGTGGCAGTGCCGTGTGTGGACGTGCGCTGGCATGGCTCTGGTGTGCAGCGCCCAACATCAAGGGGTGCTGGCCAGCAGGGCCAGGAACACCACGAGGGACTGCATGCCGGACCAGTGGATGACCTCTTTTACGAACACAGCCGTCTTCTCCAGGCTTCAGTGGATCAGCAGATGCGGCTTGTGATGGTGGTGGATGCACTCAGTGCAGTTCTGCACCAGGCAGACGAGCGGCGCAGCAGGGACCACAGATTGCTCCTGGCAGAGATGGCCCGGCAGTGGGCGGATACGACCACTGCCACTGACAGGCAGACCACTGCATTGACAACTGTCATGGCTACACTGGGCACCCAGTTCGGTGCCCAGCCACTGTGGACACCGCACAGTGTCATGTCCACCCCCCGTTCCCGGCGCCGTGCGACACCTGCTTTGTCAACATTGGGTTTGGCTGTAGGCATACCAAGCATGCCTGGCATGGGCATGTTCGGTGAGCTGTAGACCCCGCGCCGAACATGGTCGCTGCACACAGCCACCCTGGGGACCGCCGGTGCCACCCCATGAGGCTGGGCCCGGTCAGCCTGGCACGGCTGGCAGGTCTCAGTGGGGCCGCCCACGCATCCGTGGTGGCCGTGGTACTGTGCCGCGGGACTGACCTGTCTCCCACCATGGCCACTGTCTGCCGCTGCCCTATGTACAGTGTGGTGTGCATTGTGCGACGCACAGGTGGGGCACCCAGCTCTGCACACACATGGTCCCCGTGCACACCCTCCCGGCTGCTGGCCACTGTGGCGTGTACATGATGATGCCTGCATTGTGCTGTCCGCCAGTGTGCAATGGTGCCCAGCGTCTGAGGCATGCACAGTGACGGCCACTGGGCATGGTCCTGTGTGGGGTTGGGGGTGGCTGTTGGGGTTGGCGTGCCGTTTACCCCTTGTGCATGTGTTGCGGTATGTGTGCGTGTGTGTGTGCACGTGTCGTGTTCAGCCCTGCCCATCCCTGCCACTGTGTGCAGTGCCCCACTCAGACCCATTCCCTTACCACCGTCTGCCCCTGATGTCCTGCCCTGCCTGTTTGTGGGCTGTGCCCTTGCCCTTGGTGGTTGCGCATGTCCCCGTGACCTACCTGTGTTGACCAAAGTGCTCATCTGTAACGGTGTCCCGGTGCAGCTGTGCCATCCGGATCAGACGGAGGTCTTGTCGCCAAGGGGGTGGCTGCCCATCAGCAGCTGGACCGGCGTCCTCATCGTCCCCACCGCTGTCCCCCTCTTCAACCTCTACGGCTATCCCACAGTCGATGGCCATGTTGTGCAGGATACAGCAGGCCAGGAATAGTTTGCAGGCCTTCGAGGGGCTGTACTGTAGGGCACTGCCTGATGTGTCCAGGCACCGGAACCGTGCCTTCAGCAGCCTGAACACCCGCTCGATGACATTCCATGTTGCGGCGTGTGTCTCACTGTACCGTAGCTGCGATGGGGTCGTGGGGCACCGGTACGGTGTGAGCAGCCAGGGCCGTAGCGGGTAACCACTGTCACCTGTGTGTAGAGGGTGGACATTAGAATGGTGGTCTGCATCGCTATGCCATGGGCCAACATGGCCAGTACCCATGGCACCTCTAACTATGCACCCCCCAACGTCTGCTCACGTCGTCCTGCGTGATATGCATATTCACCTACTAGATGGCCAGTGGGGATGTCCCCACTCTCAAACCTGTGGCACAGTGTAGACTGGTGCCAGATGAAGGCATCGTGTGCTCTCCCAGGGTGCATGGCACAGACATTGGTTATGCGCCCCCTGGCATCGCACACCACCTGGCAGTTTATGCTTGGGTATCCTTTGCAGTCGATGTATGCTGCACCCTCCGGGTCAGGTGGCATGCGGATGCCTACATGGGTGCAGTCAATGGCCCAGAGCACGCCAGGCAACCGTACTACCCTGTGGAACTCCTGTATGTGTGCTGTGCACTCCTCCTGTGTGCTGGGGAAACGGATGTACTCTGCAGCATGTGGCAGCAGTGCGCTGAGCTATTGTGTGAGTAGGCGTGACGTGGCTGACTAGGTTATGCCTGTCGTGTCCCCTGCTGGTCTCTGGAAGGTGCCCCTGGCGAGCAGGCACATGATGGCTGTCACCTTAGTCTCCAATGACAGAGCATAGCTCCATCGTGTGGGTGCCTGAATCTCATCACTGCACAGCTCACAGAGCTGCCTCAGCATCGCCCGGTTCAGGCAGTACCAGCTCACAATCTCTGTGTCAGAGTACTGTTCAAAGCTGGTGTGGGCTCGATACTGCCTATTCTGGGCGTACCGCTGACGGGCCCTTCCATAGCTGTGCCTCCCTGCTGCCTGCCTTCTCACACCCCTCATTACTGCCTCCATCTGGAAAGTAGCGCTGGCCATGTCCCTGGCTGGTGTCCCCCGGGCAGCTGTTGTCCTGTTCCCCCGCTGTCCGTTTTTGATGCTCCCCCTGCACCGGGTACACCTCCGCTTTTGCCTGTGGCTGTCCTGCCTCCTGCCACTGCCCTCAGTCTACTGTGGCACTCCACGCCCTTTGCTGCACAGTGGCACGGGCACTCCCACTCCTACCCTGACTCTGGCACGGTTCTGGTGGGCCCTGTCCTGCTCCTGCCCAGTCCCGCGCACTGCTTCCTTATATTCCTCCCTGGCTCTCTGTCACCACGCTCCCACCTGTGGCTTCCCTTTTGCGTTCTTCCTCCCTTTTATTTTGGCTAATTTCCGCTGTCGCGCAACTTCCGCTTGCCGCTATTGCGCCACAGGCGCCCATCGTTGTTGGTCTCCCGCTGCGCATATTATTCATGGTTCCGCCCCCTACGGTTGTGTATGCATTCATTATGTAAAGGCTTTCACATTGTTACTGCGCCGCGCAGTTGCTTCCCACTGAATATCGCATAATGGCGCATTTCGCATTTCGCGCTGTCGCATCCCTGTTGCGCATGGCGCATCTGCTCTGAATATCCGGCCCCCAGGGGTGTCAAAAACGTGTCTCTGGATCACTTTGTTGTTCTCTTGCCCAAACTGTACAAGATAGCATTCTTATTAAATAACAGGCACTCAGGAGGATTGATTGATTTATTATTTAAATAAAAAGTTTTATCAGAAAAGTCATACTGAGCTATCAGCTTGTTTTCAGATGCGATGGGTGGGGGAAAGAGGAGGGAACAGCACAGATACATAGAAGAATCTTCAGTGCAATAATTAGCATTCCTCTACAGAGATACAGGATATAGTTTAATCTGTCTGGTACTGTTTGACAGAGTACAGGTCAGAAGGGACCTGGTATCTGATGAAAACCAATACAACACAATGCAACTTCAGAAGCATTTGACATTCCAAAATGTCATATTTCAACTGTCTGGTAAATTCATGTAAATTGTTTAATATGTATTGGTTTTACAGTACTGTTTTTTTTGTGATATATGTAAATATTAACTGTTGAACATATCAAGATGCCACTCTGTGTTAGCCAGTCAGCAGCCACCATCCTTTATACCATTTCACAACCTGAAATAAAGAACGGTTTCCAGTGCCATGCCATTTCTGTATATAAGAAACACACTGCAACTGAGGACCAGCCAAGCAAATCACAAATCTCTGCTCTGCATTGTTGTCCCTCGGAGAGCTGAATGGGTAACATTTGATTTCATATGTTTTAACTATCCGGCTTACAGCTCAGTCAGGTGTGAAATAATTAAATTGTTCAGTTAGCTTTTCTCATGGAAGCAGAAAGAGTTTTAATTTTCATTTACTATGTGGTCAGCATCAAAAGCCAAATTAAAGACACGAACAAAGGACACTTGCATTGTATTTCATCAGCAAGTTTTCAAATTAATGTTTTTAAGTTCTGCTGTCCAACAAAAACTTAAATTGCATTTTTTACACATCACAAACCTTTGAGCTTCCAGCACCCTAGGGCTTTAATGATTCATAATCCAGGCTGGGTCAAGGTACTTATTTATTTTTGTTTTGTTTTGCAAAGCTGGGAGGACTGACGACATAGGTCAAGAGACAACTTCAAGTTCACATCATGAGCCAGTGGCTGAAGTAGGATTCAAACCTGCAGCCTCCTGTTTTCCAGTTCAGTTCTGCAGCCACTGAGCCATCAGTTTGGGAAAGGCAGTGGGGACCAGGTGCAGCATACAAACTCAAGACATGGAGAGAGGTAATTTTGTTGTGGTACTCGGCACGTGAGACACATCTTTGATGCGGAACATATACCCCAGGCCCTGGACTGCAAAGTGAGGCTCTTCAGTTTTGAGATTAGTCATTTGGTGCGTCAGTGTTCTGGTTTGCTGTAGAACACATTTTGATAGGCTGGTCACTGCTGCTCCAGGGGCTGCTGTCGTAGGGAAAAATGTGGGCAAGCAGCGAGGATCACAGAATTTTCTGATTGTGCACCGGTCCACATTTTTTTTTAAATACTTTGATAACTGGGTAAGGCCCACGAGGCACAATGCCTGTTTCCATGGGAAACACAGGAGCACTGGGGAGGTTAAGTGACTTGTTCAGGGTCACACAGTATGCAAGTGGAGGTTGTAGGAATCAAATCCAGGTCTGCTAGATGTACCAAGCTCATTCACAGCTTGTTACTCTAACCTCTCCTGTCACTTGTATTTCTGTAAATCTGGACATCTTGTATTTCCACATGTCATTTGTTCAATGGACTACTACTCACCCTCAGCTATAGTAAAAGCCTCTGTGCTGTTCCCACATAGCACCTCCTGCAGTGTAGGAAAGGCCACAGCAGCAAAGCATTTCCTATAAAACGGATCGTTTCTTGGCTCAGCGTGCTCTAACACCTGCTGAAATGCTTCACTCTCCACAAATGCACAAAGCAGCAGCTCCCTGGCGATCCAATGTGTCTGTTCTACAGCCTCTGTTTTGTTTAGCAAGTTCAGCTAACATAATTTGTTATGATCCCCTGGGTCTTCTGAAATGAGTCACATGTTTTCTTGTCACTTGTTCCTGGCCCTGACTGCTCCTTATAGTGTAAATCTTTGCCGGTAATAGGGAGGCTGGCAACAGCTGCAGTCCTTGCTATACGTGGAAAATCTGTTAGTTAGTTAGCTGAAATAATATCATCTAGGATAACCCCATGAAATGCAGCATCTCATTTTTATGGGGTCCTGGGGAGGACAGCAGCAGTCTACAGGGTACCGTAGTCCATAAGAAATCGTTACATAGAGGTTAAACTATACAAGGCACAAAACAAACTGTAAAGGTAAGTGCATCCAAACAGCAAAGCAAGCTAGCAAACTGGAGTGGCAAAAAACAAAGATCATAAGCATCGTTACACAACATGATCACGGTCAGGGAAAGGGGGTACTGGACCAGTCACAGCAAGCTAGCAAACTGGAGTGGCAACAAAGAAAGAGCATGAGTGTTGTTACACAACATGATCACGGTCAGGGAGAGGGGGTACTGGACCAAAACAAATAGAGAAGGTTCCAAGATGGCAGGAAAGGCTGGACTTGACCACTTGCAAGCTAGAAGTGTTCCTTAGATGGAGCAGGAGTTTGTTCCAGGTGTCTGGTCTTTCTACCCACTTTGTGCTTCAATCCAGGGACTGAGAAGGTAACTGCTGCTGCTGCTGAATGGAGTGAGTAGGTGCTGCTCAACTGTCTGAGGCAGGCTAGGAGATAATCAGGGGTTTTCTGTTGTGCGCAGTGGCACAACAAAGAAAGCCAGTGGTAGTCATGTCTGTTTGAGGGACTTGGCTTGTTAAGCTGGTCATACAGCAAACAATGATGGCCTGACTTACTGCACAACAGAATTAACCTGCAGAACATATTGCAGACATGATCATGGGGAAGCAGAGTGGTTCTGTAGGCACAGAGGTATATGATGTCTCCATAGGCAATAAAACAGAATAGAAATGTAAGACTGCCAGCCTCCTCACATGAGCACTGAGACAGCATTCAGACCTGTAGAGAAAATTGAGCTTGAGCCCTATTGTTGTTAAGATGTGATCATGGTGCCTACTACATCAAGCAGATGTCTATACATGTTAGTACAGTACAATGACTTTGACAGTACAATGACCTTCTCAATAGCATCACCATCTAATGTTATGTTATGATTACAAGTGGCTCAACAGAACGAGTTAGCAAGTTCTAGGATCAAAACACCATAGACTTATTCTGGTTGCATTAAGGATCAGGTGGTTGTTGATGAACCAGGAGGCTGTATTAAAATCAGGTTGGAGCACTGAATCAAGCTTGGACATTGTCACTGCACCGTAGCAGAGTATGGCTTCCTTTGCATACATATGTAGGTGACACTCCTGCCATGCTTTGGGAGGTTATTAATGAATGGAAGAATGAAACTAGGTGCAAAGATAGTGTTTGATGCATTTTTTATTTAAATAAAAATGACTTGGTCTTCTAGCGCTGCCAGACCCAGAACAGACAAAAGTACCAATCTTTGGACTCTGAATTCCTCCTCGTCCTCCTCACTTGCTTCACTTTCTGATTCCAGGTAGTTACCAACAGAAGTGCTGTATCCCCTTTCTATTCCCTTTACTAATAATGCTGTTGGATGTCCTCTTGACTGGTGGCACCTCATAAGCTGTGGTACCTAGACTAGGACCAGACTTCCATCGATTTATTCCTGAACAAAATAGTTCACACGTGACATTAAGAGGATCTTGAAGGTTCAGTGTGACATGCAGCTGCACCCCTGGACAATTCCTCTCCATCTGGGATGTGGCAAAACCTCCGCAGATGAACACTTTCCAAACTTGGATTTCTATTTTACTAGGGGTGCTGTTGTTCTATAGTGCATTGATTTCACTTGTGCTGCTGGTATAATCCTGCTAGATATGCTGTAGAGACTTCAAGAAAGAGAATACATTTGAGGAGTGGCGCATAGAGTATTAGATTGTTCAGAGACATCTTTTTTCTGCTCTAAACTTGCTGACTTTGATCTCTGGCTGTCCCTAGAATCCATTGTTGCAGAAGGTATGGACGAGTGCAGCTGCAAAACAACAGAGTGTCACGTCATGCAGCACTAGTTATGGGTCTCCAATGGCCTATTGGTTAAGCATTTGCCTTTTATTTCAGGAATGATGTTTCTCCTGAACCTGAATACTAACAGGACACTGGCAGCTAAGAGACCATCCACCAGCATGCACTCTCCTTGAAATGTTTGCCTGCAGTAGTCACAGAATCCCTGCACCCCTGAAGGCTGAAGGGAAGGAGGCCGCCCCACAGATACATGTCTCTAGTATCACATCCGGCTGTCTGATGTCAAAGGAAGACTCCATTTGTGGGAGGGGTGGAGATGCTGACTCCAGGTCCGCACTGACAATGAGTTAAGTGACTATGGACACCGCATATCCTATGGAGCAGAGCAGCTGTTTGATCCTGGGGTCCCCACGCGTGCCGGAATCCATGCTGCAAGGCCTGATCCGCAATGCTGTAGCACTCCTCAGGAAGCATCGACAATGCTGGGAGTGGAACAGTCCTAACATGTGCCATCATGCCATACAAACCTGTCTGGATGGGAAACTGCGGCCCTAGCGGTGTCCAGCATCAGTAAGGCAGGAAATGACAGAAGATTTAGTGTCTGCGGGAACAAGGTGAAAAAAAAAAAAGAAAACATTGTTAAAAAAACAGGAGGTGTAGGGTTACAGACATGCCCCCCCCCATAGGGGCTGCATCACAGGAGTACACTCATTTATATCCACCTATTAAAGCCAAATTAAGGCAAAGCAGTTGTAATCTCTAGCATCGATGATTTGGGAGAACATGTTCATATTTTCTGAGACCCAGTTTGTCCAGCCATACCTTCTCCCACAGGATACGGTACAGCGAGGCAAATGTTAACCTGAAATGCATCTGAGAGAGAGAGAGAGAGCTTTGTGCAGCCTCTTCAGTAGTTTGTAGTTGCACAGGTTAATACTGGGTGCCCAATCAAAAGACAATTCAACTGTGCTGAAGGGTTTTATGTACTTCACTGAGCACAGTTTTGCTTTACCCCTCCCTCTCAATATCTAGTTTCTTTTATATTTATACATCACAAGTAGGAGTTGGCAAAATGATTGCATCTGGCAGACACAAGACATTCTTTTCTTTCATGATATAGTTCTTGAAATTGTAAGTAACTGCAAATTGTCTGTAAATGCAGTATTTTCCTGTAGTAATTTGCAATGCGGCTTTAGAGCTTTTTACAAAGATGTGCGTGGATACATTTTTGTGAAGATTACAAAGGTTGAACTGGTGCCATTTAGCTGTCATTACATTGTGAATTGGTTACCAGTACAGACCATAACAGCACATTTCAGGTAATTTATTTCTGCAGTCTGCAGCTGTAAATCTGTAGCTCAAAAGTTCCTAATTCTTCGTTAGTCAAGCAGAGTGTTTACGTTTGCAGGATCGAATCAACTTGGTGTCAACTGGGTATGAGGGACAGCAAATTGCATGCATCCTGCAGTTGTCTTGTTTTAAATGAAGTGGTTACTGGCAGGAGGCAGGCGAGGACAGTTTATTAGTATTTGTGATGAACTGTTAGAAGAAAGTGATGGGTGTCACTTGAAAAGGCCTGCAGTGAAACAAGTTTATTAGAGGAGTGATAGCATCAAAGATGACAGTCTCGGATGAGGGTGGCTGCTGGGAGCTGGTGCTGGAAAACTCTCTGTGAACTGTGTCAATATTGCAGATTCGACTGGGTTCACAGAAGGGAGAAAGCCAGTGGCAGGATGAACTGAGGCAGGGTCAGCAATGCTCAAACAAGGATCAGCTGTTTTCCTTTGTAACTACTTTTTTATTGAAGACCTCCTTACTCAGGAATTACAACTTGGCAATAAGAATGGGCATACCCAGTGTAACATATCATACATGGCTTAAATATTTGCATGCAATACCCATGATGCCCTGCATCAAGGGTGCATGGGTTATTCTGTGTTTCTTTAACATGTGGCTTTCTTGCCAGTCGGCTTCTTGCAGAAATCTTGCATTAGTGCTTTTGCATTGATGATCTTGCCCTTAATAAAATACCATGCCTATGGTGAAAGCTATTGAGAGGGTGTGCAGACATGCAACCGCAAAGCAGGAGGGAGAAGGCCTCCCAGACACATAGAAGGGACGTGCAGATGACAGAGTGGGAGCAAGTCTCCTGGATACATTTATAGGAATATATAAAGGGGAAGGCAGATATATGTAAAATATAAAGTTTAAAGGTGACTGAGAATGCAAAACCTATTCTCACCACCAGGGTCGTCATTCGAGAAGTTGCCCCCCAGCATTGCAAGCCATTGTTTTTCGTTTTTCAGCCCCTGGCTCCACCCCCACAGCCCCTCTGACCAGTTGTTGTCCCCCCACAGAAAGCTGAAATGGCCCCCCTGCTCACCACATGCTCTGTGCAGTACCTCAGCTTGCCTCATCTACAGTCGTGGGAAGAGGAAGGGAACACCAGAGCACTGGTGAGGGTGCCATAACCCATACTGTACCTATATCATTCAAGATGTACATTGGAAACATATGTCTTTAGGCCAAGCTTAAAGTCCATGTAAATTTAGAGTTATTACTGCAATCTAAACAGAACTCCAACAATTTAATGCACTATATATCCAAGTAACGACTCTATTGTAACACCTGCTACTTGTGTATTCAACTCACTCTTCATTCTGAAGTTGCTGGGTGCAGATTTACTTTTAATACACTAATAAACGCATGCACTTTGGACTGGAGGTGGTATCTAAAACCAGCACAGACCACCTAGAAACTCATATGAAGGTTAACCAAAGACTTTGTTAAAACTCAATAGAAGTGCCCCAGCCTGCTCATTAAGATGGCTCAGTCTGCCATTGGCTGCCATTGTTACATTGTTACTGAGACAAGTATATCCTCTACAGCGGAGGCACGCTCCTGCTCTAGCTGCCACTGTTACTGAGACACGCATGGCTTCTACAGCGAGGCACGCTCCTGCTCTAGCTGCCACTGTTACTGAGACGAGCATAACCTCTACAATGGAGGAATGCTCTCGCTTTAGTTACCACTGTTACTGACATGAGCATGGCTGCTACAGCAGAGGCACGCTTCTGCTCTAGCTGCCACTGTTACTGAGACACGCATGGCTTCTACAGCAGAGGCACGCTCCTGCTCTAGCTGCCACTGTTACTGAGACACGCATGGACTCTACAGCGGAGGCATGCTCTCGCTTTAGTTACCACTGTTACTGACATGAGCATGGCCTCTACAGCGGAGGCATGCTCTGCCTCTAGCTGCCACTGTTACTGAGACGAGCATAACCTCTACAATGGAGGAATACTCTCGCTTTAGTTACCACTGTTACTGACATGAGCATGGCCTCTACAGTGGAGGCACGCTCCTGCTCTAGCTGCCACTGTTATTGAGACACGCATGGACTCTACAGCGGAGGCATGCTCTCGCACCAGCTGCCACTGTTACTGAGACCAGCATAGCCTCTACAGTGGAGGAATGCTCTCGCTTTAGTTACCACTGTTACTGACATGAGCATAGCCTCTACAGTGGAGGCACGCTCTGCCTCTAGCTGCCACTGTTACTGAGATGAGCATGGCCTCTACAGAGAGGCACGCTCCCACTCTAGCTGCCACTGTTACTGAGATGAGCACAGCCTCTGCGGTGGAGGCAGGCTCCCGCTCTAGCTGCCACTGTTACTGAGACAAGCACGGCATGTACAGCGGAGGCATGCTCTCGCACTAGCTGCCACTGTTACTGAGACGAGCATAGCCTCTACAGTGGAGGCACGCTCTGCCTCTAGCTGCCACTGTTACTGAGATGAGCATGGCCTCTACAGCGAGGCACGTTCCCACTCTAGCTGCCACTGTTACTGAGATGAGCACAGCCTCTATGGTGGAGGCAGGCTCCCGCTCTAGCTGCCACTGTTACTGAGACAAGCACGGCATGTACAGCAGAGGCATGCTCCCACTCTAGCTGCCACAGTTATTGAAACAAGCACAACCTCTACAGTGGAGGCACGCTCCCCCTTCTAGCTGCTACTGTTACTGACACGAGCATGGCCTCTACAGCAGAGGCACTCTCCCTTTCTAGCTGCCATTGTTACTGAGATAAGCATGTCCTCTACTGCAGAGGTATCCTCCTGCTCTAGCTGCCACTGTACTGAGACGAGCACAGCCTCTAAGCGGAGGCCCACTCCCACTCTAGCTGCCACTCTTACTGAGATGAGCATGGCCTCTATAGCGGAGGAATGCTCCTGCTCTAGCTGCCACTGTTACTGAGACAAGCATGGCCTCTACAGCGGAGGCATGCTCCCACTCTAGCTTCCACTGTCAGTGAGATGAGCATGGCCTCTACAGCAAGGCACGCTCCTGCTCTAGCTGCCATTGTTACTGAGATAAGCATGGCCTCTACAGTAGAGAAATGCCCCCATTCTGACTGACACTGTTACTGAGATGAGCACAGCCTCTACATCGAAGGCACACTCCCCCTCTAGCTGCCATTGTTACTGTGATGAGCACATCCTGTACAGTGGAGGCATGCTAATGCACCACTCTAGCTGCCACTGATACTGAGATGAGCACGACTTCTACAGCGGAGGCACATTCCCGCTCTAGCTGCCATTGTTACTGAGACGAGCATGGCTCCTTCAGCAGAGGCATGCTCCCACTTTAGCTGCCACTTTTACCGAGACGAGCATGTCCTCAACAGCGGAGGCCCGCTCCCGCTCTGCTGCAATTGTTACTAAGATGAGCACGTCCTCTACAGTGGGGGCATGCTCCCTCTCTATCTGCCTTTGTTAATGAGATGAGCATGTCCTCAACAGCTTAGGTAAGCTCCCGCTCTAGCTGCAATTGTTAGTGAGATAAGCATGGCCTCTACAGCGTGGCATGCTCCCACTCTAGCTGCCATTGTTACTGAGATAAGCATGGCCGCTACAGCGGAGGCATGCTCCCACTCTAGCTTCCACTGTCAGTGAGATGAGCATGGCCTCTACAGCGGAGGCACGCTCCTGCTCTAGCTGCCATTGTTACTGAGATGAGCACAGCTCTGCACTGAAGGCATGCTCCTACTCTAGTTGATGTCATCTCTGGGCCTGTCACAAAAAGTTTCTTCCGTGACCCACCAGGGTGGCCACATGCTGGACCTGGTCTTCTCGCTTGGGTTTGAGATTAGTAATCTCAAGACTGATCAGGTCCATTTGGTCTGACCATTGCACAGTGGAGTTCTCATTCGGGCACCCCCCCAGAGCCCTCCCCCTGTTGGGATGATAAGCTACCACCCTTTGAGGGGTTTGACCCTGGAGGAATTTCTGGTGATAGCAGATCTATCCAGTGTGAGTAGTACATGCATAGGGGGTACGGGTGAGGCTGCTGCCACCTATAACGGGGCGATGTCAGCTGTGCTCGACTCTCACACCAGTCTGTCTACAACCCAAATCTTCTCACTTGAGGTTCCTGTGGTTTGATGGGGAGCTTACAGTGATGGAGATTGTGGGTTGGAGGTTACAGCGCTGCTGGTGGAGGTCCGGGCTTGATGTGGACAGACTGGCCCTGCACTCTCATTATGCTGAGTATCAGGGGGCAATCACCCGTAAGAAGGCAGAGTTCCTGTCCAGGGAGATTGCTGCTGGGAAGAACCGACCAACTGTGCTCTTTCAGACTGTGGACAAGTTGTTAAACCCAGTTTATCTGCAGCGGAAAAAAGCTTTATCCAATGCTTTATGCAAAGAGTTTGCTCGGTTCTTCTCGGACAGGGTGTCCACCATCCGAAGGGGCATTCCGCCAGTGTGTCATAGTATGGCCGGCAGTGATCGCCTTCAGTGTTCAGAGAGCACTCAGCCTAGTTGGGGGTAGTTTAAACCAGTGGAGGTGGCAGAGATCATTGAGATTGCCCATGGGCTAAAGCACACATATTGTGAACTGGACTCGGTGCCGACGTGTTTTCTTATGAGATGTGTTGATTCCACTGGCCCGGTGTTCACCTTGATCGTCCGATGTTCTGTCTCGGAGGAGGAGGCAGTCTTTCCAGATGCCTTGAAGGAGGCATTGGTTAGGCTGCTTCTGAAGAAACCATCGTTAGACCCCGACATCAAGATGAATTACCATCCAATCTCCAATCTCCCATTTCTAGGGAAGATTGCTGAGAAAGTTGTAGCACAGTAGCTAAAGGAGCACCTCATGACCTCTGACCTTTACGAGCCGCTCCAGTTAGGGTTCCGGGTGAGGCATAGCACAGAAATAGAAATTACGTACTTACCGTAATTATGATCTTTCTGTGTATCTTCACCATTCATCACAGATGGGTACTGGCCGGAGGTCAGGACCCCGCTGTTTTTTTTTTTTTTAAAAGGATAGGCGGAGTTGACGCAGCATCGCGCCCGCCCTAGAGGCCGACGTACTACGTGGCGCTCGAGGATTAGCCATTAAGCTGTGTCGACTCCACCTGACTACCAGTTCTGAGTCGCCGGAGAGGTAAGAGGAAGGGATGGAGGGTGGGACAAAAGAGTCCAAGGGACAGAAAAAGGAAGGAAGAACCGAACCAAAAGGAGAAATAACGACTGAGAGGACAGCAGAGGAGAGATGAGACTAAGGGGATTGGGTAGGGGCCCCAATCTCTGGAAGCGGAAGAAGGGAGGGAGAAATTTAGGAGAGAGTGAGAGGTAACAAGGATCCAGGACCCTTGTCCGTCACCAGACTGTATAGGAACTGCAAGGAGTAGCAAAGCTTTCTTGCCATAATTCAAGGCACAGAATATGTGGCAATACCCCAAAAGCAGAGTCAGCTATACTGGAGAAGGACAGGGTACAGGGATTAGTACTCTCTCTGTGAGGAGATTTGGTGAAAAAAAGGGGGTTC
Source organism: Neoceratodus forsteri (assembly GCA_016271365.2). Taxonomy (NCBI): domain Eukaryota; kingdom Metazoa; phylum Chordata; order Ceratodontiformes; family Ceratodontidae; genus Neoceratodus; species Neoceratodus forsteri. Next base: position 98,353,784 of record JADMNL010000034.1, on the reverse strand, counting down.
CTTTTTTTTTTTTTTTTTTTTTTTTTGAACAGCTGGATGACAGGAGGAGGGAAACCAACAACTCCCACCCTGATAGGGTGGAGATATGCAGTAGAGAAGGAATGCCACTTGAGCTGTACCCTTTAAAGGGGAAGAAATTACACCCCCCTGTGTGTCCCTACTTTACCCTGCTCCAAAGAGAGGGAGAAGCACAGAGGGAGGGGGACCCAGAGACTGAGGCCCCAGGGGGACGGTGGGCGGGATTGTGATGAATGGTGAAGATACACAGAAAGATCATAATTACGGTAAGTACATAATTTCTATATCTTATCTGTGTCAATCTTCACCATTCATCACAGATGGGTGAGTACCAAGCCCCCCGAAGGGGGTTGACTAATGCATCCTAAGGGACAGTGTCCCTTAGCCTTCAGTGGGTGACACACTAAGGGGGGGGAACCTTCTGTGCCTGGGGAGGCCCGAGAGTGGGGAGAGCAAGACGGGTTCCCCCCAGAGGGGGAAGGAAGTTGCCCCGACAACGCTGGTCTCGCCCACGGAAAACAGATAGGTTCCCTGGTGAGAGGAGCAACCACCCACGCCGGCCAAGGTGACAACCAGGAAAGGCGGCCACGCCATCTTCTGGTGCAGATCGCTGTCCCTACCACTCTGGTAGCTACCTCGCAGGCCATAAGCGCCTTGCTTGGTGCCTGCTAGCTCCAGGCCACGTGCAGAGAGAGCGATGGCTTGCCTGGTCTGCTCCGAGTCAGGCAAAGCAGCGAGGAACTGACCGAGCGCTGACCACAAGAATCTGTTGTAGGCTGCATAGTGGGCCTGATGAGTGGAGATGGAGAGAAGCAACCGTGCCGAGTAGAAAGTCCTCCTCCCCCAGAAATCAAAATCCGAAGAGTCCTGATCTGGGGGCCGGTCACGGTGGAGGGCGCAGTCTGCCGGGAGTGTCCAGGTGCGGCCAATCCACTCATGATGAGGCATGGAGCCTGAGACCTGGGGTGCAATACTCTGGCTGAGGTCCCAGGGCAGGAACTCCGGAGAAGGGCCTCTGCCAGAAACGCATGGACACCTCCCAAAAGGGAGCAGGCCAGGGGCACCACAAGGTGGCACTCAAACCGCTTAGAAAGGCGTGTTTCGATGCTCTGGATTGCTCACGGATAGGGGAAAGGTGAAGGTCCTCCCAACATCCTTGTAAGGAAACGCTGATATCTGCGAGATCAGTGGCAGAAGAGATGTGGACAGATGGTTCCTCACCCCAGAAGAGGGGATGAGGAGCTGGAGGTCACTATGCCCGAGGGTGGCTGCTCGGGGGGAGGTTGAAAAACCTGACTGTCCAAGGCCCCAACGTAAGCAGGGAACCGAGAAGCCACTGCTCTGAACTGCTCCCAGGTGAGAGGCCCGGTAGGACCAAGAATGCCCGGGAGCGCTGGAGAATGCGGCAGAGGGGTAGGGGCAGAGCCGAGGGAAGGAATCAGCTGGCCTCTGCCAGGGCTAGGGAGCGGACCATGGACACCTGGGGAAGGTGTCCCGGAAGACTCCGCAGCCGACAGCTGTACAACCACGTTGGTACTGCCTAGCCTGCGCCCAGAAGAATCCCCCCAGTGAGGCGACCGGGGCCGTATAGGTCCAGAAGGACGGTCCCCTGCCTCCAAAGAATAGGACCCTCTCAAGGAACCGGAAGGGGAAGGGCAGAAGTCCACACTTCGGCTTCGTCCCAGGGCCGGGTGGACCCCAGAGAAAGGCCGACGTGCCGACCCCACACCCCTCGACCCCTCAGAGTCCGAGAAGGTCCTGGTCCTCAGAAGGGTCAGCCTAGGTAGCTGGCAGCTCTGGGATGTCCCCGAGGGGGAAATCCAGGGCACAGCACCCTCCCCAGCCGTAGGCTTCCTGATGGGCCCCAAAGTTGGGCGATCGAGACACACCACAGGAGTGGGTACCTCCACTGAAGGGTCACAGAACCCCCCCAGACCAGGCTGCATGGCTATGGTGGCATGCACCACAGCCTGCTGGTCAGTGCCACTGACCCCAATCTGGAGGGGAACCCGACGCTCCTCAGCAGGGGGCTGACCGACCGTCAAGAGACCACTGGCTCACTCTCCTGTGCAGGCAACCCCGAGGGTGTGACTGCCCGTCCGACTCTGAGCTGGACTCTGACCAAGAGGTGGAACCGAGGCCCTAAGCCAGACAGTAGGAGGGCGAGGAACGAACTCTTGCGGAGGGCCCAGAAATCGTGGCAGTGGTCAAGCCGCCTCGCTGCCTCCACGGCCCCATGGGCGAGCTGGCAGAAGGCAGCAGGGCAGCCGAGACCAAAGGTCTGGAGATAGGGCCACGCGGCGCCACGCCCACCGCGCGAACAGAGATGGTGTAGCGTAACCCCACAGCGGCCCCAGAGACGCAAACACCGCCAGGTTTCTGGCGCCGCGAAAGGCACCGAGTCGGGCGCGCCAAGGCCCCGGAGCAGGCTCGGGCGCCGATGACGCCGCTTAGGCCGCACAGCGCCGCGAGTGGCACCAAGAACCAATGCAGCATCAACGGCTCAAACGACCCGCACCGACAGCGGCACCGCCTGCCCCTGAGCGGCGCCGAGCAGAGGCGGCGCCGACAGCTACTCCGAGGGACCAAGCAAGCGCCGCGGTTTCAACTCTGGGCGCTTGAGGCGAGATATATAAAGGTGACGCCGATTCAGGGTCGCGCGCCGCGAGCAGAGCTGACGCCGCAAGCAGCGCCCACAGACGCAGTCGGTGCCGCTGGGCGTTCGGCACCGCCAACGGCGCCTAAAGGCTCGACGACACCGACCGACGGCATCGAGGGACGGCGCTAATCGGGCTCTTCCGGACTGCTGAGCGACACTGGGGCCTTCACCCCAAAGGGGTGAGCTATGCATGGCAGCCCCGCCCGCCTCCCGGGGAAGCGGACGGGCCTCCTGCGCTGCGGGAGGAGCCTCGACCAAAGCTATCGGAGGTCGAGGCCCTCCTCCACGGTCCGTGATAGAACCGGAGGGGACCCGGAGGAAAGGTCGAGAGCGCGCTTGGCCCGGACGAAAGCGAATCTGTCCCCAAAAGTCGGCGGAGCTCGTCCAACTTTCCACGCGCGCTGTTCGAGGACGCGGCGGTCCATGGAGAAGCAGGCGTCGCACGAATCCATATCGTGAAGCGGGCCAAGACACGCGAGACACCGGTCATGCTGGTCGGTCACGGAAAAATTGCGGCAGCACGGGCACCGACGAATAGGGGGCCGTCCCGCCTTAGAGAATTTCTTGCCCTCCGACCGCGGCATGACCTACGGAAAAACAACACCAAAAAAGACTCGTCGCTTAAATGTTAATAAAAAGGAAAGATCTTACCGGCGACGTCGAGTGGAGGCAGTACCCAGAACTAGTAGACCGCGGACTGGCGACGAAAATATTGCAGGCTTAAGGCCTAAAAACTGTGAACACTTCTTCAGGCTTCCCACGAGGCGACTCCTCGACGCGGAGACCTAAGAACTGGTAGCGTCAGGCGGAGTCGACAGGTTGCTTAACGGCGATCCTCAAGCGCAGCGCCATGCTGCTATTTGCCTATCCTTTAAAAAAAAAGGTTCTCGCTGTCCTTGACCTCCGGCCAGTACCCATCTGTGATGAATGGTGAAGATTGACACAGATAAGATACCGCATTAGTTCAGGTGTACAGTGACCTCCTCAGGGCTTGAGATCAAGGAGAGGGGACAATTCTCGTTCTCCTCGGCCTCTCTTCAGCATCTGACATGGTAGACCATTGCGTGTTGCTCGACTGCCTGAGGGAATTTTGTGGACTTATTGGCATGGTCATCTGCAGGTTTGAGTCCTATCTCATGAACAGGAAGCAATGGGTAGTGATGGGGAATTTCTCCTCCTCCACTAGTCTCCTGTCGTGTGTAGTACCTACCAGGGTCCGGTCCTGTCACCAATGTTGTTTGCCGTGTACATGTTGCCCCTGGGAGAGCTCATTAGGAAATACAGTTTGGGCTTTCATTGCTATGCTAATGATACCCAACTGTATCTTTCCTTTGCCCCTGGAACATCCAGTGCATTGGAAGTGCTGAACAGATGTCTTGCTGAGATCAATGACTGGAAGGCCTCCAGCTGGTTGCGACCGAACCCTGATAAGATGGAGGTACTGGTGGTGAAGTTGAGCAGAAGGTGTGATACGATGGCCTCTGGCCCAGCTACCGGGTTATTCCTGGGGTCTGTGCCGTTGAAGGCCTCCTCTAGGGTGTGTAATCTTGATGTGACCTTTGATGGCAGACTGACATTTAAAGCTCAGGTGTCATCCATTGTCCGGATCAGCTTTTACCATCTTAGGAATATCGCCAGGATCATGCCCTTAGTTCCACCTATGGACCTCCTCACCTTGGTACATGCCTTGGTAACGTCTAGACTTGATTACTGTAATGCGCTCTACTTCAGGGTCTCAGGAGGTACCCTCCGCAGGCTGCAGCTAGTACAGAATGCAGCTGCCAGGTTGCTGACAGGGCAGTCTAAATACTGCCACATCACCCCAGTGCTGCGTGACCTGCACTGGCTGCCAGTCAGGTGGAGGATCCTCTTTAAGGTGGGCTTGCTCATTTTTAAGGCCCTATATGGGCTGGGCCCTGCATACCTGTCTGACCTTCTAACACCTGCTGCCTCGGTCCACTCCCTCCATTCTTCCTCTAGGGGCCTCCTTGCAATTCCCAGGACAAGGCTGAAGACCGCCGGCGATGGAGCATTTAGTGTCGCCAGCCCTGTCCTGTGGAATTCGTTGTCTCCATCTGTAAGGGAGGCCCCTTCAGTTGACATGTTCAAGGCCCACCTCAAGGCCCTCCTGTTTAGTCAAGCTTTCCCAGGCACTGTCTATTAGTATTTATTTCTGGGATACCCTCTTTAATGACTACTGTTATTTTACCTATTTTATATTATCTGGATTATTTATTAGTGTTTATATTGTATGCGTTGTATTTCATGAATAGTTTGTATTTATTTGTACGGTATCCACAGCCTCCGAGATTGGGCGCCTCGAAAAATAAACTTTGCCTTGCCATGCCTAGCTGCCATTGTTACTGAGATGAGCACGGTTTCTACAGTGCACGCATGCTCCCTCTCCAGCTGCCACTGTTACTGAGATGAGCACGGTTTCTACAGTGCAGGCACGCTCCCTCTCCAGCTGCCACTGTTACTGAGATGAGCACATCCTGTACAGTGGAGGCACGCTCCCACACTGCTCTAGCTGCCACTGTTACTGAGGCAAGCATGTTCTCTACAGTGGAGGCATGCTCCCTTCTAGGCACGATCCAGCTCTAGCTGCCACTGTTTTTCCCTTCTTTCTTTCTGCTCCTGCGGCCAGTCCTCTTCTGTCCAGCCCCCCCAAGCCCTGTCACCCTGGCGTTCTAGCTGCCACTGTTACCGAGATGAGCACGTTCTCTAAAATGGAGGCATGCTTCCACTCTAGCTGCCACTGTTACTGAGATGAGCAAACCTCTACAGTGGAGGCACGCTCTCATTCTAACTGCCATTGTTACTGAGATGAGCATGTCCTCTACAGCGCAGGGATGCTCCAATTCTACCCTCCAGTTGCTTTAGTTGAGGAGCCACAACTCCTCCTGGCTTGCTTGATCTCCTAAGATTGCCACTGCACCAATAGATCTATATTTTGTATTAGACTGTGTAACAACCTGCTCCTTACAGTAGGGGAAATGACTGCATGTTGTGTAACATCCTTTCCTTACAGGAGGGGAAATTCTTGAAGGTTGTGTAACAATCCCCTCCTTACAGAGGGGGAGATGATTGTAGGTTCAGTAACAACTCGCTCCTTACAGTAGGGGAAAGGACTGTAGGTTGTGTGACAACCTGCTCCTTACAGGAGGAGAAATGACTGCAAGTTGTGTAACAACCTGCTTCTTGCAGTATGGGAGATGACTGTAGGTTGTGTAACAATCTGTTCCTTACAGGAGGGGAGAGGATTGTTGATTGTGCAACAACCCACTCCTTACAGTAGGGGAGATGCCTGTAAGTTGTGTAACAACCCACTCCTTACAGGAGGGGAGATGACTGCATGTTATGTAACAACCTGCTCCTTGCAGTATGGGAGATGACTGTAGGTTGTGTAACAACCCGCTCCTTACAGGAGGAGAAATGACTGCAAGTTGTGTAACAACCTGCTTCTTGCAGTATGGGAGATGACTGTAGGTTGTGTAACAATCTGTTCCTTACAGTAGGGGAGATGCCTGTAAGTTGTGTAACAACCCACTCCTTACAGGAGGGGAGATGACTGCATGTTATGTAACAACCTGCTCCTTGCAGTATGGGAGATGACTATAGGTTGTGTAACAATCTGCTCCTTAGAGGAGGGGAGATGCTTGTAGATTGTGTAATAACTCACTCTTTACAGCAGGGGAGATGACCGTAGGCTTTATAACCTTCTCCTTATAGTGGGGGGGTATGACTCTAGGTTGTGTACTAACCCGCTCCATACAGGAGGGGAGATGACGGTAGGATGTGTAACAATCGCCTCCTTACAGTAGGGGAGGTGATTGTAGCTTTGTGTAACAACATATTCCTTACAGGAAGGGAGAGGACAGTAGGTTGTGTAACAACCCGCTCCTTACAGTAAGGGAGATGACTGTAGGTTGTGTAACAATGTACTCCTTACAGTAGGGGAGATGACTGTGGGTTATATAACAACCCACTCTTTACAGTAGGGGATATGACTGTAGGTTATGTAACAACCCACTCCTTACAGGATGGGAGATGATTACATAGAACCATAGAATTTGACGGCAGATAAGAACAGGTTACTCACCTGTAATAGTAGTTCTAGGAGTGGTATATGTTGTTCATCCACACACTCTGGAATGTCCCTTTCCCCCTTAAATCTGGCCAGAAATCTGCAAGCTGGCTCCTCCCACCCACCCAGGCGGTAACTACCTCGGCTCCGCCCCATGATGCCAGATCTTAGCCCACTGGAAGCAAGGTAGTGCGCCTAAAGCCGGGAGGTCGGGTGGGTGCGTGTGGATGAACAACATATACCACTCGTAGAACTACTGTTACAGGTGAGTAACCTGTTTTTCTAGGAGCGTGGATATGCTGTTCATCCACTGCCTCTGGCAGACTCCAAGCAGTTCTCTGGGAGGAGGGAGGAAGGCAAGGCGCACAACGCCTACTTGGGAAATAGAGACTGGAGAACCGAGGTCCCAAAACCGGCATCCCGGCGTGACTCAAGGTCGATGTGGTAGTGGGTAATAAAGGTGTTTGCTGACTTCCAGGTAGCAGCCCGACAGATTTCCTGGATAGGGACATCCCTGGAAGCAGCCACTGATGCAGCAGTATGGCGGGTAGAATGAGCTCTTATCCCTCTGGGAGGCTCCTTGCCTGCCAACTCACAGCACAGACCTATGCATAACGTAATCCACCTTGCAATGGTCCATTTGGCTGCAGGTCTGCCAGAAGCAGCTTCAGCATAGGTGACAAACAGCTGGCGAACTTCTCCACGAATTTCTGCCGTTCTCTCCTTATAATAGGAGAGAGCACATCTCAGGTCCAAAGTATGGAGCCTGTACTCGGCATCCGAGGTGTAATTAGGGTAGTATACCGGCAGAGTCAACACCTGGTTAAGGTGAAACTCTTGACATCATCTTCGGAAGGAATTTCGGGTAGGGCACAGGACAACTTTGTCCCTGTGGAAGACCAAATAAGGGGAGTCCATCGAAAGCACCTGGAGTTCCCCTGTCCTCCTGGCTGATGTGATAGCCACCAGGAAGGCCGACTTCCACGACAAGTGTGAGAGCTCACACTTGTGCATGGGTTTGAATGGCTTGCCCAAGAGCTTTGCCAAAACCAGCAAGAGATCCCACAGAGGTGGAGGTTCACGCACCGGAAAGGATATGTGATCCAGGCCCTTGAAGAAGCGCCCGACCACTGTCTCCTGTGCCAAAGTCGGCTGACCAGCCCACTCCCGGTAAGCAGAAATGGCTGCCAGGTGCACCCTAAGGGTCGATGACCGCAGACCCACTTTGGAGAGAGACCAAAGGTAGTCTAGAATGTTAGCCAAAGGACAGGATAAGGGGTCCAGACTCTTACCCTGACACCAAATGGAAAACTTTTCCCATTTGAAGGTATAACATTTCCTGGTCGATTCCTTACGAGATGCCTCCACCACAGCGTAGGCATCCCCGGAAAGACCCAGAGCCTGAAACTCTAGCCGCTCAGGTACCAGGCTGTGAGGTGCAGGGATTGAAGGTCCGGATGGTATACCTTCCCCTGGTTGAGTGATATCAGGTCCGGGCATGTACAAAGCCGCTCCAGGGCCCTGCAGCTGAGGCTGAGGAAATCTGTATACCAGAACTGGCGTGGCCGATCTGGGGCTACCAGGATCACCTTCGCCTTGTCCCTCCTCACCTTGGGAAGCACCTTGTGGATCAAGGGAAACAGAGGGAAGGCGTAGAGGAGGCCTGGGATCCATGGCCTCAAGAAGGCATCCCCCTGCAGCAAGCCCTGCTGAGGGGGACGAGTATGGTACAGTCTCAACTTGGTGTTTTCCCTGGAGGCAAACAGGTCCACCAACAGTTTGCCCCAATGGGAGAACAGACCATCAGCTACCTCTGGATGGAGAGACCACTCGTGGGACATCTGGCCTATGCGACTGAGAGCATCCGCCAGTTGGTTTGAGACTCCTGCCACATGGATGGCTAGGAGATCCGCCTCCAACCGGATTACAAGGGTCCAGATGCGGAGCACCTCCTTGCACAGCAGATGGGAGTGCATGCTGCCCTGTTTGTTGAGGTAGTACATGGTCGTGGTATTGTCCGTCTGGACTTGAACCACTTGACCCAGGAGCTGAGGAGCGAATGCTGACAGTGCCAGTCTGATTGCTCTATGCTCCAACAGGTTGATGTGGCATCGGGACTCCTCGGGGGTCCAGAACCCATGGGTTCTGTTGTCCCCCATGTGGGCTCCCCAGCCCATGAGAGAGGCATTGGTTATGAGAATAACCATCGGCTCGGGGTGGACAAACGGGATCCCGTCCTGCAACCGGTCTGGAACGGTCCACCATTGGAGAGCGTCCCACATCCTCTGGGTCACAGTGATCAGCTGGTCGAAAAGACCGTGGTGCTGAGTCCACTGAGCGGCCAGTTCCCACTGCAGGGGGCGCATGTGCCACCTGGCCCAACAGACTACTGAGGTGCACGCCGCCATGTAACCCAAAAGGCGCAGGAAGTCCCGGGCAGGGCGCAAGTGCCCAACGAGAAATTATTGGGCAAAGGAGGAAAGAACCTCCGCCGTGTCTGCCGGAAGCCGAGCTCTGGCTTGACAAGAGTCAAGCTCTGCCCCGATGAAGCCCATCACCTGAGCAGGCACCAGTTCCGACTTGGCCTCATTGATAATGAGGCCTAGTTGGGAGCAGGTTCGAAGAGCCAGATCCCTGGATCTCTCCTCCTCCTGGAGGGAGGAACCTGCCAAGACCCAGTCATCGAGACAAGGGTAGATATGAACTCCTCAATGCCAGAGATGGGCTGCCACCACTGTGATGCACTTGGTGAAGACCCTCGGGGCCAATGACAGACCAAATGGCATGACTCGGAACTCGTACAGGGTCCCCTCGGGGAACCACTGATGGGATGGACGGATTTCGACATGAAAGAACACGTCCTGTAGATCCAGGGAACAGAACCACATGTTTCGCTCCAGGGATGGTATGATCTGGTTCAGAGTTACCATCCAGAAGGTGCGAGACCTGAGATACTGACTCAGGTCATGGAAATCTATGATGGGGCGCCAACCCCCTGTCCGCTTGGGCACCAGGAAGTACCTGGACACGAAGCCTGGGTCTGCAGGAGGATCCGGCACTGGAGCTACCGCCTCCTTTCGGAGGAGCTGAGCTACGTCATCTCGAAGAGCCGACTGAGTGCATGCTGAGATCCTTTCCTCCCAAGGGGCACGGGCTCGGCTGGGAGGGTACTGCTCGAATTCCAGAGGCAGTCCCTGGCTGACCACTTCTAGAACCCACCTGCCCGAGGTGATATCGGACCAGGCGGAAAGAAAATGGCACAGCCAAACCCCCACGGGAGGACCCAGAGCTGGCGTGACGGATGTAGGGGTGGCAACCCCCGACCCATCACTGAGCAGGCTTAGAGGAGGAGGAGAAGGAGGAGGAGGCTCCTGGATCAACACCTCGGCTTCCTTTTCAGGGCTGTTGAGGACCCTGCTTGGGCCTGGGGCGCCAAGCTTGAGCCTGCTGTTGCTGCTGTCCTCCTTGATAGGAGGGCTGCCTAACCGCAGGGGAAGAGTGCCGACAGTGCTTCTTCTTGCATTTCTGCTGGTTCCTGCCCGAAGAACCCTTCACAGAGGCAGCATCCAAGGTGGCACTGGACTGCTCTATGCGCTGAAGGTGACCAGCCACTCCTGGACAGAAGAGGTCGGTGCCTAGGAAGGGTACGTCAGCTAACTTGTGTTGGGTATCCGCAGGAAAGGAGGATAGCCTCAGCCAAGCCCTGCGGTGAGTGGCCACTGCGGCTGCCAAAGAGCAGGTACAGGAATCTCCAATGTCCAGGGCCATCTGGAACTGCTGTTTTGCAACAGCACAGCCCTGATCCAGGACTTGCTTTACTGTGGTCTGCATGTCTGCCGGGAGACGACGGAGGACTTCATCTAATGACCCAAGGAGGGCATGAGAGAAGAGTGCCATAATGACAGCCGAACTGGCCTGACGAACGCCTAAGGAAGAGGCCGCATGGACCTTGTGGGCAGAGTGGTCCATATTTTTGGACTCCTTGTCCGGAGGTTGGTCTGTGTCAGCCGAGCTACCAGTACATCTAAACACAGAAGCAATTACCAGGCTCTCGGCCAAGGGATGCTCTGTCAACCCCACCAGGGACCCCATGGGTCATGGGTACCGTGTACTTGCAGGCCATGTGGGCAGATGGAGCTGGGTAGGAAGTGGGGCGCAGCCAAAGCTCAAGGGCCGGACCAGTCATGACTTCGGCCACTGGAAAGGCCTCCATCATGGTATCCCCATTTTGAGGATATCCGTGAGGGGGTGCTCCGCCTTTTTCTGGATGGGCTCCAGAGGCATTCCGGTGGACTCGGAGATCAGGCGGAGAATGCCCTGGAAAGAGGAAGGGCCTTCCTCTAATCCAGCCATGGACGACTTATCATCACCTGGATGAGAGTGTAACCCCGTGTCATCGGAGTCCGAAGAGTCGGGGTACAATGGCCTACCGCCTATGTCTCCTTCGATCCACCGGGGGTGACCATAATGGACAGACGTCGGGAAAGCCCAGTGTCCGTACAGACCTCCTTCGAGGGAGCCCCTCCCTGAGGCTGCTTAGCGGTGGCTCCACCAAAATCGGTGGAGAAACCGAATAGGTCGAGCCGGGATAATGCTGGGCTTGGCCCCATGGGAGGTGGAAACCGAGGCCTTCGGGTTCCAGAGAGGGTCAGCGCCAGCTTAGGAGGCGGGAGCTAAGTAATCGCCAGGGCAGCCGGCAGAGCCGGCTTCTGCCCGGTCAGAATCAGCTGTTGCCACATCAAGTCCTCATAGCGTCGACGGAGTTTCCCTCAAAGCCTCTCCTCATCTGAGGAGGATGAGGACCGGCGGTGGCGCCTCTTCTTTGAATGTTTATGGCCCTTTTCCGGCCATTCGACCGAACGAGTCCTGGTCCTCGATCGAGACCGACAGGGTTGGTTCATTCAATCGGTGGACACCAGAGTCGGTGAAAACCGAGGTTCCGGTACCTTTTCCTCGATGGGGACACCCGAGGGCAGTGCCTCCTTGCTGGGAAAGGAAAGAACAGGCGTCCTTTCAAAGGAGTCATCGACAGGAGTCGGCGACAAAGGCTCGACTGGGCCGAGAGTAATCTCGGCCGGTTCAGCCATTTCCTTGGTCTTGGTGCCTTAGCCAGACAGACGGTCTGTGAAGCCGGTGGCCAAGGAAGCGATCTCGAAGTTGAGACCACATGTTCCTGGGACTCGGACCTCTCTCGGTCCCAGGAGTGTCTCCTTCGAGAAGACGACTTGGGGTCCTTATCCCTCTTCCGAAGGCGGAAGGAGTGTGAGCCCGAGGACACCTCACCCCTGGTGGGGAGAGACTGGCACAACTCCCTAAAGGAGCCCGAAAAAGTAGAGCCAAGGTTCAGAGAAAGGAAAAACCCACAACTGGCCAAAGCCTGAGCCGCTTCCTCCTCAAAAGCAGTCATCTGCTCTAACTGTTCGGCTGATCCCGCAGCCACAGAAACCACCCACCTTTCCTCCTTAGAGTTCACTGGCGGGTTTCTGAGCTCTGGTCTCCCCAATTTTAGGCGTGCCTTGCGGTCGTCCAGAACGCTGGGATGGAAGGCCAAACAGAAGGTGCAAGACATGGTGTGATGACCTAAACCTAGGCAATAGACACACGAGAGGTGGGGATCAGTGCGCAACATTTTCTGGCTGCAGGGGCACCGGCGAAATCCGGGGACAATTTGCCCTCCATGTCCAATGCGCTGTGATCGAAATAGTGAACTCTAATGAGTTTCAGAGTAATTTGCTGCAAATCCAGGGCCTACGAATTGCTAAAGTAGCACGAGGGAACCTGAATCTTCCAGCAGAAAAGAAGATCTAGCGTCATGGGGCGGAGCCGAGGTATTTACCACACGGGTGGGTGGGAGGAGCTAGCTTGAAGACTTCCGGACAGATTTAAAGGGGAAAGGGACATGCCAGAGAGTGTGGATGAACAACATATCCACGCTCCTAGAAGGACCGCCTGGCCCACCTAGTCTGCCCATTTTCCTACCTAACGGATAAGCTGCAGATCCTAGGTAACCAACAGCCTACTTCCTCCTACCCCCCACTAGAATTGCCTTATGTCTGTCCCATGCATTCTTGAACTCCCCCACTGTTTTTGACTCCATGACCTCCTCAGGAAGGCTGTTCCATGCAGCTACAACCCTCTCTGTGAAGAAATACTTCCTCACATTACCTCTGAGCCGTCCTCCCTCTATCTTCAAATTATGCCCCCTTGTTCTTGCACATCTCTTTTTTTGAAAGATGCTACCCTCTTGGACTTTGTTGATTCCCTTGAGGTATTTGAAAGTTTCTATCATGTTCCCCCTCCTCCTTTCCTAGAGGCTATACATCTTAAGCTCCTTTAGTCTTTCTTCATATGTCTTCTGGTACAGACCCTGCACCATTTTGGTTGCCCTCCTCTAGACAGCCTCCACCCTATGTCTTTGTGGAGATGGGGTCTCCAGAACTGTATACAGTACTCCAGATGTGGTCTTACCAACTGTCTGTACAGAGGGCCAACAACTTCCTGTTTTCTACTGGTGATGCCTCTCCCATGCATCCCAGTATCCCCCAGCCCTCCTTACTGCCTTCTCACATTGCTGGCCCACCTTAGGTCATTTGATATGACTACCCCAGGTCCTTTCCATTTTTTGTCAGTATCTCACCCCCCATTGTGTACTCTTGCCCGGGGATTTTGTTTCCCAGGTACATTACTTTGCACTTCTTTGCGTTGAATCTAAGCTGCCATACATTTGACCATTCCTCCAACCTTGCCAAGTCCCTTTTCATCCTTTCCACCCCACCTTGCGTATCAACCTTGTTGCAGATCTTTGTGTCATCTGCAAAGAGACATACCTTCCCCTCCAATCCCTCCACAATGTCACTTATAAAGACATTAAAAAGGACCGGCCCCAGTACTGAACCCTGCAGTACCCCACTAGTAACCTTCCTTTCTTCACTGTGGACTCCATTTACTATTACCCACTGTGACCTGTTGTCCAGCCAGTGTTTTACCCAGTGATTGTAGGTTGTGTAACAACCTGCTCTTTGTAGTAGGGGAGATGACTGTAGGTTGTGTAACAACCCGCTCCTTACAATAGGGGAGATGACTGTAGATTGTGTAACAGCCCTCTCTTTACAATAGGGGATATGACTGTAGGTTGTGTAACAGCCCTCTCCTTACAATAGGGGAGATGACTGTAGGTTGTGTAACAGCCCTCTCCTTACAACAGGGGGATATGATTGTAGGTTGTGTAACAACCTGCTTCTTACAGAAGGGTAGATGACAGCAGGTTGTGTAACAACCCACTCCTTACAGTAGGGGAGATGACTGAAGGTTGTATAACAACCCAGTCCTTACAGTGGGGAGATGACTGTTCACTAGAGTTAGCCAACAGGGACTGACACTCTGGCATCATTCCCCCAGGGTTAAGAATGGGAAAAGAGCTTCAAAGCAGATAAAATATGATGCCCTATGCAGTTGGGTGCCCTTGTGATGCCAGCTGTTGTGGACTCTGACACTGGCAGGAGCCCTCATGGTGCAAGGCAGAGGACAGACTGGGACATTTACATTTCCAAAAGACAATTTCTAATAAAACATACTATCATCGCTTTGAGAAGTAGCTTTCTTATGTACAACCATGGAAACCGCACCTATTCAATAAGTAAATACAGTCTGCCACCAGTAAAGTCAGGTTAAAGGATTATGCTAGCACAGTATAATCACATACAAATTTTAGTGTAGGCATTAGTGTAATCCTTACTGCAAATATTAGGGCAAATGAGCAGACGCTTAAAACCAAGCAGCTTGAGGACTCTCCTGTGTTGAATGATTAAAAGATACAAGCTCAAATTTCAAATGTGGAAGTTTAGTATTAATATAAACAAAATGTGGCAACCTCCTATGTTATTCAGCCTACTAGATTGGTTTTAGCTGATGTTTTTTTCTCATTCTCCAATTTCATTGGTCAGAGCTAAAATATGCACCCTTGGATGCAGTTTTAATGCTACCCATTGTTATGGTTTTATTTAGTGATTTTGTGGACTGGGTGAACTAACTGGAACAGAATATTTTTGATTGTACCAACCTGGGAGCTGAAGTAACAAGATAAAGGAATACAGGATAAAAAGTAACATACAGGGCAGAAGCGATGTAGAGAGTTTCAAAGACAGTTACAAGATACCCAGGGAATAAACCCAGATTTAAACACTTCCCCGATGCTGGTAGCCACTCCCTAGCCTGCCAGTCACACTGGATGCCTCAAGGTGGAGCCACCAGATATTTATCTGCACTTCCTCAGCTGAACCATCTCCCAAGTAGCTCAGCTCTGCCCTCTCTGTCAAAACAGCTGTGATACGGACCACACATCCATCTGTCAGTGTTTGGCTGAGATTAACAACTGGATGGCCCTGAACTGGCTCTGCCTTAACCTGGGTAAGACAGAGATCATGGTGACTGAGCCAGGACATTGAGGCATAGCTGCTGGGGATGGTATGGCTCTCCCATCATTGGGAGGTCAACCTCTCTCGGCCACTGATATGGTAAAGAAAGTACAGTTGCGTAAGAACTTACCGTAACAGTAGATCTTCGATAACAGCGCTTGCAGCAGGTTACACCATTAGCACTGAAGCCGGCAGGCACCAGGACCCCACGGAAATTTTCTAGCTAGCAGTATCCAGCGGGGACCACCCCTGACGTCGGCCCTGCCCTCGACATCAGGCATCATACAAAAGGGGGCGGTCCCCCGGAATCCCCAGTTCTCTCACCAGAGACTCCCAGCTGCTAGATGACATCTGAAGTAGAGACTGAGGATCCGCCTTCAAAGAAGGTATGCAGCAGGAAGATGTTGAAAACACCGAATCCTAGGTAGTAATAAATGGAACAACTCTATCTCCAGAGGGGATGGTGGGAGGGAAACTACCTGCTGCAAGAGCTGTTCTCAAAGATCTACTGTTATGGTAAGTTCTTATGTAACTGTACTATCTTACTTCGAGAAATAGCTCTTGCAGCAGGTTACACCATTAGGACTGATTCCCAAGCAATTCTGGAAATCCCTCTCAGATGGGAGGAGGCTAGGGAGAGAGCATGAGTTGAACCGGAGCCTAGGACAGTAGTCCCTGAAGGACTGCTAGACCAAAGCCAGCTCTTCGCCGTGAAGCAACGTCCAGGCTATAATGCCTGATAAAGGTGTGCACGGTGCTCCAAGTAGCTGCTGCGCAGATGGCTGAAGTGGACACCTTCTTCAGAGCAGCAAAGGAGGTAGCCACCCCCCTTGTGGAATGTCCCTTAACCGAGCCCGGTAGGGACTTGTCACGCTTCTGGTAACAGAACATGATGCAATGAATGAGCCATCTAGAAAGAGATTGCTTAGAGACCGGAGCACCCAGCATCCTATGGTCGAAAGAAACAAAAAGCTGATCAGAATTATGGTGTTGCCTGGTTCTGGTCAGGTAGTATCTTAGATGCCTATACACATCTAGAGTGTGCAGCATGGCCTCTCCTCTATTGGAGTACTTTGGGAAGTACACTGGTAGGTCGATATCCTGGTTAAGAGTAAGGGCTGAGACCACCTTAGGCAGAAATTTTGGATTTGTCCTTAGGGACACCCTGTCCTGGTGAAAAAACAAATAAGGTTCTTTGCACATGAGTGTGTGGTGTCGTGCTCCAGGCCTAGGCACCGCAGACAGGCCGAATGGAGATCTTTGAAAGGGATCTGTTTGCTGCAGGCACTTTTGGAGGGGGTGTCCTTCTGTGGAAAGAGTTGGAGATGCCGACATTTAGTTAAGCAAAAAACGTTTGCTGGAAAAGTTCTAGTCGTTGTTTGCTATGAGGCTCCCATGAGGCCAATGCTGGCGAGTCAACAGCGGAAAAGAACTGGGGATTCTGGGGGACCTCCCCCTTTTGTACGATGCCTGACGTCGGAGGCAGGGTCGACGTCGGGGGCAATCTCCGCTGGATACTGCTAGTTAGAAAATTTCTGTGGGGTCCTGGCGCCTGCCGGCTTCAGTCCTAGTGGTGTAACCTGCTGCAAGAGCTGTTTCTCGAAGTAAGATCCTGGTTGTCATTTGGGACAGCAGATTCATACTTGAACAGCAGGTGTCAGCCATTGTCTGATCTGGCTTTTATGATCTCCTGAATATCACCAGGATCAAGCCGTTCCTTGCTCCAGATGACCTGGCAACAGTCGTCCATGCTTTTCTCACTTCAAGGCTGGATTATTGTAACTGTGCTAGGTTAACAACGAAATTCTGGGCCCAGTCCCTTCCCCCTTATCTCGCAGCTGCCCTTATGGCCCAACCTCCACCAATGTACTCTCTCTGGAACACTGACTCCTGGCTTCTCTCTGTCCCAAATATGTCCTCCTCTAAAGGACAAACTGCTTACAAGTACCAAATGCCCAAATTATGGAACTCTCTGCCAGTACACAGTAGGCTGTCTGGCAACACTCATCAGCTCAACTCTCTCGTCAAGATGCATTTCTCCTCCTCTTGCTCATGCTCCTAGCTCTGTAGGGCGGCCATATGTCCCACCTTCTCCCTGACTAAGATAGTGTTATGTATGTGTAGTTAAATTTCCTACGCTGCTGCACCTAGCCACTGTGCAATTCTAAGACATTCTATGTATTATAAATTCCTCTGCCTATGGATCTGTTGCTTATGCTTCCACTTGCTGCACATATGTCATTGTACCTAGTGTGCTCTCGATATTGTAACTCTATGTATAAATTGTGTTATTTAATTGCTTGCTCTCCAGTCCCCCCACTCCCAGGACGCATCTGGAATTGAGTGTTGCACTGCTCAGTATGCCTTCCTGGTCAAACTTTTAAATAAATAAATAAATAAATAACTACTCTCTGAACCAAGGGTTATCTGGGGATCTGATGCGACGCCTGCAGCTAGTTCAGAATGCTGCAGCCTGGTTGACTGCAAGCTCTTCACAGAGTGAGCATATCACACTGGTCCTGCATGCACTGCACTAGCTGCCGGTGCGTGCGGTGGCACATCACCTTCAAGATTTGCTTGTTGACGAACAAGGTCATACGTTGTCTGGGTCCTGACTACTTAAAAGAGCTCCTGTTTCCCTATCACCCAAAGCACCCTCTTCACTCCACTGATGTGGGCTTGCTCATTGTCCCCCCGTCTAAACTAAAGCTAGCCGGGGACAGTGCTTTTGGTGTGGCGGCTCCACACCTTTGGAACGTACTCCCTTTGAATATCCAAAATGCTAGCTTGGTGGAGGCCTTTAAAGCTTCCCCTGAAAATCAATTTATTTCAGGAAGCATTTCCTGACTAAATATTGTCTCTACATATTCACTGTGTTTTAATATTACTACTGTTCTTGTTTTACTCTGTGTAGCACTCAGAGCAGCTGGGAATGGGTGCTTTGTGAGTAAACGTTGCCTTTGACTTTCTATGTGGTGTTGGATAGGGCAATGCCTTCTCAATTCTCTCCTAAACTTTGGAATAGCCTCCCTATGGAGATTCACACATGCAAGTCTCATTAGAGGCACAGGTTGTGTTGAAAGCATTACTCTTTCATCTGGCTTTTAATTGGCATCAAATTGATTTATTCTATTTTTGATTGCTGCTTTCAAAATTGTCATACGGCCCTGTTATGGAAATTTGTATAAGAGCTTTGCAGCATTATTTTTTGCAGAATGTTCAAGGGTTGCTCTTGTTAATGGGGAGGGGGCTGTTAAAGTGCTCAGTGCGCTTTGACGCTGTCAAGTGTTTTGGGGGGGAGCTAAGGGCTGGACATATTTCATTGAGGATGCCAGGACGATAAATCTAATCCAGGGTCAAGATGTCTGGCTGTGTTAGATGGAGCCTCCTGTGTTCTAATTTACACATCTATTTAAAGGAAATATCATTGAATAGTGGCTCAGTCCCACAACCAACTTCTAAAAATGCAAATATTTTTCATCATCTGTGTCTAAACAGAGGAAGCTGAGGATGTGAGCATGTTGTTTTGTCTGTGCATTTAGACTTCAGATAATCTAGATATCTTGGCACAACCTTAGGTACCAAAAAGAGAGAGAGACTGACAGAGCAGCACAGTCTGGAATGCAAAAGTCTAGAGAAAGCAGTGCAGGCTGGTATGTTAAGGGTGCCTCAGAGGGAGGGTTCGGCAGAGCATACTAGTGCAGTAAGAGATCCACAGAGAAAGAATGAAAAAGAGAGAGAGAGCAGACAAGGCTGGCATGCTGATGCCAGACCATTTGCCATTTTGATTTAAATCTAGAGAGACTCTGATAAGATGAAAATACCTATTTTTCAGCGAAGATTGCGTAAAGAGTCCTTTACAAGCCTCAGTTTCAAAGAATACAAACATATCTCTGGATTTTTTAGTGCAGCTACACTGAGCAGAAGGTGTGATAATGCAGTGTGCACTGGCTGTAGGGGAGAGCAGGCATACACCTGTACTACTCACCATAAAGAGCATCAGTCATGCTTACTGATTTCATCAAAGCCACAAGCAGCATAACATTCCCTACCTGCGTGTAAGGAAGCAGGTGAATCCTTTCATTCCTTACTACAGTCCTTTTGGAAGGGATGGAATTGCAACTTGGCACCATCCAACCAGGCAACCTGATCCATTCCACTACTGTTTTCATGTCAGAGAGCCCCGCTGCAATGCACTGACAGTCTGTAAGGTCACCGTTATGAGAGCACTACCTACAGGATATGTATGTATGTATGTAAAGTATATATGTATCTATTGCAAAAACACTACATTAATGCATATTTAAGGCTTTGCAACCCTAATGTATGCATTAACATAGTGTTTTGTAACAGATTTCCTTACATTCTGAGAAAGCATAATGCCAGACCTATAACTAGCTTCAATATTTGTTCATTTAAACACTGACAGCAGGGAATTCACATCTATTCCAGACCCAGAATCCCCTAACATGAGTCACTGTAGGTAATGGTGCAGGAACACTGAATGTGGGAAGCTCACAGTTAACTCCAGTCCCAGCCTCTCCCAGCAGGAATCACTGTAGGTAAGGGTGCAGGAACACTGAATGTGGGAAGCTCACAGTTAACTCCAGTCCCAGCCTCTCCCAGCAGGAGTCACTGCAGATAATCGTATAGGAGCACTGATTGCGGGGGAGCTCACAGTTACTCCAGACCCAGCCTCTCCCAGCAGCAGTCACTGTAGGTAATGGTGTAGGAGCACTGACTGTGGGGGAGCTCACAGCTACTCCAGTCCCGGCCTCTCCCAGCAGGAGTCACTGCAGGTAATGGTGTAGGAGCACTGAATGTGGGGAGCTCACATCTACTCCAGTCCCAGCCTCTCCAAGCAGGAGTCACTGTAGGTAAGGGTGAGGGAGCACTGGCTGTGGGGGAGCTCACATCTACTCCAGTTCCAGCCTCTACCAGCAGGAGCTGGTGTAGGTAATGGTATAGGATCACTGCTGTGGGGTAGCTTACATCTATTCCAGTCCCAGTAGCTATCTGCAGGAGTCCCTGTAGGTAATGGTGTAGGAGCAGTGACTGTGGAGGATCTCACAGCTACTTCTCACAGTCTTCCAGGGGAGTCATGAGTGGGGTCCCACAAGGATCAGTCCTGGGTCCGCTCCTTTTAATGTCTTTATCTCGATATCGGGGTTATCAGGTGCGAAATGAGTCTCTCACAGACGACTCTAAGCTGGGGGTGGCAGTGGAGGGGAAGAGGGCAGGATGGCCCTGCAGGGGACCTGGATACCCTGGAGGTGGTCGAAGACCTGGAAACTGAAATTTAACTCCAGTAAATGCAAGGTACTTCACCTAGGGTGTAGGAACCCAGAACATGTTTATACCCTGGGGAGAGACATTCTACAGGCCTCAACTGGGAAAAAAGACTTGGGAGTTCTGGTGGATGTCAAAATGAATCATTCTGAACAATGCAGGAGGGCCGCAGCCAGGGCAAATAGAATGCTGGGCTGCATCACCAGGGTGATCACCTCTAGAAGCAGGGAAGTGATTCTGCCACTGCACAACAGCCTGGTTAGATCATACCTCGAGTGCTGCATGCAGTTTTGGAGACCGCACCTAAGGAAGGACATCTTGCTCATGGAGCGGGTCCAGAGGAGGGCAACTAGGATGATCTGGGGGCTGGGGGATAAGACATACGAAGAGCGACTTGGGATGCTCAACGTTTTCTCACTGGAGGAGAGGAGGGGCAGAAGGATATGAAGGAGGTCTTCAGGTGTCTGAAGGGAATAAATAAGGTAAGCCTAAGTGGTTTCCTTCAGAGGAAGGAGGGAGGAGTCACCAGGGGGCACAGCTGAAGGGGGGAAGACTCCGGGGGGAAAGGAGGAGGTGGTATTTCACTGAAAGAGTGGTGGAACCATGGAATGCTCTGACTGAGGAGCTGGTGGGGGTATCTATGGTGGAAGGTTCAAGAGGGGCTGGGACAGGTTTAGGTGGGGGAAAAGTGAGAGAAGGCTTGTCGAGGGTGGGGGGGCTTTGGTGAAGACTGAGACTGTACCCGTTCAGGATACTGGCTCCCGAGCAGACTCGATAGACCATGAGGCCTACTCCGCTGGCATGTTAGTATGGCAGTTACTCCAGTCCCAGCCTCTCCCAGCAACAGTCACTATAGGTAATGGTGTAGGAGCACTGACTGTGGGGGAGCTCAGTTACTCCAGTCCCAGCCTCTCCTAGCAGGAGTCACTGTAGGTAATGGTGCAGGAGCACTGGCTGTGGGGGAGCTCACAGTTACTTCAGTCCCAGCCTCTCCCAGCACGAGTCACTGTACAGTAGGTACTGGTGTAGGAGCACTAACTGTGGGGGAGCTCACAGTTACTCCAGTCCCAGCCTCTCCAAGCAGGAGTCACTGTAGGTAAGGGTGAGGGAGCACTGGCTGTTTGGGAGCTCACTTCTACTCCAGTCTCAGCCTGACCCAGCAGGAGTCACTGTAAGTAATGGTGTAGGAACACTGGCTGTGGGGGAGCTCACAGTAACTAGAGCCCCAGCCTCTCACAGAAGTCACAGCAGTCACTGCCGTAGGAGCACTGAATGTGTGGGTGCTCACAGCTGCTGCAGTCCCTATCTTTCATAGTAGAAGTCACTGTAGATAATGGTAAAGGAACACTGACTGTGGGGAGCTCACAGCTACTCCAGTCTCAGCCTCTCCCAGCAGGAGTCACTGTAGGTAATCGTGTAGGAGCACTGACTGTGGGGTTCCTCACAGCTTCTACAGTCCCTGATTCTTCCATCAGGAGTCACTGTAGGTAATGGTGTAGGAGCACTGACCGTGGGAGAGCTCACAGATACTGTAGCCCCAGCTTCTCCCAATAGAAGTCACTGCAGGTAATGCTGTAGCAGCACTGGCTGTGGAAATGCTCATGGCTATTCCAGTCCCAGCCTCTTCCAGCAGGAGTCGCTATAGGTAAGGGTGTGGGAGCACTGACTGTGGAGGAGCTCACAGTTACTTCGGTCCCAGTCTCTCCCAGCAGGAGTCACTGTAGGTAATGATGTAGGAGCACCGACTCTGGGGGAGCCCACAGCTACGCCAGTCCCAGCCTCTCCCAGCAGGAGTCACTGTAGGTAATGGTGTAGGAGCACTGACTGTAGAGAGCTCACAGCTACTCCAGTCCCAGCCTCTCCCAGCAGGAGTCACTGTAGGTAATGGTGTAGGAGCAGTGACTGTGGAGGAGCTCACAGCTACTCCAGTCCCTGTCTCTCCCAGCAGTAGTCACTGTAGGCAGTGGTGTAGGAGCAGTGACTGTGGGTGAGCTCACAGCTACTCCAGTCCCTGCCTCTCCCAGCAGGAGTCACTGTAGGCAATGATGTAGGAGCACTGACTGTGGGGAGCTCACAGCTACTCCAGTCCCAGCCTCTCCCAGCAGGAGTCACTGTAGGTAATGGTGTAGGAGCACTGACTGTGGGGGAGTTCACAGCTACTCCAGTCCCAGCCTCTCCCAGCAGGAGTCACTGTAGGTAATGGTGTAGGAGCACTGACTGTGGGGGAGTTCACAGCTACTCCAGTCCCAGCCTCTCCCAGCAGGAGTCACTGTAGGTAATGGTGTAGGAGCACTGACTGTGGGGGAGTTCACAGTTACTCCAGTCCCATTCTCTCCCAGCAGGAGTCACTGTAGGTAATGATGTAGGAGCACTGACTGTGGGGGAGTTCACAGTTACTCCAGCCCCAGCCTCTCCCAGCAGGGGGTCACTATAGGTAATGGTGTAGGAGCACTGACTGTGGAGGAGCTCACAGTTACTCCAGTCCCTGCCTCTCCCAGCAGGAGTCACTGTAGGTAATGGTGTAGGAGCACTGACTGTGGGTGAGCTCACAGCTACTCCAGTCCCTGCCTCTCCCAGCAGGAGTCACTGTAGGTAATGGTGTAGGAGCACTCACTGAAGGGGAGCTCACAGCTACTCCAGTCCCTGCCTCTCCCAGCAGGAGTCACTGTAGGTAATGGTGTAGGAGCACTGACTGTGGGTGAGCTCACAGGTACTCCAGTCCCAGCCTCTCCCAGCTGGAGTCACTGTAGGTAATGGTGTAGGAGCACTGACTGTGGGGAGCTCACAGTTACTCCAGTCCCAGCCTCTCCGAGCAGGAGTCACTGTAGGTTATGGTGTAGGAGCACTGACTGTGGGGGAGCTCACAGCTACTCCAGTCCCAGCCTCTCCCAGCAGGAGTCACTGTAGGTAATGATGTAGGAGTACTGACTGTGGGGGAGATCACAGTTACTCCAGTACCAGCCTCACCCAGCAGGAGTCACTGTAGATAGTGGTGTAGGAGCACTGACTGTGGAGGAGCTCACAGCTACTCCAGTCCCAGCCTCTCCCAGCAGGAGTCATTATAGGTAATGATGTAGGAGCCCTGACTGTTGGGGAACTCACAGCTATTCCAGTCCCAGCCTATCCCTGTAGGAGTTACAGTAGGTAATAGTTTAGGAGCACTGACTCTGGGCGGAGCTCACAGTTAGTGCAGTCCCAGCCTTCCCAGCAGGAGTCACTGTAGGTAATGGTCTAGGAGGGCTGGCTGTGTGTGTGTGTGGAGCGGGCGGGGGTGTTTCACAGCTACTCCAGTCCTAGCCTCTACCAGCAGGAATCACTGTAGGCAATGGGGTATGTAGGAGCACTGACCTTGGGGGGGGTTCACAGCTACTCCAGTCCCAGTCTTTCCCTGCAGGAGTCACTGTAGAAGGGGGCTTTGCTATCACAGTTTTCTTTTTGACCACTCTCTGTAATAGCGGATGATGATAGAAGCAGAAACTAAAAACAAAAAAAAGGTTTACAGATAATTAAAGCATGACAATTAAGCTGAAATGTTGAACATTTTTCATTATCACAGTAAATCAAAGCATCAATATCATCCCTGAGAACTGCTGCAGAAGGTTGCAGGGTCTCTGGGGTTTTGAAGATCTATTTTTTTTTTTTTTTTTGCTGCTCTTTTTTGGACATTTTCCTTATGTTTTATGTTAGGTCTGCGATGTCTGTGTCAGTACTGGCAACGTGAGAGCGAGTGTGATATGGGTGTCTCACAGGAGTTGCAGGAGTACTGGAATCTTTGCAGTACTAAAATGTCAAACTCTGCCAAGAAATTGGACTGTTACATGTTGAGAAAAACATTGATACAGATACTGCTTTTAGCAGGAAAAGTGTCTTCTCTGGTGCATGGAGGGACAAAGGGAATTTTTTTAAAGGGTTGTAAAAAGCTTTATGATGAAATGAAAATGTACATTACCAATGCTAAATGAGGCCATGAGACATTTCCTGATAGATAAAAGATAAATTAAGAAGGTGGCTACTGAGACACTGCAAAGAAATGAAGGATCTGCCAGCTGTAGCATCAGCAAAGGGGCACCACAGCTACTGTGCTCAAGTATGACAAAAAAGAACATTTATAGGTGGAGTAAAACAGAGTTAAATAGGGCCATTGGTCTGTCAGTACATCAGAACACAGGTAAGATGATGATGTCATACCTATAATGTAAATTATCGGCAATAACCCTGTGCACACATGGCACTCACTGTAGTGCCCTGTATTCTGAGATAGTCTGTGTGTAGGATTAAGTCAGGTAATCTTTCATGCTATGTTTTTTTCCTGATTTGTTGCTCTGTAAACAGTGCAGAATGTCCATTCTTAGGGGGCAGTTCCGTGTCTTTACTTGTGATACATCCCCAAGTGCTACTATGGAAACACTATGGTGATATAAAACTATCTTGGCGGGTGGGGGTTATAGTGCAGACTTTTGCTAGTAAATATTATAAGAAACTGTTGCCAGGCGTTTTCTGATTCTGGGGATCAGCTTTGTCTGAATCTGTATCAGTTCTGTTTCATCCATTTTGCCCCCTGACACACAGCAGCCACTAAATCCACAGGCTGTGCGGAGATGTGAGGGAGACTGTTGTGCTATCGACAGTTTGGAGGCACACAGTGGTTAGAGTACAGAACCGTGAAACAGTAGATCTCAAGTTCATATCCCACCACAGTCCACAACGACCATCCCATTCTGTGACCTTGACCTCTTTTGGGTAAATGGCATCTTTAAACAGGAGTATTGTGGCAGTGCCTGATGAAAGAAAGCTTTATCCACGTTGATTCCTCAGATTTCGTTTCACATGACGGCAACCAGTCAGTCAGTCAGACGTCGGGTATCTTGGATCATCATGGCTTTTAGATAAAAGTAAACCTAGGTGTGACAGGTCTCTCCTTGTCTGAGTAAGGAAGCCTGTAGCATGACCTTCCATGCTGGAGCTATCTTATGGATAGAACATAGCGAGGCAGTGTCGGGAAGACTGTGGCAGGGCAGAGTAAGGAAGCAGGGAAGCTTGTACCATGAACTCTCGGACTGCACCTGTTATGTGGATAGAATATGGTGAGGCAGAGTAGGTAAGAAACAATTACTCACCGAAGTAATATTACTTCTTCCACGGTATTCTTTAGCATTATTGACAGGTGCAGTATGCCAGCGGGGTTCAGCTGCCCCAGAGAGGAGGAGGAGGCAAAGCAAATGAGGAAGGCATTGGCCAATCAGGATACAGTGCTGCCTGCAGTCAGCCTGAGGGACCTCAGAACGCATTTCGGAGCTGAAAAAGAGCAAAAACTGTGCCCGCTAGGGGCAAAAGAACTGTTAACAATAACCCACTATATATTCTAACCCATTATTATGAAAATTGTTTTTTGTTTTTTTTTTTAAAAACACATGAATGAATGACAGTCGTGAAATTTGGCTAAATCCCCTAGCACAGCCTTTTTTTTTTTTTTTTTTATTTAGTTGTTTAACCAGGTATAGCACACAAAGCTGAAAGCTTTTTTACAGGAGCGACCTGGCTGGCCAGGTCGCTCCTGTAAAAAACTCCTGTAAACCCCCCCCCAGCACAGTCTTTAGACAAGGTTTCCAGGGAAGGAAGGGTGGGAGTGTCAATAATGCCAAAGAATACCCTGGAAGAAGTAATATTACTTAGGTGAATAATTGTTTCTTCTCACCCCAGGAATTCTTTAGCATCTTTTGACAGGTGCAGACTTCGAAGCAGTGTAGTTGGGAGGAGGGCACAGAAACCTATTTAAAGAAGAATCTCTGAAGTACCATCCTGCCAAAATTGGCATCCTATCAGACTGCACATACAAGAAAGATCTTATTGAATGCGAAAAACAAATTTCAAATAAGTGGTCTGCACACTTCTGGTGAGGATATAGCCTTGAACGCTGCCCAGGAGGCAGCTGGTCTACAGGAAGTAGGCCCTGAGCACGAAAAGGGCTGACTGTCAGCCTTACTGTAGCAGACCCAAAATACGGGAAAATAGTCCTGTGGGAAAATACTCTTGGTCACCGGTTTCTCGTTTTCTCCAAAAACACAGGAAAGGAAGGTACGATAATGACAGTACCTGAACTGCTAGGACTGCTGACACAGACTGACAGGACTAATTCATGCCCCATCCAAGCAGCTTGAGATAGCCTAGACTGGACTTGCCTAAGAGCAGTACAGGCAGAGAAAAAGGGTTGATGAAGGTGGAAATGGTAGAACACTTGGGAAAAGGATTTCCTATCCATCCAGAAGACTAAATTGTTCTTAAAGGCACTGAGAAGATAAGGCCTAAGAGAACAACCTGAAACTCTGAAACACGTCTGACAGAGGAAAGACAAGCAGAAAAGTTGTCTTCGATGTTACTCGCTTCAGGACATAATTTCCACAGGTTCAAAAGGACACCCCATGAACTTGAACGCACAGAGGTTTGTGTTCCATGGGAAAAAACTCTGGTCCCTAGAAGGGTCTGGAAGTGAAATGGCCCCTTGTGGAATTCTTTGAAATGGTCTGAGAAATGACAGATTTCTCTTGCCTGACGGAAAAAGAATCCGAGTAACTGCTAGGTGTACTCCCAAAAAAGAGGCCTACTGTCCCGCTGTTGGAAGGAAAATAAAAACCTTTATATTTTAAAGGAAACAAATCACAAGACCAAACTAGTTCAAAGTACAAGACAGTAGTGCCTTGATATGAACTAAATAATCCAGTCATGAGAGGAAAAGAGGATTGAAAAACTCTAGGCTCTTGTCCTTGTACCAAGGGAAAAAAACACTTCCCCTAGGAAAACTGAGGTTTTCGTGATGCTAAAACCTTCTTATTTTTTTTTTCCATAGACGTTCCAGGCCTTGTTTGGATACAGGGACTCTAGGAGATCTAGCCTCTCATGAACCAGGCCTTGAGAAGAAAAGACTGGGAGCTGAGAAAAACACTACTCCTGTGCAAGAAAGGAAGTAGCTTGTGGAAAAGAAAGCAGCCAGAAGGCTATTTAACTGAAACATTTTTTTTTTTTTTGGAAAGTATCAAGGTTGTCCAGAGCCACCGGGATCATGGTGGCTGATACCTTAACTAGAGCGGTACTTAAGAAACAAGGAATATAAGGAGAGAGAAAACTTCTCAGGCCAGTCTTGAGATAAGAAAATCCGTGGATGGAATCACGAGCGGGGGCCTGCAACAGGAAAAAAGGAAAAAAACTGTAGGTTAGGGCTGGAGGCGAAAATTGAGATCTGGGTCTGACCTTTCCCCCTGAATGATGTGGCTAAGACTTGTGTGGTGAGGGCTCACTTGCGGTGGCCCTGACTATTGCGGCTTAGAGGATCTGCCAAAAGGCCCACTTGTGGAGGCCCTGCCAAAGTTTTGCCCTTGTCTGACAGAAGGATAAGTGACTAAGACACCTCCAAAAAAGCCAGCTAGAGATACAACTCGTGGCTACTGCGGAGAGATTGGAAGCCCTATGTCCCAAATGCTCGTTAGTGCAATACAGGGCAGGAATATCGAACTAAATGGCCTCTGGACTGAAAAAATGCAGGCCTGAAAGAGATGCTCTGAGATTCCAAGGACTGATGAAAGAAGGACTCTCTTTAGAACCCAAGACCCAATGATGGAACCCCCCCAAAGGGAAGCGCCAACCGGAAAGAAGCCTCTGTACCGAAGATTTGAAGGGGAGAGATGTGAAGTTCACTGTTTCCTTACACCAGTCCAGCCTGTAACAGGGTTCAAGCTTCACGAAAAATTATCTCATTTAGAATCTAACCTAGAGGCCTAGCCCCTGGGACTTTAATGATAAAATTATGCACCCCATGCAGGGAAAGAGCTTCCCCTGACAAGAGATGAACATTGCCCCCCAATAGTTGCCAAGATTTAAATAGCTAGGGAACTTTTTTCTAGTAAGTACAAAAAACCCTCGAGACTGTAGGAAACAAAATGTCAAACTTAGAGCTTGAAAACCAGAGTCAAGGAGAATTGGCTAAGGTCAGCCAAGCCCCTAATAAGGGAAACCAGAGATTCCCTGTCTTCAGGGGAGAACCGCCAATCTACCCAGATACCTGGAGAACAGCCTGATTTTTACTCCGTATCTGAGAACACTCTGGAGGCAGTCCAAATGGCATGGAATAAAACTGCCCAAGAAAAAACCCCGTACTAAGGAACTGAGAATATAGAATGTATCGAAGGAGACAAGAAAAAATCCCCTACGTTTGCAGAAGAAGGACCCGAGTCAAGGAAGCATCCTGACCCCAGGTTGTGGAAATTGATAATGATTTGCTATTCCCTATTTTCCTTTAAGACTCAGGTAATAGCCTGAGGAAAAAGATCCAACTCCCAAGCAGGAGGGAACCCTTTCACGACTTCAACCCTCACGAGGTTCTGGTGCTCTAGTTGCCACTGCTGACATGCTACTGAAGAACAACAGAGAATGCAGCATTTTGAGGTAAACTTTAGACAATTATTTATAGTTATCATGCATAGATATACTTTATATATATATTTAAATGTTAATACCTGCATATATCTATCTCCCTTTAATTATTTTTTTTTTCACCAACCAAAGAAGGGGTAAAAACTTGAACCAAGAAGAAAAGTAACTGAAGAAAAAAGGGATTATCAGGAATGAAAAGAGCATTCCTGCCTAAACCCCCGGAAAACTTCACATTTGGAAATTTCCTAATGTGTTGGCGTAGGGAAAAAAGGTTAAAGGAGAATAATTCCTACCCGAAGCCCCCCATTGAGACTTCTGAGGAAGGAACGCTTATATTTAACTTAGTACTAGGAGAGTTAAACTCGTCCATACGTGCCTGTTAGCTTCAGTTTGCCATAAAGACAAACCAAAATTTACACCAAAGCATAACCCAAAAGGCTGGAACTTCTCAGACAGGCAAGCCTGAGAGAAATGACCTATGCCAAGACTCTGGAAGCTGTAACATTATGATTTACTATGAGAGCATATAGTGCTACTAAATGCCCCTTGGGTATTCCAGCAAACCTCCTTGTGAATAGTGCTCCAGAAATGCCACACTATGGCAAGGATAGTAAACATCAACACACTCTTAATATATAATAGCATATGCTACAAAAATTAAAGGCATTATGTAGAATTTCTTACACATGGTATATGATTATCTAGAGTCTAGCTCTGGAGGGAAAGCAGACAGTGGCACGAGGCTGAGAAGCAGGCCACTGTTTGCACTAACTCTCTTTAATCTGAAAGTGTACAGATAAAAACAGCAGAACACTTACCGAGCTGGTAATTCATCTGAATGCTTCTGTCAACCCCGAAAGAGGAGAGGTTTCCAGAACCTACCTGTAGGTGTCTTCAGAAAGTTGTCAACTCCTTTGGAGGAGAGCAACCACCAGATCTACGAAGTCGTCGTCCTCCACCTCTTTATCGGTGTCATCCTGGAGGGAAAAGTCCACGGAGTCCACCGGATGAATGAATATATATGCCTCATTATACCATAACCTGAATCAACCTCAGGGTGACCAAATGGAATTAGTGGGCCCCGAGAGGAGTTAATGAAGGAAAATCCTCTCCTAAATTACTACTAATAATAAATATAACAATAATATCCTTGGGCGTAAGGATTAACAAGGAGAGGAATACTCGGACCAGAAGGAGCCGAGAACACGCACAGAAAAATAAAGTCTGGAATAATTGCCAAGCTCTCAGAAATTCAGCTGCAGAGGACATAATTTTATCAACCCCTGATGTCTCCCTAAGTCCTTCAGAAGGGAGGGAGGGTCAGAGGAGATTAATTTATATCTTTATGCAGGGAAGAGGACACCCTGCCTATTTTCAAACTAAAGGGTTGGACAGAGAAACAACTACTACAGAACCAGACTTGTAATAATAGAAGCCCCAAGAGGACTTTCATTTCTTTTGTGTTAACTTGAGGTACCCTCCTCAGCACTTTTAGAGGAGGGGGAGGTAGACTAAAAGCCCAGATAATAATAGCTAGGCCAAAGCTTAAACAAAATCAAAATCAACGTTGAGATTTTTTTTTTTTCACCAAGAGGAAAAAACAGAACCACCTCCACACCTCTTGTTAACAAAGCCCACTGCACAGCAAACAAGAGCGTCTCACCCCAAAAGAGAGGGGATTACCCTTCAAATATTAATCATTTTGAATTTAAATAGAGTAAAAAGGGTTCCAAGAAAAAATGCGCATGCTTGCGAAAAAAACAAATCAATGATTTTACCGCAAAAGCATTAAAAAACACTGATAAATACTAAAAACTAACAAATTAAATAAAAATGATGCAATTTATCACACATGCGGGCAAATTTAACTTCAGAAAAAAAGGCAGAAGCGGGAAAATACGAAAAATCCAGCAACTGCGCGGAACCCAGTGCAGATGCGGTAAAAATAGATAAAATGAAGAAAATATACAAAATACCTTAAAGCAGCACTCAGAAAGAAAAAGTTCTGAGGTCCCTCAGGCCCTCTACTCTAACTGTATCCTGATTGGCCAATGCCTTCCTCATTTGCATTGACTCCTCCTCTCCGGGGCAGCTGAACCCAGCTGGCATACTGCACCTGTCAATAGATGCTAAAGAATTCCTGGGGTGAGAAGCTTTTGCTGTAAACTCCCATGCCGTACCGGTCATATGAATAGAATATGGTGAGTCAGAGTAGGGAAGCTTGTACTGTGACCTCCCATGCCGTATCTGTCATACAGATAGGAGGAGGTCAGTCTCTAGTACTGTCAGTCCAGCACCTTTTACCAGCACCAACATTCTACAACATTGTTTGCCGTTTTGTTTCTGGATGGATCCAAAATTAACTGCTGGTGTGCATACAGATCAACTGTTTTTTTTAAATCCAATCTGAATTTAGAATTCATTCTATGAGGAAATTATCTAATTTTAGCTCCCAAGATAATTGCAATTAAATACTTTTTACATTTGTGATATCTCACAGAAATTTCTGCTGCTTTGTTCACTCTCTCAAATTGGGGGCTGAATTTTCA
Source organism: Neoceratodus forsteri (assembly GCA_016271365.2). Taxonomy (NCBI): domain Eukaryota; kingdom Metazoa; phylum Chordata; order Ceratodontiformes; family Ceratodontidae; genus Neoceratodus; species Neoceratodus forsteri. The sequence continues at coordinate 98,322,344 of JADMNL010000034.1, read as the reverse complement.
ATAACTTTCCAGTCCTTACAGATGCAGTTTCTACTGCATTTTGCGGTCTGTGGCTATGGATGCTTTTCTTAAAGCCTTATACAGGAAATCTGGATTTGGTTACATAGAAACATAGCATTTGACGGCAGATAAGGACCGCTTGGCCCACCTAGTCTGCCCATTTCCCTACCTAATGGATAAGCTGCAGATCCTAGTTAACCAACAGCCTACTTCCTCTTACCCCCACTAGAATTGCCTTATATCTGTTCCATGCATTCTTGAATTCCCCCACTGTTTTTGACTACACGACCTCCTCAGGAAGGTTGTACCATGCATCCACAACCCTCTCCATGAAAAACTACTTCCTCACATTACCTCTGTGCCACCCCCCCCCAATCTTCAAATTATGCCCCTTGTTCTTGCACATCTCTTTTTCTGAATATTGCTACCCTCTTGGACTTTGTTGATTCCCTTGAGGTACTGGAAAGTTTCTATCATGCCCCCCCTCTCCCTCCTTTCCTTGAGGGTATACATATTAAGCTCCTTTAGTCTCTCTTCGTATGTCTTCTGGTGCAGGCCCTGCACCAATTTGGTTGCCTTCCTCCAGACAGCCTCCACCCTGTCTATGTCTTTGCTGAGATGGGGCCCACAGAACTGCACTCAGTACTCCAGATGGGGTCTCACCAACTGTCTGTACAGAGGGATAACACCTTCCTGTTTTCTACTGGTGATGCCTCTCCCTATGCATCCCAGTATCCCCCCAGCCCTCCTTACTGCCTTCTCACATTGCTGGCCCACTTTTAGGTCATCTGATATAACTACCCCCAGGTCCCTTTCCACTTCAGTTGTTGTCAGTATCTCACCCCCATTGTGCACTCTTCCCCTGGGTTTTTGTTTCCCAGGTGCATTACTTTGCACTTCTTTGCGTTTACTCTAAGCTGCCATACATTTCACCATTCCTCCAACCTTGCCAAGTCCCTTCTCATCCTTTCCACCCCACCTTGTGTATCAACCCTGTTGCATATTTTTGTGTCGTCTGCAGAGACATACTTTTCTTCAAGTCCCTCTGCAATGTCACTTATAAAGACATTAAAAAGGACCGGACCCAGTACTGAACCCTGCAGTACCCCACTAGCAACCCCCCTTTCTTCACTGTGGACTCCTCTGCAAAGAGGCATACTCTTCCTTCCAGTCCCTCTGCAATGTCACTTATAAGGACATTAAAAAGGATCGGACCCAGTACTGAACCCTGTGGAACCCCACTAGTAACACCCCTTTCTTTGGCGTGGACTCAGTTTACTATTACCCTCTGCATCCCATTGTCCAGCCAATGTTTTACCCAGGCTACTACCCTGGGACCCACTCCCAGGCTGGCTAATTTCTTTATTAATTTTTTGTGTGGGACTGTGTCAAATGCCTTGCTAAAGTCTATATAGGCCATGTCCACAGCCCCTCCCTGGTCTACTACTTTGGTCACCCAGTCAAAGAAATCGATTAGCTTCATCTGACATGACCGTCCCACTGTGAATCCATGCTGCCTTGGGTCCTGTGCCCCGCTGGCCTCTAGGTACTTAACAATTCTTTCCTTCAGAAGTGATTCCATCATTTTCCCTACCACTGAGGTCAGACTAACAGGTCTGTAGATTCCTGCCTCTGTCTTGCTCCCACTTTTGTAAAGGGGAATCACATTCATCCTCCTCCAGTCCTCAGGTACCACACCATCCTCTCATGATTTGTTAAAAAGGGTAGTCAGTGGTGTTACTAGTTCTCCCTTTAGTTCTTTTAGAATTCTGGGGTGAATCCCATCAGGCCCCATTGCTTTGTCCACCTTCAGTTTTAGGAGTTCTTTCAGAACCCTTTCTTCTGTGAAAGGACTGATATCAATTGCCCTATCCAGAGTGCTTCTATTGACTGGATTAGGTACCTCTTCCTCTTCTTTTGTGAATACTGAGCAGAAGTATTCATTCAGTATCCCTGCTCTTTCACTATCCCTCTCTGCCCACCCACCCTCCTCTTTATTCAGCCTCAGTATCCCTCCCCTTCTCTTTCTTCACTCCCTAATGTACCTATAAAAGGTTTTATTCCACTTCTTAAGTGAGCTGGCTATCTTTTCCTCAGTTTGGGCCTTTGCTATTGTGACTGCCTTCCCCCGCTTCCTTCTGCTTTAACTGATACAGTTCTCTGTCCTTCTCCTTCTGTGTTTCCTTATACTTCCCAAATGCTACCTCTTTCTCACTAACCTTCTCCGCCACCTCTTTTGAGAACCAACAGTGTTTTTTTTCTTTCGCTTTGATTAGTTTTTTTGCTTCACACAAAGGCTTGTTGCCTCTATGATGGCAGTTTTGATGTTTTCCCCATTGTTGCTCCAACCCTCCTTGCCTGTTTGATAGTGCTTTTCTGAGGCACTCTCCCATTTTGACAAAATCAGCCCTCCCGAAGTCCAGAACCTTCATTTTTGTATGACTTGACTCTAAAGATGAGTTTATCATGAACCACACTGTTTGGTGGTCACTTGTTCCCAGATGGCTACCCACTTCTAGATCTGAGATCCTCTCTCCGTCCCCATTTGAGAATACCAGGTCTAAGATTGCTCCCTCCCGAGTGGGTTCCAACACTAGCTGTCTGAAGCATGCCCTCTGTAGGGCGTCAAGAATGGCCCTGCTCTTGGATGTGGCTGCAGCAAAGGTACTCCAGTTAACAACTAGCATATTCAGGTCCCTCATCAGCAATATCTCCCCTTTCTCTACCATCCTAAGGATACCTTCTATTGTTTCCTTTTCCATTTCCTCCTCCTGAGATGGGGGTCTGTATACAACCCCTGTGCGGATTGTGGTGCCATTTCCGGTCTCCAGGGTCGTTTACCCTCTAGTTCCGTTCCTTTGATCACTTCCCTTACATAGAAAGCCACTCCTCCGCCTCCTCCTCTTCTACCCTCCCTGTCCCTCCTGTAGCTTGCGTACCCTGGTATGCTGACATCCCAGTCATGGTTCTCGGTGTACCATGTTTCTGTGACTGCCACAACATCCAGGCATCCCTCTTCCATCAAGGCCACCAGTTCAGAGAACTTGTTACCCAGACTGCGGGCATTGGTACTCATTACCCTCCATTTTTTGATGGCCTTACTCCTTTTTGCCCCATCCCTGTCCTTACCGCCTTTGTCTTTTTCTCCATTTACCCCTGCCCTTCTCCCTATCGACTTCTCTATCTTGGTGTTTACCTCACTAACTACCCTGATTTTTTTGGGGGGAGGCTAGGATTTCCCTTCTCCTTTTCAGTGCCTCCCCCCCCTTGGCTAGTTTAAATGCTTGCCAATGAAGCATTTAAACCTATCAGCTAGGATCCTGGTTCCCCTCCTGGACAGATGCAGACCATCATGCCAGTATAGGCCTGCATCCCTCCAGCTGGATCCCCAGTCCCCAGTGAAGCCAAAACCCTGAGCTCTGCACCAGTTTTTCAACCACTGATTGAAACCCATGGTGCAGGGCACCCTAGCCTCACCCATGCCACAGACAGGCAGCACCTCCGAGAAGATTACTGTGTGTGCTGCTGGTCTAAGGCCCTTCCCCAACTCCACAAACTCCTCCTGCACTGCTCTGATCCCTTTCTCAGCCAGGTCATTTTTCCCTAGGTGGACAATGACATCCAGCTCCCTCCCTCGTGCAGCTGCTCCTATAATCCTGAGGATTCGCTTTCTGTCCCTCCAAGCCGTGGCATCAGGCAAGCACCCTACCTCCCTCCCCCAGTTCTACCCTCCTCTCCCCCAGTTCTACCCTCCTAACAATGGAGTTCCCACCAGGAGTTGTTTCCTTCCCCTGTGGGGTTCCATGCCACCCTCCTGTGGGTCTCCTTTGTGGAGGTTCCCAGCATCCTCCTTGGTCTCCACTATGGGTGCCTCCATAGAGGAACCACACTCTGCCAGAATGTCATATGAACTGTGAAGAGGTACAACTGGAGGGATGCACCTCTGTTCCACCACCCTCACCCTCCCTGAGCCCACTGTGGTCCAACTGCTCCTCTTTCTTGGCAACCTATGAGGCAGCGGTGGTGGCCCTGGTGGTCCCTGAGTGGGAAAGGAGGTCCCCTGAATCCTGGCCAACTCAGCCTGGAGATGAGCAACCTCCTCCCTCAGCCCAGAAAGGTGCCTGCAGATGGGACAACACCACATCCTCCAGAACATCTCCTGGAAGACTGCTGCTCCACAGCCACCGCACTGCACCAATCCCATCATGTCTTATTTGTGGCCCCTTAACTGTTGTTTTGTATACTTACTCTTTCTTCTCTCTATTTTTTTTTTTATGCAATTTTTTTTTCTCCCTACTTTCCTACTGCTTCCGTGCCCTTAAAGCTCCTGATCTTCCTGTTCTGGGACAGGAAGTTCCTATATTCCTTAACAGTCTCCTTCTTACTTGCTCAGAGTCAGACCTCCAGCAGCTAGGGGGAGGGGTGGCGAGCTACTCTTTTCCTTCTAGGATGGTGAGTCTTTTGTGCCTATGTGATCACTCCCTTCCTGCTCACAAACAGGAAGTTCCTGTTGTCAGTCAAACCTGTACCTATAACAGTAGAACCGGTTCCGGGTGGGGGGAGTGGAGGGAGGGATGGAGGTCAATATAGTCCCAGTAAAGTTCTAACACCAGCTCCTTCCTCTTGCTGTTCTCTGCCAACAGCTATCTAGGTCAGTTTTTAAATGCAAACACCTGGCTTCCTTCTGCCTAAGCCACTCCCCGTAATTCACAGTTTCTTTCTTCACCTAGCTAACTGCACAGATAACAATTCCTTCACCCAACTCAGACAAACACATTGACTCTTTTTTTCTGTTTGTTTTTATCCTAAATTGAAGTTCCCAGTAGTAGAGTTCTAGTTCTTTAGTCCATTAGAGTAATAAAGTTCTAACAGCAGCTCATTCCTCTTGCTGATCTCTGCCAAAACCAGTTAATGTAATTTTTGGAGTAGACAATGACCTCTCAACCATAGCAAAGGGTAGCTGGGATTTAACCTTTATCTACCTTTTGTGATCTTGAAAAACAGAATCTACTAAAATATTTCCCCACTTCCCCATTTAATTTCTTGCAGCCAGTAAATCTGCCTTTTTTTGAGAACAAAGTTATAAACAAGAACAATGTTATATTTGACTTATTGGCATAAATTTGCAGGAGTCGTTTGTGTTTTCTTTCAGAAATCGTCTTCCAACACTGAAAAATGCCTTAAGCACAAGTGTACATGAGGGCTACATTCTGCACAGAAGCTACAGCAGGATTTGGCACCCAATAAACCAGCTGTAGTGTTTACAGGCTTGAACTGGGAGCTTCGGAAAACGAACCCTCACTGTTTCTGCAGATTTATTCTGCTTCACAGACTCAAGAACTAGTCAGTGCTCATTGCATATTTCCAGAGATTGGTTGTCTCTTGTAAAGAGGTACATGACTCCTACCACATGCTCAATTCATAAACATTTTATGAATAACACTCTTGGGTATTTATACCAACTATTTTTCTACCCTGCCATTTTTTTCACTTGAAATCTTAGGACAAAAACCTTTTTTCAGGGTTGATACACAAGGTGGGGTGGAAAGGATGAAAAGGGACTTGGCTAGGTTGAAGGAATGGTCAAATGTATGGCAGCTTAGATTCAATGCAAAGAAGTGCAAAGTAATGCACCTGGGAAACAAAATCCAGGGAAGAGTACACAATGGGGGGTGAGATACTGACAACAAAAATGGAAAGGGACCAGGGGATAGTCATATCAGATGACCTATAGGTGAGCCAGCAAAGTGAGAAGGCAGTAAGCAGGGCTGGGGGGGGGGGGGGACACTGAGATGCATAGGGAGAGGCATCACCAGTAGAAAACAGGAAGTTGTTGGCCCTCTGTACAGACAGTTGGTGAGACTACATCTGGAGTACTGTGTACAGTTCTGGAGACCCCATCTCCGCAAAGACATCGACATGGTGGAGGCTGTCCAGAGGAGGGCAACCAAAATGATGCAGGGTCTGCATCAGAAGATATATGAAGAAAGACTAAAGGAACTAAATTTGTATAGCCTCGAGGAAAGGAGGGAGAGTGGGGACATGATTGAAACTTTCAAGTACCTCAAGGGAATCAACAAAGTCCAAGAGGGTAGCATCTTTCAGAAAAAGAGATGTGCAAGAACAAGGGGGCACAATTTGAAGATAGAGTGGGGACAGCTCAGAGGTAATGTGAGGAAGTTTTTCTTCACAGAGAGGGTTGTGGATACATGGAACAGCCTTCCTGAGGAGGTCGTAGAGTCAAAAACAGTGGGGGAATTCAAGAATGCATGGGACAGATATAAGGCAATTCTAGTGGGGGGTAGGAGGAAGTAGGCTGTTGGTTAACTAGGATCTGCAGCTTATCCGTTAGGTAGGGAAATGGACAGACTAGGTGGGCCAAGCGGTCCTTACCTGCCGTCAAATTCTATGTTTCTATGTTTTTATTATTCTATTTTTAGCTAAGAGCTGCTTCACTTCAGAACAAATTTTCTGACTTCATTAAAACTCTAAAATCTAGAGGTGATATAATAGAATCAGTGCTGCATTTCATGAAACATGTGATTGCCAATGAATTTCTTTACATATAATGTGTGTGTAGATATATATATATATATATATTTACATATATGTTGTAACACAGGAATGATGTAAGCAATGACTTGATAGGGTGTGGGTAGCAGTGTGATCAGTGCAAGCCCAGGTGTGTAATGAGGCACGAGGCCCAGGCTTGGAAGTGCAGTGATCACACTACTGCCCACACTCTAAAGTGTCTTACTGCACTTATCACATGGCATTTTGTAATTAAAAAGTCAAAGACATAAAAAATGAGCTTTAAAGGTCAAATTAGTTTATTTTTTGGTCAAATATCTTTGCGCTAAAGAAAACAGTCCCCTAAACTTTTTTTTTTTTGGCGGACAAGCAGCTAGGTGTGCTGTAGATTGCAGGGTTTCATTCTGTGTGACTGTGTGTACTTTTGAGTGACTCAGGTATACTGACTGTATTTTTGAAACTGTTCATTAAGCCATTTTTATCTGTATTTATTAAACTGCAGCACCTGAGCACTTCCTCAAGCATGTTTAAACTGGACAGGTTGACTGTCTTGCTGTCTGGTTTCTCATTTTGGCATTGTGTGCTTTCTGTTGGGTATAGTTCACTGGATACACAGATATTTTGTATGTGTGCACTAGAGAGTTTTTTTCTCTCTACACTCAAACTTACCTGTTTAGCCATCTGATCAATGAATAGTGTTAGCATGACATCACTACTGACAACACCGCGAGTGCCGAGTTTAACAGTTTTGGATTTTCTGTCACCAAAACTGGCAGTATTGGGGTTTTCCTGCATGGCAGCATCTTTTTTATTTATGACAGGCTTACTGACAGGCACAAGAATTTGCAATTGGATCATCGGGATTATTAATGACTGAACCACACAATCCTTATGAATGGTCTACTCTGTATGTCTCTGATATATTATATCCACTTTAACTCACTGTATGTAAAGCGCTTTACTTTGTATGTTCTGATATATTATATTCTCTTTAACTCATTGTATGTAAAGCACTTATAATTTGTTATCCTGTTAAGTTTCTGCATGTCTGTACTCTCCCGGGTCGTGCCTGAAAATAGTCATTTTATGGCTAATGCACTTACCCAGTTAACAAAAGCTAAATAAATAAATAAAAAATCCCTGTTAGTTTCAGTGGGCGTTTGAACACAGCAGGTTTTACTCCCATGTTTACTGCGTGCATCATTGTTGCCACAGCTCTGCTGAGAACCTGAGCAACGTTGCAGGTTTTTGACAGGTACAATCAGATGTGTCATTAATGAAAGTGGGAATAAAACTGTTTAAGTGGGGTAAGGCTCTGAGCTGCAGATCTGGAGACCTGGGTTTGAATCCCACAGCCGCCTAGGTGCATACTGTGTGATCCTGAGTAAGTCACTTAACTTCCTTGTGCTCCCAGGTCACATCTGGAAACAAGCTTCAGCTTAATGTGCTACTCCTGGTTAAACAATGTTCCCTTTCCCTTAATATGTCATCCAGATTTTTTAAATCTTATTATTATCACGATGGACATTTCAGCAGCTACTATTTAAAAAGCTGTTAGTGTGGATTACAATGGTGGCCATTAATTCTAAAGTGGAATGTAGGGCTAATGACTTTCCATGTTCAGTGGAAAACACTGGTAAAAAATGATATTTGTCATTTTTAAACCAACACTTGGGAATCAATTTTTCATGAAAAACCTCACTTTGCAGCAGCTGTTTGGGTAACTCCCTCCAATTAAGCCAGATTTTTGTATAAAACATACTGACTTGCCCTCAGTTTGGGGGAAAAATTGAAGAAATAGATTTTAAGCATTTGCCAAATGGAAATGGCCATCTTTGAAAACAGAAAATCATTGGCTCTGGGAATGTGCAGCACAGCGATTCCATGCCAATGTAAGCTGGCACACTGGCTGGTAATATTTTGTGCCGCTTGGTAGTAGTCTCATCTACCAAGGGGCACTAGCATATCTGCTTGCAGCTTTACTCTGCAGCATATGATAATTGGTAGCACCATTTAGTGGACTTACCAGGACATTCCTGGAATTAAGGCTTCCCATAGTTCTGTCATGGCGTTCCACTGGCATCACAATTGTTTCCTTTTTGTCTACCTAATCCACAGCAGATCTATAATAATAATAAGGATATTATATGATGTTATTTAGCATGTCTGTCCTCCATTAAGAGAGAATATGCTTGCAAATGTTGCTATTATGGGGCAGTGTGGGTCCCAATAACCTAGTTGCCTTGCCACTGTCAGCCGTGGTTGTGAGGTTAGAGCACTCCTCAACAGTAAGGAGAGAATTCCAAAAGTTATCTACAGATTACCAAGATTTAAAACCGTTCTCTAATGGGTCGTAGACACTGGAATGGATTATTACCTGTGCATACATGTGGCAGTCAGCTCTCCCGTTCGGTACTTTTGAATATGACAGAGGCAGTTGGAATACTGTACAGTAATTGTAGTTATTGCATTGGCTTCAATTTCCCATGTCTGTGCCTCTTCCATGAAATGAAGGGGCATCAGAGTGTTACAAAGTTCTTAAGTTAGTCAACAGATTTTGTGTTGTTTAAAGTGCCACTTTTCTTTGCTGCTATTGTACAAGCTCCTTTCAAACAAGCTGTGCACAAAACACATATGCAGAGTTCAGTCTAACCTACCAAGGAGTGTCTACCACAAGTGACCTGGGACCCAATTCCAAGACAATTACGCCAGGCGTAAATGCAGTACGCCAGTCCTGATAGTGTAAATTGCAAGTTACGCCAGTGATTTGCAACATGCGTGATTCCAAAAGAAGACTTACACAGCAACCCACAACTGCTACGACAAATGCAAGTTACGCCACAGTTATGCCAAAGAATGCTTACGCCACTGCGTAACATGGCTTATGACATGCGTAACACACCAGCACCACAGAACTGCTATTCCAGAACAGGTGGTGTAATGAACCATGCCAGAGGATGGTAATGTAAGTTAGAACAAGGAAAAGCTGTCCTAACCAGAGCACAGGCCATAGAAACACCCCCCCACACACACACACAGAGCCAGACTGCAGCGTACCCCCAACCAGTAGGCCCTGAATGTGGAACTAATGGGCAAACAGTGGAACACCCAAGCAAATGTGCCCTAGGAAACCCAGGACACAGTGAGATAGGTAGCAGCATGGCCAGACAGGCCAATAGTAAGTGAAATGCACACCTGGTGCAACATGTACCATAGCATGTAGCACAATAGCCAAACACAGACTGTGGGAAAGGGCATCGCACTATGGAACAGAGAAGTGATGGAACGTACAGTAGGGAACACTGCCATGTACTGTATAGTGGGACAGTTGAGAGGTATGTACTGCTGACAGTATTGCAAGTTGTGACATGCGTACTGCTATGCCACTATTGCGAGCTACACCATGTCTTGAGGGTGTAACTTACGACATTCATAATTCTGCATTTTCCGTTGTATCTGGTGATTCTCTTGGAATATGGCGCAGCTCGCATGTCATAGGGATTTTGGCGTAACTTTACGCACTGGCATACTTTACACCTTGCTCTCATCACTGTCTTGGAATCGGGCCCTGGGTGCAAAACGTCAAAGCTCAAATGTGTATTTTCTGCATTTGTAGGACAGTCCACACCCAACTGAGTGCAAATTGAGTGCACGTGCTTCTTCAACATGTCTTAACCACTTGCTATAAAACTTAGTTCCTCGGGCCTTTGACCTGTTAATAAAAATTCAGATGTCTACATTACCAGTTTTTAATCATTTCCAAGGTCTTCAAGTGGAAGTTGGTCGGACTTTAGCAAGGGAGGGCCAGAAACACATCAGCAAGTACTGAACATCTTGTACTGTATTAGAAAACAAACACTGAATGCTTTTAACAGAAAATGAGGTGAACATTAAAATAAGTTGAAACAGCAGTGATTAGAAGAGTAAGATGCCGATCGTCAAAAAAATAATAAATAAAACAAATCAATGAAAGGGTAACAGCCAAACTTTCCAGCTAACTTGTTACTTTATTACCAATGTTGTATTGTCTTCTCTTGTGCCCTGCTCCCTCAGCATTGCCCCATGTTAACACACAGCAGATATATCAATGTACCATATTCCGCACAATTTATCTTAACGTTTTGTGACAGGAACGCAGCATGCCTCTGTATTACCAAGTCTTAGCCTGCAGAAATAATCTTTAATCCCTCTGTTATGTAGTAATAGTAAAAAGTGTATTCATTATAAATAATGAAATGGTTACGCAACTGAGTCGAAACTCATTTTCAGTGAGGTCCATAAAAATACATACGGTTACATAATACAATTCCATTCATGTTGTAATAAATACATACATTATAGTATTTCATTTAACATAGGGCTGTATATGTATAGTACTGTGCAAAGCAGACACAATGGCGGTGCCAAGCCCAGTCCAGATGGGGAACATGCCCTGGTAAAATCTTGCTGTGCCATATTTCTGTCTATGTGTGGGTTTTGTAAGTCACTTTTTTAGATTAATGAGCTGGTTAGCATAAGAACCATGCAGACACCACCAACAGGTTTGAGAGGATTGGGGCGAAGTGTCTCTGACTCAGTTTTTTTTTTTAAATGCTGGTTACCAAGTTGATTGGCATGCACAGTAACAAAGTCTCTTCAAAGAGTTGAACTTGTGGATGGGGCAGGCGGGGGGCTCCCGATTCACCATTCAGCATGTTCTTCTGCACACCATGAGCATGAGACACCTGCCTGTGTTGCACCTGCCATTGTAAACTTGAGGAATTGGAAACATTTGGCTGGTGTCACTCTGCACAGTTGTCTTTCCTCCTCTGCTGCCACTAGCCATCTGGGAATCGGACCTCAAGGCTCTTGTGGTCACTGCCTGCAAACGATGGACTTGTCATCAACTCAATCCGCTAGTTCTCATGGTTGCCCACAGTCACTCGGTGAGTATCTGCCATCCTGCTGGTGCCTGTCAACTCTCACGTAACCCGGCTGCCAGTAAGCCCCAAAAGTCATCCCATCCTCCGTCCTCCTCTGAGGCCAACCGCCATGACTGACCAACATCTCCAACTACGGCCCGTGGGATAAGAGGAAGGGGACATGAAGGAAAAGAGAAGCAGAAGCTAGTGTAAAGAAATGGCACGTGGAAACTGTAAATCAATTTACAATCAATTTAAATGAGGGCAGGGCAATCTGATTAAGTTGAGGAACCTGAGCAAGATGACAATACTGGGCTACAATACAGTTGGTTACATGCAGTACAACCGGGGCCAGCAGTACAGTGTAGAGCTTAGAGTACCAAACTGTAAACCAGTAGACCCAGCAGACCTGGATTAGAATCCCTTAACCACCACTTTCATCAATCAATCACAAAATTTTATTTGTAAAAAGCGCAATTCAGAGAGATCAAAGCGCTTGTACATTTATGACAAAAGACTTAAAATTATAAATATCTAAAAACATATTAAAAATTCTAACAATCAAAACAGCAGCCAAAATGTATCGATAATCAAGGAAAGCAAATTCAAATAGATATGTTTTATGCGCTGATTTAAAACTCTCCCGCGGTCAGGCACTCTCTCTCACCCGACAAGGTAGAGTTCCACAAGGTCAGGGCCACGAATGCAAATGACTGGGCACCCAAGGTATTCAAATGGACCCTGTGAACCTCTAGCAATCCCTCATCGGATGACCCTGAGCAAATTGCCTAGCCTCCCTGTGCTCCTAATTCCAGAGTCATACCTGGAACTGAGCTGTGGCACGGTGAGGGTTTTTCCATCCCAAAATTCTAGAATAAAACAAAGATATATACAGTAGTCTGAGACATTAATATAACCTGGTGACCAGAATTCAAGGTGATACTGAGTCATTAGAAGGCCAGCCAGGGAGGAGACTGTGTGCCCAAGAAGATGCACTCCTCCACAGGAAAAGATGGTACACAAAGTCCACTACACATCGCCACCTGGGTTACGACAAGTGGTGTTGAACATGGAGCTGGTGACAGGGACAGAGGATGCCAGTGGAGCTCTGCTGATGCCACACATGTGCACATGTGCAGACAGCCCCTAGCAGTCAGTGTCCTATGGAAATGAGAAGAAAAAGGTTTTAATCTCCCAGCTGAGGCCGAGTGAAGGTGGCCTCACTCCACAGTCCCCACACTGCTGACTCAGGCATTAGTAACACATCGCACAGGACTTCCGATGGAATACTGCCCACCTTGTCAACCCAGCACTGGTGGGTAAACCGGGGGAGGGGGGGAAGAACGGCCAGGAGAAAGTGGGTGGTGGGACTAGCAGCAGGTGATACAGAATGACAGAGCAGACTGGGTGACCAAGAGAAAAAAAAAAGATGGGACATTAATTAATAGGTTGGAAGGGATTATTGTATACAGTGAGCTATAAGTCAACAGTACACTAGAGAGACTTCAGACTTAGGGGTGGGGTGGGCACATGGTCTGTAAGCTTATGCTGTGCTAAATCACAGTTTTTGTGTGTGTCTCATAATCAGAATATCTGGACTCTGGTTGAGCCCCAGTCAGTTCAAATTCCTGGATCAGCGACAAAGTAGGCACATCATATTTCCCAGAGAGCTGACTATGTACTATGCAGACTAGATACACCATGTTACATGTAACAGTGGCTGTATACATAATGCACAGGCTAGAAGACACATCAAGTTTAATTAGAGGGCTGCAGATCATAGTATCATAGTAAAAGCCAGCAGAATAGGCCCCATGGTCTATCGTGTCTGCTCGGAAGCTAGCCCCCTACTGGAAGCTCGCTCCTCCACCCCCCCCCAGCCCCAGAGGTGGCCTTCCCTGGCCTTAGCTTGCCCCTGTATCTGTCCCAAACCTTCTTGAATCTTTCCACTGTGGTCTCTTCCATCAGACTCCTGGGCAGTGCGTTCCATAGTTCCACCACCCTCTCTGTGAAGAAGTGCCTCCTGTGCTCCTCCCTTCCAGCTTCTACTTGTGCTCCTGGTAGTCCCCCCCAAGTCTGAACACTTCCTGGCTCTGCCCTTATTTATCCCTTTACATACTTGAAATTCTCATCATGTCCCCTTTGTCCCTCCTCTCCTCCAATGCGTACAGATTGAGTTCATCCAGTCTCTCCTCATAGGACCTACCCTCCATGCCCTGAATCATCCTGGTCACCCTCATCTGGACCCTCTCCAGCAGCGCTATGTCTCTCTTAAGATGGGGTCTCCAGAACTGCACACAGCACTCAAGAAGTGGCCTAACCAGGGCATTATATAGAGGGAGGATCACCTCCCTCCTCCTGGAGGTAATCCCCCTGGTTATGCAGCCCAGTATCCTGTTTGCTTTTGCTGCAGCTCTTCGACAATTCTCTGTGTTATTCATTTTGCTGTCCATCATTATCCCTGAGTCCCTCTCACCCTATGTGACTTGCAGTGTGGTCCCCTCCAGGGTATATGCATGTCCCGGGTTTCTGACCCCTAGATGCAGCACCCTACATTTCCATGCATTGAACTTCAACTCCCACTTCCTTGCCCCCCCCCCAGGGTATCCATATCCCCCTGCAGGGCCTCTCTCCCCATCTGCCAGAGCTCCCAGTTTTGAGTCATCCGCAAAGAGACTCAACCTACTACTAACACCCCACCCTATGTCTGAGACAGAGGAATTGAACCGCAGTGGCCCCAGGACCGAACCCTGGGGGACCCCACTGATGACCCTCCTGGGGGAGGAGACTATCCCTCCAACTACCACTCGCTGTATTCACCCCGTAAGCCAGTTTTCCACCCACCTGAGCAACTGCCCCCACCCCCCATCCCCCTCCAGCTTTGTTAGTAGGCCGTTGTGGGGTACTGAATTGAACGCCTTACTGAAATCCAGATAGAGGACGTCCACCAGCCTATGTCGGTCCAGGGCACCCGTCACCCAGTCATAAAACTCCACCAGGTTAGTCTAGTACGACCTCCTCGGAACAAAACCATACTGCCTGTCATCCAGGTGCCCCAACCTTTCCAGCTGCCCCCCCAGCCTCTCCTTGATAATGCCCTCCATAACCTTGCCTACCACAGACGTTAGGCTAACGGGCCTATAATTCCCCATCTCCTCTCTGGATCCCCCTTGTGGATAGGTACCACATGAGCCACCTTCCAATCTTGAGGCACCCACCCTGTCTTCAGGGAGATGTTGAAGAGTGAGGCCAGTGGAGCTGCTAGCATATCCGCCAGTTCCTTCAGCACCCTTGGATGCAGTCCATCTGGCCCCGGTGCCTTCTCAAAGTCTTTAGCGACTGGAGGGCCTCACTCACCCTATCCGCTGTGATTTCGACCTCCCATTCCCCCTCTTCATGCATCCTCTCCTCTCCTTCTGGATACGACCCATCCCCTGCCCTAGTCTCATCCAGTCCTTCAGTCTCCAACTGACCTCCTGGATCAGTGGGCTCCTCTACCCTCCCATGGGGTTGAAAATATCCCCCACCTCCCCCGGTAAAGACAGAGGCAAAGAACTCATTTAGCACCCCTGCTTGTTCCCCAGCTTCCTGCGCCCATCCCCCCAGTTCTAATCCTGCTGATCTGTCCGAATATGTACTTTACAAACTAGATGCATCACATTTAATTTAACTGAGGGGTGAATATGTATGGTGCAGACTAGATGCATCAGCATCTGGTCTGTACAGTACATATTCAGTCCTGTTTAATTAAACGTGACGCATCTAGTCTATACAGTACATATTCAGCCCTCAGTTTAATTAAACGTGACGCATCTAGTCTGTACAGTACATAGTCAGCCCTCGGTTTAATTAACTGTGAACGCATCTAGTCTGTACAGTACATATTCAGCCCTCTGTTTAATTAACTGTGAACGCATCTAGTCTGTACAGTACATATTCAGCCCTCAGTTTAATTAAATGTGACGCATCTAGTCTGTACAGTACATATTCAGCCCTCAGTTTAATTAAATGTGACGCATCTAGTCTGTACAGTACATAGACAGCCCTCGGTTTAATTAAACAGGATGCTTCCAGTCTGGCATAAGCTTCTGAGGAAGAAATAGACTGGTCCAAAAGCTTAAGCACTGTCTTCTTTTGTAACATCTATGTTGGTCCAATAAAAGGTATCAAACCATTTGCCTCTGGATCTTTTCCAAAGTAGTAACTGTCCTTTGTAAGCAATAAGGCACAAAGGGGTGTGTGTAAACCATATTATACAATGGCAAAAAAAATCCTGGACTGTGATTGGTCAGTTTGGGGCTGGACCCATGGCGTTATCCCAGCATAACCCCATAGGTCTACTGTCATTATGGCTGCTCTCTTTTTTTGCATCTCCTCTCAAGAAACAAAAACATTTTTCCACTCTAATAAAAACATTCTTTAAAATTATTTTTTTATTTGATATAGAACAACAAGCCATTGTATAACAGGAATAATGCACTTCAGGGTATGTGTCGTGCTGGGATAACGCGCCTGGGGCACTGGGCCTTTTCGGCCTGTGGCCTCGTACCACCCAGGCGTGGCGTTATCCCAGCACCACACACACCCTGTCACGCATTATTCCTTTATTTTACAGCATGGCATAGGCATAGTAAGTACCTAGACCAATGGCCGAGCGACTTCAGCTGCTGGCCGTGCTGTAAAATATGGTTTACACACACCCCTGAGTGCCTTATTGTACTAATAAAATTAGCTCCTTTTTTTTTTTTTTTTACTTTTGACTATTGGGAAAAGCATGTTTATATGTAGAAAAATAGATTTACTTTGTGCATTTGTGATAAAATAATCCTTCCGCCCACTGCAATTGATGTAATTGTATTATTGCCTATTTTCTTATTCCTGTTTTTTTTTTCTGTTGTTCCCCACATTCAAGATATAGAATGTTTATCATGGAATGTTTACCACGGAATAAATGGATTCAAAATTCTGCTCAATTCCACTGGCAGAATGTTTATCTCCCAACACACTGTACACACAGACAACAAATACCTTTGTTACAACCAGAGACTCAGTTATCTCACGGTCAGGGCAAGGAGAAGAGAGTTAGTTCCCTGATAAGCAGTTAAAGACAGAAGGGGAATTTTTGACTGTCAGCAAAGAAACAGTTGTAGCGAAAACTATAAACAATACTTATTGTTTTTAATTCGTTTTTGTATGTAAGGAGAGTGTGATAATCAGGGAAACAGCATTTAATTCGTTTTATTTTTTATTTAAGGTAGTTTTATTTTTGAGGCCCAGCTGACGTTTTTTTTACAGTGTAAAAGTAGCAGCCATGTTTGTGGTGGAAGATCAGTTCTGGCTATAGGGGGCTAACTGAAATGCCTGTGTTCCAAATGCCCATTGATCTGTGTTGCAGACTCTTCACTGCTGAGCAGTCCTTTTTTTTACCCGTGTGTAAACCATATTTTACACATAAATAAGAGCCAATCAGAGTACATGATTTTACCCTGCCATTTTATAAATGTGATTCTCAAACAATTTAACCGAAGTCTTCCCCAAAAGGTATGAAATCCTAATTGTAAACGGAGAATGTGAAGATGCAGGGCCGGCCTGTCTCACAGGGCCACCATTCATAGTAGCAACAAAGTGATGGGGACATTAACACTAAAGTAAAACACAGAACCTGCACTATTTCAAACAGCACACCTCAATGACAGTCTCCACTAGTAGTGACATTACAATGCAAAGTACTGGAGCAAAGGTTTTTTAAACAGCATATATACAGCAAACAACAAAGAAGACGCTGCACCAATAGGACTTCACCCCCGAGGAAGTGGAAGGGATATTCCAGGAAATGTTGGGGAGTGCCTTATCCCAAGACAGTCTGCAAGTGAAACTGTAAGCTTTTTCAGTAATAAACTTTTTACCTGCAATTCTCGTAGACCTTGCTAGGTCATACTCTTTCTGCTGTGGAGCGCACTCTTTTCTGTTTATTGTAATCATAGACAGCAATGCCACAGGACTATACATACCTGCCTGAAGCACTGCATTTTAGGAAATACATGCAACCACCATGAAGAATAATGTCCGACTTGGCTTCAATTGGTAAAGACTGAAAACACCAAACCACAGACATTGGCTTCATTTTGTACTGGACTCATCCGTGTGATATAGGTGTTGTAGAAGCCCAGTACAGCTGATCAGCCAGCCGACACTACAGTTTTCTGAGACATGATGAACCCAATCACATGTCCCATGGTACCATATGGGTAATTAGGTAACTGGACAGGGGCCATGCAGTGGATGTCCTGTATCTGGACTTCAGTAAGGCATTCGACTCAGTGCCACATGGAAGGCTGGGAAGGAAGTTAGTAGGCACGGGGCGGGTGCAAAGCTGGTGAGATGGGTAGGAAACTGGCTGCAGGGAAGGCAACAGAGGGTGGTGGTGGGTGGGAGCTCTCACACCCAAGGGCAGTGACGAGCGGTGTTCCACAGGGCTCAGTGTTGGGACCAGTGTTGTTTGGGATATTCATTGCAGACATATCATGGGACATCAAGAGCAAGATCAGTCTGTTTGCTGATGATACCAAGGTAGGCGGTGGTGGATGACCTAGGGGATGGCAGGGTTGCAGGATGATCTGGCAAAGCTTGAAACCTGGTCAGACACCTGGCAACTGGGCTTTAATGCCAAAAAGTGCAAGGTGCTGCATTTTGGGATGAAGAACCCAGGAGGAGTTACCAGCTGGGGAGTGCAGCTAGCCCAGACAGAGGAGGAGAAGGATCTGGGTGTGCTCATTGCAGGGTCAATGAACAACTCGGCACAATGTAGGAAGAGCAGCTGCAAAGGCCAACAAAATGCTGGGTTGTATTGCAAGGGTATATCCTCGAGGAGGGAGGGTGATTCTGCCACTGTATAGGTCATTAGTTAGACCACACCTGGAGTACTGCGTGCAGTACTGGCGTCCGTATCTGAAGAGGGACATTAAGTTACTGGAGGGGGTGCAGCGCAGAGCGACAAAGATGATCAAGGGGCTGGGGACTTATCATACGAGAGAGGAGGTTGAAGGAGTTGAACATGTACTCACTGGAGGAGAGGAGAGACAGGGTGACATGATTGAAACCTTTAAATACATGAAAGGAATAAACAAAGACGGTACAGAGGGCTGTTCAAAGTGAGGGAGGGAGGGCCCAGGGGCCATGATATGAGACTGGAGCGAGGAAGGTTCAGGAGGGAGATGAGGAGACACTTTTTACAGAGAGGTGGTGGCTGGGTGGAATGCATTACCTACTGAAGTGGTATGCAGTAGAATAGTGGACTGCTTCAAGCGAGGATGGGACAGGATAAGGGAGGTTAATGAAGGGAAGGGTGGAAGGAGGGGCAGCTGCAGAATAAGGGGTGCTAGCTGCACATTCGAGACGAGACTTGATAGACCTCTAGGCCTTTATCTGCTCGCAAATTTCGTATGTTCGTATATGTAACATACTACCATACCAGGTACAGTTCCTATGGTACCATACTACCATGCCAATCACAGTTCTCATGGTACAATACTAACATACCAATCATACCACCTATGGTATCATAAAAAGGCACATCTTAATTCCTATGGTACTATACTACCATACCAATCACAGTTCCCATGGTAGCATACTACCATACCATTCACAGTTCCTGTGGTACCTTACTACCATACCAATCACAGTTCCCATGGCACCATACTACCATACCAGTCACAGTTCCCATGGTACCATACTACCATGGCAGTCACAGTTCCCAAGGTACCATACTACCATACCAATCACAGTTCCTATGGTACCATACTACCATACCAATCACAGTTTCCATGGTAGCATACTAGCATACTACAGCATACCAATCACAGTTCCTATGGTACCATACCACCATACTAATCACAGTTCCCGTGGTAGCAAACTACCATACCAGTCACAGTTCCCATGGCACCTTAACTACCATACCAATCACAGTTCCTATGGCATTATACTACCATGCCAGTCACAGTTCCTATGGTACCATACTACCATACCAATCACAGTTCCTATGGTACCATACTACCATTCCAATCACAGTTCCAAAGGTACCATACTACTATACCAATCACAGTTCCTATGGTATCATACTACAATACCAGTAACAGTTCCTATGGTACCATAAAAAGGCCAATCACAGTTTCTATGGTACCATACTACCATACCAATTACAGTTCCTAAGGTACCATACTACCACGCCAATCACAGCTCCATTGGTATATTATGATATCAACGACAGCTCCCATGTTACCATACTACCATATGTATCTCAGTTCCCATGATAGCATACTAGCATACCAATCACAGTTCCCATGGTACCATAATACCACAGCTATCACAGTTCCTATAGTACCATACTATCCCACCAACCATAGCTCCCATGGTACCATACTACCATACCAATCACAGTTTCTGTGGTGCCATACTAATGCCAATCACAGTTCCCATGGTAGCATACTACCATGCAAAATCACAGTTCCCATGTTAGCATATTATCATACCAATCACAGTTCCTATGGTACCATATTACCATATCAATCACAGTTCCTATGGTACCATAAATAGGCCAGTCACAATTCCTATGGTACCACACTACCATACCAATCACAGTGCCTGTGGTACCATACTACCATGCCAATCGCAGCTCCCATGGCACCATACTACCTTACCAATCACAGTTTCTATGGTACCACACTACCACACCAATCACAGCTCCATTGATATGATATTACCATACCACTGACAGCTCCCATGATACCATACTATCAAATGTATCTCAGTTCCCATGATACCATACTACCATGCCAATCACAGTTCCCATGGTACCATACTACAATGCCAATCACAGTGCCTATGGTACCATACTACCATGCCATTCACAGTGCCTATGGTACCATACTAATACATTCATAATTCCTATGGTACCATACTACTTTGCGCAAGTCGCAGTTCCTGTAGTACCATACTACCATGCTAATAATAGTCCCCATGGCACCATGCTATCACAGCACTCACAGCCCCCATGGTATCATACTACCATACCATTCGCAGTGCCTGTGGTACCATTCTAAAGCCAGTCACGGCTCCTATGGTACCACACTACCATGCAAGTTACAGTTCCAGTGGCACCATACTACCATGCCAATAACAGTCCCCATGGTACAATATTATCATAGCAATCACAGTTCCCATGGTACCATACTACCCAATCACAGCTCCTGTGTTACCATACCACCATACCAAATTATAGTATTATATGGTACGATACTACCATGACAGTCATAGCTCCCCTGGTACTATACTAATGCGAGTCACCGTTCCCATTGTACCATACTACCATGTCAGTCACACCTCCCATGGTACCAGACTACCATGCCAATCACAACTACCTATCACCGTTCCCATGGTACCATACTTCCATGCCAGTCACAGCTCCCATGGTACCATATTACAATGCCATTCACAGTTCCCATGGTATCCTACGAGTCACAGCTTCCATGGTACCATACTACTATGCCAATGACACTACTTTACATTGTACTGCACTGCCAACTGAAACACAGCTGGTGCAATACAGATAACCAAAATACAGTTTTTTGTGGCCCTTACAGTTAAGGCATTCCCAGCTGTCATTTTTCATCAGTTTATTCAGGCTTCATTTAGTCTCTGCAGAGAGTTGAGGCAATGCTGGCAGCTGATGGGTAAACTATTACCTGTAGTTCTGGAGGATATACTCCATGACTAGAAAGCACCATTATCTGCTGCTGCAAGTACCAACTGTTGATCTATTGCTGTTCCGCGTCCCTTCTAAAGCTGGCTCAAAGCCAGCAGTTCAGTCATGTTAACATTCCAGAAAACAAAACAAGCAGCGTTTGTCTGATACTACATTACGTACATGTTCAGGTTTATAGTGCTCAATACTGCCTTCCTCTCTGGCTGTTCAATTTTAATGGTCTGATGTCTCAATAAACTTAGTACACATTTGGTTAAATAGATGTTTGACTTTCTTGTTCAGAAGATGAGATTATTGTTTGTGATGTGGCCCATTCAGCTGACCTGCTGGTGTGAATTCCACAGCTATTGTCACAGTGAAGCCTTCCTGGAATCTGTGCATGCTTGAGTTGATAAGGAAATAAGTCTCGGTAATTGATGTAAGATGATACAATGCTAATTCCATTGTTTTGTCAACAGAAAATGTAAAGTAAGCTTGTGTGCTGAATTTTTGAGGTGTCTTCTAATGGATATGGTTGGTAGGACACCCTGTTGAATTCTCATTCTGTCAGACTATTTGGGAGATTGGGCTATAATGGGAAGCAAAGTGAGATGTTTCGCTTGCAAACAGAATCATGTTTGTTAAATGTGTAACTGTACTGCAAGTGCTATAGTGAGTGTGAATGTGGAAATAGAAAGGCACACACTTTCTTTGCAGATTAAATACCAGTTTAGCTGAATATTAATAGTCATAGCTGCCGGCCCGGTGGTGCTGAGGGCTGAGGTGCTGTACACCACACCTCACGCCACGCTGACAACCCGGGGTGTCGGTGGGTCGGCCTGGGGGAGAGGAAGAGGAAGATCCTCCTTGGGGAGGTGGGGAAGGATGACTGCTGAGCTACCGGCTCCTGGTGGTGGGGGCTGGTGCTAGCTTGGGGGGGGGTCATACAGTGGGTCGACACAGGCAGAAGTTGGACCTGCAGCACGCAGAAGCGTGCGCTGCTGTGTCCCTGACATCACTGCACACCTGCAACATGGGGGGATCACAGGGGAAAAACAATCCTCCGGTGTGCATGTGAAGGCTGGTTTTGGCACCGCTGCAGTGAACACACTTAAGTTAGCTTCCCCTGACCCCAGCATCCAGGTCTTCCGCAGTCAGCGGGATGAGTACCCACTATGAACTGGCCTGGTGAGTAGGGCAAAGGGGTTAGAGCTCTGACCTCAGCCGGTGTGAAGCTGAGGAGACCATGCTGGATGGGCGGACCATAGGTACACCCCCCACAGCCGAGGAGGTAGCACAAATAAATAAGCTAAAAAAAAAAAAAATTCATAGCTACTACAATAATTGGCAGCTGAAGATGCTAAGAAAAATCTACGGAAAGGGTGACTGTCCAGCAGAGGTCTTAGCCAGCTGTGAGCCAGTTTCTCTCCACAGACTTCAGTAGCCACAATGAGCTTACAAGGGAATGACCTTTGCCTCATGAATGTCTTTTGAACCCGATAAAGCTGTTATGCAGTTTATTCTTTAATGTTTGCTGCTTCGTGTGACCAAAATGAGCTGAGACAGACTGTTTCCTTGGAGACACAGGTGCGGTTTTGTGGGTACCTTATTCCACCTGTGGCACACAGGTTCCCAGTAAGTTATCTGCCGTACAAACTTATTCTGCCTAAATATTCTAAATCCTCAACATTGAATCTGCTATTCAGTGAGTCAATTGCTGATGATTGTCCTGCAGGAGGCCACTGCTAACCATAAGAGAGCCTCTTGTGAATGATTTGAAAAGTGGAATGGCACACACTGCGAAAAGAGCTAAAATATATTTTTAAGTACTGTTTTTAAATAATTATTTTATACATATGAGCACTAAGTACTACTCAGGATGGTCACAGTGTCTCGTCATGCATCCTCAGGGTGATGAAAGCCCATTCAACTCACAGTTCTCTCACCCTAAGAACACGCGCAGAGACACTCAAGGTTTCATCTCTGGTTCGTGGTCCTCTCACATATACTGTATGACAGGCCTGTAACTGACATCCCTCTGAGCACATACATGTGCAATAAATGTGTATAAGGGAGCCTCTTGTGCAAGATTCGAAAAAGCGAACTGTGTGCCTGGCAATATAATGTGGAGATGAAGAGCAGACAGTGGGCAAGCACTGTTCTATAAAGCTGCTCTAGCCCAACATTTCTCTGCTGTATGTTATGTACTGTGATGTTTTTTTCTTTCCTTGCAGACTCCAAAACCATGCAACAGTAACATGATCCCACCACCGCTCCACAGTGCACATTATGCTGGTCTTCTCCTGCTTGCAGATTACAGAGCCGTGCAAAGGAAACTCGATCACGTCACTGCTCCCCAATGCAAAAGTAACTCAATCACACCATCGCTACTCAGTGCAAACGTAACTTGATCCCACCATGCTCCCCAGTGCAAAGGTAACTCAATCTCACCAGTGCGCCACAGTGCAAATGTAACTCAATCCCACCACCGCTCCCCAATGCAAAGATGGTTCAATCACACCATCGCTACCCAGTGCACAGGTAATTCGATCCTACCGCCGCTCCCCAATGCAAAGGTAATTCGATCCCACTACTGCTCCCCAGTGCAAAGGTAACTCGATCCCACCACCGCTCCCTAGTGAAAAGGTAACTCGATCTCACCACTGCTCTCCAGTGCAAAGGTAACTCAATCCCACCACTGATCGTCAGTGCAAAGGTTCCTCGATCCCACCCCCGCTGTCCAGTGCAAAGCTAACTCAAGTCCACCACCGCTCCCCAGTGCTTGATCTGACTACTGCTCCCCAGTGCAAAGGTAAGTCAATCCCACCATCGCTCCCCAGTGCTTGATCCCACTACCTCTCCCCAGTGCCCACCACTGCTCCCCAGTGCAAAGGTAACTCAGTCCCACTACCCCTCCCCAGTGCAAAGGTAGCTCGATCCCACCACCACTCCATCGTGCAAAGGTAGCTTGATCCCACCACCACTCCATCGTGCAAAGGGAACTCGATCCCACCAGCGCTCCCCAGTGCAAAGGTAACTCAATCCCACCAGCACTCCCCAGTGCAAAGGTAACTCAATTCCACCACTGCTCTCCAGTACAAAGGTAACTCGATCTTACCCCCCCTGTCCAGTGCAAAGCTAACTTGATCCCACCACCATTCCCCAGTGCAACGCTAACTCGATCCCACCACCGCTCCCCAGTGCAAAGCTAAATTGATCCCACCACTGCTCCCCAGTGCAAAGGTAACTCGATCCCACTACTGCTCCCCAGTGCAAAGATAACTTAATCCCACCACTGCTCTCCAGTACAAAGGTAACTTGATCCCACCCCCGCTGTCCAGTGCAAAGCTAACTTGATCCCACCGCCGCTCCTCAATGCAAAGCTAACTCAATCCCACCACTGCTCCCCACTGCAAAGCTAACTTGATCTCACCACTGTTTCCCAGTGCAAAGGTAACTCGATCCCACCACCGCCTCCCAGTGCAAAGCTAACTTGATCCCACTGCCGCTCCCCAGTGCAAAGGTAACTCAATCTCACCACTGCTCTCCAGTACAAAGGTAACTCGATCCCACCAACCACTCCAGTGCAAAACGAACTTGGTCCCATAACCACCACTCTCCAGTGCAAAGGTAACTCAATCCCACCACCACTCACCAATGCAAAGGTAACTCAATCCCGCCCCCACTCTCCACTGCAAAGGTAACATGATCCCACCACTGTTCCCCAGTGCAAAGGTAACTCGATCCCACCACCTCTCCCCAGTGCAAAGGTAACATGATCCCACCACTGTTCCCCAGTGCAAAGGTAACTCGATCCCACCACCGCTCCCCAGTGCTTGATCCGACTACCACTCCCCAGTGCAAAGGTAAGTCACTCCCACCACCGTTCCCCAGTGCTTGATCCAACCGCCTCTCCCCAGTGCAAAGGTAACTCAATCCCACCAGCGCTCCCCAGTGCAAAGGTAACTCAGTCCCACTACCCCTCCCCAGTGCAAAGGTAGCTTGATCCCACCACCGCTCCATCGTGCAAAGGGAACTTGATCCCACCACCACTCCCCAGTGCAAAGGGAACTCGATCAGACCACCGCTCTACAGTGCAAAGGTAACTTGATCCCACCATTGTTCCCCAGTGCAAAGGTAACTTAATCCCACCACCACTCCAGCGTGCAGAGGTAACTTGATCCCACCACCGTTCCCCAGTGCAAAGGTAACTTGGTCCCACCACTGCTCCCCAGTGCAAAAGTAACTTGATCCCACCACTGCTCCCCAGTGCAAAGGTAACTCAATCCCACCACCGCTCCCCAGTGCTTGATCCCACCATCTCTCCACAGTGCAAAGGTAACTCAATCCCACCACCACTCACCAGTGCAAAGGTAACTCGATCCCACCACCACTCCCCATTGCAAAGGTAACTTGATCCCACTACCCCTCCCCAGTGCAAAGATAACTCAATCTCACCACTGCTACCCAGTGCAAAGGTAACTCGATCCCACCACTGCTCCCCACTGCAAAGGAAACTCTGTCTCACCACCGCTACCCAGTGCAAAGGTAACTTAATCCCACCACCACTCCCCATTGCAAAGGTAACTTGATCCCACTACCCCTCCCCAGTGCAATGGTAACTCGATCCCACCACTGCTTCCCAGTGCAAAGGTAACTCGATCCCACCCCTACTCCCCAGTGCAAAGGTAACTCAATCCCACCTCCACTCTCCAGTGCACAGGAAACTCGATCCCACCACCACTCCCCACTGCAAAGGTAACTTGATCCCACTACCCCTCCCCAGTGCAAAGGTAACTCGATCTCACCACTGCTACCCAGTGCAAAGGTAACTTAATCCCATCACCACTCCCCAGTGCAAAGGCAACTTGATCCCACCACCGCTACTCAGTGCAAAGGCAACTCGATCAAACCATCGCTTCCCAGTGCAAAGGTAACTCGATCCCACCCCCACTCCCCAGTGCAAAGGTAACTCGATCCCTCCCCCACTCTCCAGTGCAAAGGTAACGCGATCCCACCACCACTCCCCAGTGCAAAGGTAACTCGATCCCTCCACTGCTCCACAGTGCAAAGTTAACTTATCCCACCACCGCTCCTCAGTGTAACGGCAACTTGATCAAACCACTGCTTCCCTGTGCAAAGGTAACTCGATCCCACCTCTCGATCCCACCACCGCTTCCCAATGCAGAGGTAACTCGATCACACCCCCACTCCCCAGTGCAAAGGTAACTCGATCCCACCACCCCACAACAGTGCAAAGGTAACCCGATCCCACCACTGCTCCCCAGTGCAAAGGTAACTCGATCCCACCACCACTCCCCAGTGCAAAGTAACTTGATCCCACCACTGCTCCACAGTCCAAACGTAACTCGATCCCACCACCGCTCCCAGTGCAAAGGTAACTCAATCCCACCAATGCTCCTCAGTGCAAAGGTAACTCAATCCCACCACCACTCCCCAGTGCAAAGGTAACCCGATCCCACCACCACTCCCCAGTGCAAAGGTAACTCGATCCCTCCACTGCTCCACAGTGCAAAGTTAACTTATCCCACCACCGCTCCTCAGTGTATCGGCAACTTGATCAAACCACTGCTTCCCTGTGCAAAGGTAACTCGATCCCACCTCTCGATCCCACCACCGCTTCCCAATGCAGAGGTAACTCGATCACACCCCACTCCCCAGTGCAAAGGTAACCGATCCCACCACCCCACAACAGTGCAAAGGTAACTCGATCCCACCACTGCTCCCAGTGCAAAGGTAACTCGATCCCACCACCACTCCCCAGTGCAAAAGTCTTGATCCCACCACTGCTCCCACAGTCCAAACGTAACTCGATCCCACCACCGCTCCCAGTGCAAAGGTAACTCAATCCCACCAATGCTCCTCAGTGCAAAGGTAACTCAATCCCACCACCACTCCCCAGTGCAAAGGTAACCCGATCCCACCACCACTCCCCAGTGCAAAGGCAACTCGATCCCAATACTGCTCCCCAGTGCAAAGGTAACTCAATCCCACCACTGCTCCACAGTCCAAACGTAACTCGATCCCACCACCGCTCCCAGTGCAAAGGTAACTCAATGCCACCACTGCTCCACAGTGCAAAGATAACTCAGTCCCAACCCTGTTCTCCAGTGTAAAGGTAACTCGATCACACCTCTGCTCCACAGTGCAAAGGTAACTCAATCCCACCTCTGCTCCCCAGTGCAAAGGTAACTCGATCCCATCACTGCTCCCCATTTATTTATTTATTTATTCAGATTATGATAACCGGGTAAGCTCACTGCAATCAGAGGTCCCTCTTTCAGGAGTGACCCAGATTAGTTACAGACAATAATTACATATACTGACAGAAGTACACAGTAGTATATACATTGGTAGGAGTACACACGAGCTGGAGCATACGTTAGATAGGGTATAGAGTACATTACAGAGCATGTCAGTTACATACACATACTAACATAGCAAATTAAATCAGACATATGACATCTTGACCAACAATGCTTTAGGGAAGAGGTGGTAACAGCAATATGCAGGATATATTGCCACCCTGTAGGCTGACTGCCATGAGACAAGCAAGCTTCAGCCACCAAGACTAAGTCCCGGGCTAGCGGTTACAGCCACAGAGATGAAGCTCTAGCAGGTATACTTTCAGGCCCAACTTAAAACCCTGAACAGTACAACAATTAGCCAAGTCAATAGGGAAAATGTAAGGGTACCTTGATCTCACCACTGCTCCCCAGTGCAAAGGTAACATGATTCCACCACCACTCCACAGTGCGCACTGTGCTTGTCTTCTACTGCTAGTGATTACTGGAATTTGCATATAGATTGCCAAGGCTGTCTGAGTCAGACTGTTATGTATAAATTTAATATTAACAAGTAATAAAACCAGGACAAGGCCATCAAAGGGGAACAGCGACAGCTTAGGCCTTTACTGCATGAAGAGCAAAGTGAGAAATTTTGGCAATGGAAGTTAATTGTTAGAGAACTGAGTGCCAGGTAAGCCCAGTTCAAATCAGTTTAGCCACTGAGTCAGTGTGTAATCCACAGCAAGTCACTTAGAAAAATTGATGAACAAACTGTGTCAGATGGAAATGAAGACTAGTCTGAAACGTAGACTTCATTTATCTAAAGCAGTGATAACAATACACTGAGTGTTCATATGACTAATGGTGGCATACACCTTGGGGTAACAATGATGTCATAGCCACAGCCACTTATAAACAATATAAAACATTCTTACATACCAACTATTAAATACGACTGGACAAAATACATCCAATCCATTCTTGGTTGTTGTTCTTAGGGTGCCAAATGAGGAACTCTGAACAAGGATTATACCCCCTACATTAAATCTTACTTTGGAAAAATGTTATATCCTTCCTGATAACATAAGATGGGTCCAGGACTATAACAGGGATCTGAGCAAGTCCTTGATCAGTGAGACCCTGGCAGGTGTGGTACAATCTCTTGCGATCACACAGCCCTATATCATTGGGCTAATCATATCTCTAGACTCACTACACTCTCCTTCAGAAATTTAAAAATGAGTTTGGTAAGCATATTCAACAGTCTCAGCACCGCCAGTATGCAACTCATCGCTTTGCATATAGTATAGTATAGAAACATAGAAACATAGAATTTGACGGCAGATAAGGACCGCTTGGCCCACCCAGTCTGCCCACTTCCCTGCCTACTGGATAAGCTGCAGATCCTAGTTAACCAGCAGCCTA
Source organism: Neoceratodus forsteri (assembly GCA_016271365.2). NCBI lineage: Eukaryota > Metazoa > Chordata > Ceratodontiformes > Ceratodontidae > Neoceratodus > Neoceratodus forsteri. The sequence continues at coordinate 98,293,440 of JADMNL010000034.1, read as the reverse complement.
CTTCTTCCTACCCCCATCCCCTAGAATTGCCTCATGACTGTCCCATGCATGCTTGAATTCCACCACTGTTTTTGACTCCACGACCTCCTCCAGAAGCCTGCCTCCATGCATCCACAACCTCTGTGAAAAATACTCCTTTAAATTACCTCTGAGCCGCCCCTCTATCTAATTGTGCCCTCTTGTTCTTGCACACCTTTTTTTGAAGATGCTACCCTCTTGGACTTTGTTGATTCCTTGAGGTACTTGAAAGTTTCTATCATGCCCCCTCTCCTCCTTTCCTCGAGGCTATACATATTAAGTTCCTTTAGTCTCTCTTCATATGTCTTCTGGTGCAGACCCTGCACCATTTTAGTTGCCTCCTCTGGACAGCTTCCATCCTGTCTATGTCTTTTCGAAGACTGGGTCTCCAGAACTGCCGCAGTACTCAGATGAGGTCTGACCAGCTGTCTGTACAGAGGATAATAACTTCCTGTTTTCTACTGGTGATGCCTCTCCTATGCATCCCAATATCCCCAGCCTCATTGCTGCCCTCTCACATTGCTTGCCCACCTTTAGGTCATCTGATATGACTACCCCCAGGTCCCTTTCCATTTTGTTGTTGTTAGTATCTCACCCCCACTGTGTACTCTTCCCCTGGGTTTTTGTTTCCCAGGTGCATTACCTTGCACTTCTTAGCATTGAATCTAAGCTGCCATACATTTGACCATTCCTCTAACATTGCAAAGTCCCTTTTCATCCTTTCCACCCCACCTTGTGCATCAACTCTGTTGCAGAACTGTGTGTCATCTGCAAAGAGACATACTTTTCCTTCCAGTCCCTCTGCAATGTCGCTTATAAAGACATTGAAGAGGACTGGTCCTAATACTGAACCCTGCCTTACCCCACTAGTAACCCCCCTTTCATCAGAGTGGACTCCATTTACTATTACTCTCTGTGTCCTATTTTCCAGCCAATTTTTTACCCAGGCTGTCATCTTGGGACCCACTCCCAGGCTAGTTAACTTGTATATTAATCTTTTGTGTGGGACTGTGTCAAATGCCTTGCTGAAGTCTAGGTAGGCCATGTCCACAGCCCCTCCCTGGTCTACTACTTTGGTCACCCAGTCAAAGAAATCTATCAGATTTGTCTGGCATGACCTTCCTGCTGTGAATCCATGCTGCCTTGGGTCCTGTGCCCCTCTGGCCTCTAGATACTCGACAGTTCTTTCCTTCAGAAGTGATTCCATCATATTCCCTATCACTGAGGTTAAACTAACAGGTCTGTAGTTTCCTGCTTCTGCCTTGCTCCCACTTTTGTGAAGGAATCACATCTGCCCTCCTCCAGTCCTCGGGTACCACCCATCCTCCCATGATTTGTTAAACAGGGTAGTCAGTTTTGTCACTAATTCTACCCTTAGTTCTTTTAGAATTCTGGGATGAATCCCATCAGGCCCCATTGCTTTGTCCACCTTCAGTTTTAAGAGTTCTTTCAGAACCCTTTCTTCTGTAAATGGGCTGGTATCAACTTCTGTATCCAGTGTGTTTCTACTGTTTGTTCAGGTACCCCCCTTTGTAAATACTGAGCAAAAATATTTGTTTAGTATCTCTGCCTTTCACAGTCTCCCTCTGCCCACCCTCCCCCTTATTAAGCCTCACTATCCCTCCCTTGGTCTTCCTTCGCTCCTGATGTACCTAGAAACATAGAAACATAGAAGTTTGACAGATAAGGACCGTAAGGCCCATCCAGTCTGCCCATTTCTTTTCTACCTTATAAATGTGCCATCGGCCTTTGCTCTGTCAGTGACCTATCTATTCATAGTCATTTGTATTGCTCCCTTATGCCTATCCCATGCCTGTTTGAAGCCCTGCACTGTATTCATAGCCACCACTTCTTGGTAAGCCATTCCATGCATCTACCACCCTTTCTGTGAAAAAGATTTCCTCACATTCCCCTTAATCGGCCTCCTCTAATCTCATGCTGTGTCCTCTTGTCCTGCTATTTTTCTTATATTTAAACATGTTAGACTCTTTCACCTTGTTTATGCCCTTAAGGTGTTTAAATGTCTCGATCATATCACCTCTCTCCCTCCTTTGCTCAAGGGTATACATATTGAGCTCCGTTAATCTGTCCTCATATGTCTTCTGATGCAGTCCCTGCACCATTTTGGTTGCCCTTCTCTGGACTGCCTCAATTTGATTAATATCCTCGTGAAGGTGTGGCCTCCAATACTGCGCCAGTACTCCAGATGGGGCCTAACCAATGTCTTGTACAGAGGGATTACCTCCCTCTTACGACTTGTGATACCCCTACTAATACACCCTAACACCCCCTAGCCTTACCTACTGCTTTAGAGGTCTGCTTGATGATTTTAGGTCATCAGTGATGATGATGCCCAAGTCTCTTTCTTCCTTTGTGACTGCTAGCAACTCCTCCCAGCCTATAAGTGGCTTCAGGGTTTCTCTTCCCTATGTGCATGATTTTGCACTTCTTTGCATTAAATCCCAGTTGCCACTCTTCTGACCATTCTGCTAGTTTATCCAGATCTCTTCTCATTCTGCCCACACCATCTGGATCATCTACTCTGTTGCAGATCTTGGTGTCATCTGCAAAGAGACAAGCCTTACCCTCTAGTCCATCTGCAGGTCACTAATGAAGATGTTGAATAGGACTGGCCCCAGGACTGATCCCTGAGGTACCCACTTGTGACTTGCATCTCTTCTGACTGTATACCATTTACTACCACTCTCTGTTTTCTGCCAGTCAACCAGTTTGCCACCCAGTTGACCAACTTCTGACCACCCGAGCCTACCTAAGCTTGTTTATCAATCTTCTTAATGGAACAGTGTCAAAGCTTTGCTGAAGTCAAGGTAGGCGACATCAACTGCTCCCCTTGGTCCACCACTCTGGTTACCCAGTCAAAGAAATCTATGAGATTAGTTTGACAGGACCTTCCTTTGTAAACCCATGCTGTCTTGGATCCTGTGCCCTATGGATTCCAGGTGTTGCACTATCCTTTCCTTAAGGGAGTGCCTCCATAATCTTGCCCACTACTGAGGTAAGACTGACGGTCTGTGGTCCCCGCCTCCTCCCTGCTACCACTCTTGTGGGTGGGATCACATGAGCCCTTCTCCAGTCTTCTGGGACCTCTCCTGTGCTCAGAGACTCACTAAACAATTCTGCTAATGGCTCTGCTAGTTCCTCCTTTAGCTCCTTAAGTACCCTGGGATGTATGCCATCAGGTCCCATTGCCTTATCCACCCTGAGCTTAGCAAGCTCTTGTAGGACCCTTTCTTTTGTGAAGGAGTAGTGCTCACCTCCCTCCCCACTGTGTCCATGATGCTGAGCTGTGGGCCCTGCCTACCTTCTCTTCAGTAAACACTGAGCAAAGTATCTATTTAGGATAGATGCCTTTACAGGGTCCTCCTCCTCACATGCTCCCTTTTCTCCATTAAGCAGCAATACCCCTCTGGACTTTCTCCTTTCACTGATGTATCTATAGAAAGTCTTGTCACCTTCTTTTACTGTTAGTACTAGTGTTTCCTCAGTTTGGGACTTTGCCTGCCTTACTGCCTTACCTGCTTCCCTTAGGGCAGTTTGGTATGCCTCCCTATCTTCATCCGCTGTGTCCCTTATATTTTCTGAAGGCCAGCCTTTTGGCTCTGACCTTTTCTGCTACTGTATTTGAGAACCAAAGTGGTTTCCGTCTTCTTTTGCACTTCGCTTGTCTAACACAATGGGATGTTGCTTCAAGTATTGTGTCCTAATGCTTGCCCACTTTGCCTGTACCTTCTCACCTGTGTTTCTTTTGCCAGGGCTAGCTTAACTCTGTTGGCCATCTTATCAAAGTCAGCTCCTCTGAAGTCCCATATTTTTGCCTTGGAATGGGATGATTTAGATGTAGTAGCCAAATTGAACCATACCATGTGATGGTCACTGGCCCCCAGGTGACCTTCTACCTGGAGATCTGTGATCCCTTCTTTGTTAGTCAGTACTAGATCTAGGATAGCCCTGTCTCTTGTGGGTTGCTGTACCAGTTGTTTGAGGCCCTCCCTGCAGGAATCCACTATGAGTCTAGTTCTGGCAGATGTTCCTGCTGGTATTGACCAATCTGTATCTGGCATGTTGAAGTCTCCCATTATCAGAACCTCCCTTTAGCTGTCATGTTTTGTATATCTTCTAACAGTAATGTGTCTATGTCCTCCTCTGGTCTGGGGCCTGTAGACAACCCCAGTTCTTATGGCTGTCCCATTTCCTGTTTCCAGGGTGACCCACAGTTCTTCTGGCTCCTTATGTGTATTCTGAATTTCTGTAGCTTTGATATTTTCATTAACATACAGGGCCCTCCTCCCCCTTTTGCACCTCGGTCTCTTCTGAACAATACATAGCCAGGTACTGAAGTCTCCCAAGTGTGGTTACTGGTAAACCACGTCTCACTAATTGCTACTATGTCCAGTTTAGCCTCTGACATTATGCCTGCAGGTCTGGGATCTTATTTCCCAGGCTGTGAGCATTGTGTACATGATTTTCCATTAGCAGATTTTGAAGTGTTAGTTGTTGGGTGAAGTTTGGCATTACCCTGTGCATAGTATGGGGAGACAAACCTTTTTCTTACCTGGTGATGCAAATGAATGGCAAACAAGCTGAATTCCTGTTTGACCACTAGCTGAGGGGAGGGTGTTCTTCCCATTCGACGATTAGGGTGCAGCACCCTCTCCCATTTGCTAGTTTAAATATTCTGCAAAGACGCCAAATCCTGCCCCAATGCACTGACTCCTCTTTAGTCAGATGCAGTCCATCAAATTTAAAGAACTTTCGCTCCCAGAACTGTTGCCAGTTCCTACAAATCTGTGTCCTTTTCCTGGCACCAGTCCTTGAGCCACGTGTTTAGCTCCCCTATCTCCGCTTCTCTGACCTTCCGTCCATCTGCTCCCTTCTCCCAGACTGGCAGGATCTCAGAGAAGGAGATGCCGGACGAAATAGATGATAGTTTGTCACCCAGCCTAGTCAGGTGTTCCTTGGTCTCCACAACTGACCGGCTGGCGAGATCATTAGTCCCTATGTGTACTAGGACATCAATGTTTTCTCCTGCTTTGTGAACAATTTTAGCAATGCGGTCAGTGTCTCTCCATGCTGATGTACCTGGGAGACATCTGACCATCACCCCTGGCTGGAGATGGGTATCAACTCCCCGAATCATGGAGTCTCCTATGACCTATAAAAGGTTTTATCCCCCTTCTTAACTGAGTTGGCTATCTTTTCCTCGGTTTGGGCCTTTGCTGTTCTGACTGCCTTCCCAGCTTCCTTTTACTTTAACTGATACAGTTCTCTGTCCTGCTCCGTCTGTGATTCCTTGTACTTCCTGAAAGCTTTCTTTTTCTCTTGAACCTTCACTGTCACTTCCTTTGAGAACCATAGTGGTTTCTTACATCGTTTAGTTTTGTTTATTTGCTTCACACAAAGGCTTGTTGCCTCTGTGATGGCAGTTTTTATCATTCCCCATTGTTCTTCCACCCCTCCTTCCTGCCCATTTGCTAGTGCATTCCTTAGGCACTTACCCATTTTGGCAAAGTCAGCCCTCCTAAAATCCAGTACCTTTGCCTTTGTATGGCTTGACTCTATTGCTGTGTTTATTGTGAACCATACTGTTCGATGGTCGCTAGTTCCCAGATGGCTACCCACTTCTACATCTGTGATCCTCTCTTCATCTCCATTTGAGAGAACCAGGTCTAAGATTGCTCCCTCTCGAGTGGGCTATGTATCTTGAGTATGTTGAGAACTCGCATGTACCCTCACCCCCAAAAATGGGAAGCTGACCTGCACTCTTGAGATTCAAGATGAAGCCTGGAGCAGGTATTGGCAGATGGCCTATAAAAGTTGCAGGGAAGTACAGGGTCACAATATGCAATATAAAATCGTACATCGTTGGTATAGAACCCTGGCTGCCCTGCACTTAATGACTCTCCTGTCACAAAATGTGTATCCTTTTGGGTTGCACAAAACTTTTAGATTTCTGGCATGGGGTGCAGCAACTTTGCGAATAAGCTATGGAAAAATCCCTCCAACGGTGCTCAGAATTTTTTTATCCTTGAAGACAACAGCAGAGTAAAAGGGTGTCCCCAAAACAGTAAAATGGTTGCAGGGAGCACAGCATCTCATACTCTCAAGATGGAGTCAACCACAGCCCCAGCATGAGACACCGGGATCAAGAACATGGCAAAACTGGCAGCTAATGAGTGACTTACCTACTTTGCAATGAACCAGCTAGAGATAGTTAATCAGATCTGAGAACCCTTTCTCAGAATACCCCCTCTTAAAGAGTACCTTTCCTGCTCTTTTTGCAATTGCCCAATAGAAAAAAAAAAACAGGAAGGACCCTTACCTGCCCCTAATCCCACTGGTGCCACACTTTTATTTATAGATGCCCCAGTTTTGGAAGGAAAGGGATCATATTTTGTCTCCATGGAGCCGAGCCACCAATTCCTTCCACTTCCTCATACTGAGAGCCACCCTCGTGTTTCGACATTTTGTGATGTCATTATGCGGAGAGCACAGGGGCACACTCCATAGACATCAATGGGGCCATTTTTTTAAGTCCATTTATGATATTTTAGATGACCATTAATTGGAACAAATCAAGACCACTGCTGAACATCACCATCCAATTAAGAGTAATTCAGTGGTTTTAATATGACATTTGGAAAAGGTACCACTCCTCATGATGAACACTGAGATTGTATGTGTGGGGAGATCCAGGCCAGTCATCTCATGTGACCTCTGGCAGGGTAGTGGTGGAGGTCACTGGTTCTGTTTACTAAAGTAATAAAAACCACAGGAATTAGCAGGTATCCTTCTCAGTGAGAACCACGGTGGTGTTCCAGCTGCATATATGAGTGACAGAACCGACTAATTCGGGGGGTAACTTAATAGAAGAGAATACAGTTCATTGATAAAGATCAATACTTGACTCTTCAGTCAATCAGGCATCAAAGCTGTGCTGTTTCTTGCAGTAATGAGTCGCTAAACAACAATTGCAGAGATGCATGACGGGTACCAAGCCCTCTTCTGAGGTCACCATCAACTATGTAAATTTCACAGTTTATAATGTAAGAGTGGTCTGTGGAAACCAGTTACTGTCAAATGTACTAACTAGTGTCCTTCCATGACACAAACCTGTTTCCTTTCCTCACCGTCACTCGCTCTGCACACCTGGGTTAGTTTCCTCAGGCTGGTGCAACAGTTCGGTTCTGCCCTGTTTATGGTATCACAGTCACCTCTATAAGGTTAATGTGGTCTGGGTGTGCTGAATACTGACCTTTCTGAATAATTATTCTGATTACTGCATTTACATGAAAATGGGCTTTTTTCAGGCAGCTGGTCAAAGAAGCTACTAAGGACAGGGCAGTTTTGGACCTGGTGCTTACAAACAGGGACAGAGTTGCAGACGTTACAGTAGGCAGTTCCTTGGGTATCAGTGACCAACGTACAGTGTTGTTTAACATTACAACAGGAACACAGGCTAACTACATGAGGATGAGGGTCCTGTGCTTCAGGAGGGCAGATTTTAAAGAAATGGGGAACTGCCTCAGAAACTGCCTGGGGAGGGGGGTTGCCAGGGAGGGGTGTAGGCACAGTGGGCAAAAATAAGGGAGGGTAGAACTAAAGCAGTTAACCTCTATGTGTAAAAAGTGAGTAAGTTCAGAAAAAAAAGACTGCTGTGGTTCTCTAAGGAAGTGGCAAAGGTGGTGAAGGAAAAAATGGCTGCATTCAGGAGGTATTTGGAAATACAGAGGGAGGACAGAAAGGCATATGGAGTAAAGCAGAAGGAAGCAGGCAAGGCAGTAAGTGGAGCAAAGGTGCAGACAGAGGACAGAACGGACAAAGGGGTCACTAAGGGGATAAGACTTTCTTCAAATGGTTCCAGGTGGTCAGGGCGCCGGCAAGTAGAGCATCAGAAGGAGGTCGCCGGCAGGCACAGCGCTGTGCCACAAAGCCACAGGGGACCAGGAGTTCCAACAAATACAGCAAAGCTGGGCAGTGCCACACACTGCACACCCACCCACCTAAAGCTAACAGAGTAGCAGGAGGCACAGCAACACTGAGGAGTACCAAGGAGCCCAATGCATCAGTGACAAGGCCCCCCACGGACACAAAGTGCAAGGGACTGGGGTGCCATGCAGAAAACCACATGGCACAGCCGCCATCCCATACACCCAGTGCCACAGTGATGCTGCGCACACCACCAAATGTCCGCACGCAGTAGTGCCAACCACCCTCCCCCGCAGCAGGGAGCCAGGCATGGCTGACAGGCTGACATGTGATGTGGCTGGGACCATGGGGGTGGGGGTGGGCAGGGGCAACATGATGCACAACTGGGAGTAGCAGGCACCTGGACGGGCACCTGCAGGTTCAGCACCAGTTTACTTGGGAAATAACAGGTTCACTGTGGTTTAACTGGACTCTCCAGAAGAGAACATACAGCACCGGCCGAATACCTCAACCACCGAAAGCTTGCTGCACTCACGTACGAAGATTACATCCTGGGCTAAAGGCGCAGCCTCCACCAGGCTCCCTACAAGTGGCTCCAACAGTGTCAGGGAATTCAAGGAGAGACATTCTAGGGCTACATTTCCATCTGTTGCTGCTTCCTGACGTTTGTAAGTGATGACTGGACTCAGTGTAGGTACCTGAAACATGGGGTGCTTTTGCATCCCTCAGATTGATGTACACAGGCACTTCCATGTAAGGTACACCTCCTCTGGCCTATCAGGACTCCTACGTAATTAAGGCACCCTGCCACCATAAGGGGGGGGGGGAGTCAGGGGAAATTGCATTGAGTGTGTTAATGTAACGCCCCTCTGAGTAACAGGTCCCCAGGAACTGTCACATGCCCATGGCACATGGACCCTGCCATGAACTGTCTAATTTTTATCTGTTTCCTTATCATTTCCCCTAATCCTGCTCTTTACCCCTTAGCCCACCCCAGGCAGGGCTGCCATTTGCTGGGGACAGCTGCTTCTTGCCTCTGTCCCCTCCTCTGCAGATATGCGGCTTATCCAAAGTAAACAGTGTCAACACTATATGGGCCTCCGGGGCTGCAAGCTGAAACAGTGCAAACTGACTCTCATAAGGGAAATTGTAGCTTGCCATTGAGTCAGGTGAGCAACTGAGTGGGAGAATGGCAGGGGAGGAATGGGAGGCTCATATTTGGGGGGGGGGCTCTTTTCCGATGCTATGATGCCTAGGGGTCCAATATAGGACCACTCCCTGTCCAGAAACTGACAGACATTGGGGCACAGCCTCACAGTCAGCCCTGAAACTCTGATGGTGGCTATTACCCCCAGGTCTGAATATAGCTCCCGTGTACTGCCCAAGTGGGTGGGTTGGAACCAAAACCACAGCTCAATGAATACATATGTGCCTAAGTAGCTAGAGAGTAGAGGTTAGCAGAGGAGGTGTTGGAATGACATTGGGGGGGGGGGAGTTACAGCTGCACCAATCTGGGTCTGTGCACAGGTTGTGGCCACTGACAAGAGCAGCACATAGTGATGGGGGATTACTGACTGCTGTGAGGCAAATGCACCTAAACTGCCTTAAGAAATCTGATGGAATATTAGCTACTTTATCACCAGTGCCAGAGTCGTTGTCATGGCCTGCATAGTGAGTCCATTCGCCCTTGTGGTGGCCTTCCCCTGTGCCCATTGGTGGTCCTGCCATGTCGGGTGTGCCTGCCGGAGCTTGACCGCTCCGGGCCTGCGCCACACCACCGATTGGTACTGGGGCTGCCCCAGTCATGCCAATGTGTTCCATCTGGTCACCATGGTTACGGACGCCACTGTGCATGCACCCAAGTTGCGGGCACCGCCACTTCCTGGCGCACTAATTGCCGGTGCCACTTTGTACCACTGGGTGCCGGGCACCCTCCTCCACTGGTGCTCTGCTTGCAGGTGTGCTCTTGTGGTCTATGCCCTTCCTCCGGCACTGTGCTTGCGGTACCCTGATGCCAGCACCCTGACCACCCAGAACCTCTTCAGACACATAAGTGAGAAGAGGAAAGCAAGGGGAGAGATAGTGAGGATTAGAAGGGTGAAGGGAGAAGACTGCACAGAAGAGGATCAAGAAAAAACAGACATCCTGAACAGGTATTCCTGCTCCGTCTTCACAGTGGGGGGGGGGGAGATGGACTGACAGGGAACAGCAGGAATGAGAGTTGGACACAAGTCCATTTTCATAAGAAAGAGTCTAGAAGGGACTTGCAGCTCTGAATGTGGACAGAGTTATGGGACCAGATTGGATACATTCAAGGGATCTAAAGGAACTCAGGGAGGTGCTATCTGCTCCACTGATAGCCTTGTTCAGCACTTCACAGGAAAAAGATGTGGTTCCAGAGGAGTGGAGAAGACCTGATATGGTGCCTTGATCTAAGAGCAGCTGTAGAGAGGAGGCTAGCAACTATAGGCGGTCAGTCTTACTTCTGTGAGGAAATTAATGTAAACACTGCTAAAGGAAAGACTGGTTTAGTATCTTGAATGCAGTGGGTTACAATACTACATGCAGCATGGATACATGGGGGGCGGTTGTTATGCCAAACTAATCTAATGTATTTCTTTTACTAGATGACCAGAGAACTAGATCAGGGGAAGATAGTGGACATGACCTATCAGGACTTCAGGAAGGTCTTCGACACTGTGTCATACAGGAGGCTGATAAAGAAACTGAGCAGCCTGGGGGTGGTATCCAAAGTGGTGAACTGGTTATGGAACAGATTAATGGATAGGAAACAAAGGGTGGTGGTAAACCTGAAAGCAAAAAAAAAGTGTGCACAGTGTAGGTGGTGCTTATGAAGGCTCACAATTAGGTTTCAGACTAGATTCGGGCACTCACCACCAATATAGCAAGGACATCACAGCATAAGATCGCTTGTCATATTTCATTGTAGATACACATTTTGTGCTGGACAGACACCTCATGTCCCCTGATGCATTTCAGACACAGTCCTTTAACGAAGTGACCAGCAGGGTGCCACAGGGTTCAGTACTGGGACTGGTCCTCTTTTTCAGTGTCTTCATATGTGACATTGCTGAGGAACTAGAAGGAAAGGTATGCCTTTTTGCAGAAGATACCAAAATCTGCAAACGGGTAGACTCTCATGAGAAGGAGGAGGACAGAATGAGCAGGGATTCTGGGAAACTTGAGGAGCAGTCTAAAGCATGACAGTTCAGGTTCAATGCCAACAAATGTAAAATTATGCACCCAGGGCACAGAAACTCAGGCACTGAGTATAGGATGGGGAGGAGGTACTGACAGTTACTGGACAGGAAACAGTCCTTGGGGTTATCATATCTGACAACTTCAAGGTGGCAGGGCTGTGTGACAAAGAAGTGGGTAGGGCTAGTATTATGTTGGGTGCATATGGAGTGGTATCTCCCGCAGAAGGAGGCAGGTGGAGTTGCCACTGTATCACTCACTAGTGAGACCCCACCTGGAGTACTGTGTCCAGTTTTGGAGGCTGCACCTCAGAAAAAGACAGGGTAGAGGCAGTCCAGAGGACAGCAATTAAAATAGTGCTGGGGTTACATCAGAAGCTCTAAGAGGAGAGACTGAGGGATCTCAACATGTACACTCTGGAAGAGACTAGGGTGGGACAAATCAGTTTGTGAGCTGGTGGTCAATTTGGCCAACAGCTTTCAACATCTGACAGCCAAAACAATGGGCCCTATGCACTATGATGCAGAGTGGCTATGTGCCGTGTACCCATCCCATGTAACCACTCCACACCCATTACGGCCAGCCATGGAATTCTCCTACGGGGCGTGCAGCACCACCACCAGACTGCACGGAGGGCAACGTGGTTGGGGTGGGCCGGAGGGGGTGGGCCTGCACCCTGCGCCATTCCCAGAGGTGCGGAGTGCTGGGCACAGGGCACACAGTATGCAAGGGTCACCCCTGCTGTAGGGAATGCGCCAACCTGTGAGTCCTCCCACGGCCACCACGAGTAGGGCGGGGCATGTATGCCCCCAACACCATGCTGCCCAGGCCATGGTGGCCGAACGTCAGTCCCAGGCCTGGTCAACCGGGCACACCCCTGCCTCTGGGCTGCCATGCACAGTGTGCCAGGGATCCATTCATGGACCAGGGCGGGCATCCCACTGGATGCGCACCCGGTCCGCGTATCTGTCCTCCGCGCTCCCACGTGCCAGAGCTGCAGACAGATGCACAACAGTGGTTTATACCCCTGAGCACACACACCTGTCTGCAGGTGTGGCCCTTCTTGGGTGGGATACGTGCCTCTGGCGAATACGTCCCAGCGATATGTACACAGGGCCCATTATTTGTAGTGACCTTCCTTTTTAAGGACTCAAAAATCACTTTATAGGTAGGCAGCCAAGTTGGCCAAGAACTTTCAAAATCTGGAAGAAGTGGTGCAGGAGGGAAGTCTCTTTCAAATCAGAAGGAACACCAGGACCAGGGGCATGATATGAAACTTGGGGGGGAGGGGTGTAAAGTAGATGTAAATAAATATTTATTCACTGAAAGGGTGGTAGGTGCCTGGAACCGCTGCCAGCAGAAGTGGTGGGGTTAAAAGCAGTAGGGCCTTCAAGCATGCATGGGACAAACATAGGGGTACATTAGAAAACAGGCAGGGAGGAGTATGGATCACTGGAGACCAGTTAGGGTCTGTGGAGACAGATTAGGCAGGGAACATCAGGGCAGACTGGGTGGGCCAAGCGGTCCTTTTCTACCGAAACATTTAATGTTTCTATGTAACATATATTCTAGTCAGCATTCTGCTTTTACATGTTACTGTGCACTGAATAAGCATGACTTTGGGCATACTGAGTATACTGCTACATGTTACTGTGCATTGAATAAGCATGACTTTGGGCACGCTGAGTATACTGTTACATGTTACTGTGCATTGAATAAGCATGACTTTGGGCATACTGAATATACTGCTACATGTTACTGTGCATTGAATAAGCATGACTTTGGGCACGCTGAGTATACTGTTACATGTTACTGTGCATTGAATAAGCATGACTTTAGGCATACTGAATATACTGCTACATGTTACTGTGCATTGAATAAGCATGACTTTGGGCACGCTGAGTATACTGTTACATGTTACTGTGTATTGAATAAGCATGACTTTGGGCATACTGAGTATACTGCTACATGTTACTGTACATTGAATAAGCATGACTGGGCACGCTGAGTATACTGTTACATGTTACTGTGCATTGAATAAGCATGACTTTGGGCACACTGAGAATACTGTTACATGTTACTGTGCATTGAATAAGCATGACTTTGGGCACGCTGAGTATACTGTTACATGTTACTGTGTATTGAATAAGCATGACTTTGGGCATACTGAGTATACTGCTACATGTTACTGTACATTGAATAAGCATGGCTTTGGGCACGCTGAGTATACGGTTGCATGTTACTGTGTATTGAATAAGCATGATTTTGGGCATACTGAGTATATGGTTGCATGTTACTGCGCATTGAATAAGCATGGCTTTGGGCATGCCGAGTATATGGTTACATGTTACTGTGTACTGAATAAGCATGACTTTGGGCACGCTCAGTATACGGTTACATGTTACTGTGCATTGAATAAGCATGACTTTGGGCATGTTGAGTATATGATTACATGTTACTGTGTATTGAATAAGCATGACTTTGGGCATGTTGAGTATATGGTTACATGTTACTGTGTATTGAATAAGCATGACTTTGGGCATGCTGAGTATACAGTTTTGAAATGACTGGAGGCCTTTCCACACTGCTTACTCCAAATACTGCACTTGCTGAGTTTACACTGTATATCATTCCACAAGTATTCAGAATACTCCTGGAATATCACAGCTGTGTTACTCAAATACTAGTATTCAGAATACTGCCACCATATTTGAAATACTACTGTTTACATGGTTGTAATGTATATTCAGTATGCAGACTGAAATATTGCTGGCCATGTAAACGCACTGTGGTTGACTTTAGTCCGAGTGGAACATTCTTCATTAAGTCACCATGGCTGGCCTTGGTCCGAGTGGAACATTCTTCATTAAGTCACCATGGCTGGCCTTGGTCCGAGTGGAACATTCTTCATTAAGTCACCATGGCTGGCCTTGGTCCGAGTGGAACATTCTTCATTAAGTCACCATGGCTGGCCTTGGTCCGAGTGGAACATTCTTCATTAAGTCACCATGGCTGGTCTTGGTCAGAGTGGAACATTCTTCATTAAGTCACCATGGCTGGTCTTGGTCAGAGTGGAACATTCTTCATTAAGTCACCATGGCAGGTCTTGGTCAGAGTGGAACATTCTTCATTAAGTCACCATGGCTGGCCTTGGTCCGAGTGGAACATTCTTCATTAAGTCACCATGGCTGGCCTTGGTCCAAGTGGAACATTTTTCATTAAGTCACCATGGCAGGCCTTGGTCCAAGTGGAACATTCTTCATTAAGTCACCATGGCTGGCCTTGGTCAGAGTGGAACATTCTTCATTAAGTCACCATGGCTGGTCTTGGTCAGAGTGGAACATTCTTCATTAAGTCACCATGGCTGGTCTTGGTCAGAGTGGAACATTCTCCATTAAGTCACCATGGCTGGTCTTGGTCCGAGTGGAACATTCTCCATTAAGTCACCATGGCTGGTCTTGGTCCGAGTGGAACATTCTTCATTAAGTCACCATGGTTGGTCTTGGTCCGAGTGGAACATTCTTCATCAAGTCACCATGGCTGGCCTTAGTCCGAGTGGAACATTCTTCATTAAATTCATGGGAGGCAGTATAATGCAGTGGTTTAAGGCTCTGAGTTGCAAATCTGGTGACATCTAGCAGACTAGACCCGAGTTTGAATCCCACAGCTTCCACTTGCATACAGTGTGACCCTGAGCAAGTCACTTAACTTCCCTGTGCTCCCAGGTCGCTCCTGTAAAAAACCTTTCAGCTTAGTGTGCTACTCCTGGTTAAACAACTAAAAAAAAAAAATAAGTCACCATGGCTGGCCTTAGTCTGAGTGGAACATTCTTCATTAAGTCATTACGGCTGGCCTAAGTCCAAGTTTATGTCACAGCAGCTGGCCTAACACTATGTCACTGCAGCCAACCATAGTCCATGTGGAGGGAGAGTATTCCAAACTGCAAATGACGCCACAGATCTGCTGTACGGTTTTGCTATTCGTGTTTCACACGTTGTTATTAAATAGGAAATGCTTTTACTGCTGTCTTTTTAACTGAAAAAAAGAGAAAACTGAGTTCTGTTTCTAGTTTTAGTTAGGAGGGACTGGAGCACGGCAAGGTCTAGTGTCTTGCTGTAGGTCACAAAGTGGCTGAGTGGCTCTGTAGGATTCCAACCTGAGACTTTTGGTTCAGAATTGCTTGTGTAAGCCCCCCCCAAGGGTGAGTTACACTGGCTTTGTGAATGGAAGTATACTACCTTTTGTAAGTAAATACTTTCTTAGTCTGGAGTTTCTTCTGCCTTTGGACTTCAAACTTTTTCCTACCAGAGTGAGTGTTTGCCTAGACAAAGTTCACAGTTGGGCACCGTTTAATTTTTGCGCCAGAAGTGCGTCTCCTGGACCTCATGCTCACTGGTTACGAGACAAACTGCGTAGCTGCAGTGATTGTAGTAATGCAGCATAATGAGACAAATGGTCTTGATTTAAAATTCGGTGCACAGTCACAGGAGATGAATGTTCCCGATTACTCAACCCATTGTGTGTACATCTCTCTCTCTGCAGCCATTTCTCTGTCTCTGTTTATTGCCTTGTTATAATGTTTTTTTGTCTGTCTCCCACTGAAAACTCCAGTTTGACTAATGAACAGTCTGCTTCATGAATCACATCCAGTGCCTTTTCCTATTTAGCTGAGTACTTTCTAACACTGCAGAGATTTATGTTCCAGGCATCTCACCTGCTCACTTGAATAATTTCTCCCTAAAAGAGGCCACTCTTTGGTAATTTGTTACCAAACCTTGTTAACATTAGCAAGGTGATTTAGGAATGGGTGGACCCTATCATATAGTTTTCTTACATTTTGTTCTAGAAAGAATATCATTTTATTTATGTCATTATCATTACTGCTGTAGGACCGGGTTGTGTGCCTGCGAGTGGATTCATGATGTAATATGAAGAGTGTATGTGAAGGCAGTCATGTGAGCAGCTTGACAAGGTATCTATGAAAGTGTTCATGTGATAAGGTTGCTTTTGTGAGTTGTGACTGAGTTGATGGCACTTGTGAGCAAGATTACCATGTGATGTGATGTGACATGACGTGACACGATGTGATTATGTTGTGACTACAACCAAATAACTGGATTTATGAATGGGGTCATGTGATTGGGTTGATAGGTTATGTTTTGTATGAACAGGGTCATGTGCTTGGCTTGGTAGACTTTTTTGTGTAAGCAGGGTCATGTGATTAGGTTGATAGGTTTTGTTTTGTGTGAGCAGGATCATATGATTGGGTGGATAGATTATTTGCGTGAGCAGGGTCATATGACTGGGATGTGTGAGCAGGATCATGAGGTTGGGCTGATAGATTATTTGCGTGAGAAGAGTCGTGATTGGGATGTGTGAGCAGGGTCATATGATTGTGACAATAGATTATTTGTGTGAGGGGGTCATGTGACTGCGTTGATAGATTATTTGTGTAACAAGGGTGATGTGATTTGGATGTGTAAGCAGGGTCATATGATTATGATGATAGATTATTTGTGTCAGCAATGTCATGTGGCTAGTTGCTAGATTATTTATGTAAGCAGGGTCATGTGATTGGGATGCACTAGCCTATGCTGCTTGGATTTTAATGTATTGTGTATTACTTATTGTTGTTGAGAATAACAGGGCTATGTTCATGATTCAGTGGGGCCGTGGGCAACACACAGCATGCCCCCTGTCAAGCAATACTTAAACTGCACATACACTTGGCACCCTTCAGATGCTTGGTTTCATTAAAACAGCCACATGGCTGACATTCTGCTACCCACCTCCTTCCCCAGCCCATCCTTCTAATTTTTTTTAACTTTATTTCTTCCACACTCTTCGGCATCCTTCAGGAATACCCACTCAACATCCGCCCTACTCCCAGCCTGAACCCTCGCTTCTCCCATGATCCCCCACTCAACATCCGCCCTACTCCCAGCCTGAACCCTCGCTTCTCCCATGATCCCTTCCCCTGAACGACCCCCAGGCAGGCTTGACCCCCGGTACCAACTCCGGGTCTGATTCCGCCCTCCTCGGCAGTAAACTCCTTAAGAGTGAAGTGCCTACCTGATCGGTCATCGGGTCGGGGGTGGAGGACGATCCTGGGTGCATTGGACCGGCGCTTGGGATGTGGGCAGAGTCCCTGGGGCCACCGTCATCTCACCGAAGGGTGTGAGGCTTTTTCTGGCATTTTTCTTGCTTGTCCCCTTGGAGGGCGGCAAGCAAGGCAACGTAGAGCCTCAAACTCCACCCCTAGTGCATTCGCTGCGTCGCCACGCTGAGCGCCCTTGGCTTGCCACCAGAGGCCGCTGCAGAAGCGAGCGCTTCTCCCTAACCGTCCCGGAAAGAGAGAGCAGTCCTGCAGACGCTCAATCTCTTCCCCCCCCGCCGACCCCCAGCGGCCCGGGCTCGTTCCCGAACCCGGGTTGCCGGCGTGGCACAAGGTGTGGCATCCAGCGCCTCAACCCTCAGCGCCACCAGGCCAGCTCCATCCTTCTAACTTGCTCCTGGCAGTTCCTGCTTCCCATTGAGTCGTTTTCTTTGGTTCGCCTTCTGGCCTGGGGCTGCTGTTTCAGGCATCCCCACCATTCTGTTCAGCACTGCCCTGTCGCTTCCACTGCTTCCCAGTCCTTGGGCCACTCCGGTAATCCTCTATATCTCCTCCCTTTGTGTGGATGTCCTTTGTGGCTATCCACCTAGGGCGCTCGCTGGCATGATCCTGGTTTTCCACTTGGCCAGTCCTGCTCTCCTATCCCATGCCTGCCTCCAAGGTTGCGGACTGACCTTGCTTCTGTGGCTCTTCCAGCCTTGCTCCTGCTACCCTCCTAGCCTGCCTGCTGGGTTCTCTTTGTCACTGCTGCTCTTCATGGTAGTGTCACTGCTCCCCTTGTGGTTATTCACTGCTGCTGGTGGGGGATTTCCTTTGTTACTATGCTCAGCCGTGTGGCCCACTTGACTCTCTCCACCCCTTACCTGCTTTGCCTCCTTTGAGTATGTTCTAACTGTGGCTGCTCCCTGACTGTACCATTAGTCACCTACTTTCCCTGAATGGCTCCTTTTCACCATGATAGGCTGTTGTTTCCCTACATGTTGGTCACGGCAGTTGTGCTTCTCTGCCATCCTATGCTGCGTTCCTTAGTTCCTGGCTGGACTTCACCCTCTGCGTCATGCTCCCAGACTTCTTACTCCATCCTTCCTGGTACCTTAAACATGCCACGATATGCTCTCAACAATCCTCCTTTCATCCTCTCCCCTCCCTTCCCCTCACTTCTTGTCAAGTGCAGTCCTGTAGCCCCCTCCTGCTTGCTGCCTCCACTCTGTTTGCAGCGCCCACCTTCTGCTGCTAACAAGTGCAAGTCCTGCATTCCCTTCTGCATTCCTCCTGTGTCCTCTCCTGGCCTCACTTGCTCAAGGTCCTTCTGCCTTCTCAGCTACTGCTGCTGTGGTCACGACGTGCCTTCTTGGTGTTTTATGCCTTTCGTTCATCAACTGGGATCTCTGTGCACTGATTCGCCCTTCCTACCAAGTGCACTAGTCTTCCCAGGTCCTATCCTCAGTGCTCAGCACTCATACAATTCTACTCTTACCATGCTATGCCCTCCATCCCAGACTTACTGATCTAGGCTTTGCACTTCCCTCCATACTCCCTAGTTTTCTGCTTCCAGACATACACCCCAGCTCCTAACTGCCATTCACCTCAACAACTATTGTCTACTTCAGGCTTTACCCCTAAAGGGCTTGGCTGCAGTGTTTCCACCTATGAACCTTTTTCTCAGCTGAGAGTAACTAAGCAGCCATGGCTGAAACCTCTCCTCTTCTCTAGGGTTCCTTCGGCAATCCCATCACTCCTTTGGTACCAGGCTCTGGTATCCAACACCTCTCCAGGGCTTTAGTCCTGCCTCATAGGGACTCCTCTGGCTGTAAGGCCAGCCCTGCAACACCTTCTGGAGAGAAGGAGCCTCATTTCAGGTGTAAGAAGAAGGCCAAATACTTTTTCAATCAAAGTAGTGAGTCAGAGGTTCTTACTACAGCTATAACAAAAACAGTCCTAAGCCTGGAGTGATGGTGACTTAGGCCTCAGTTCTCCAAAGGATTCCTCCACAGAGCTTTCTTCTTCTCCACCATGCTGAAGGTCATAATAATATTAGATATGCTATTCTGCTGAGCTGGGCCTGGATGGTGGTTCTACGTTTATCTACAGTGGAAAGGGGAAATGGGGAAATTATTTAGCCAGGAAAGGCACACTAAGCCAAAGCTTGTTTCCAGGTGCAACCTGGGAGCACAAGGAAGTTAAATGACTTGCTCAGGGTCACACAGTATGCAAGTGGGGGCTTTGGGATTCAAACCCAGGTCTCCAGGTTTGCAGCTTGGAGCCTTAAACCACTACTCTAAGCTGCCTCCTCATCACTTAACAGTATTTGCTAAGCAAGGCTGTATCCCTTCTCACCCAAAGTGTTTCTGTACGTTCTATTAATTTGTGTGTTTTAGCTTTTCTTCCCTATGTTACCGTTGGTCTAGGGGAACCTCATCCCTGCGGCACCACTAGGAGTGGAACTCGCCTCTAAAGGGCTACTATCTCATCCCACCACCTTGAAGGGGGGCTAGTTTTGAGAGAAAAAGGAGAGACAGAGAAAAAGGGAGATGAACTGTATTTTCTCTCTTATATGATAACAGCTGTCTTGTACTGATGTATACCTAAGTGGTAATTTTTTTTTTTTTTTTTACCCTTGAGTCTCTAGTATGACGCTGTAACTGTACCACCTTTGTTAGCTATATATGCTTAGGCAGACTAGTTTCTGATTTTGCAACTGTATTACCTATGCTAGTTACGTATGTATAGGCCTGAACAACCCTACACATGTACTATATGCCTGGCTTTGTCTTTGTCTGTTATCTGTATTTTTACTTTTTACTTGTTACCTGTATTAATGTCCAGGATCACCTTGAAAATGAGCTTGCTCAACTATGTTTACGCCTGGTTAAATAAAGTCTGATTGATTTATTGAACTAAAAAGGTAGCCAAGCATAAAAAGAGAGACAGAGAAAAGAGAGACAAAGAGAGGAGAGACAGAGAGAGAGTAAGGAAAAAGAAGGAAAGTGGTAAGAACAAGACCCTGGGGATGAGGGCCTATGAATCATCTATGTCGACACTTATACCTTTTCTCTAGTATCTCCTCAGTGGATTGTGTTTCAAATAGCACCTCAGGTGTTGGTTGGGGGGTGCTAAAGTGTGAATAAATGTGTGACCGACACTGTAGTCCACAAAACACACTGAGCAGGATATTGGGAGGCTGAAAGTAGCACCCGCTGAACCCTTACCCCAGGAGCAAATTGTTGCCTGCAGCAAACTACAGGTATACTGGCACACGTCTGTAGCATGTTGTCAGTGCTAAAAGTATGTTCCTATTTACCAGCTGGTGGATGCAGGCACTAATCTGCTTGCTCCTTGCAAACCACGTCTCCTACTGGTCACAGGGCATATGTGTTCAGTTGGGAGCAAACGCACTAACACCTGCAGAAGGTGGTTCACGTTGCACAGCAATCTACCATGTTCAAACTTCATGATCTCATAGCACAGACATGGCGCTATGGGTCATTCGCATCTTATTATGGGCTAATTTAAATTTAAGGTGCAAACAGTTGCACCTTGATAGTGCCAACCCTCACCACAGGCACCACTACAGGGTCATAACTAAACTAAACAGGCGACAGAAGCAACCCCCAGTCCTCAGGCTCAGTAGTGTTGCTACTTGCCTCAGGATTCTGTCTTGTGATCCATTAGTAGAAATAACCTATGCAAGCAGCACAGATACAGTGAGATAATCATGACATTTCAATGGTTTACTTAGCAATAGAAGGTAATAGAGATGTGAGCTGGTGATGTCAACAACCCAACATTGTAAGGAATGTGCTTTCAATAAGAGTGACGGACACAGGGCAGTAAACAATCTAAAGGGGAAACCCTGGTAATAAAGTAGTTAATTATAGTGTCTTGTATTGTTACTCACCATACCGTCCTAGTACAGAACCCCCCTCCACATGCAAAGTACTGGACATCCTACCTTAATGTTGTTTGCTGCCACTGCCCAGTGATGTGTGCCGATAAATCCATCTAGTGGGCCCCATGTTCCACATGCCCATTCTGTACCAACCCCTCACCACGGCACAGACAGCAGCTGGCACTTATCCACGAGCAAAATGACTGCCAGGATTTAATATTCTACACATTCAACATCTTTTTTAACTTGCATTTTTGGGCACTTTGACTGGTGCAATAGCACCTGTCTTTAATCGGAAGACTTCCTAATCCGAAATGGGCAACCCAAAGAAAAAGAAAGTCCCGTCTGATGGAAATAAAGGCAAAAATGCTCCCGGTCCTCCAGCCATGTGGTCTACTCAAGGCCGCAATCTTCCTGAGCTTGTTGATGTGGAGAGGAAACTTTACAGACTCTTGGTCAGAAAGTGAATTGTACGCTTACCTTGATGGCAGGACTGTCGGAGAAATCTTACTCGTTAACTAACAGAGTCACTAATTTGGAAACTGACGTGACTATTCTTAAAAATGGAGTCAGTTGAGACTCAAAAGCATTCTGAAGCTGTCCTTGGTGCTACTGCCACTCTAGTGAAAGAAAATGTGCACTTACGGTCCCAGTTAGAGACCTTAGAAAATCAGGCCAGGGCTGCTAATTTAAGGGTCATCAGAATTCTGGAGTGCAGTGAAGGTGATCATTTGATTCTCTTTGTACAAGAATGGCTTGTAAAGCAATTAGGACAGCCATTAGTTAATTGACATTATTATTATTCAAAAAGCTTACATAGTGGCTTTTCGAGGGAGACCCGATTACCCTGACGCTCCTAGGTCTACTGTATTGGTTTTAGATGGTGTTGGGACACGGGATTTTACATTAGCCCCTGCAATACAGAAACAGACCTTGCTTCAGGATGGTCAGCGGGTATTTCTCTATCTAGATCTTAACTATGCTACTTGCCAAAAAAAGGATAAGTTTAATAGCATACGGGCTATGCTCCGTGAAGTAGGGGTTTCCCGTGGTATAATGTTTTCAGCCCGTTTGCACCTCGTTCATGAGTGAAAGGTGTTCATTTTCTCAGACCCTGCAGAGGCTTCAAAATGGGCTCAAAAGCACGTGCCACCACAAAGAAGGCGGGATGAGCACTCCCAGTCTGACTCTGAGAGAGAAGATGATGGTGGCTCCTGATTTTAACACTCCAGCTTCGGGTTCAGGTTTGCCTATTATACTGACTGAATCTCATTTGCCTTAAACCCACATTTGCTTGTTCTGGACTTTTTACTTGTTTCATTGTTTTAGAGTGGTTTTTAGGCATTCTCTATTATTGGCTAGTCTCACAAGTTTTGTTTTTCCAGCTGTACCGTTTGGGAGTTTGGGACATTTTTTTCCACCCTTATTGCTTTCTATGTTTAATTTACAGTTTACTATGTTTCCTGTCAAAAGTGTACTTTTAAGTATTCCTATTGCAGAGCTATAATCCTACTTCGTTGGTACCTATGTGGTACTCTATTTTGGGTTATGCATGACTCTCTCGTTTGCTTTATTGGAAGCAGAGATTAGTTCCATATAACACTTTACTTCGATGGTTGTCTTTTCATGCAGCTCATGGGCTCTGTTTTATAGCATATACTTAGTTACTACTTATTCATATTTGAAATTATTTCCCTTATAGATGTATCAAATTGATGCAGTGCAATATTTTAATCACATGTATTAAGAGGGGTGGCACCCTCACTTGTTTCGTATTTTCACTCCTCATGTACTACACCCAGAATCTAGTTTGTATGTTCATTGTTGACTCAATAAACATAAAAAAAAAAAAATACAAAAATAAATCTCAATTCCGCTCAATAGCTAAGACGTGTGTGTGTTGGGGGGTTATATCAGTGCATTTTAGCAGGTAGTTTCAGCCTGTCTGAGCTGCCAGTCTCAATGCCATCAAATTTACAATGACATATACTGTACCTCTACATACATTTTTCACTTCTTTCTATACCTCTTTATTAGTGCATTCAATTTCCCTGGAATGGCTCTTTCTTAATCCTCTTGTTTCCTCTAGGTATCAGAGATGTAAAACCCTCATTTTTCACCATATACATATACACAAGTATTTACTTCCTGTTTCTATTGCACCTTCACTCACCTATTTGTTTATATTCTGACATCTCATTCTCTCACACAGCCCGGCAGGGTACAGAAAGAAGTGAAAAATATATGTAAAGGTGCAGTATATGTCACGGTAAATTTGATTGGGAATGACAAGTAAAAGAATGAGAGATATAAAGGGAAATTAAGAAGGAAATAACTGATCAACAAAGGCAGGGGGAGATGTTTCCTACTTCCAGAAGTCACATTTATAGAAATAAGAATGGCCAGTGGAAATATTAGCTACGGGGATAAGACTGAAATGAAAGAAAGAACTATAGGTGTGGGTATGCATGAGTCTGGTGATAGAGGAGTAGAAAAGTAGAAAATGATAAGGAAACAGTCAACTTACTTTGGTTTTGTATACGTTTAATAGAAAAAAATAGCACTGGGCTTGAGAAAGTGGAGACTCCACAAAACTGTCGCCCAAGATTATGCCGTGTAAAGCCACTAAATAAAAAGAAAAACGTTTTTTGAACTTACTTTGGAGTTCATCCAATCATTTCTTACACTTGAGGCGTACTTCAGGAGCCCTGTCGGGGCAGTGCTGTGTGGCTTAGCGCTGGGTCAACATGGCCTTATTTTCAGTTGAATAACACCAGTGTGCTATTAGACTGAATATAGCATCTTTGGGCATCCAGGCAACTGCAAGACACAGCACACATTTTTGTGTTCCGCTTTGTGCATATTTGAATATCATGCCCCAGGTCTCTATGTTAACATATGTGTAAAAGCCAGGGCTTTGTGTTGACATGTGTGTAAAAGCCAGGGCTCTGTGCTGACAGGCATTCATAAAGGCCATGTCTCTGTGCTGACATATGTGTAAAGGCCAGGACTCTGATGACATGTGTGCAAAGGGCGGGACTTTGTGTTGCTATGTGTGTAAAGGTTAGGACTGTGTACTGAAATGCATGCAGTGTGTCCCAATGACAAGAAACCAGATCCGACTGAAGGCTATCCCTTCGCAATCACTCAGACTAAAGCCTAATTATAGCACTTTGAGTTCCAACAACTGTATTGTATTTACATTGATTTTATTATGTATGTTTGGTGATTTTAAAATATTGAATTGTGTTTTTACTGTTCAGCACCCAGAGTCCTAGGAATTGGACGTGCTATAGATAAAAATATCTATATCTAACTGCCTTAAAAAGACAGCTTATGGGACAGCTGTCGGAGCAGCAGTAGTGCTACCGCTTGCGATGCCGCCAACCCGGGTTTGGGGACAAATGCAAGTAATCGGGGGCTGCCCAGGGGAAGGAGGATCAAGCATCCCAGGAGATAAAATGTCAGTTAACCACTACTGCAGCTGCACCATTGTACTTCCTCCCTGATCTTAGTTATTAGACCAGGAAGTGTCATACAGCATTGGACACAGTAAGGTCGGGGCTCAGAGCACTGGGAATCATTCACAGCCTCTAGTTTCCTGCCAAACTCAGACTTAATTATGTGGGCAAAACTTTCCTCTTTTCCCACCCAGCAAAAGCTGTCAAAAAACTGTAGGCCCACAGAAATAACTTCAATTCTCAAACCCTGAACCTGAAATCTGAGAGGGAGGCCTGATTTGTTTGCCAAAACTCTCAGACTGAAAACTAATCTATACCTGTTGCCTCCTAATTAGGAGCCGATTTTTTGTAAGTAAAGTAACTCTTAATTTCAGTATGTATTCTATGACTAGTCGTTTGAGGGTGAGAGAGTGGGATGTTAACTTAAGTCTTGGCAAAGCAGATGCTGATGGAGTTGAGCATGAAGTCCTCAGCATGCCTTCTTTTTCTCGATGAATGGGGGGGGGGGGGCGGTACTTTCTCTCAAAAGAGACAGGGGTAGAAAGATGGCTACTGCCTTATGGCTTTTGGATTGAGAGCGCTACGGGCGCACATACTGCATGCAGTATTCAGCTCCCCTCACAGCTGGCTCAGCGTGTTTAAAAGATAAAAGCAAAATGCTGTTTGTATACAAATCATAATCATGTTTCCTGTTTTGAGTTTGACAGTCGGTGGGCTATACCCACCTCTACTGTAAATGTTTCAGCTGAAACAGTCATTTAAACTATTAAGGCTCTTCCTTAGGCAGTGACTTGTCTTGTGGTTTTTAGAGGAATAATTAACAACGATGGCTATCACTATAACATTCGTAGTGTGTATTAGTGATGTGAGCGGTATAGGGGCACATTATGTTAACAAGTTTGCATTAGTTGAGTAATATTTACTTTAGCCTGACATGGATTTTGACATTGTCGAGAATGATGTAACCAGTGCCACAGCAACATCAACTTAATTTTCAGATATTATTTTTGTAATAGAATCCATGGCTTTGCTACAATACAGACAGTATGGAACATACTGAGTGTTGCAATAATATATTTTTGGTATCCCCATATGTGGTACCACAGGAGACAAAGTCTCGAATACTACTGTTATTTTTTATTTTTTTTGTGGTCTCAAGTCATAATGTATTCTTTTCACCAGAAAAGTTGATAAATGTGATGACTGCCATGTTCTGAAAATTAATATAGTACAAAAAAATGATTTGAGATAACTGCAGAGACCGGAATGCTGCAGAGGAATTAACATAAAAATGTAATTTCCCTTAGCCGGCCCTGTGGCAGAGAGGATTGAGGCGTTGGGTGCCTTGCCTCATGCTATGCCAGTGCCCCAGGTTTGGGAGCAACCTTGCGTTGTTGGGGTGCCAGCGTGGGGGAATTGAGGGGGGATCGAGCATGCCAGTGGGCAGCTCTCCTCTCCTGAGGGTGGTGAGGGTGGGTTGGTGACCCCCCACCTATAGTTCTGCTCCCACTGGGTGGAGGTCCAGTGGGTAGTGTAGGCGGAGAGGGGGCGGCAAAATATCAGGAGGTGGAAGGGGCTAAGCTGATGCCACGGGGTGCGAAGGTGGGTAGCATAGGCGGAGAGTCGATGGCAAAGTATCAGGAAGTGGAAGGGGCTGAACTGGCACCACAGGGTGTGAAGCATCCCTCCATACGCTCGCACAGCCGTGTGCCAGGGCCTCAGGGGGTTAAATTTGTAAAATACATATGTGTCCCCTTCTCCCTTTCAGTTCTTTTTGGGAGGCAGTGAAGATGCTGACACTTTCAATAAGGTAGGCAACAGGGTGTGCGGGAGAGCACTAACTTCCTCTTTCTAAACAAACGGCTGCTCTTGCTTGTCTGCCGTATGCTTCCCACTGAGAGTCTGTGGCCCTCTGCTGGATGACCCCTAAGACTGTAAGCAGAGGACTAAACTGACATTGTGTCAGAGCTTAACAATGTCCCTGAAGGGGCAGACTGGCTTGGCATATGCCATCAGTGTACCAGGCTGCTCTGGCATCTGCTATCCATGGGATGCCTGAAAGCCTCCTGGACTGCAGCACAGATACGATTCCTCACCTGACAGCACCTATTTTGCTGCTGTGGTCCAGTATCTTGGCAAAGTCCCTCTCAACAATGCCAGTGTGACGGGTCATCATGTACTCCCTTGGCAGCACCCTCTCCCCTCATACTAATCCACCATTAGACAGGGACAAGAAGTAAGGGCCATCTAGTGTCCTCCAGCCTCTATGTAGAGACTTTCATTTAGCTCTGCTTCATAACAGAAGACTTACAGCATACTGTCTACACATAAAACACCAGCTGCCACCCCCATGGTGGGGGTGATGGAATATTCCCAGGAGTCACAAATGATGTCTGGAATTTTTCATAACTCCTTCTGTAGGTAGAGCATTTTACAGCAGAAATATTAGCCTGTCCAAAAGCTGTCATTTTATGTTGCGGGTACAGTAGCTCCTCATTAACCACAAGCCCGTGGCATTCCAGGAATGCATCAAAGCAGCACTGACATTTAGAAGAAACTCAGATTACAGCGCTTTGCTAGAGTACTGCTAGCTGACTATTGTTTATTTTTAAACATATTTTATTGAAATTTTCAACTTTTAGACCACACAACACATTTAAATGCATATAAACAGTACACAATGGATTACATTATAAGAAGAAAAAAAAGAACGACAAATATTCTACACACAGTTTCAGAGCTGCAATGAGATACATTTATAGATGGTGATGCTTAGCTCCCAAATTGAACCCCGCAGGGCCCAGGGTCGGACCAGGAAATTTTTTTTTATTAAAAGCATCAATAACATTTACCTACAGATTATAGCATTTAATAACCTTGTTATGCATTAATGGATAACTAATGTGTAATTATGATACTGAGAGCTCCCTGATATTTTATACTTAAGGAATAATGCGTAGCAGGGAGTGCGCTGTGATGGGATAACGTCATGTCTCGGGTGGTTGGGCACGAGGCTTCAGGCCAAGTGCATTCCACACCTAGGAAGTGACATTATCCCAGCAGAATACATGCTCTGGAGTCCACTATTCTGATTATACAATGGCTAACTTGTATTAAAAAAGAAAAATTATTCACCTTAATAATTATGTTTCTTCTAATGAAGTCTTGCTGTATTCTTACTATTGCAGTTAGCCCCAGCACTCAAACTGCCCCGGAGAGTAGAGGGTTAATTTTCTATGCAGAGCATAGAACGTTGAGCTCGAGCTCGGTTCAGACATGTCTGCTGCACTTTGAAGAGCAGCTGTCAGATTCTTACGAGGTAATACTAACTAACTACTATGTGGAAATTGTAAAATTTTTACTAGCCAAATGGCAACCATATATTTTGGATCCCCAAAAGACTCAAGTCAAGAAATCCAAAATCAAAAACCAGGTAGTGAACAACTTAAGACTGGTAAATTAATAATATAACCCCCTCCTAAAAGGAGGGAGTACCCAAATGCACCCCTGGGGTGCAACACTGCACCTGCCAGCCCACTTCCCAAAAACAGGTTCTGAGAGGGGAGGTAGGTCAGAATACAGCAAGACTCCATTAGAAGAAACATAATTACTAAGGTGAGTAATTTTTTCTTTAAACAACATGAAATCTTGCTGTATTCTGACTATTGCAGACTATCAAGCAGTACCTCCATGGAGGAGGGAATCGAACCTAACTTGGGAATAGGCTCTGCAGTACTGCTGTACCAAACCGAGCATCACTCCTAGCTTGGATGTCCAGGGAGTAATGCTTGGTAAACGTATGGACTCTTTTCCAGGTGGCTGCTTTACATATCTCTAGCAAAGGAATATCCCTGGCCGCAGCCAGGGAAGCAGCTGTACCTCTAGTCGAATGAGCCCTCAGGCCTGAGGGAGGTATTTTGCCTAGCTTCTCATAGCAGAATTGAATACAAGAGACAATCCACCTGGCAATAGTTCTCTTAGTGGCAGGTTTGCCTTTACTCACTTCCCCATAAGTGAAAAACAACTGAAGGGCGTCAAACCTGTGAGCCTACGTACGCTCAATGTTGTAACTAACTAAGGGCTCGTTTAACATCCAAACTGTGTAAACTTCTTTCTCCTGAAGAAGAATGATCAGTGAAGAACACATGGAGAGACATAGATTGGTTCAGATGAAAATCTGAAACCACTTTAGGTAAAAACCTCCTATTAGTTCTAAGGACCACCTTATCTCTATGGAATGAGATAAAATCAGGCTCCACTGACAGAGCTTGCAATTCACTGATACGCCTGGCAGAGGTAATGGCTACCAGGAACACAGTTTTCCAAGTCAAGTACTTAAGCTCTGCTGAAGATAAAGGCTCAAAAGGGGGTTGCATAAGCTAAGCAATGCAAACATTAAGATCCCAAGCAGGGGTAGGATCCCTAAAGGGGGATTTGTATGAAGCAATCCCTTGAAAAATTTACAGAATACAGGGTGAGATGACAGTGAGGAAGGCTTTCCCACTGACAGAAAAGCAGAAACAGCTGACAAATGTACTTTGAGAGTAGCTGGTCTGAGGCCTAGGCCATTAAGATGAACCATATAATCCAGAACTGTAGACAATTCAGCAGTGTCTGGGGATATATGCTTCTTGGAACACCACATGCTGAATCTTTTCCATTTGGAATTGTAAGTTTTTCTGGTGGCAGGCTTTCAAGAGGCTTTGAGAATATCCTGAACCCTTTGGGACAGATGCAAATCTGCATACTTATTCAAGAGCCATGCCTTGAGATTGAGCGACTGAAGACTGGGGTACCAAATCCTCCCCAAGAGGAAGTTAACAGGTCGTAATTCCTGGGAAGAGACAGGGGAAGATGGACTGCTAGGGACAGCAACAGGGGGTACCAAGGCTGCCTGGCCCAGTCTGGAGCAATCAGAATCACTTTGCAAGGTTGTGACCTTACCTTGAACAGTAGAGGAAAGGGGTATAGACATTTCCTTCCCAGTTCAAAATCAGAGCATCCTGAGGGACTGAGCCCAATACTGGGGGTCTGCAACAAAACAGAGGAAGTTGGTGATTGTCTGGGGCTGCAAAGAGATCCATCTCTGGAGTGCCCCACCTTGAAAAAATCACTTTCAACACCAGAGGATCCAGGGACCATTCGTGATGGCCCTGGGAGATCCTGCTCAATGCATCTGCTAGCACACTTTCCTTCCCTGGAAGGTGGACTGCTATCAGAGAGGTCTGCAGAGAATAAGGTAGGGACCACAATTTCATGGCTTCCGTGCACAAGGCCGTGGACCGAGTGCCTCCCTGCTTGTTGATGTACCACATGATGGTGGTGTTGTCTGTCCTGACCTGAACCACCTTGTTCTGCACTGACTGAGAGAAAGCTTGCAGGGCCAGAAAGACCGCCCCTGAGTTCCAGAGAGATTGATATGAAGAAGGGATTCCTGAGGGGACCACAGTCCCTGGGCTGTGAGAGCCCCCAGATGGGCTCCCCACCCCAATAGAGAAGCATCCGTGGTTAGGACCACAGAGTGAGACTGAGTGATGAATGGGACTCCTTGCCTGAGGTTGCCGTGATCCTGCTACCACTGAAGAGCCTGGATCAGAGTCTGGGTCACTGGAACTAGTTTGGTTAGAGAATCTTTCTTCTGAGACCAAAAGGCCCTCAAGTGAAACTGAATGTCCCTCATCTGAAATCTGGCCCCTTGGACCACTGCTGTAGAAGCTGCCATGTGGCCCAGAAGTTGAAGGAAGTGCCGTGCTGGCAGAGAGACCAGAAGGTGGAATGAAGAAGCCAGCTCTACTATAGCCCTTGCCCTTTCCAGGGGAAGAAAATCTCTTGCTTTGACTGTATTCAACTCTGCCCCTATGAAGGTGAGGAGCTGTACAGGCTTGAGAACTGACTTGGGAAGACTGAGAAGGAATCCTAGGGAAGTGAGCACTTGCTGAGTCACTTGAAGGTCTGACTTGACTTGGTCTGGGGAACTGACCCACAATGAGCCAGTCATCCAGGTATGGAAATATTTTGCCATCTTAAAAAGGCCACTACTACTGCTAGGCATTTTGTAAATACCCTTGGAGCTGATGTCAGGCCGAAGAGCATAGCTTTGAATTGATAATGGCCTGAAGGCAATTCGAACCTGAGGTACTTTCTGTGGGAGCACCTGATGGGAATGTGAAAGTAGGCATCTTTTAAGTCCAGGGAGGCTAGCCAGTCCCCTGGCCTTAGACAGGAAAGGATTATTCCCAGAGTCACTATTCTGAATTTTGGTTTTAAAAGATGTTTGTTCAGGTATCTTAAGTCTAGGATGGGTCGCCACTCCCCTGTCTTTTTTGGGGTAAGGAAGTACCTGGAGTACAGACCTTTGCCCCTGTGCAATGTAGGAACTCCCTCTACAGCCTTTAGAGCCAGAAGAGATGAAACCTCTACCTCTAGAGCAATGGGTTCGGAGATGCTTGCACGTAGAAAAGATCTGGCCCTCAGCTTTGGAAATTTCTTGAAGCTGAGAACCAGCTCTTGGCTTACCACCTCCAGGACCCACTTGTCTGAGGTAACAGACATCCAGTCCTGGACGAAGTAAGCCAGCCTGCCTCCTACAGGAATGGGGGAGTCGACCCGGGCTGACACATCAGGGTATCTGCTTGGCAGGAGCCTTAGGTTGAGGGATGGATGCAGCCCTGCTCATCCCCCTTCTGCCTCTCCCTCTGAAGAACCCCCTCCGAGGAGAGGGAGAAGAGGCCTGTGCTTGCTAGAAAGGCCTATGAAAAGGCCTGCCTCTCCTTGACCTGTGCACTCCTATAGGTGGTCCTATACTCATCCATCTTTTTCATGTAAATCTCTGTCTGCTCCCCAAACAGAGAATTACCCACCACAGGGAAATCCATGGCCTTAGTCTGGGTGTCCCGTGAGAGACTAGTACATCTGAGCCAAGCCATTCTCCAAAGAGCCAAAAATGTAGCCATGACTCTAGAGAACACATCACTGGAGTCCACAGCAGCATGGAACTGTACCTTAGATGTCTCAATCCCATCAGCAGCCACCCCCTCCCGCTCCGAGGATAGCTGTGGGGAGGCCTGCTTAGCCAGTGCCAGTACAGTATCCCACCTGGACTTCTGGTACCTGGCTGCATAGACCATATAATTAGCCTGCCTGAGTCCCAAGGTGGATGCCATGCACTATTTCTTTGCCATGGCATCCAGCTTCCTAGAATTTTTATCTGGGGGGTGTGAAGCCAAGGGTATATTAGCCTTAACACAGGCTGCAGCCTGCACAACCCCAACATGGCTGCATTGTTGATACAAGTACTCTGTACCAGAACCTGATAATGTGTACCTTTTGTCCATCCTTCTGTCGACAGGAGGTACAGAATTTGGAGTTTTTAAAATATTTTGTGTCTGTTTCTCTAAAGACTTATGAAGGGGAACAGACAGTCTTGTGGACTCTGGGATGTCCATCATCTCCACATAATCAGGTTCCTCTTGTTTCTCTACAGCTTCTTCCACAGGGAGCTGGAGGGTTTCTGCCACTTTCCTGTAAAACATGTAGTGGGAAGGGGACTCAGAAAACCTAGGAGGGGAAACACCAGAAGGCCTGTCTGGGGAGATGTCTGGTTCAATGGGCTCAACCAGACTTCCCACACCATAATCATCATCATAATCTTCATCCCCCTCCAAATCCGGTTCATAGAAATCTTCAGGGGCATAATCTTGAACCGGAGGAACCGATCGAACCGAGTGCCTGCCAGAAGGCGCCAGATCAGACGGAACTGGACGAAGCAATTCTACAATCCTTATCGCATTGGCAATCTCTTTGGCAGTCGGAAAATGGGTCTCTGGGACTGAACCAGCCAATTTTTCTTTTCTTTTTCTCTTTGTAAGAACCGATCCCTCAGGATCTTCTCTC
Organism: Neoceratodus forsteri; assembly: GCA_016271365.2. Classification (NCBI taxonomy): domain Eukaryota; kingdom Metazoa; phylum Chordata; order Ceratodontiformes; family Ceratodontidae; genus Neoceratodus; species Neoceratodus forsteri. Next base: position 98,260,898 of record JADMNL010000034.1, on the reverse strand, counting down.
CTCTTGCCCGAAGAAGTATCGCCCTGGTCAGAGGGCACTCCCTCAGGTTCGGTCGGAACCGAACCAGGCTGGCCATCCGGGTCAGCGGACTTCACGGCTTCCTTATCCCTGAGCCTACCTAATCTTTTTTCCAGAGTACACTTAGAGAAATTTTTACAGATTTGGCAGTCTGAATCGAGGTGGTCAAACCCCAGACAATAAACACAGGTGGTGTGGGAATCAGCCTTAGCAAAGACCTCCGCACACACACACACTGCTGTGTTGAAACCCAGTGGGCCCGGTTTTTCTTTTGGGTTTCTCAGACATAGCCATCCTAACCACAAACTTGCCCTTTTTATGGCAAACAACCCAGCAAGACACCCTTATCGGTTTCTAACCGTGTCACGGGTATTGGAAAAAAACACAAGAAAATGCAGGGTTTTTTTTTTAAACCGATAAGGACCGGTAACCACACTCTAAGTTTAAAAACAAAGACAGAATATATAAATCACTAAATGGCCGGTTCAGCCGAACCGGTCGATAAATCAATTTTTACAATTTCCACAAGATTACTATGTCTAGTTTACTACCTAGTACTTACTGTATCAAAGACAGAGATCTGAATCGAAACTTCTGAAAAATAATCGGTAAAACCGAGGACTTTTAACGACTTACGAACTGTGAGCAAAGGAGAAATCTCCGGAGCAGCCATTCAGTTAGGCAGAGTAATGAATCTGACAGTTGCGCTTCAAAGTGCAGCAGACAGAGGTTTGAACCAAGCTTGAGCTCAATGTTCTATGCTCTGCATAGAAAATTAACCCTCTACTCTCCGGGGCAGTTTGAGTGCTGGGGCTAACTACAATAGTCAGAATACAGCAAGACTTCATGTTGTTTGAAAGAAAAGATTAAAAAAATTAATTATTTAACTATATTTTCACCAATTTCAGGTAATTTTGCATTGGGTAACCGTGTAAAAAAAAAGTCCCGAGGTCCTATTTTGACCAATAGGTGGTGATGCTCCCTTACCTCCCCCCACACCGGTTTCTCTTTCTGTCTCACAGATCCCCCACCCCCTTTCACAGGTCATGGTCAAATATTTCAGTGTGTTCTCCCATAGCGTTTGCAACAAGAGAACAAGTGTAGTCGAGCAGTGAAATCACACTGGTGGAAGACACGGTCAGAAGTGAAACTGACGGTGGAAGACCCAGACTCTTAGCGAGGTATGAATGGGAACTGCAGTCCTCTCCCTGCCCCCACAACCATCACCACTGAAGAAGATGCTTGCAGGCAACTGAATATTTAAGCCGACAGCCAGTGAGTACAGCACGCTGAGCTGTTTAAAAGCACGTGCGCTCATAATTCAGAGCGGGGACTTTCATTTCAGGGAAGCTGATGGAAGCCACCCTTAAGAAGGTTATGCGCTAGCCAGCCCGGTGGCACTGAGGGTTGAAGCACTGGATGCCACACCTCGTGCCATGCTGGCGACCCGGGTTTGAGAACGGTCTTGAGTCATTGAGGGTCGGCAGGGGAGGGAGGGGATTGAGCATCCGGAAGACCGCTCTCCCCTCCCAGGGTGGGTTCTTGGGTATGCTCACCCACTGCCCCCGTGGAGACCAGGGCCCTGCAGGTAGCGAGGCTAGATGCAATGTTGAGGGCGAAGTGGCAGTGGATGGCTGCACGTAAGGTGCATTGCCATCATCACACGTCTGCGCTCCGGAGAGTAACCTAAGAAAAAACCCTGGTGGCCTAGTGGCGGTGAAGGGGACCCAGAGACCTGCCCACATCCTGATGCTGGACCTGCCTCCCTGGATCTCCAGCTCTACTGGTCCCTGCGGCTGTTCCTCTAATCTCAGACAGGCCGCCAGGGTGGCCCCCAGGGTGACCTGGGTGGCTGGACAAGCCGTGGGGACCAAGTGGGAGCCAGCCTGGATGGAGTCCAGCAGAGGAGTTTTCAGGCAGGGAGTAGAGACAGCAGTCGAGCGGTACCCTGGAGAGAAGCCCTGGGTTCCCAGTGACGAGAAAATAGAATTCACAATTCACACACATAAAAAAAAAAGGGGGGGGATTATGCACAGATGAGCGGGGGACAGTGAAGCCTGCTGTGGAGCGATCATGCTGACAGCTTCATTTTTGTTTTTAAATTTTGGTCTAAATCAGGGGAATACAGTGAAGAGCTGAGTAGGATTTGGGGGTGGGGAACTAACAAAATGTAATTTTATTGTTTTCTACTCTTGGAGGGAAAAATGTTTGTTTTTTTTAGAAAATCAGGAAGTACTGGCAAACACCATGGCAGACATGTCAAGTGTGAGCAACTTGGACATTTTAATATAGTGATTCCTTTGACATGTCATGCAGTCATGTCTGCCTACTGAGACTAGATCCATGTTGTTGTGCTGGGATAACATCATGGGTCTAGCCCCAGACTGACCAATCAGAGCCCAGGGATTTTTCCTGCCATTGAGTAACATTTTATAACAAAGGCAAGTTAGCTCTTTGATCTAGGGTTAGGGGGTATGTCATCGCTACAGCGACAACTTTACATAACCGACAATGTGACAACAGCGCCAGAGTCACTGTAGTGTCTGCAGGACCCGCACTGCTTCCTGGGGTACTGCACCCTTCACCAAAGCAACTCTGACTCGGAGTTGATTAATTTAGTAGCAGGGGGTGTGGGGGGCAAAGCCCCTGAAGAAAACAGTTTGAAGGGACTCCCTTTATACCAACTGCAAATATGGTTGACATAAAGGAGTCGCTGTAACATCGGTCAACAATTAAATTGTTGACCGACTGTCATGGATCCAGGTTAGGGTACCCTTTATCAGGTCTAGCAAACTGAAAAAGGGTAACCAGTAAGACTTTATTCTCTCAACTGTAAGTCTTAGTTTGGCAGTGAGCCATTCCATCATCAGGATCTGCTTACATTTGTGCAACCGGCTATCTAGCTGCAGTGGGGTTGGCTGCAGCTGTCTCTGCATGAGTGCTTTCAAGGCTGCTGCAGTAAGAATATAGTATAGGTAAGGCCGGCCTGGTGGTGCTGAGGGTTGAGGTGCTGGATGCCACACCTCACGCCATGCTGGAACAAGCTCGGGCCATTGGGGGTCAGCAGGAGGCTGGGAGATGGATGGAGCAGCCGTCGGGCAGCCGTCCCCTCCTGGGTAGGGACTCAGCTGTTCCTGCTGCAAGGCTGCCCTGAGTGGAGGCTTGGAGGTAGTGCAGTTGGGCGTGACTAGGATGGGGGAGGGTGCTGCAGGTGCTGGCGTGCCTCCACACCTTGTGCAGGCACTGCAGCAGGAGTCAGTGAGAAACCCTAAGAAAATTGGAGTGGCAGGCCCCATGACTGTCTCTGAAGCACGCACATTGGCCCCCCAGAGTCTAGATATTGATCTCCGGGGGCAGGGGGAGTCAACGCCCTTCACTTTCAGCCCTGCCATGAGGGGTTAACCGGTGGGGGATTGTCAGGAGGGTCGGGCACGAGGAAGCAGGGACCAGAGACTGAGCCCCACCGAGTGGGGGGGTGGAGCCACCTGCCAGCTCCGCTCTTGTGTCCCCATCGTCAGGTAAGGCAGAAGGTGACAATGGGGATCAAACAGTTCAATAAAAAAAAAAATATATGTGGTATAGGTATTATTCCCTTTTGAGCCCACCCTGGCTGGATTTAATCCCCAGAGTAAATGCTTAATTTGCTTGGGGGGATATTAACTACCTGCCCTATTGCTGCTGCTACACTGCTCCAATAACCTGTGAGTTTAGAACAGCTCCCAAAAACATGATCATGATGACCTCTCTGTGCACATAACCACCAGTATTTATCAATACTGTTTTGGCTGAAGTGAACTATGATGGTCGGTGTTCTGAAAAATCTGGATAGCACCTTCCATCTGTGTTCCCACCAATTGATCGAGCCTGAGACTTTATGTTTGTTACTCCAGCAGCTACCGTATCCCACTCCTTCTCAACCATGGCAACCCCTGCCTCCTTGTCCCATTTAGCCCGACAGGTTCTCAAAGCTGTGTGGCTAGGCCCAGCACAGATTCCATAAAGGTGTGACATAGGATGATTAATACATGTCCCTTCGGTAACTGCCCCTGCTAGGGCCCTCTGGTGCCTATCTCCATTTCCATCTATAATTTGGTGGGTTCCTTAGTAAGAAAATCCCTGAATTGCAAATAACAGTAGAAGTCTCACTGTGGCAGGTGAAACTCGTGCCTTATCTGAAAAATGATTTTATTTGACCGTATATCACCTGCCTAATTAGCCCTGCTCATTCCCAGTGCTTGTACGTAGGGTCTATTCTCCCAGGGTAGAAGCCCATCATCCTCCTAACCAGGGTAAACTTGCCACATCCCTGTGACTTCTCCCCCTTTGTCAGGGCTGTTTTCCATGTGTCCAGCATGACCTGTCTGAATTACTGATCTGCTTCAAGTTCATGGGGTCTAGACCGATAAAGGCCTGAACTGCATGTTCACCCTCCCTCTCCAGCGCCACCGGGCACCCTCCCCCTCCAAAGCCACCAAATTAGGGGTCATGCCCCTGGTTCAGCTGTATTAGGAGATGCTATATTTGGCATGCCTGGTAGTATGCATGCAGGTCAGGTAGTCCCAGCCCTACCCTATTTCTCACCAGCATTAAGGTTTTTACAGGTATCCTGGACCTGTCCCACCCACCTCAAAATATATTTGGACCACACTTTCTTCCATTTTTTTTTTATGTACGTTTAGGTATTTGAACTGGAAATGAGGAAAATAAAAAGTATTCTAGGGGATGATAGTCATCCTCAGTTTCCATGCTCTCAGAATGCTCAGGGCTAACTCTGCCCATCATTTGAGGTCCTTTCAATGGTCTGCAGGAGCAGGGTGAAGTTAACCTCATAAAGGTTTTTGCTGTCTTTGGGTATCTGTATCCCTAGGTACTGAAACTGGGAAGTCACCCATTTGTAAGAACATGGTTGCGCCTACCTTTGAGGTACCTGGCCACTGAAAAGCAGTGCTTTGGATTTCTCCATGATAGCTTTAAATCCTGACACCCTCCTATAATCTTCCAGAATAAGTCTCAGAGGCAACAGACTGGACACTAGGTCCTGTATAAAAAAAAAAGCAGTATTGTCTGCATAGAGGGCTATGCGTATATCCTCTCCCCACACCCAAATTCCTTGAATTTTTGCAGAGGCTCTTATTACTACCGCTAGCAGTTCTATGCTTAGGGCGAATAATAAGAGTGACAGGGGACAACTTTGTCTCATCCCTTTTTCAATCAGGATGCTACCTGACAAACCCCATTGGCCCTCACTCATGCTGTGGGTTCCCCATTTAAAGCTAGAACCCAGCTTATAAACATGTCCTCCATTTTGAAAGCTGCTAGTGTCTTCTCCTGAAATGTCAGTCCAAGCGATTAAATGCCTTTTCTGCATCGCTTCCATGACATTCAGTAGCCTCCTAATGTTATCATGGAGGTGCCTCGGGGCTAGAAACCCTGTTTGATCGTGAAGTACCCCACTGCCTACTGCAGTCTTGTCTGTTAGATAATACTTTCTCAAAAATGTTTGCATCCCGATTCAGGAGGGATATAGGGTCTGTAGAAGCTACATTTCAGGTGCTCTTTACCTGGAATCTCAACTGGGCCTCGGCTTATGTAAGTGAATTAAGCTCAGCATAAACCGCATGCAGCTGTCCAAACAAACAACCTACAGCTCCCATGATTATAACATAACAGCTATTTTCTTTGTCTGAGTATTCCCCTATAACCTTCTATGGAAGACCTTTGCATATTAAAATTGCCACCCCTGCTGTATGCTTCCCTTTGTTGGAGGCAGCCATTGCTTCTCCTACCCATTGTCCGTGAAGCCTCAAATGTTCTATTTCTGAGAGCCTAGTCTGTTGCAAAAGGCCCATGTCACACTGCAAATCCCTTAGACAGCTTCGAGATCACCTAATTAAACTGGCCCCCTGTACATGTTTTTATCCTCCTTGAACCCTCAGTCTCACACCCATGATACCAATGTCACTTCTAGGTTTCATCACCTACTTTGCTCCCTCTTGCACTTCTCTGTTTAACCCTCACATCTCCTCTTTTACCTAATTCATCTTTGTCTACTCTCTTTGCCCTTGCTGCCCCCTTATTACCCACTACTTGTCCCCTGCTTGGTTATACCACCACTAACCCCCTCCCCCGCAGAGGCCAAACATGTTATATATTTACTAGCCTGATGCACACCTGTTTATATTTTAATTACTACTTATGCATTTTTTATCATCTGCTGCATTGATAGCATCTTCTCCATTGAACTGTTGCATCCCTATGTGTTTTGATACTATTCTCTCTATTTAATGTGTGTAATACTTGTGACTAATGCTCTTATGCATAAATGCACTTGATTTTTGTATTTTCCTGTACCGTTACCACCCTGTATTTACTGTCCACTGTTGATGTATTTTATCTGACTTGTACCCTCCCAGGCTGTGCCTGAAAATGGGCATTTCTATGTCTAGTGCACCTACCCAGTTATCAAAAACAAATGGACCCTTATACTTTTTACAACCAGACCAGGCTCTTCACATTATAGGAGACAATATTTAGAGTTACTCCCAGGGGGGCTTGTAGTCATCTCGGACTTCAACGATGGCTGTTTCCTTAAATAAGCCAGCCAATGGGATCCTTGCCCATAACCTAATCTCGGAGCTACATTACCAGGTGGTGCCACCCCTCTGAGCGAGTGGTTCTGTGATGCTGTCTCCAACCAGGGCAGCTGGAACATACTGTGCCTGGGAGTAATACTCCCCCCCCTCCAGCTATCACAATCAGAACAGTTTGCCATACTGTAAGATAAAAGTAAAAAAAAAAAAAAAAAAACGGACAGTGAAGTACATAGGCACATTTATTCAAGAACCCATCAAACTTTGAAACTGTGCTCTCTAAGGCTGAAAACCACTTTAAAGTAAACACAATGTCTCTTGTGGAGATGCAGGATTTGCTTCTTCCCCTCTCCTGAACTTGAGGGGCATTAACTGGCCCCGCAGTAACTTGAGCCATTTGGCCTCGGAAGGAACTCTTTCCCCCAAGATGTTGGCTACTAGTGTAGGCCCTTTGCCCGGGGCCAGTAGTGCCTTCCATCCTGAGCAATCCCTCTGCAAAGTAATGCGCTCACTAGTCTCGCGCTGGCTGCTGTGACGCTTCTGGTGGCAGCTGCATCCCCCCTCAGTGCTGATCCCTCAACTGCCTCCCAACCAGTTCCTCCCGGATAGACAGCATGCTACCATGGGTCCAAAGTAGAGTGCACCTCCATGGAACTATCTTATACTGCACCTGTTGTGCATGCCACTCCCCTCAGAGCCCTTGCAACCAATTATACATGCCCTCTCAGGCTAAAGGTGCCCTGAGGGTCCAGCTGGGTGCCTCTTGGTAGCCAACTGTATCCCACCATTGTACATCTTTTCAGGTCCCAAATCACTTTGTCCCATGACCGATCCTCCTTACTATCTTCTATCCCTGCAAACTCACTTTTGCTCCCAGCCGCCCCCCACCCCACGCCATTAATAGCTGTAGTATAAATCCAGTCTTCGCTGGAAAAACCAAAAAATAAAAGGAGTGGAAGTTTGATCAAGCTCCCACTCAACACAAGTATCACAGTCTACATTTCAGCCTTGTTGCCGTCGTGTGGTTTTGTAGCCATCTACACAGGCCCGTTATGGGCGGCACTCACCGCTGTTCCCAGCAGAATATAGTAACCGCCAACTTCATGAATTCAGAAAGTCAGCTTTAAGTGGGTGGGCACACCAGTTTCGAAAGTATGTCCCCACTATGCTGAAAATCTCATTCCAGTTATAGTCAAGACCCCCAAAATTCAGCAGCCACAGAATTTTGCGGAGAACTTGCAACCTAATGCAGAATATCTGCAATGCCACAGAATTTACTGTTCTTGACGATTATTAATATTTCACAATTTTTCCACAGCACCTGGTTCCCATCACCTCCTCTTATATCAGATACCCCTCTATGCTCAGCATGTCATGAATGACATCGTATCATACACTGACTAATGACTGGGCTGCATTCCGCCACAGACATGAATAGTCATTTATCTACCACAGCTCCTACTACCTGAGCAAGTGGCACAGCACATCACACACTGTGGTAGCTGCTCAACCTGTACTACAGCCTAATACAATTTTCAGTCTCAGGTCATTACACTGTGGCCAACTTAAACAAATGCTTGACAACTGCATAACTGAATAACTTACTTTATATAGATTTATTTGTGCCTTTAAGGTATAGGGAAGCCCTCTGAAATGAATACCTGGTAACATGAATTAACCTGTCTTAACAAAAAGGAAAAAGAATTATACCCAGAAAGGTGGAATATAACGATATGTAGACCTGTTAAAAGAGCAGACCTGTTAAATAAATAATTGTGCTGTACACATTTTTGCCAAGGTTTTTTTTATTTCGTCATTCAGATGTAACCTTTGAGCAAAATGCTGTTTTTCAAAGGTTCCACGTCTTGACAGGAGGGTAACACAGAAAGACAGTTACAGAGTGTGGGTAAACAAGTACAGAGACAAAAAGTACAAGAAACAACAGCAATTGGTCTATTTACAAATTGTAAGCTATCTCATGTAGAGGCACAACATATTGCTATGAGTACAGCCCAAGGTACATGGTGAGTGCTGTGGGTTTAAGAAACTAATTTAAAAGGTTACTGATTACGTTATTATGTTATTATCAGCTGATAGAATTGCCTAAAATGTATGAAGAAACACTGTGTGAAAGGCCAGCCATTGTGCTAATGGATAGCATGAAGTGTTCCCATGCTGGCATCAGTGAGTCAAGCTCAGGGACAATGTCAGGGAGCTGTCTGGCAGCATGGGGATGGGGGGGGGGCAGCGCTGTTGCACACCACTGCTCCAAGCCTGGGAAGATATGGCGCACTGTTCTGTCACATGAGTGATGGGTCGGGAAGCCTTCTATCACAAGGAGTTCATGTGTGTCATGGCCTGATGGGGCAATGTAGTGTGTCAGGAGAAGTGGGCTGGCATGAAAAATGAGTTTTGAAATATCTCCACTATTCTGTTTATTCCATTTCCAAAGGGACCTGTATGAATGAGAATACAATTTTACAATCACAAAAATAGAATTTTTTTTTTTTTAAACTACATTACAGATTGCATATAAATATATAAGTGATATGCAGTGGAGACCTCACAAGTGGCGTAAACAGCATGAGAATAGCTCAATCATTTATCACACAAAGTCCCCTCTGCGTGTTTAGTTTATGCAATAGAACAGGGCCGTAAGTGATAGATTTTGATTTAGCTTTTTTACAAAAGTATTATTTCTAAAAGTCTGTCTTTATTTTTTGGACTAATGATACTGTGCGTTCCTCCATTCCTGTTTGCCACTGCCATGGCCGTGATGTTAGGAAGACAAGCTGACACTGTGACATGCATTTCATTGGTGCCACAGAACTTCTGCAGAAATTACGAACCATCGCCACAGAAGTTCTGTGGGAAATGGTAATCGTGCTGCAGAACTTGGTCCCAAAGTACCACAGAAAAATAGGGCCCTTGGTTACAATGTCTCTGTGTTAACAGTCTGGAAAGTCCCTTCTGTTCCTTTGGCCTCACCCCCATGTGGATCCATGATGAATGAAAAAAAAAGGAACCTGTCTCTTTTTTCAGATTGAGCCCAAACACCAAACTGTAGCCCGTCGTAAGTCCTAACTACTCTGCATAACCTGAACGTCTGGTACACATTAAACTGTTCACAGCCTATGGCTTATGCAGCCTCAGTAGAGTGCTGCTGAAAGGGTGGTGTGAGAGAGACCACCCAACCGGAAGAGGAAAAGAAGGGGAAAACATTACGTACTGTCCTGGTCTAAGTCCGTGAAAAAGCCCAGATGCTGCTTCTCTTTTATGTTTCATAAAGCCACTTTAGGTCCACTCTTAAGTCAGGGGTGGACCTTTCGTGAACAGTCGAGCTGGAGCTTGGCCCTTCCCTTTGCCAAAGTGTGTCCAAGCCATTTTCTGCACCTCACGTTCGTATAGTTCCTCTGGTTGATCTGGGAGGGTGATGCCGAAAGTCTTCAGGGTTTTATTAGTCTGCAGGAGGGATTCATAAACCTTTACCCCTGAGTCCTTATGGATCGCTAACTTTCCAGGATACCTGAGCTGGGCTTCAACACTTTTTTCTTTGAGCTGTTTGATCACTGCTAACACATGCTTCCTCTTCCTCATTATATTGGTGGAAAGTCCTGGTTGATGTATACTGTTTAGCCATTACAAGTTGAGGCCATGCTTTGCCCATGCCTTCCTCATCAGGTACTCCTTTACTGGGTACTAGAGCAATTTAACAATGACTGACTGGAGGGTGGCCTCTGACTTAAGCTTCAGCCCCCAGAGCACACTGTGCTCTTTCAATCTGTATTTTGTAGTCCTCAGGCAAGTTCAGTTCTTGCTTCAGCTAGGTTTCTGGAAAAGGATTCCAGTTGGGGTGCTCCACGTCTTCCTGGAAACCCAAAGAGCCGTAGATTTTTTTCTCCTTGCTCTCGCTTCAGCGCCTTCTGCCCATTCTGTTAACTCTCTCTCTTCTGCATAAATACAGCACTGCCCTGCTCAGACTCTCCCTGTCCTCCTTTAGCTCTCAGATGGCTTTTTCTGCTGTGGTTGTTCTTTGCTCCAACTTTCTCAGATCCCTTTTAATGTCAGAGATGTTGGTGTCAATCTGTTGCATGGTTGTAGTTCAGTGGCTGTGCTCCCTCTCTTAGTCACAAAGCCGGAACTGGAAACCGTGTCCTCTTCTTTCCCTCCTGAGCCCATCATGGTGCCTGAGGTCCGGGAAGGTGACTTACTGGGGCTGCACCTATAGGTGGTAGAATACTTCATTTTACTGCTTTGCGATGCTGATTTTTGCTGTTGTCTTTGCTGGTCCAAGAGTGCTCTTTGTCAGTATCTTTTTAGTGAATCAGCAGAGCTGTTTACTACAGGACTGACCCGGAGTCTTATCGGCTAAGGGAGACAGCTCACATTCAAATGACTATTGCTGTCTGGGGTGGAAGCGGAAGTCCATTAGCAGACTATTCTCTGCCCACTACGTTTTCTCCACATGTTCAGAAGCGGAAGTCTTGCAGGAACACATGGCCCACATATGTTCACGACAGTTTGACAGCAGAATATGGATTTACTGGCTAACAGAGTTTCTGCAGCTTGCATTCTGTACTGTGGGCAACTCCCACAAGTTTGCAGTGTACTACAGTGACAACATCATGCATGTGCTAGAAGCTTGCCACACAGTTGCACACCTTTACTACATGTGTTATAACTGTGCCATGTATTAACACAGCCTCACTGTAAGTTAGTAGCTTGTCACATACTCACTCTTGTTTACTACTTGCATTAGAAGTGTGTCATGTATTAACACAGCCTCACTACACGGGAGAGGACGGCTAGATGGGGAAAAGAGGCATTAGTGGGGAAATTGGTGACCCCTAAGGCTATGAGTGGAGCACTAAAGTGACAAGGGTGGCAGGGTTTAACAATATGTCCCTGAAGGGGCAGGCTGGCATGGCACAGAAATTTTTCACACTTCAAATATTGTGGAAACACTGAGTTCCTCACATATAATAAGGTGAACGTAGCAAAAATTAATGAGGAGCTATCAGAAATAAACTGGGATACACTACTTGAAAACTGTGACATCAAGTCTGTTTGGATCAAAATCAAGGACATTATCCTTCATTTAAATAACAAGTATATTCCTAAATTCAAGAACAATAAACTCGGGCCAAGATGGTTGTCCATAAAGATCAACAGACTTATAAATAAAAAAACGCAACCTGCATAACGCATGTAGGTCATTAAAAACTCCAGCTAGATGGGACACTTTTAAAAAAGCACAAGAGAAAGTACTGTTACGTAAGAACTTACCATAACAGTAGATCTTTGAGAGAAGCTCCTGCAGCAGGAAACACACATAGGACTGGCGCCGGCCGGCAGCAGGACCCCACGGCGAACTTTTCCAGCAATAGCTAGCGGGGACGGCCCTCCCCTGAGTTGGCCCCGCTCCCGATGTCCCACATGGTATATAAAGGGCGGCGGTCCCCAGCATGCTCCAGTTCTTGTACCGCCAGGAGAACTGGCAAGAGGAAAACCTGCGATGTGAACGGGAACAAACAGCAGAAAGGTAAATTCTGGTCCAGCAGCAAGCTAAAAAATATGTTCGCTGATGCAGAGCGAGATCCCCCGGGGGAAGGAAGGAGGGAAGTATACCTGCTGCAAGAGCTTCTCTCGAAGATCTACTGTTATGGTAAGTTCTTATGTAGCTGTACTATCTTACTTCGAGAGGAAGCTCTTGCAGCACATAACACATATAGGACTGAGTCCCAAGCAGTATAAACTGAAGACAACTGCTAGGGGAGGTAGGAGAGGAACAGAGGAAGGAAGAGAGGTAAATCTTCAGGAGATCAGACCCTGCAGAACTGCCAGGTCAAAGCCCATTCTGCATCTAGAGGCGATGTCAAGACTGTAGTGCTTGATGAAAGTGTGGACCAAGTGCCATGCGGCTGCCACACAAATGTCCAAAGTTGAGACCCTCTTGAGGGCTGCAAAGGAGGCTGCCACCGCTCTAGTAGAGTGACCCCTAATCGGGCCTGATGGGGGTTTGTTATGCTTTTGGTAGCAGAATGTGATGCAGTGTACCAGTCACCTTGAGAGGGTCTGCTTGGAAACTGGGCTGCTCAAGGAACGAGGAGGCGAAGGAAACAAACAACTGACCGGATGATCAGATCCCACTGGTCCTAGCCAAGTAAAACTGCAACGCGCGATGAACATCCAATGTGTGGAGAAGAGCCTCACCCCTACTGGAGTGTTCAGGGTAGTAGACAGGGAGTTGAACATCCTGGTTCAGTGTCATTTCAAACACAACCTTTGGGAGAAACTTAGGATTGGTACACAAAGCTACCCTGTCTTTGTGAAAAATCAAATAAGGCTCCTCGCACATCAGGGCCTGCAGCTCGGAAATCCTTCAGACAGCAGTAATGGCAACTAAAAATGATGTTTTCCACGAAAGGAAATGTAGCTTGCAATCCACAGTGGGTTCAAATGACAGGAGGGTAAGCTTCTCAAGGACGAATGGAAGATCCCAAAGGGGAACCAGGTCCCTAATAGGGGGCTTTATATGAAGAATGCCTCTGGAGGAAGGCACAGGTAACCTCCAATTGAACCACTGTTCTGCCCTGGACAGGGGTATGGTAGGCAGAAAGAGCATCCAGGTGTACTTTTATGGAGGAGTAACTTAGCCCTGATTCCGACAGGAATAATAGATATTCCAGCAAAGTGTTAACCAGACAGGCCAAAGGATCTATGCTGCATGCTGAAGCCCAGAGGCAGAACCATTTCCATTTCATTGAATAAGTGGCTCTCATAAAGGGCTTCCTCGCCTTCACCAGGACTTCAGCTATCTTATCCAACGCCCCAAATCGAAGCTTAGCTAAGTCTTGAGGAGCCAAGGATGAAGGTGAAGGGACCTCAAGTTTGGGTGAACAAGAGTCCCATTGTCCTGAGAGAGTAAATGAGTTGTGAGAAGAAGTGAAACTGGTAATGCCACTGCCAGTTGCTGCAGCAAAGGAAACCAAATCTGGTGAGGCCACAGTGGCTCTATGAGGATCACAGTGGTTCTCTCCACTTGTGCCTTGAGAAGGACTCTCTGAATGCGCAGAAATGGAGGAAAGGTGTAAAGGAGTCTCCCCTTCCAGGAGAGGGACAATGTGTCTTGCCAGAAAACACCAGGTTTGGGATCTAGCAAGCAAAAACTGGGTAGTTTTGTGTTGGCAGAGGACGCAAAGCAGTCCAACTCTGGAGTCCCCCATCTCGCGAAAAGATCGACTGCAACTGACTGCAGAAGGGACCACTCGTGTACTCAAGACTTTGTCCTGCTGAGGGCGTCTGCGACTGTGTTTTGTGCACCTGGAACGTGCACTGCTGTGATGGTCAACTGGTGGGCAATGGTCCACTCCCACACTCTCATGGCCTCCCTGCACAGGGGGTAAGAGTGTGTGTGCCTCCTTGTTTGTTGAGGTAGAAGACCACCAAAGAGTTGTCCGTCTGGACCAGAAGGTGACCAGGCATGACAGAAGCTTCCAGGGCTTGGAGAGCATAGAGAACTGCTCTCATCTCCAGCATGTTGATGTGGAGAGATTCCTCGGTTGGAGACCAAGACCCGTGCGTCTTGTGTGCTCCTAGATGTGCCCCCCCATCATGAATTTGGAGTGTCCGTGGTCAGGACCTGTCGGGGAGCTTCCTTCTGAAAGGGAATTCCCTCCTGTAAGGTCGGGGACGTCGCCCACCAAAGGAGTTATTTGCAGACTGGCTCTGTTATAGAAACAGACAAGTCCAGGTCATCCTACCTCTGGTCCCATTGTATCCGAAGAGTCCACTGAATGGTCCTCATCTGGAGTCTTGTAAAGGTAACAGTAACAATGGCGGCCGCCATGTGACCCAAAAGCCGAAGGAGCAATCTGGCTGGTATGGCGGAGACAGAATAAATCTGCCTGGCTAGAGCCTGAATGCACTCTGCCCGGTCTAGAGGTAGGAAGGCCCATCCCTGAACAGTGTTTAGGAGTGCCCCAATGAACGGCAGGAGTTGTGCGTAGCTGAGAGATGACTTGGCTGGGTTGACAGTAATCCCCAGGTTCCGGAACAGGTTGCAGGTGTCCCTGATGGCAGCCTGGAGTTGAGCACAGGAGTGTGCTACAAGTAGCCAGTCGTCCAGGTATGGGAACACATAGTGACCCATCCCGTGAAGCGCTGCAGCAACCACTGCCAGGCACTTCGTAAACACTCTTGGTGCAAAAGAGAGACCGAAGGGCAGGCCCCTGAACTGGAAGTGTTCACCCTAGAATGCGAACCGAAGATATTTTCGATGACCTTTGGCTAGAAGTATGTGGAGGTAAGCATCCTGCATATCCAGTGATGCCAGCCAGTCTCCTTGATGCAGCATAGGAATCAGGTTATGCAATATGACCATCCTGAAATGTTTGTATGAGACTGTTAGATTCAGGTCACTGAGGTTGAGGATTGGCCTCAGGTCTCCCGACTTCTTCGGGACCAAGAAGAAGCAGGAACAGAACCCAGTGCCTCTCTCCCCTGGAGGAACGGGCTCTGTTGTATTTTTAGACAGCAGTGCCTGAATTTCCTGCCTGATGAGGACTACATGTCCCGCTGAGTGACGGAATGGGGGTGGGGGCCTGTCTGGGGGTGTGCACACGAACTCTATAGAGTGCCCATGTTCTATAAGCTCATGAACCCACTGGTCGGAGGTCACTTGTCTCCAAGCTTCTGGATAAAGAAAGAAGCGACCTCCTCTCCTGATGGGATGCCGAGGAGAGGTGGGTTTGGCTGGAAGTCATGCTGTTGGAGGGGGAGGGAAAGCAGCTTGGGCGGACTTAGCCTGTCGAGAGGTGGAGGACGAGGATCCCCTGGGGCCACCATGTCAACTAAAGCCACCTTGCTGAGCATGTGGTTGCTGAAAGTGAGGTTGCTGAGACTGCTTTCCCCCTCTGCCATGAAAGTGAGACCTCCAAAATTGTCTCTCCCTTGGGCGATACATAGATTGCACAGTATGAATGGCCTTACTGGAGTCCTGTAATCTGTTGATAATTCGCTCTGTTTCTTCCCTGAAGAGAAAGGAGCCCTTAAAGGGTTAATCTAGGATGTTGGACTGAACATCCTGCATGAACCCCTACACCAAAAGCCAAGAATGGTGCCATAAACAGATGCCCGTAGCCGCTGCCCTAGCTGATGTGTCCACAGAGTTGTAGGCAGACCGTAACATATGCGTGCCCATGTCTGACCCCGTTTGGAGTAACTTTGCAAGTTCTGCCTTCTGAGGGCAGTCAAGCACTCCCTGCAAAATGTCCAGACCTTGTTCCCAAAGGGTATTTTGGAACTGGACCATGTGTGTCAGGAAGTTTAAGCTCCTGATGCTGCAGGTGGCAGACACATACACCTTCCTGCCCATGGGATCCAGCTGTTTGGACTCTCTGTCCGGAGGCTGGGTGCTCAGATATTTGGGCCTCTGCGAATGATCGTAAGCTGCTGATATAACCACCGAGTCAGTGCTAGGTTGCACAGTCAAAATGGGATGTTCCTTAGGTGCCCGGCACTGCCGGTCCACCTTTTTCAGGATGGCGGTGGATGAATGAAGGCACCGTCAAGTGGCCTGTGCGATGTCCTCAAAGGTGTCCACCATGGGAGGGATAACGACAGGCTTCGGGTCTTTTTGCCTGAGGTACTTGACGAGCCTCATGCATTCAGGGTCCAAGTCCTCTGTATCCCATCCCATGTTGGCTTGAATATGTCTCATAACCTCCATCAACGTCGGATCATCCGGAGGTGATTTGGCAGGTCTTCAGGTTCGCCAGATGGAGGATCCTCGTAAGAAGTAACGGAGGAGTCAGTCATGTGGTAAGAGTCAGTGGAGGAGACTGACGGAGATCTGTGTCTCCTCCGCTTGTGTCTGCGCCTGTCGGTGCTAGAGATACTAGAGCTCCTGGAGCGGGACTTATGACCCCTTCCTTTCCCGTCCGTTTACGAGGTCTCTCGGGAGATGGATGTTTGCCCTTGTCCTCATCCAAGCGAGGTTGAGAAGGTACTTCTTCAATGGGCTGAGGCGGAACCTCCTCTCTAGGGGTCACTGCCAGGCCAGGATCGGCTGGAGTAACCGGTGTAGGCACGACCGGAAGGATATCCTGCCTAATTGTTTCCCACCAATGGGAGAACAAATCCTTGACTTGGCTAAGGTTAAGCTTGGTGGGAGAACCAGGTGCCAGGTCAGGTGACTGTTCTGGAGCTCCAGTGTCAGTACCAACATCAGTTCTGTCTAGCGTCGGCGGGCAGACTTGGGGGGACAGTGGGCTATCCTGGGTGTCACAGCCATCGTCAGGACCCGAAGAGACAGTGTGGACTGGTGTCTGATCAGCCGGCATTGGTACGTCGTTCAGCCTGGCCCCGAATTGAGGGGGGGAAGTTGGAGGCCACAGGGACTTGGCTGGAGGAGGAGGAGGAGGAGGCAAGGAGGCCTTGGGAGCACCATCTGCAGGCCTGCGTCGGAGGGGATCTGATGCAGGCTTGGAGGGTTTGTCCGAGGGACGCTTGTCTGACAACGGGATCTGGCGCTTGTCTATCAATGGAGAATAGCCATTCTCCAAAGACTTGTGGGCATGTTTTGGCAGGAGGGAGGAGGACCTCCCTGCCGACAGGCCAGAAGATTTTGCCTTCTCCCGGGGGTCGGCGCTACATGCAGAGGCTGACCAGGGGGCAGAATGTGACCTACCTGGGTCAGACGAACGGCCCAACGAGGCTGTAGGAGGCTTAATATTCAAGGGTTGAAGGGCAGCAGAAGGCCCAGAAGACTTCTCCTTAGCTGCAGGACCTCCGGAGGAGGCTGGGTCCTTAACCACTGTAAGGCGTGAGTCGTGGCCCAACGACCCAGATCTGGAGTCGGTATGGGATCTGGAAGATCTCGATCTGGGCGAGGACCTCTCCCTATCTCTGTGCCACTCTCTGTGTTTGTCCTTAGGCTTGGAAGTGTGGTGCTTCCCCGAAGATTTGTGAGGATGATGAGGGTGAATCTCCTTCAGAGGACAAGTCCCTCTGCATAGCTGCCAGTTGCTGCTAAGCCAAAAAGGCCTGGAGGAATTTCAGTCGGCGGATGCAGGTCCGACTGTTGAAAACCTGGCAATGGGGCAGGACAGAGTATTGTGGTCTGGGCCCAGACAAAAAACACAGGCCATGTGGCCATCTTTGGATGGAATCTATCTACCACAGGCACACTTATTTGTGTACCTGGATGGGATAATAGACATGCAGAAGATTTAAGAGGAAAAAACGGCCGAAAGAGATGACTGAAGTCAAGAATATCGAAAAAGTGGTCAAACTGGCGAGAGAGAGCCGCGGAGCCTACGTTCGCGCGTCGACAGGGAAGAACTGGAGCATGCCGGGGACCGCCACCCCTTATACACCATGTGAGATGTCAGGGGCAGGGCCGATGTAGGAGAGGGTGATCCCTGCTAGCTACTGCTGGAAAAGTTTGTCGTGGGGTCCTGCTGCTGGCCGGCACCAATCCTATATGTGTTGCCTGCTGTTTCCTCTTGAAGTAAGATATGTAAATAGGAAATTAATAAATCTATCAGTAATATAGCTGCAAAGGTTCATAGGTCATCCAGACAAGCGTAGGCTTGAGCCCTTCAAGCTTGTCTGCCATATTAACGGTTTACTCCAGTGATGCTACCCCACAGTAAATATTTATCAAGATAATATTTAAAGTATTTAATGAATTGCTATCTACAACCTCATTAGGTAAGGTATTCCAGGTTTCCACCACTCTCTCAGAAAACCATCCTCTACACTTTTCTGTTTTAAAGTGATTTCCCCTTAATTGCTTGTTATGCCCTCTTATTATTTTATCATGCTGTTTTAATTCTAAATGTAGACACTGCAGTGCACTGGTATTAGTTGTAGTAATAAAATCTTTATTAATCTGTAGTGAATTGGATAACTCATCTAAGACAAGCTTTCAAGTGAAGTCCATTGTACAGAATTAGAAGCAGTTTAAATAGACAACATTGAACAAAGTTACAAATAATTTAAACAAAGACACATCGTTACAGTAGTAAATGCAAACATTGCAGTGCATCAGTATTGTTGATGGCTTTGTATACTAAATGTTGACATTGTAGTGCATCGGCATTGTTGATGGCCTCGTATACTAAATGTAGACATTGCAGTACATCAGCATTGTCGAAGGCCTTGTATACTAAAAGTAGACATTGCAGTGCATTGGTATTGTTGATGGCCTTGTATACTAAATGTACACACTGCAGTACATTGGTATTGTTGATTTCCTTGTATACTAAATGCAGACATTGCAGTGCATCGGCATTGTTGATGGCCTTGTATACTAAATGTACACATTGCAGTGCACTGACATTGTTAATGGCCTTGTATCTAAATGTACACATTGCAGTGCATCGGCATTGTTGATGGCCTTGTATACTAAATGTACAGTACACACTGCAGTACATTGGTATTGTTGATTTCCTTGTATACTAAAAGTAGACATTGCAGTGCATCGGTATTGTTGATGGCCTTGTATACTAAATGTACACACTGCAGTACATTGGTATTGTTGATTTCCTTGTATACTAAATGTAGACATTGCAGTGCATCGGCATAGTTGATGGCCTTGTATACTAAATGTACACATTGCAGTGCACTGACATTGTTAATGGCCTTGTATCTAAATGTACACATTGCAGTGCATCAGCATTGTTGATGGCCTTGTATACTAAATGTACAGTACACACTGCAGTACATTGATATTGTTGATTTCCTTGTATACTAAATGTAGACGCTGCAGTGCATCGGCATTGCTGATGGCCTTGTATACTAAATGTCGACATTGCAGTGCATCGGTATAGTAGATGGCCTTGTACACTAAGGCCCAGATATTCAAACTGCGCCCAAAAAGTGCGCAATAGCAGGAGCAAGCGCAAGTCCATTGCACCCATGCACAAGAGGCGCGATATTCAAATACTGAGCTGGCCAAGATGCGCCTACAGCCGACTACTGAATA
This sequence comes from Neoceratodus forsteri, assembly GCA_016271365.2. Lineage (NCBI taxonomy): Eukaryota > Metazoa > Chordata > Ceratodontiformes > Ceratodontidae > Neoceratodus > Neoceratodus forsteri. The sequence goes on along the minus strand of JADMNL010000034.1, from coordinate 98,241,299 downwards.
CCGTACCACCTGCGCCATAGCCCAACTAGGGAGGGGAAGCTGAGCATATCTGATGCGCCATAGTGCAACAAGGGATGTTCAGCTGAGCAGTCCAGAGGCGCCATAGCGCAATCAGGGATGCCCCCCAGCAGCAGGGCAGCAATGCAACAGCACAACCAGGGATGCAGGGGCCCACCACCCATGCCACAGATGGGCAGAGGAACACACAGCAGAACAGACATCATCCCCCCACACCCCATGCACTGCACAACTGGGGGAGGGCTGGAATAACCACTGGCCCACGGAGACAAGCAACCAACGCACAGCTGGGCCATGGTGCCCCATCACACCGCCTAGCAAGCTGTGACCGGCACACAAGGAGGGCCGACCACCCCGTGCCACACCATCCCCCCAATGCAGAGCACAACCTGCACCATGACCCCAGACACCCTGCACAGGAACAGCGTCCACCAGTGCAGGATACCTCATGTATGCCACCACCCCCACTGTGACAATGCAACCCTGTGCTCCACAGAACCATGCAAGGCAGCCCCACCATGAGCACCCATCAGCGGGTGGCAGCACACAGCGATGCAATGACGGCATACACAGTGCCACCACGCACAGCCCCAGGTACAGCTGACAGACCGACCATGCGTCGGCACACGAGGTATCCCACATGTGACAGGGCATGCCCCGGACACCACCACCAGAGGTACAGCACCTTGCACACCCTCCCAAGGACACACCCCGACCCAGCACTGGCCACAACAGCCAGCGCAGACACCCACAGTGGTGCGTGAAAGCATGCACCACACCAGATGCAACACAGTGCATGGACAAACACCCACCCATACTCAAGGGCACACCAACACAGGGACGCAGTAGCGGGGCAATCAAGCCCCCACACTGCAGCTGAGCACCTATGCCTGCTGCAAATCAGAGAGAACCACAGTATTCATATTAAAAGAATTGTAATCAAAAACATCCAACAAAACTATTTACATTTATGTACAAATGTCTGGGGGAGGGCCACGAACAAGGTGGGGGTGGGTAAGGGGTAGGGGTGAACAAATGGTACAGGAAAGGAGGGGTGTGAGGGTGGGTCCAGGGGGGTAGGGGAGATCAGGGGCATATTTATGGTCAGTGGGAGCCCTGCTCCCTGCTCCGGCTGCTCCACCTTCCATGCCTCCGCCTGACCGCCAGCCACTCAATCCTCTGCAGGATGTCCAGCGATGCCCTGGCCACGGTGAGAATTTCCTGCAGCGCCTCCCTGATCATGCGCAGCTGGCGGACACCTAGGGCAAAGGAGCACAGTCAATAGGTGTGAATGCACAGCCCCATACAGCCCACCCACTGTGCATGGCATACGGCAGTGGGACATGCCTCTGTGATGGTGTGAGACCACCCACAGTGATCGTGTCCACAAGACCTGCCCACCCAGGCGCACACAGCCATGCAGACCACTGCACACACCCACCGGCCAAGTCCTGCACAGCACCACCATGTCTGTTTAGTGACATGGCTATGTGGTGCGAAGGCAGTGGCACAGCCTTGTACCTGGTGCATGCATGGACCACCATTGACGCACTCCCAGACATGCAGTGCCACTGGACAGTGCTGACTGTAACAAGTTGTGTGCATGGCAGTGGTGTCAGTGGATGGTGGCCATGCCCCGCTGCCCGCCCTGTTACACAGCATACAATAGTAATCATGGAGGTAAGGCACTCACCATCATCAGACTGGTCCATCTGGTGCTGTGGACCTTCACTCCTCCTATTGTTCCGGTCCTCCAACTGGCACTTCCGCTCCCTCGCCAGCCGTCTCTCTTCTGGCTCTAAGGTGCAAACATGGAGAGAGGAACACCAGTACAATCCTGTAGCAAAGTCCCCCTGCCCCCATGTGCGTGCAATCCCACCCAGCAAGACCCACCCCACACCCTGATAACACCACCACAGCCAACACCGGACGGTCCCCCCTCCCATGTTCCAGACACATGCAACCGTGATACCCATATGGAACATAAAAGTGTATGGACGTTACACCTACCTGGCCGTGGCACCTTGCCCCTCCTGGTATGTGCCTGCAGGCGGGCAAACAGGTCCGGGTCCCTCCGCCTCAGGTCCCCATACCTGTGGCGGCACAGCTCCGCCGTCCGTCCCATTCCTGTGGCCTCCTCCAGGGCGTCGGCCACCTCCTGCCACACCTGGCTCCTGGACCTGTCAAGGGGTGCCTCCCCAAACAGTGGGCCATAAAGTGACTCAACAATGGCAACCAGGTTTGCCATTTCAATCTGGCTCCACTGGACAGCTCTCCGCGTCATCTCTCTTGCTCAGTAGGTTCAAAATGGCACTCTGCGCGCGGTTCCACCGCGATGCAGATGCCCACTACATGCTGGCTGCCATTCCCTATCGCACTGTCACCGAACAGCGATAGTGGTGCACCCATGCCTGACGCATGGCGCCTAGGGGGAAAGGCCGGGCACAGGGTCAAGGGTCTCTGGCGCACGGACAGGCACAGCGCGACTGGAACCCAATGCGTGTAGCGCGACTGGGTGCCTGTGTGCTACCTCCAGTAGCGGCCTACTGCACTGTTGCCCCACTGCGCCTACGATGCCCCAGTGCCACAGCGCCATATAGGTGAACATCGCTGTAGCGCCACTGGCACAACGATGGCCGTGCCCTGCATTGCCTCCCGTGCACAGCACGTCAGCAATGCGGCAGGCACCTGCGTCAGCAACCCGGGCATGCACAGTTAGGTGTGTACTATGTATGTCACAGAACTGCGCCCTTGGCTCAGCACGTTCAACACAACTGCCGCAAAAGCGCGATATTCAGCCATCATATGCAAATCAGCTAATCAGCCATTCAATGGCGCAGCACTGCAAATTTGCATACACTTAAAGTTGCGCCTTGCCTCATTTGCATGGGTTGCACTATAAAAGTGCAACATTGGGCTGCACTGGCCATAGTCGGTTACTGCAGTCTATTGGTGAGTTGCATGCCGTTTGGGAGTGTGGACTGTGGATTTTGGGACATGCATGGGACTGCACAGTCACAGGTAACAACTTTCATTCTCACAGGCTAAATCATGACCGAGCGAGTTGTGGGAGAGGAGGAACAGAGTGGTGGGAGGAGGAGGAGGCCTAATTTCACCAAGGCCAAGACGGATGCCCTGTTTGAGGCCTACCTGGACCAGGAGCTGCTTCTCAGCAGATGGCAGGGAACACCACAGGCCAGTGCTGTTGCATGGGAGGAAGGGGCGCATGCAGTGAACCTGCATGGCCGCCACCAGTGCTCCATGCAGGAGTGCAAGAAGAAGATGGGCACAGACAGGAGGAGGATAAAGGAGAAGGTGGCTGCCATCAGGGCAGCACGAGCTGCGACAGGTGGGGGATAGCCGGAGGTGCTACGCCTGACTCCACAGGAGGAGAGGGTTGCTGGCAGCATGCAGCGTTGTGCCATTGAGGGTGTTCCGGGTGGTGGCCCGTCACTGCATGGTAGGTCATGGTCTGTCTATTGGGGGGGGTATGGTAGGTCACATGCAGTAACGCGACTTTGTTTTCCCTTACAGATCCTGAGCATCTGCATGGGTCAGCAGTGGTGGGCCTGTCCACTGAGGCCAGTCAGATGGAGATGGAGGAGGGCCCATCCACCTCCACAGGTATACGCGGCTCAGTGCGACAGTGGGCCCGCCTGGCTGTCCACACTGATGTTGTTGGAACAGGTGCGGAGGAGGCCCTGCCCGTGTCCCAGCATGCCAGCGTCCACGGATGCCAGCATGCTGTGACTTGGGCTGGTGCCGGGTCCGTCACTGATGATGATGTCGCTAATGCCATAGGCAGTGACGTGTGTGCCATAGGATGGCCACACAGCAGGTAACATCGCGGCCACGGCTGTGGGTGGTGTCGCCATGGAGGCCTGCGTGTCATCACAGTCCCAGCCTGTGCTTGTCAGCACCAGTGGGGCAGCACTGGTGTGTGTACAGGACAGTGGGATTGTTGCGGCCACTGCGGCAGCATCAGTGAGCCCTGGGGAGCAGCAGCCGGAGAGGCAGCATCAGCAGTCGGCCAATGGGCTTGGGGGTACAGTGTCAGGGGGCAGCATCAGTGCACCGCCTGTGGATATGCCCAGACCTGGTCCTGGTGTGCAGCGCCCACCCTCAAGGGGTGCTGAGCATCAGGGCCGTGCACACCCTAAGGGACAGGATGCCGAGCAGGCAGATGACCTCTTGGATGAGCACACCTGCATACTGCAAGCATCAGTCAACCAGCAGATGCGCCTTGCGATGTCGGTGGATGCACTGCGCGCGGCTCTGGAGCGGGCAGAGGAGCGTCGCAGCACAGACACCGCTCTGATCCTGGCAGGGATGGACCGGTTGCAGGAGGATGTGACCGCTGCCACTGACAGGCAGACACAGGCATTCACTGCTGTCATGGCCACAATGGGCACACAGTTATTTGCCCATGCGTCGCAGACACCACGCAGTGCACTGTCCACCCCCCCGTTCCCAGCGTTGTGTGACACCATCCTTGTCGACACCGGGTTCAGCTGTGGGCATCCCGAGCACGCCTGGCACAGGCATGTTTGGTGTGCTGCAGACCCCTGCACGAGCACGGTCGTGTTCACACAGTGGAACCCCTGGGGGACCATCGGTGCCACCCCATGAGGTCAGCCTGTCAGTGCTGGCGGGTCTTGGCAGGGCCGCCCACGCATCCGTGGCGGCCGGGGCACTGTGGCGCGTGACTGACCTGTCTCCCAACGCGGCTACTGTCTGGTGCTGCCCTGTGTGCATTGTGTCATTCAGCGGGCAATGCACGGGTGGGTACCCGGCCCTGCATGCGAACACACAGTCCATCTGCACACCCTACCGGCTGCTGTCCGCAGTTGCATGTGCATGATGATGCCTGTATTGCGCTGTACACCAATGTGCAATGGTGCTCAGCATCTGACACATGCACAATGACAGACAGTGGGCGTGTTGGTCTGTGGACATGTGTGTGGCTAGGGGTGGCGCTCTGGGTCGGTGTGCCTCCTACCCTTTGTGCATGTCTGGTGCGTTGTGTGTGTGTGTGTGTGTCTGCATGCCATGTTAGACCTCACCCATCCCTGGTGGTGTGTGATTCTATGCCCAGACAGTTCCCTTGACGGCATGCACCCCTGGTGTGTGTCCATGCATGTTTGTGGGTTGTGCCTTAGCCACTGGTGGTTGCACATGGCCCCATGACTTACCTAGGTTGGCTGAAGTGCTCCTCTGTGATGGTGTCCCAGTGCAGCTGTGCCAGCCGGAGCAGTCGGGGGTCCCGTCGCCCAAGGGGGGGGCTGCCCATCACCATTGTCACCGGCATCCTCATCGTCCCCATCACTGTCCCCCTCTTCGACCTGTACGGCTATCCCACATTCGTTGGCCATGTTGTGCAGGATGCAACAGGCCAGGAATAGCCCACAGGCCTTTGGGGGCTGTAGGGCACCGCCAGAGGTGTCCAGGCAACGGAAATGTGCCTTCAGCATCCCGAACACCCGCTCGATGACATTATGTGTGGTGGCGTGTGCCTCATTGTAGCGTTGCTGCAATGGGGTCACGGGCCACCAGTAGGGTGTGAGCAGTCAGGGACGAAGTGGGTATCCACTGTCACCTGTGTGTAGAGGGTGGAGGTTAGTTTGGTGATCAGCATCGCACTGCCCCGGGCCATGTAGGCCACTACCCATGTCACCTCTAACCACGCCCCCCCCAGGCCCTATGATTGTCCGTGTGGTTTGCATACTCACCCACCAGGTGGCCAGTGGGGATATCCCCACTCTCAAATCTGTGGCACAGTGCCGACTGGTGGCAGATGAAGGCATCATGTGCTCCCCCAGGGTTGTGGCACAGACACTGATTATGCGCCCCCTGGCATCGCACACCACCTGGCAGTTGATGCTGGCATAGCCCTTGCGATTTATATATGCGGCCCCCTCGGGGCCAGGTGGTGTGCAGATGGCCACATGGGTGCAGTCTATTGCCCCTAGCACACCAGGCATACGTGCTACCCTGTGGAACTCCTGTATGTTTGCTGTGCGTTCCGCCAGTGTGCTGGGGAAATGGATGTACTCCACAGCATGTGGCAGCAGTGCGCTGAGGAATTGGGTGAGGTGGCGTGACGTGGCCGACTGGGTTATGCCTGTGGTGTCCCCAGTTGGTCTCTGGAAGGTACCTGTGGCGAGCAAGCACATGCAAGCTGTCACTTTCGTCTCCACTGACAGAGCATGGCTCCGTCATGTGGGTGCCTGCATCACATCACTGCACAACTCACAGAGCCACCTCAGAATTGCCCGATTCAGGTGGTACCGGCCCATGATCTCCGTATCATTATACAGCTCGAAGCAGGTGTGGGCTCGGTACTGCCTGTTGGGGGCATATCGCCGACAGACCCTTCCACAGCCGCACCCCCCCCCGCTGCCCGCCTTCTCACCCCCGTCATTACTGCCTCCATCTGGATGATGGCACTGGCCATGTCCCTGGCTTGTGTTCACCCCCCCGGCAGCTGTTTCTGTGTTCCCCCCGGTGTCCTGGCTGCTACTTCCCCTGCACCGGGAACACCTGACTGTGCTGGCCTCACTGCTGTGTGGCAAGTACTTCCCCCTTCTGCACTGTGGCTCCCCACACCTTCCCCTGAGCCTGTTGGTTCCAGGTACCCTTTCCCCTGGCCTTCCCTGTGTGTCCCTGCTGCCCAGTTTCTCTTGCTAGAGTTCAGCCTCATGTGCCTTCCCTGTAGCGTTCTTACGCCTCTCCCTTGCTCCTTTTTATTTTGGCTCATTTCTGCTATGGCGCAACTTCCGCTTGCTCCCCTATGCGCATGGCGCATGTTGTTGAATATCGACTCGCCATTTATGCATGGTTCCTCCCCTTCAGTTGGCATACATTCATTATCATTCGCTGTTGCTCCAGCGTGATTTGGAGGCGCAACTGCCTCCCGATGAGTATCGCAGAATGGCGCATATTTGGACTTGCGCTGGTGCAACCCTATTGCGCATGGCGCAACTCTTTTGAATATCTGCGTCTAAGCGTACACATTGCAGTGCATCAGCATTGTTGATGGCCTTGTATACTAAATGTACACATTGCAGTGCCTCGGTATTGTTGATGGCCTTGTATACTAAATGTACACATTGCAGTGTATTGACATTGTTAATGGCCTTGTATACTAAATGTAGGCATTGCAGTGCATCGGTACTGTTGATGGACCTGTATACTAAATGTCGACACTGCAGTGCATCGGTATTGTTGATCTCTTTGTATACTAAATGTCGACATTGCAGTGCATCGGCATTGTTGAAGCCTTGTATACTAAATGTCGACATTGCAGCGCATCGGCATTGTTGACAGCCTTGTATACTAAATGTCGACATTGCAGTGCATCGGTATTGTTGACAGCCTTGTATACTAAATGTTGACATTGCAGTGCATCGGTATTGTTGATCTCCTTGTATACTAAATGTAGACACTGCAGTGCATCGGTATAGTTGACGGCCTTGTATACTAAATGTCGACATTGCAGTGCATCGGTATTGTTGATCTCCTTGTATACTGTGATTAAATCACCACGTACCCTTCTCATTTCTAGACTATACAAACTAGTTCTTCTAGTCTTTCATTGTATAACATTCCCTGCAACCCCTTGATCAATTTAGTGGTTTGTCTCTGTATCTCCTCTGCTCTAACAATGTCACACTTGTTTTGTGGTGACCAAAACTGTATACAATGTTCAACATGTGGTCTCAACAAGGCTCTATATATTGGTACAATCACCTCTCACTCTGTCTTTACTAGTAACATTTTTCCTTATGCACGATATTATCCTATTGCATTTTGAGACAGCCTCCTTACATTGACCTGAGAGTTTCAGATTGTTAGTCACTATTACTCCAGGGTTTCTCTCGCTATTAGGTTGTCTCAGCTGAATACCACCCATTCTATATTTAAATTCTGAATTGTTTTTCACACAATGCATGACCACTCACTTTTCTTGATAAAACCTTATTTCATTAGTAATAGACCAAGTGAATATTCTGTCAAGATCAGACTGGAACTTTGCTGCATTCTCCTTATTCTCCACCACATATCACATTTACGCATCATCAAACTTGGATATCCATCCACCGTCCCCTGACTGGAGTCAAAAACATAAATGTTAAACAGAACTGGTCCCAATACTGACCCTTGGGGCTCACTATTTGTTACCCTTACCTCATCTGAGTCACTCCCCTGTATCCTAACTACTTGTTTTCTATCTGTGAGCCCAGACTGTATCCATTTAACTATTTTAGTACTGATTTTAAATTTTAGTAATGTTTCAATCAGTTCTGCATGAGACATGGTATTGAATGCTTTGCTCAAGTCGAGATAAACCATGTCCACTGGTTTCCCCTCAGCCTAGGCCTGACTCCCCTTATCGAAAAAAATCCACCAAATTGGTAAGGCAAAACCTTCCCTTGGTGAAGCCATGTTGTGATTTGTCCACCATGTTGTTGTCAGTTATTGTAGTCTCTATTGCATCCCTAATAAACCTTTCTAGTAACTTTCCTAGTACTGTTGTTAAGCTTACTAGTCTATAATTAGAAATGTTGACCTACTGCCCTTTTTATCAATACTATTGCAACCCTCCAGGCCTCAGGAGAAACTCCCTGCTCCAGTGATATATTAACAATTTTCATCACATGTCCCACCAACCCAGATGCCAACTCTTTCAAGGTTCTTGGATGCAAATTATCCAGTCCTTGTGATTTGTTAATATCTAAATGTTCTATTATACAATGGTGTATGAAAATCCTGTAACCTCACTGGTCAAAACATGTCACATGACCGTGGGCAACTCCTGCATTACCCACGGCTGAGGAACTGTATTTATAAAAAGCATAATTAAACACACTTTACATTTATTTTACACATGGGTCCATTGTATAATCGCAATAAAGCACTCCAGGGTATGAGTTATTGGGGTTACCCACTTCTTGTGTGGTTAAAGTCCTTTCAAGCTGCATACTGCGGACACACCACAAGGCATGGTTAAATCCACAATAACCCACACCCTGTTGTGCCTTATTGTTTAAATAACCTCTGAACGTTACTCCTGTCAATCTAAAGTGCTATGTCATGGTCATTTATAATTACTCAGCGTAGTTCTGATTTCTGGAAAACTGTTCCAGAGAATGTGTTTAATGTATTAGCTATGTCTCTATCTGTTTTTTTGTCCTGGATATGTAGTGGCCTACTCTCCTATTACTACCTCTTTTATCTCTTGTATATGCCCAAAACAGTTTAGCATATTGTTTAGAATTTTTGGCTATGTTTAGTTTCTGCTCTCTTTCAGCCCTTGTTATCTCTAATTTACATTCTCTGACTTATTTTTCAAATTTGTCCCATACTGTCTGATCTCAATACCTTGGCTTGTTTAAAAAAGTTTTCAGTTGTCCTTTTTCTTTTTGTTAGTTTACTGCTCAGCCACCCTAGGCTATTTCCTTTGGGGTTGTATTTGTTATAGTGGTATGAATTTATTTTCAGTATCCTTTATTTTAGTTTCTAAACCATTCCATGTCATATCAATATCTGCGTTGTCAAGTTCTGTTTCCCTGTTCAATTTTTCTAAATTTGCTCTCATAGCCTGAACGTTAGCCTTTTTATACCATCTGTATCTGGTACAGTATGTCTTTTCACCCTTTTAAACTCCTGTTAAATGTGGAACATGACCGTTACATGATCACTTTCTCCTAGAAGCTCACAGACAATACAGTTATAGATTCCCTGCCCCGAGTCACTTAATACCACATCTAATATGTTGTTTCCTCTTGTTGGTTTCGTGACCAGTTTTTCAAGGTTTTAGCAGTTCCTAGCCATAACTCAGTCAAGTGCATTACTACCATCTCCCTTGCACCAGTCTCTGCCATACTTATTTAAGAGTTCTACCAGGAGGCACACTGAGCAGAGTAGTGCTCAATTCCAGGAGCACTGGGAGTGGAACAGAAACAGCTGACAATTTTACAGAACAGAAGAAGACATTTTGAAGTAACAGTGCAAGCTAGGTATATACCTGGAATGGCAGACATTTTGTAGAGCAGCAGAAAACAATTTTACATAGCATAACAGAGCATTACTGTGATTAGCCCCCCAACCACACAGCAATGCTATTTTTCTACTTATGGTTTCTATCTGTTAATTAGTTCTTTGTTAAGTTCAGTTTTCTGATTTGGTGGTCTGTAACATAATCTTAAATTGATATAGTTTCTATTATTTTTCCCACCCTAATCCAGACTGTTTCATTTTCAGTGTTTGTTGATAAAAGACTATTTCCTCTGACCACATGTTTTCAGTCACATGTAGGGCCACATCTAACCTCTTCTCCCTATATGTTCCTTCCTAAATAGTCTATAACCTTGAATATATTTATTCCAATTGTTATCTAATACCAATGGGTTTCAAATATTCCAAAAATGTCTGGGGTATCTATAGTTATCAAGGCCTCTAGTTTTCCAAATGTATTTACCAAGCTCCTGGCATTTGCGACAATGCACTTCCAGCCAACATTTTCCTTAATTACTATTTAGTTAATTTCAGTCTCTTCCTGATCATCTAATAGAATGCATTTTATTGCAAGCAATGTTCTTAAAGCTGATTGGTGTGCTGATTTATATCCCCCCCCCCCATTCCTGTTATCTCTTAAATATGTTGTGATTGCTTTGCTAACATGGAACATAATTTAGCAAAAAATGCAACAAAATACAACTGCAAAGTCTTCTTCAAAAATATAAACTCTCTTAAAAAACAAAATGCAAGGCAATCCACTAGTTTATAATAACTCAAACATTAATATGTCTGATGATATGACAGCTTTTTCAATAAACATTTTTGTGAAGGCTACGCCAAAAAAGACAAGGCACTGGCATTTATCTATAGTAGCTTAAGTCAGCAAATCGAGATTTCATTGGAAGACATTAGCAACAAGATCAAAAGCATTACAATTAACTCCTCCTCTGGTCCTGATCTGATAACACAGAACATGATTAAGATTAAGATCATAGCTAGTTATTTTCAGTATCTTCTTAAACTGCTGTTTGAAAAAAAGCATAAATAGTGGTGGTATTTCCAGAGATTGGAAGACAGCTAATGTGGTCCCCCTTTTTACAAAATGAGTAAAACACAATGTAGCTAATTACAAACCAATTAGTCTGACTCCAGTCCTCTGCGAAATATTGGAAGGCATAATTAAAGACAAAATATCAGCTATTATAGATCAACATAGCGTTTCTGACCAATCGGAACACTCCTTTCCTCTGCGTGGGAGACACGCTTCTCCTGTGAAAAGTGTCTCACGCGCAGTTACCCTGGAACGGGGCACATTCAGGTAAGAATTTTTTTTAATTAATGTATTATTGATCAATCTTGATAAATCTCTCTCTCACCACTTCCTACAGGCCCTCTGTCTCTTGCACTAAGCCTCCTTCCTGGCCAAATACTGACTTTCCACTGTTTCAACATATCTTTCCTTTCTCCTTAACCCTGCCATCCCATTTTCCTACCCCTTCCAATCATCCAATTTTTGTCCTTTAATACCACTTATTGTTAACTTGTAACAGGCCACTCTGTTTTCTCTATCCAAAGTCCAGCATTGTGGAATAACCCCCTCGCTCTCCAAATCTGTCTCTAATCCTCCCCACTTTCTCTCAAACTTCTCTTCCTGGCATACTTCTCAAAAGCATGCACCTGCAGCCAGTCTTCTTCCTCCTCCTCGTGCCTCATTACAACTCATGCCCTATTCACCCTCTCCTCTATTTACCTATTTTGCTACCTTCCGTGTTTGCTCTGTAATTTGAATTTTATGCCACCATGACTCTTTTACAAATATCTTGCTGTACATAGACTGCTTTCATTCTTGCTACCCCATAACCGATGGCCTTTGCACATTTTCTGTGTTGTTTTTTCTCTTTTTGGAAGGTATTATGTGTACCTTGCTTTTATTGTTTCTGTACACTCCCTCAGTGCTGTCATTTTGTTATTGTTCTATTTCTCCCTGCTGTATACCCTACCCTGGCTCCAACCCAAAAATAAACTCTGGATAAGTGAGCCTATCCTGATCACCAAAATTTACATAAATAAGAAATTTAAAGGCATTTTACAAAATACCCATCTTACTTGGTAAATGTTCATGCCTCATGGCTGGGACAATTTCAAGGACAGTTTGTGATATGGGATACACTGGGTATGATTTATACAGTCTGGACACAGGACACAGGTTATACAACCGCTACCTGAGTAGTTACAAATTGCACTGCTTTATCAAAGATTGCACCTTTATTTGAAAGTACTATTTTACTGGAAATCCAACGTATCACATCACATAACTTTCAGACAGTTAGAAGTTTAGTCTATGCCTTTGTAAACTGAGGCTTTTACCTTCCAAAGAAAAGTGCTTTAAATTGTCAGTGCAATCTTCACAAACAACACGCAAAGTGCAAGTCCTGTCATGGGCAGCCCTGACTGAGCAAGTGCATGTTTGAACCTGTTTAGTTTGTCCGACCCCAATAGCTGTCTGAGATTTACTTAGCTGGGTATCATAGTAAACTGGTTTCTGTGTGTATTGTGTTTTCCACTTACGCAGAATTCCTTCCTCTGTGTGTCACATTATCCATATACATTTACGTTATGTAGTGTAAGTGAAATATGTTTACATTCATACATAAAATACTATTATGTTTTGCAGGGTTTTTTCTCATAGGAAAGATACAGTATATGACATCAAACTGTTTTGTTCTAATTTTTTTGTTTTAATATTTGTTCTCCACCAATGTTTTTCCTTTGCATTTCTGGACACCCTTCCACCTATGAATCCTGAGCTCTCCTTAGCTGGCAGCACCGTCACCTCCCTCACACCAGGGCACTGGCAGCACTTTGGCCCTCAAATTGAGGGTAAGCAGTGTCATGACCTCCCTCACACCAGGGCACTGGCAGCATTTTGGCCTCCATCAAATTGAGGGTTAGCAGTGTCATGACCTCCCTCACACCAGGGCACTGGCAGCATTTTGGCCTCCATCAAATTGAGGGTTAGCAGTGCCATGACCTACCTCTCATCAGGAGACTAGTAGCACCATGACCTTCCTCACATCAGAGGGCTGGCAGTGCCCTGGCCTCCCTCACATCAGGGGCTGGCAGCGCCATGGCCTTTCTCATATCAGGGCACTGCCAGTGCCCTGGCCTCCCTCAAATCAGGGTCCTGGCAGTGCCGTGACCTCCTTCTCATCAGGGGCTGGCAATGTCGTGATGCTGTGACCTCTCTTGCATCAGGGCACCTGGCAGCACTGTGAGCTCACACACATGAGGGGGTTGGCAGCATCATGACCTCCCTCACACCGGAGCACTGGCAGCACCCTGGCCTCCCTCAAATCAGGGGGCTTGCAGTGCCGTGACCTCCAACTCATCAGCTGGCTGGTGGCATTGTGACCTTAACATCAGAGTACTGGCAGTGCCCTGGCCTTCCTCAAATCAGGGGGCTGGTAATGTCATGACCTCCTTCACATCAGGGGGCTGGCAGCACTGTGAGCTCCCTTGCATCAGGGCACACTGGCAGCACCATGATCTCACTCACATCAGGATGAGACTGGCAGTGCGGTAACCTTCCTCACATCAGGATGCCAGCAGTTCTGTGATGTCTCTCTCACCAGGGCGCTACCAGTGCTGTGACCTCCCTCACATAAGGGGCTAGCAGTGCTATAACCTCCCTCACATCGGGAAGCTAGCATTGCTGTGACCTCCCACACATCAGGACACTAGCAGTGCTGTAACCTCTTTCACATCAGGATGTTGGCAGTGCTGTGACCTCCCTCACATCAGGAAGCTAGCAGTGCTATGACCTCTCTCACATCAGGATGCTAACAGTGCCGTGACCTCTCTCAAATCAGGATGCTAGCAGTGCTGTGACCTCTGTCACAGCAGGAAGCTAGCATTGCTGTGACCTCTGTCACAGCAGGAAGCTAGCAGTGCTGTGACTTCTTTCACATCAGGACACTAGCATTGCTGTGACCTTTCTCACATCAGGAAGCTAGCAGGGCTGTGTCCTCCCTCACATCAGAACACTTGCAGTGCTGTGACCTCTCTCTCTCACATTAAGATGCTAGCAGTACTGTAAGCTCTCTCACATCAGGATGTTGGCAGTGCTGTGACCTCCCTCACATCAGGAAGCTAGCAATGCTGTGACTTCTCTCACATCAGGAAGCTAACAGGGCTGTGACATCTCTATCCCATCAAGATGCTAGCGGTATTGTAATCTCTCTCACATCAGGATGTTGGCAGTGCTGTGACCTCTCTCACATCAGGAAGCCAGCATTGCTGTGACCTCCCTCACATCACGACGCTAGCAGTGCTGTGATCTCTCTCACATCAGAACACTAGCAGTGCTGTGACCTCTTCCACATCAGGATATTAGCAGTGCTGTGACCTCTCTCACAGCAGGAAGCTAGCATTACTGTGACCTCTGTCACATCAGGAAGCTAGCAGTGCTGTGACCTCTCTCTCACATCAAGACGCTAGCATTGCTGTGACCTCTCTCACATCAGGAAGCTAGCAATACTGTGACCTCTCTCACATCAGGAAGCTAGCAGTGCTGTGACATCTCTCTCACATCAAGATGCTAGCAGTACTGTGACCTCTCTCACATCAGGATGTTAGCAGTGCTGTGACCTCTCTCACATCAGGAAGCTAGCAGTGCTGTGACCTCTCTCACATCAGGATGTTAGCAGTGCTGTGAAATCCCTCACATCAGGAAGCTAGCAGTGCTGTGACCTCTCTCACATCAGGAAGCTAGCAGTGCTGTGTCCTCCCTCACATCAGGATGCCAGCTGTGCTGTGACCTTTCTCACATCAGGACATAAACAGTGCTGTGACCTCCCTCACATCAGGAAGCTGGCATTGCTGTGACCACTCTCATATCAGGACACTAGCAGTGCTGTAACCTCTCTCACATTAGGACACCAGCAGTGCTGTAACCTCTCTCACCGCAGGACGCTAGTGATGTGACTGCTTTCATAACAGCATGATGGCAGTGCTGCAACCTCCTTTCCAAACAATGAGCTGGAGGACAGCCCGATGTCCCGGCAGAAGTGCTATATGCTTCCATACTGGCATGAGCTGCAGGACTGCCAATGGCCCAGCAGAAACACTACATATGTCCATACTGGCATGAGCTGTAGGATTGCCAATGGGCTGGCAGAAACACTACATATATCCATACTGGCATGAGCTGTAGGACCGCCAGTGGCCCAGCAGAAACACTACATGTATCCATACCGCCATGAGCTGTAGGACCGCCGATGGCCCAGCAGAAGCACTACGTGTGTCCATACTGGTATGAGCTGTAGGACTCCTGATGGCCCAGCAGAAGCACTGTGTGTGTCCATACCAGTGACCAGGGTTCAGAAATAGACTCAAGTATTGGGTCAGGTGGCCAAGGGGCTGCGACAGCAATGCCACATGGCAGCACTTCTAGCCAGAGAGGGTAGGTGCTACAGTTGCATTGCCATTGCGACCCCTGTGGTGGGCCGAGGGAACATGTCCCTGCGAAGGGCATCACTCTGTACTTGCATAGGCCCGCTCGTAGGGCTACAGCCCAGTGTCTGGGGAGGAGAAAGGAAGAAAAAACATGGAAATACTGTGTCTCCCTGCCACCATTAAAGATAGTTGCTGGCCCTCTCAGGTCCCACACTGAGGATCCCCACTGGCCTTGACAGTGGGGGAAGCAGCAGATGGGACTGGGGGTCCTGGCTACAGGCCTGATGAAAGGTAAATGTGGTGACGGGGGCAAAAAGCTGGATTTAAAAAAAAGAGTTGATGGAGAAGCTTAGACACTAACATCATCTTGAGAGTTTCTGAACTGTAAACACTGTGCACTGTGTGACTTTCTGTACAGTGTCTGTATTATTGTGAAAATGAGAATATGTGATTTTCTTTCCCCTTCAGGAACTCTCTGCAAGTGAGATCTCAATCCATTTCAATTTCATTTTTTTCCTTCCTTGTAGGAATGCACCATGCGAGTCTCCTTGGGGTTTTCATCTCCAGAGGGCTGTTATTAAAACAGATTTTTCTGCTTTAAGAAAACAATACAATAAACAAAAGGCTTTGGTCTCTGCATTCTGCTCCCATCTCTCAAGTTACAGGTGGCTGCTTCTTCTAGACAAGCAGAATTTACACCACATGGAGGTTATGAGGTTTTACATGCATTGCATTTGCCACGGTCTAGTGTGTTCTGGCATTTTGCCTGATATATTCCAAGTTTCTTAAATGGAATACGACCCACGTTCTCTTTGGGCAACCACTCACATACAGTACAGTAATTTCTGAAGCTGCTAATAATTGCAGACCAATCTTATGATTACCCTCCCCCAATTTGGGGCTTTGGAAAAACGTGTTATTACACTATGCTTTTGTAAAAATCCTATGAGTTCCCTTTGCAACACAATAAATTATACTTTGCAGTGTGGGGCCCTTTGCAGTTTCCTATTGACTATAACTTAATTTAGGACTTTACATACTGCATTTAAAGTCCCAAAAAAGTATGTCCAGGATATCACAGCCGGTGCAACCCAGGACTGCTAGTCGTAAGGAACATGAGAATGCACAAAGAGGCTGTATTCAAGGAGGTCACAAAAGAACTCACATGTAAGTCACTATGTAAGTAAAAAGTGAACAATTTAATGGTGAGCACGCAAAAGCTTCCAACCACGACAGTAGCAGCCTCAGCGCTTCGACCACTGCGGGTCTTTGTCAGGGGGCACACCAACCAAAGAGATAGCCCTTGAATACTGTCACAATTAAAGGGGAAATGCCCCAACAGAGAACAACCACGGTGCAGAACAAAGTATGCCGTGCAATGCAATAAAAAATCAAATAAATGAATGACTGAATGAATGAATAACTGAATCAATCAATCAATAAAATAAATAAATAACTGACAAAAGAGGCTGCATGCCAGGGTTGCTGTCTGCTAGTAGCATTCACAAGGAACAAAACTGATTAAACACTAAAGAGAAAAAGCCTAGAGAAATATTTTATAATAATGACAATATCAAACCAGAATAAACAATTTATGCTAATGTGCTCAGGACCACTGGCGACAGAACAAGTTGACTTCTGTGTGCCGTAAATGAGACATTTTCTAAAATAGGTAATTTCAGTCTGGAGGAGCAAGTTCTTCTCTGAAATGAGGTCATACTCAGAATAATCACCCATCTAATGAAGGTATTGGGAAGGGGACAAAAGGGAGGAAGCATTTAGACTTCTGTAATGTGATTAGTGTTTTGATTGATACATTTTTTTCTATACAAATGTTACTATTTACAGCTAAATTGTACGCAGTTCCTGATATCATATTTAGTTTGGGATTTGCAACATCTGTGAACATTCACTGTATCTCCTCACTATAAATATATATAACAAATGACAAACAGCTGTTGCAGGTTTGACACAGAAGAGTTTTGGAGCACATGTGAAAGCAGATGTAGGCTCCTCTGTGCACATTATTCTTACAGGAAGTGGGCTCCACAAGTACACAATACAGTTTGCCAACACTCTGGCCCCAGCCCCCAACCTTGGTTTGGAGACATCCTGTGGAAATTCCAACAGACTGAGTGTAACCAGTGTGGTTTAAAATCGGTTTCTTTATGGGACTCGTCAGTGGTCCAGTGGAAGATGACTGGGCTTTGATTCCCTACACCAGGAGACACACACAGCAGAGTTATCCTCAGTGTTGTGTCCTTTCATGAGAGCAGCCAGCAGCTCGGAATGAAGACTAGCATAAAGGGGCCCATACCAGCTAGTTAGTAAGCCTTTGCTTCAGGCAGTGCCCCAGTTGGGGGTGGGGTGGACAGCGAAAACAAAAAATGGGCGATGTCCAGGCATATGATGTTGCAGTGCTGCCTGAGGCTCAACACCACCAGATCCTCGGCTCCTTGCCCCCAAGTCAGATGGCTCAGTTGCCCTCCCTGTCCATCTAGCTGGCCCAAACCAGAAGGGTAGGTCCAGGGCAGCCGAGGACCAGTGGGTTCCTGCAGCTAGTTTATCTACTCTTGATGTATACAGGTAAGTGCAGAGCAGGCTGAAGGGGTGCCTGGCTCCACCGCAGAAGTGCAAGTAAAATAACCTGATTTTTGCACAGAGGCTATTGAGAATTTTAACTTTCGATCTCCTTCATACAGCGTGTGTATGTGTGTGGGGGGGGGCTGGCACAGGTACTCCCAATATAGGAAGTCTGCAAGCTCCACATTTGTGGACATGGATATTTTGCATGGGCAAATATTGTTTTAACACAGAACTCTAAGGATCTGCAGAAATAAACAGGACCCAAAACCCCATCAGTTTAGTCACCTCTGTGGTGCATGTGAGGTCCCCAAGTCCACCCATCTAAGTTTTAAAGAAATATGTATCTATCTCTAGGTTACATACCTCCATCCTGGCTGGGGGAAAAAAATGTTTCTTTGTGTTGCATAACCCCCGTTTGGTGGATGAGAGATGGTTCCCAGTATCACTGTCCCTTGGCCCAGTGACAGTGCCACTGGTTGGGGAGAGGAGGCAGTTTGACCTAGTGGTTGAAGCACTGAACATTTTACCTGGAGACCCATGTCACTTTACCATGCCACAATTGACCTAACTGCATCGAGAGGTGGAAACATGGAACAGACTTCTAGAGCTGGGGATATCAGCTGATACTGTATTAGTGGATACTATAGTGGCCTTCAAGCTCAAACTCGACAAACTGTGCTTTTTAGAAACTTAGGTGACATGGTATTTCCACTGAGTCAGTGAGAATGAAGAACTCAGTAGATCGAGGTCTTCATTCCCTCCTAAAGCTGCATGTATGTATGTGTGTATATATGAATGCATTTGTGCATGTGGGTATTTAAGCCTGTGTGTATGTATGTATGTTTGAATGCGTGTACAGTACTTGTGTGTGTATATGTATGCATGCATGTGTGTAAAAGCGTGTATGTATATATGCATGTATATTTGTATATAAGCCTGCATGCATGTGTCTATGTATGCATATGTGTGTGTATGTATGCATGTGCATGTATGTCTGTATGTACATGCGTATTTATGTGTGTACGAGTGTATAAGTATGCATGTGTGTGAATCCATGGATGTAAGTATGCAAGTGCATAAAAGCATGCATGTATGTATGTGTGTATATAAGCCTGTGTGCATACGTGTATATATGCATGTGTGTGTGTGTACGTATGTATATATGTGTGTATATGTATGCATGTAAGTGTGTAGGTATGTACATGTGTAAAAGCATGTATGTATGTATGTGTGTGTATATAAGCCTGTGTGCATGTGTATGTGCATGTATCCATGTTCGTATGTACACGTGTATGTGTGTATATGCATGCATATGTGTGTGCATGCATGTATTAAGCATGTATGAATGTGTGTAAAAGCATGCATGCACGTATGAGTATATTATCGTAAAGAGTAGTGGAGTTTTTATTGGTACATCACATATTGCATACATTACTACATAAAACAAATCAGGGGGAGAAAAAAACCATGACGAAAAATTTACATAACACTCAAGAACTAATCTGAAGGGCACCAAAAGAAAAAATATCAAAGAAAAACAAACATCTAACAAAAGTCAATGCACACAAAATAATAAATGAGATAGGAAAAAACACCATCAGATCCAAACCAATTCCAAGAAGTTTGACTATGAAGAGGATAAAAATACTATTCAGTACATCATGTTTGTCCTCTAAATAATATGATTTTGTCACTTATATTTTATAAATATCTGAAAACCCTTACACCATTTATAAACTTTATCTCCAGGATAATTTAATAAATCAGTTTTATATACTGTATCCATTGCTTGAACAACTAAAAAACTAAATGCTGTGTATGGCATCATCTTTTGATGGATTACCCATTGACATCTTGCTTGCCATAAATAAAATCTTAAACAACAAAGCAATACCATATATATTTCGAGATGCAAATGACTATAACCGTAGGGGAGGAAACCTAATACAAAGGATTCATGAGTCAGATTCTGAAACCAACCCACGTTCCATCTTGAGTTTAAAAAGGACCACAAAGGTCTTGAATATGAGCAGGAAAAGAAAAAATGATTCATAGTTTCTTCAACATTAGTACATTCAGAATAAGGGCAATTCCTTTCCATCAAATTCTTATGTTTTGCATTTCCCCTTACATTCAATCTCCCATACACTGTGAGCCACACAATTTCCCACATATGTTGCGGAACTCTTTTGTTAACAAGTTGTTTCAATATTTGTGGAGAAGAGTCAGGAGGGCAATTCTTAAAACAGGGTTCAGTGGGATATACCTGAGTTAGAACATTTTGATAAAAAGCTTTCCTAATACCATGTGAAATGGATATTCAAGGGATTTTCCATTTAAATAGTGTTTGGGCCGCAGGCTGAAAATATTCTGGAATATGTAACCGTGAGTGCAATTTAGGGGCCACATTTTGCCATACTGTGAAATACTGCCCTAACACAAGTTTCACCAAACCCTGAGCTCCGGTAGTGATAGGGGAAACACCATAGTGCACCGTATGAAAAGGAAAAAGTGCAAAAAAATAATAGGTTCAATCATACCTAACCCACCTTTCTCCTTTCTTAAGTAAGTATAATATTTTTTAATAGGGTTAAGTTTATTACCCCATAAACATTTGGAAAAACAGTCCATATATTTTAGTTTCGAGAGAAAGTGGAGGTGGAAAAATGCTTGCCACACATTGTAATTGAGGGATAATAAATTGTTTTAATATCTGAATTCTTTTAAAGTTTGATCATTTCCAGTGCTGCCAGTGTTGTATTTTACATTGTACTTTATTCAATGCGATCTTCCAATTATCTAAGGGAAGATTAGATGGCCGAAATTAATACCCAAATTCTTTAAAGGAGCTATGATGAAGGTAATACCTTGTATCTAACATAAGGTAGGATCCCCAGTACCTACAAGTAAGCCCTTACACTTTGCAAGATTAAGTTTAGAGTTAGACACACAGGCATAAATATTACGTTCATGTAAAAAAAAAAGGGGGGGATTTGGTCATAATGAGAAAAAAAAAAAATATATCATCCGCATATGACTGCAATAAAAAGGGCTGCTGACCCATCTGACCCCAACAAACCTACCCATTTAGGTGAACTGATCAAATACAGTAGAGGACTTAGGGGGACAACCCTGTCTAACCCCAGTGGAGATTGAAAATCCTTGAGTTATATTCCCTTTAATAAGAACCCAAACATGGACATAAGAATAAAGTAATTGTATTTGTCTAATAACAAGAGAAGGCACTCCATAAGTCTTGAGTGCAGCAAACAGAAAGGAGCGGTTTACTCAATCGAATGCCTTTTCTTGGCCCACTGAAAGTATGCACCCAGTTGATCCAGTAAGGGAACGTTTCTCTATTATATCCTTAATAATTATGAGGGCATCATGAATTTTTCTGTTGGGGAGTCCACAAAATTGTTGCGAATAAAAAGACTAATGAAGCATATTGCTTCAATCTAGCATTAAGAATATGTGTAAGTATTTTATAATCAGTGTTTAACAAAATAATGGGTCTCCAATTTTGTATTTTTGTCCTGTCTCCTGATTTATATAAATATATCAATAAACCTTCAGTAAAGGATAAAGGGATATTATCAGATTGGAAAAAAAAAATCGGTACGCATATTCTAGGTATATTGCAATTTCAGAAGCAAAAAGTCTATAAAACTGATTTGGAAGACCATCCAGGCTCGGTGAAGTGTTTGCCTTAAGGATTTTTATAGCACCTGTTAGTTCTTCTATAGTAACTTTATTTTGGAGAAATGCTTCTGCTGGAAAGCTGTAAACCTTGTAAATAATCTTGTATATTGGGTTCCAAAAGTGGCTCAGACTGGATTGGTAATGTGCTTTCATAATATGCTCTATGTCACTAACTGCCTCAATTTTGTTTCCATCTGAATCAATTAAAAAATCAATGGTCATATCGTCATGCAGCTTTTTACATGCTTCAAAAAGGTCCCCAATGGAGTTTTCCGGGTGCCACCATAAAGCATAGCCTGAATTGTTCTAGCTCTATCGTATTGATAAGCCTGCATATCATATTTTAGTTGTGAAATTTGGTCTGAGTAATCATACTTAGTAAAATAAGAGCTAGTGTAGAGATGTTGTAATTGTTTACGGAGTGATAAATATTTCAGGAACCTATGGTTCCTAGACTGTTTACCATACTTAACAAACCATGATTTTAAACCCTGGGTCTGGCTCCCCCTGGTGTCCAAGCCCTCCTCAGCCCTAGTAGAAACCTCTGCCATACCAGGGTCTCTAACTCTCAAATGCTGCAGATTCCTAGGTGTCGTACCTCGCTGGGCCAACGATCATTTGCCTACAGGGTGCCATACTGGTTAAATAACTTCAGCATGGATATCTCCTCCACCCCCAAGATTGGTCCTTTCTAATCTAGGCTCCATCTCTCTCTGTCTGCCTCCAGTACCTGTGACTGCCACGCCCTGCCAGCCTAGCTGCCGCCCCTGTCCCTACCCCGGCATAACAACAAGCACTTTCACCTCTCCCCTCCACCATCCTTTCTCCCCCCTCCAACTCCTTGCCTACACTTCTGTATATGTTGACAAGGCCTTTCGGCAGCTTACCCCCCACCCCCATGTCCTAACCATGTCTTGTATCTGTTGCTCTCCTATGACCCTGAATGTTAATGCCCTACCAAATATGTATGCATCTCTCCTGTATCTGATTGCGTAGCTGTTAAACATGCAAGTTATTACTGTTCATGTTCTTGCCACAATTGTCTACACCCACCACTAGAAACTGCTCTTAACCTGATTAACCTGTTATCGCTGCCAAACCTACTGCTGTACCGCTTACATTTCTGTTGTACCTTGTACTGTTGAAACTTTGTTGTGCTGTACTCAATCTGATGTGGAACCTCTGTAAAAGAGCCTTGGCTCAAAGGTACTTGTAATCCTAGAATTAAATAAATAAATAACAATCTGCCCTGGTATCTGACCACCATTCCCCAATATTGGTCTATAAACATAGTACTGATAGTCTAGCTGTAAGCAGGGACATAAGAAAAAATTACTCACCTTAGTAATTATGTTTCTTCTAGTGGAGTCTTGCTGTATTCTGACTAGTGCAGTTAGCCCCAGCCTTAAACTGCCCCAGAGAACAAAGGGTTAACTTTTCTATGCAATTCTGAACTGGGAAGGGACATTTCTGTATGCTTTTCCCCTCTTCCCTCTCCTGTTCAAAGTGTTAGTCAAGATAAGGTCACAACCTTGCAAAGTGATTCTAATTGCTCTAGACTGGGCCAGGCAGCCATGGTATCCCTTGTTGCTCTCCTTAGCAGTCCATCTTCCCCTGTCTCTTCCCAGGAATTACAACCTGCTAACATCCTCTCAGGGGAGGATTTGGTACCCCAATCTTCAGTCTCTCAATCTCAAGGCTTGGCTCTTGAAGAGTTAGAGTTTGCAGATCTGCATCTTTCTCAAGGGGTTCTGGATATCCTCAAGGCTTCTCGAAAGCCTTCCACCAGAAAGACTTACAACTCCAAATGGAAAAGATTCAGCATTTGGTGTTCTAACAAGGATATTTCTCCAGACACTGCTGAATTGCCTACGGTTCTGGATTATATGGTCTATCTCAATGGCCTAGGCCTTAGACCAGCTACTCTCAAGGTTCACTTGTCAGCTGTTTCTGCCTTCCTGTCAGTAGGCAAGTCTTCCTCACTGTCATCCCACCCCCGTATTCTGTAAGTTTTTCAAGGGATTGCTTCACACCAATCCCCCCTTTAGGGATCCTGCTGCTGCTTGGGATCTTAATGTTTGCATTGCTTAGCTTATGCAACCCCCCTTTTGAACCTTTGTCCTCAGCAGAGCTTAAGTACTTGACTTGGAAAACTGTGTTTTTGGTAGCCATTACTTCTGCTAGACATATCAGTGAATTGCAAGCCCTGTCAGTGGAACCTGATTTCATCTCTTTTCACAGAGATAAAGTGGTCCTTAGAACTAACCGAATGTTTATCTCGAACTCGGTTGATGTCTCTGCCTGTTGTAATTCGAACTGCAACTGTCAGATCTTTACGAGCAAAACTCACTAGGTGTTCTGTATGGAAACTGTAAACTTTCTACCAGCCAACTGGCAGAAAAATAATGTTTTGGGTTCCCAAGGAAGACTCAAGTCAGGAAACCCAAACACAAAAAAACAATCAAATGAAATAATGTATCACCCCATGAGAAACAAAGGGTGTAAAGAGGGCACCCCAAGGTGCCAACACTGCGCCTGCCCACCCACATCCAAAAAATTTAGGTTCTGAGAGGGGAGGCAGGGGGGGAAGATCAGAATATAGCAAGACTCCACTAGAAGAAACATAATTACTAAGGTGAGTAATTTTTTCTTCAAACAACACGAAGTCTTGCTGTATTCTAACTAGTGCAGACTACCAAGCAGTACCTCCATGGAGGAGGGACAGAGCCTATTTTGAGAATAGGCTCTGAAGTACTGCTGTGCCAAACTGAGCATCACTCCTAGCCTGGATATCCAGAGAGTAATGCTTGGTAAAAGTATGGACTGTTTTCCAGGTGGCTGCTTGACAAATTTCTAAAAGAGGGATATCCCTGGAAGCAGCCAGGAAAGCAGCTGTACCTCTTGTGGAATGAGCCCTCGGGCCTGAGGTTGGAGTTTAACCCAGTTTTTCACAGTAGAACTGTATACAAGACACAATCCACCTGGCAAAAGATCTCTTGATGGCAGGTTTGCTCTTCCCCACTTCTCCATAAGTGAGGAACAACTGGAGGGAGTCAAACCTGTGACCCTTGGTACGCTCTATGTAGTGGCTAAGGGCTCTTTTAACATCCAAACTGTGTAGCCTCCTCTCTCCCAAGGAAGAATGATCAGTGAAGAAAACAAGGAGAGATATAGATTGATTCAGGTGGAAATCTGAAACCACTTTAGGCAAGAAAGAAGATACAAAATGTACCTAAAAGATCGGTTCAGCCGAACCGATCCGCACTTTTTACAAGTTCCACACAGAAAACAGAACAAAACCTATCTAGTACTCACGGTACCACAGACAGAGACTTGAACCGACTATGCGGAAACAACTTTTCAGTAGAAAACTGACCGAAAAACCGACACTTCAACCGACTTTGAACAGAGCAGCAGGAGAAATCTCCCGAGCGACTGTTCAGTGAGGGGAAGTAAAGAATCTGATGGTTGCAGTTCGAATTACAACAGGCAGAGACATCAAACGAACTCGAGATAAACATTCTATGTAATGCATAGAAAAGTTAACCCTTTGTTCTCCGGGGCAGTTTAAAGGCTGGGGATAACTGCACTAGTCAGAATACAGCAAGACTTCATGTTGTTTGAATAAATTTTTTTAACCCAAAAATCATTCAACATTGAAATGTTTAAGTTCCGTCTATGTTTAGTTGCTGAACTCCTAAAAATTGTTGGTATGGTCAAACTCAACAACAAATGGTCCGAAAATTCTATAGGGGCTATTTGAAAAGTTCCTTTAGACAAATGATTATAAATAAATGATCTATCATGGTCTTAAATTTGTTCCGGATATACGTAAAACGAGGGCCAGTATTATAAACACTACAGTCCAGCAGGCCTGCAGTATCAATATATTTAGTAAGCATGTTAGAGTCACAATAAATCTTTTTCCTTTTCCCATTAGGTTTCTGTACCCTGGAAATATCACAATTAAAGTTTCCTCCAAAAAAAAAATAATATAAGAAGTAACTAAATATGGCTGTATAGTTTGCAGCAGTGCTACTCTATCAGCTTTATGTTGTGGACAATAAGTAGTAATAAAACAACACGCCACAGTCTTCCAAACTCCGTCTATTAATAGTACTCTTCCTGGGATCAAATCTACCAAAATTTTGTTAAAGAGAAATCATAAGAGCCCAACAAAATTCCTACCCCATCAGCACAGTCAGGGCCAAATGACCAAAAGGAAGAGCCCCATATCCATTCTCTTTTATAAAGCATTATCTGTTCCCTGGAACACATCCAAGTTACTTGAAAGAAAAAAACATCAAATTTAGAATCATGTATATAGGAAAAAACAGCTTGCCATTTTATACTATTCAGTAAACTATAAACATTCAAGGAACCAAGAGAAAAAGAACCCATCAAAAAAGAAAAGCTCAGTAAGGGACCAATTATACAATCTTTTTAAGTTTTTTCCTTTTTTTTCCTTTGTAATCACTTTGTTCTACCCCTCTAGGAGGCTGATCAAGTACCACTGATTGAGAGTCAGAACTCCCTTGCTCCATCTCAGAGTCACCCTCGGGTAAGAACAAAGCCGCATAAGCATTGTCTTATTCAAAGGACGCCAGGGCAGGTGGTGGGGGAGGAGTTTTTAATTTTAAATTCCTAGTAGAACGTCTTCTAGGCAAGGGCTGTACCATTACAGGGTTCAAAATCCCTCTACCTGCGATGTCAGATTCAGTGTAACAGACAGGAACCAGTAGCATAGAGCAAGGCAAAACACTGGGGTCCTGAGCTCCTGGGGAAGAACCTGAGGGGGGTCATCTGGGATAACAATGATGTCAGATTCATCCAGAATTGGAGAGGAAGGAACAGGAGGAGTGGGGATTGGGGGAGAGACTGGGCTAGTAGAAGAAGGCAATGGAGAAGGATTTTTAGGAACAGTGGCAGATTCCTGAGCATGTTGTATCAAAAGCTCAGGACTTTCAAGACGCATTCCTAACTCAGCAGGTGGGGGAACCGACCAGAGAGGCGCGGGTACTGGATGTGGTCCTGGCAGACAGTGACCAGATTAGGGGCCTGGAGGTAAGGGACCCGTTGGCGGGGAGTGACCATGCCACGGTCTGGTTCTGCCTGGACCTAGGAGGGCTAGAAAGCTGCACAAAGACAGAAGTAACTGACTTCAGGGGAAGGGATTTTAAGGAAATGGGAAGGATCCTTAAGGGGCATTTGGATGGGATTGGATCAGACATGGACGCTGATAGTAGGTGGGAAATCATCAGGAGAGGGGTGCAAGATGCTACCAGCACCTGTGCAAGAGTAAGACGAAAATGCAGTAGGGCCCGAAAACCCTGCTGGTGGACCAGGGAGGTCCAGGAGGTGGTGCAGGGAAAGAAGGCAGCCTATAGGCAATTCAAGTGCTCAAGGAGTGAAAGGGATCGAGGGGAGTATGAGCTGATTGCTAGAAGGGCCACTAAAGTGGTGAGGGCGGCTAAGGCAAGGAAGGAGCAGAACCTGGCCAGGGAAATCAGGAGAGAGAACAAGGGGTTCTTTAGATACATTGGGGAAAAACGAAGGGTGAAGGGGCAGATTAGCAGGATTAAATCAGGGGAGAGATGGGCACAAGACCCGGGGGAGCAGGCTGAGGTACTAAATGAGTACTTCACCTCAGTTTTCACCAAGGAAAATGGGGGTGCTGCATCATACATGGGAGGAGACAGAGATACTGAGGAGGGGACCCTTACTAATCGGCGGGTCTTGGGAAAGGGGGAGGCATCACTGGCAGGAGGGGGGAGGGCTAAGCAGGAAGAAGAGGTACTGGAAGTGGAAATCATAGCAGAGAGAGTGAGGGAAGCCCTCAGCTCCCTTAAGATGGAGAAACCACCGGGGCCAGATAAATTACATCCCAGAGTGCTGAAGGAACTTGTGGATGTCCTGGCTAAACCCCTGGCGGAGCTTTTCACCATCTCTCTGAGGACAGGGTGGGTGCCCCAGGACTGGAAGGTGGCGATATAGTGCCTATCCACAAGGGGGATCAAGGAGGTGGCAGAGAACTACAGGCCTGTCAGCCTGACAGTGGTGGGCAAGGTGATGGAGGGCATTGTCAAGGAGAGGCTGGGGGACCTGGAAAAGTCAGGGTGCCTGGATGATAGACAGCATGGATTCGTCTCGGGAAATCGTGTCAGACAAACCTTGTGGAGTTCTATGACTGGGTGACGAGTGCCTTGGACCTTGGTAGACCAGTGGACGTCCTCTTTCTAGACTTCGCAAAGGCATTTGACTCTGTTCCTCACATGGGCCTGTTGGATAAGCTGGGAGAAATGGGGGTGGGGAACCAGATGATCAGATGGATAGGCAATTGGCTCCAGGACCGGACCCAGAGGGTCGTAGTTGGCGGGATAGTCTCATCCCCAAAGAGGGTCATTAGTGGGGTCCCACAGGGATCAGTCCTTGGGCCCCTCCTGTTCAACACCTACGTCTCTGACATAAGGACAGGAATCAGGAGTGAGATGAGTCTCTTTGCGGATGACTCAAAACTGGGGGCGGTGGTGGATGGGGAGGAGGGAGGGTGGCCCTACAGGGGGACCTGGAGGCTCTGGAAAGATGGTCTAGAAAGTGGAAGCTGAGGTTCAATGCAGGAAATGCAAGGTACTCCACCTGGGGCCAGAAACCCGGGCCAAATGTACACCCTGGGGGGGGGGGGAAATGCTACAAGTCTCGACGGCTGAGAGAGACCTGGGGGTGGTGGTGGATGTCAAAATGAACAACTCTGAGACTTGTAGGAGGGCAGCAGCCAAGGCCAACAGGGTGCTGGGATGCATCGCTAGGGGGATCACCTCCAGACGGAGGGAAGTGATGCTCCCTCTGTATAACTGCTTGGTGAGGCCACACCTTGAGTACTGCGTGCAGTTTTGGAGCCCACACTTAAAGAGGGACATTAAACTCCTGGAGAGGGTCCAGAGGAGGGCAACCAAAATGATTTGGGGCTTGGGGGACAGGACCTAAGAGGAGAGGCTCGAAGAGCTAAATATGTACACATTGGAAGACAGAAGGGACGGGGGACATGATAGAGGTCTTCAAGTACATGAAGAGGGTAAATAGGGGAGGAACAGTCAGGGTGCTTCAAAGGAAGGAGGAGGGGGCCACTAGAGGGCATGGGTGGAAGCTGGAGGGGGGAAGATTCAGGGGAGAAAGGAGGAGGTGCTACTTCACTGAGAGGGTGGTGGAGCCATGGAATGCACTGCCTAGGGGGCTGGTGGAGGGGTTCAAGAGGGGCTGGGACAGGTACAGGGGAAGGGTTCTGGAAGCAAAATCCAATGCAGCAAGAATATCCGGAACTGGGAAGGGAGAAGCCAGAGAAGGCGAAGGGGGCAGCAAGGTCAGCACCCAGGGTGGGGGCTGACCAATCGAGCAGACTCGAAAGACCATTAGGCCTATTCTGCTGGCATTTTAGTATGTTAGTATGACTAATACAGGAAGCTTTATTTTTTGCAGCCCAAGGACATTCTCCAAAAACGTGACCATACTCCTCACACAAATCACACCTTATATGGTTAGAACATTGATACATAGATACATAGATACATAGACAGTGTCAGCAGATAAGGGCCTATGGCCCACCTAGTCTGCCCATTTGAGCTTGTAAGTTCAGTTTGTTTTCCTAGAAGTCTGTTTCCCCTTACCCCTGCCCTCTAGAATTCCTTTATGTCTATCCCATGCATTCTTAAATCCCGTGATTGTTTCAGCCCCCACCACTTCCTCTGGCAGGTGTTCCACTTGTCCACCACCGCTCTGTGAAGAAATTCTTTCTCATGTTTCCTCTGAATCGTCCTCCTCCAACTTCATCCCATGCCCTCTAGTCCTGAAACATCTTTTCGCTAAAAATAGTGTTTTCCTGCACCCTGTTCCTCCCTGTAAGATACTTGTATGTCTCTATCATATCCTCTCTCCCTCCTCTCCTCCAGGGTACACTGTTCAGTTCCTTCAACCTGTCTTCATAGGACTTGTGATGCAACCCATGCACCATCTTTGTTGCCCTCCTCTGAACCTTCTCTACCCTGTCTATGTCCTTACGTAGGTATGGTCTCCAGAACTGTACACTGTACTCCAGGTGGGGCCTCACTAGTGTCTTGTATAGCGGAATTATGACCTCCCTTTTCCTGCTGGTGATGCCCCTGCCTATACATCCCAGCATCCTATTTGCTTTACCTGATGCCTTGTCACACTGTTTCCTCACCTTGAGGTCATCAGAGATGACAACCCAAGATTCCTTTCCTGCTTGGTGCATGCTATATCCTCACCCCCAACTGATATATTGTGCCAGGGTTTTTGTGCCCATATGCATTATCTTGCACTTCTTTGCATTGAATTTCAACTGCCAAACCCTTGACCATTCTTCAAGTTTCTGCAGGTCCCTTCTCATTCTGTCTACACCCTCTGGTGTGTCTACTCTGTTACAGAGCTTTGTGTCATCAGCGAACAGTGAAATTCTGCCTTCTAGATCCTGTGCAATGTCACTGATGAAGATGTTGAATAGGACCGGTCCCAGCACTGATCCCTGTGGTACCCCACTGGTTACTCTTCCCTCTCTGGAGTGACAGCCATTTACCACCACCCTCTGTGTCCTGCCACCCAGCCAGTTACCTACCCACCACACTACTGTCCTGCCCACACCCATATTCCCCAGTTTGTGTAATAGTCTTCTATGTGGCACAGTGTCAAAGGCCTTGCTGAAGTCCAGATAGGCCACGCCCACTGCCCTCCCCTGATCCACCTCCCTAGTCACCCAGTCAAAAATTCAATGAGGTTGGTCTGACATGCCTCCCCTGGTGAAACCATGCTGCCTTGGGTCCTGTAGTCCATTGACAACCAGATGTTCCACCAATCTCTCCTTCAGTAGTGCTTCATGATCTTCCCACTACCGAGGTGAGGCTGACTGGTCTGTAGTTCCCTGCTTCCTCTTTGTTCCCACTTTGTATAAGGGGACTACATCTGCTGTCCTCCAGTCTTTGGGTACCTCCCTGTTTCCAGTGATTGGCTGAACAGGATAGCCAGAGGTTCAGCCACCACCTCTCTTAGTTCTTTAAGGACCTGGGTGCACCCCATCTGGCCCCATTGCTTTATCAGCTCTTATTACTTCCAGTTCCTTCAGGACCCTTTCTCGGTAAAGGGACTTGTGTCCATTTCTGCACCATTCTCACCCTTGTACTCCCTTCAGACCCATTACCCCTCTTCCTTAGTAAAGACTGAGCAGAAATACCTGTTCAATATGTCAGCTTTATTGTTGTCATCCTCCACGCTCCATCCTCCTCCTTCAGTCTCACTATCCCTCACTTTGTCTTTCTTTTTCTTATGTACCTGTAAAAGGTTTTGTCCCTTTACCCACTGATTTTGCAATGTGTTCTTCTGTCTGAGCTTTGGCTTCCTTACTGACTTCCCTGCCTCCCTTTGTTTCTCCTGGTACTTCTCCCTATCCCTTCTGCCTGTGTCTTTTGTATTGCCTGAATGCAATCTTTTGGCTTTCACTTTCTTTGCTACCTCTTTGGAAAACCATAATGGTCTCTCTTCCTTTTCCTCTTGCTAACCTGCTTAATGCATAATTCTGTTGTTCTTATAATCCCCATTTTAAATACTGCCCACTGTTCCTCAACCCCTGATTCCTGTCCCATTCCCCTTAATGCCTCTTTTCAAGTATCTCCCCATTTTCCCAAAGTCTGCCCCCTAAAATCCAGGATCGTGTTTTTGTGTGGTTTGGTTCTGCTCTTTCTGTGATTTCAAACACAATGACTGGTGGTCACTGTTACCCAGGTGCTCCCCACTGTTACCCCATCACACTGTCCCCTGTTTGTGAGCACAAGGTCCAGTATTGCCTTCTGCCGAGTTGGTTCCATGACCAGTTGCTTGAGGAAGGCACCCTGAAGGAGTCCAGGATAAATCTGGTCCTAGTTGATGCTGCTGCTGGGATGCTCCAGTCCACGCCTGGTATATTGAAGTCTCCAACCAGTACTACCTCACTTGTCTGCCATCCTTTGGATGGCTAGCATCAACTCCCTATCTGTTTCTTCCTCCTGGGCTGGTGGTCTATAGACCACACCTGTGCGGATGGCTGGCCCCATTTTCCTTTCCAGCTAACCCACAGTATCTCTCCCCATTTTGTTCCTCCTGGATCTGTGTGGCCCTTATGTCATTTTTCACATACAGTGCCACCTCCTCCTTCCTGCCTGCCTCTGTCTCTTCTGAATATGTTGTAGCCAGGTATGGCCATCTCCCAGTCATGGTTATCATTACACCAGGTTTCAGTGATGGCCACAATGTCCAGGTCTGACTGTACCATGACAGCCTCAGATCTTCCATCTTGTTGCTAAGGCTCCTGGCATTTGCACACATGGCTTTCCATGATTTGACCTCCCTAGACTGCTTCACTGTTCTACTCCAGCCCCTTCCTTGGTTGTCATTTATCCCTGGTTCTCCTTGCTGTTTGCCCTTCTGCTGAATTTGCCCTTTTCTGCTTATCCACCTTTTGGACACTAATCTCCATCTTTTGCACACTGCTTTGCAGAGATAGCCACTCCTCTGGTTCACTGGTTCCACTACTAGCTGTGGGGGTGAGCAAGTAGGTACCGTCCTTGCTGGCCTGCCACCCCCTTTGCTAGTTTAAATGCTTGTCAATGTAGCATTTAAACTTATCATTGAGTGCTTGATTCCCTCCAGGATGGATGCAGGCCGTCAGGCTTGAACAAACCTCCATCCCTCCAGGTGGGTCCCCAGTCACCAATGAATCCAAACCCTTCCTCACAGCACCAGTTCTTCAACCATGAGTTAAAGTTCCTGGTGCATGCACTCCTGCTCTCCTTGCCTCTCACAGGTAGTACTTCTGAAAGTGACAGAAGTAGCTACTTGCTTGAGATCCCTCCCCAGTTTCCTAAACTCTTCCTGAACTTCCTTTGGCTCCCCATTTGCCAAGTCATTAGTACCTAGGTGGATAATGACATCCAGCTCACCCTCCGTCTTGCCTTCCCAGTGATCCCCAGTATCTTCCTTCCATCCCTCCATGCCGTGGCACCTAGTAGGCACCTCACCTCCTGTCCTCCCCTCCTGTGTTCCTAGCTGGATCCTCTTACGATGGAGTCCCCACCAGGATTCCTTCCCTCCTCTGGGGTCCACTGCTTTCCCTCTGAGGTCACCTCCTTGCCTAACCTCCACATCCTTTCCTTCCACTTCCCTGGGTACCTCTATTTGGTTGTCCTCATTTGCCAGTGTGGCATATGAGTTCTTGAGAGGAATAGGATCTGGGATGTGCCTCTGCCTGACTGCTCTAACCTCCCTGAGCCCACTGTCATCCAAGTGCTCCTCGTTCTCGGCATCCTTTGAGGCAGCTGCATTGGATTGGGTGGTCCTGGATAGGGGTGATGGTACTCCTGACCCAGTTTACTTCCGCTCTGAGTCTGGCTACCTCATCCCGCAGTCCAGAGAGATGCATGCAGATAGGGCAGCACCTCAGTGTCCAGAAGGTCTGCCTGAATATGGCTGCCCCACAGCCACTGCATTGCACCACTCCCCACATTATACTGCAATTCCACTACTTCTCTGCTACTGAAGCTCTCTTAGTTCTCTTTTTATTTATTTACAGTACTAAAAATCCTGTAACTGATTGTCAGATATATATTTTTATTTTAAGGAAAAAGAAACCAATAAATAAATAAATGATAAGTGATATGTCCCAATTCCCCCCAGTTGTCACAGCGAGCTTTATCACAAGTGCTGGACAAGTGTGTCCTGGAGCCACATTTATAATAAGCTTGAGGCTGCCCAGCATAAAAACACACACCTCAGTCCCTACCCAGCAAAAAGGAATTAGGAATATGTTCCATCCCAGAATCAGAAAGCCTTAATTTAACCTTGTATTTCCATCCCCCTGTCCAAAATAATTCTGTATCTAATATAGCTTCAGGCTCACTCAAAATATCACACTTCTGGGATAACCAGTATGTGACATCATCCACATGGACCCCTCATTGCGAAACATGATGGTGATGTATTTTATAAGCGGTTTAGTAAGAGGAATCACTAAAAAGGGGATCCATGTGGGAGAAAACTTTACCTGTGAATAGCGTTCCCAGAATAATTCCAATGTGTAGGCAGTTCAAAACCTTACATCATAATTATCCTCCCCTGAAATATTTATGAATGCATAGACTCCCCTAGGTGAATAATGCAAAGACTCTTTCAGCAAGAGTTTCCCCATAAATAACCTATCTGGTCTTTCAGCCAGCCCCCCTTTATAATGGATGCGGACTGCATTCCGCCTAGGAGCTGCTTCTTTTTTAACTTTAGAAAATAAATCTGAAAGAGGAGGTTTTTGGGTTGGTGGAACATCTGATGTTGTCTCCCATAAGTCCACTACAGGATTTTTAGAAGCAGAAGCCTGTTCAGGCTGTTTGGGCATCTTTTCTTGCTGTGGGCATATATTCATAGGGCCTGGAGGAAGTCTTGGTAAGATCTGTTTCAGCCCTTCTGTAACAGAGTAAATTATTGGAGGCTTAGGACCAGAAAGTTCTGCACCATTTTGTCCAGAAACCTGTGGTTTCCACTTAGGAGAAGTTTGGGAGAAATTCAGGGTGGGATCCCAAGCTGGGTCGGGCAACCAATTCACTCTGGGTGTCTGTAGCCAGCCTGCACTTTGCAAGATCTTCTGAGGGGACCAAGTATCATCAGAAGTAATTGGTAAAGGGTGATTCATTCCAGGTTGTTCAACCGCTTTATGTAAAGAAGCAACAGCAGATTTACCCTGCTTACTGTCAGAATCCAGCCTAATATTTCTTTTTGTAGAAAAATTTGCAGCTTGTGTTCCTTTTAAATCTCTAGAAACATTTGGTTTCACTGTAGTGCCTTTACTGGCAAAAGAAAAGGTAGTAACCCCGTCCTGAGAGACCAGACTTGATTGATAAGTTACCCCTGGACTGTAATTAAAGGATTTTCAACCCCGGTAGGGCCAATAGGTTGTTTAAATGCAAAGCCAGACTCCCGCATCATATGCATAGGATTTATCAAATGCGCATCAGTTTGAAAAGAATTAGACTCCGTTTCATCAGGGAAGTTACTGGGGAATCCGACCGCTTCTCTGCGGTAGTTAAGACCGAAAGAAGGGAAGGACAGTCCAATACACCGGGCTCCAGGCACACACCCACATCGGTGTTTGAGCTGCCAGCCCGAGATTTTCCGTCCAAAGGAAACAGAACTGCATTAGTTTGCCCATCTATAGGTAAAGAAGACTGTCGGCACGCACTTTTCACAGCGCTCAACATGCCAGCCTATATTTCGGGAGATAAGATAGTAGCAGGTAAAGAAAAAGAAGCATTCTTGTCTAATGACTCACCCAGCCAAGGCGGGGCCTTTGAAGTGACTGCGTCAAATGGTAGTTTGACAGCCAGAGCGGGAGTTTGCGGTGTAG
Organism: Neoceratodus forsteri; assembly: GCA_016271365.2. Classification (NCBI taxonomy): domain Eukaryota; kingdom Metazoa; phylum Chordata; order Ceratodontiformes; family Ceratodontidae; genus Neoceratodus; species Neoceratodus forsteri. Next base: position 98,206,090 of record JADMNL010000034.1, on the reverse strand, counting down.
ATTTCAGAGCAGGAGCTTCCCTTTTTACAAGTTGGTGGTCTCGTTCATTTTGCTCTTGAGAATGTCATTCCTCCACACAATCAAGATTTTTAGTGACTGGAGTTAGGTTTTTGGAGTCCTTCACAGCAAAATTCTCTCTTCCATCACAAGTGAGACCTTCCGTTGACACAAAAAAAAATCACTCGCTTCTTCTTCGGTTTCAATTAAGTCAGATACTTCCATGACAACACAATCTGTCTCTGGTACATTAAAGATAGGAGAGGAGACCTGCTCTACTACCTCTGCAACATCCATTCCGTCCGGAGTCTCGCTCCAAGTCGCCATCGTAATGACCGCATGGCCCCCCTGTGGGAGTAGGAAATTTCACCATGTTCTGGCAAAATTTCCTCATTCACTAAAAATACCACCAACAGCTTAATCTGGTTCAAGGTCAGTTGGCATTCATCTGTATCCCCCTCCCCCCGGGTCATGCCTGAAAATAGGCAGAATCTGCCTAGTGCACTTATCTGGTCAACAAAAAAACTAAATAAATAAAATGTCTGTGTATACAGTATATGTATATGCATGAATGTGTGTAAACGAATGTATGTATGCTGTGGTAAACTCAGGTACTGGAAGAGAGGGGGTTTCCTGAGTAAGATGGCCAGGGTACAGCTGCAGCTGATTTGGCTGATTGGCTGCAGCTGCAGCTGCACAGACGGGAGAGCTTTAAAAACAGGAAGAAAAAGCCAGTGGGCAGTTGCTGCAGGGGCAGAGGGCTGACAAGCTGCCTGGATGTGTTGCAGATCAGGAGTCCCTTAAGCAACCCTCAGGAGATTGGTTTCCTGAATTACGCCAAAAAGAAAAATTTATTTTCATTGTGAGTTTTCCGTTTTACTGTTTGTGTTCTTCCAGAAGGTCTAGCCTTCTGGAAAAGGGGATTTCTAGTTAGAGCCGGGGATTGTTTAGACAGCACTCCCACCCAGAGCTAAGCCTCTTTATTTCTGCTTTTGTTTCATTTTCCCCGGTGGGGCTTAAAAGGAAAAGGACAGAAGCCCAACCTTCTGTGTTACCAACCATATTAAAGAAATAAAAATATACCTGGTTGGTCTGATGTTAACAAACTGGTCTTCCTGAGACTCCTTAACCATCGCAAAGCTGAACCTGAATCCCGTGGCGAGGTCGTGCCTTGTCACAGTATGCATGTATGTATGCATGTATGTATGAATACATGCATGTTTGTATGCAAATATGTTTATGTAACAGGGTTGCCGTGGATTTTCACGGCTACTACCCCACCTTGCGGTTCAAACAAGGTTGATAGGCCCTGGTTTCTCCTCAGCATACCCTGGCCCCATTTTATGACCCTTGTTTTCTTCTCAGCATAACCTGGCCCCACTGTATGACCCCTGGTTTCCGCTCAGCATATCTTGGCCCCATTTTATGAGCCCTGGTTTCTGCTCAGCATACCCTGGCCATATTCTATGAGTCGTGGTTTTTCTTTGCAATCCTTTCATTCTCCATTTTTGTGTCAGTTTATTGTAGCACAGCGGTAGCACTACTGTGTGCTACATCACAGTCATAATTTGGAACAAGTGTGGGCCATAAGGGGGCTGGCCAGGGGAGGTAGGAAGGACTGAGTATTTCAAGGACTGCTTTCCATCCATGGGGGGGGGGATGCTGCTCCGCAGCATTACTGCCGACTAGTGGAGACCAGTCCGTCACACAGTCAAGAGCACCAGAATGGGGAGGGGTTGCCGCCAGATGCTTGTCATGTATGCTTGCCAATACATGCATGCATGGCTCTGTCACTGCACAATCGGATGCCAGTCATGCATGCCTGCCAATACATGCACGCATGGCTCAGTCACTGCACAATCGGATGCCAGTCATGCATGCCTGCCAATACATGCACGCATGGCTCTGTCACTGCACAATCGGATGCCAGTCATGCATGCCTGCCAATACATGCACGCATGGCTCTGTCACTGCACAATCGGATGCCAGTCATGCATGCCTGCCAATACATGCACGCATGGCTCTGTCACTGCACAATCAGATGCCAGTCATGCATGCCTGCCAATACACGCATGCAGGCTGTGTCACTGCACAATGGCACACTGAGGAGAAAACCAGGAACTGGAGTGAAAAACTGGCTGGCCAAGTCTACAACTCCCATAGGCTGTCATAAGACTGACACTCCTGCCCACTCATCTAATTGTTGTGCTGGGTAACCGGTGGATAACCTGTAAGTCCATAAGAGGGTCAGTGATGGGGCTGGGAGGTTGCTGCCACACAAGACTGAAATGAGAAAAAGCTCCATAAAAAAACAGTAAGCAGAAAAGGACAGAAAACACTAAAAGTCTTGATTTTGCATTTCCTGGCTTGGTTTGTTTATGTCAGTGACAGTTTGGTCTAAGTGTTGGCATGTCTGTAACTGACTTGAAGATTTTATTGCACCATCTTTCTGACATCAGAATGCTGGTACAACTGCATCCAGACATCAGAACAACAGAACAACAGCATCCTGGGACCAGAACAATGGTTAAATAACATCCTGACATCTAACTGATGGTACAACAACATCCAGACATCAGAATGACAGTACAACAGTAGCCTGACATCAGATCGCTGGTACAACATCATTTGACATCAGAATGATAGTACAATAGCATCCTGACATCAAACTGATGGTATGGCAGCATCCTGACATCAGAATGATGGTACAACAACATCCAGACATCAGAATGACAGTACAACAGTAGCCTGACATCAGATCGCTGGTACAACATCATTTGACATCAGAATGATAGTACAATAGCATCCTGACATCAAACTGATGGTATGGCAGCATCCTGACATCAGAATGATGGTACAACAACATCCTAACATCAAACGATGGTACAACAGCATCCTGACATAAGAACTATGGTACAGCAGCATCCTGATATCAGAATGATGGTACAACAGCAGCATACTGACATCAGAATTATAGTACAAGAGCATCCTGACATCAGAACAATAGTACAGCAGAATCCTGACATCAGAACGAAGGTATAACAGCATCCTGACATCAGAACGCTGGTACAATGGCATCCTGACATCAGAACACTAGTACAACAACATCTGACATCAGAACGATGGTACTACAGTATCCTGACATCAGAATGATAGTACAACAGCATCCTGACATCAGAATAATAGTTCAGTAGCATTCTGACATCAGAACATGGTATAACAGCACCTTGACATCAGAACAATGGTACAAAGCATTCTGACATCAGAATGCTGGCACAACAGTATCCTGACATCAGAACAATGGTACAGCAGTATCCTGACATCATAACAATGGCACAACAGCATCCTGACATCAGAATGATAGTACAACAGCATCCTGACATCAGGACAATGGTACAACAGCACTCTGACATCAGAATGCTGGTACAACAGTATCCTGACATCAGAACAATGGTACAACAGTATCCTGACATCATAACACTGGTACAACAGCATCCTGACATCATAACACTGGTACAACAGCATCCTGACATCAGAACAATAGTACAACAGCATTCTCACATCAGGACGCTGGTACGACAGCATCCTGACATCAAGACACTGGTACAACAGCATCCTGACATCAGAACGATGGTGCAACAGCATTCTGACATCAAAATGATGGTACAACAGCATCCTGACATCTGAATGATGGTACAACAGCATCCTGACATCAGGACACTGGTACAACAGCATCCTGACATCAGAATGATGGTACAACAGCATCCTGACATGAGGACACTGGCACAACACCAACCTGACATCAGGACACTGCCACAGCAGCATCCTAACATCAAGGCTATGGTACAACAGCTTTCTGACATCAGAACACAGGTACAACAGCACTCTGATATCAGAACAATAGTACAACAGCATCCTGACACCAGTACGCTGGTATGACAGCATCCTGACATCAGAATGATGGTACAACAGTATCTGATGTCAGGACAATGGTACATAGCCTCCTGACATCAGAACAATGGTACAACCGCATTCGGACATCAGGACAATGGTACAACAGCATTCGGACATCAGAAAAATGGTACAACAGCATCCTGACATCAGAAAGATGGTACTGCAGCATCCTGATGCTACACTGTTATTACAAGAAGGCTACAATGTAATTATTTCTCTATCGGACTCAACTTGTTTGTTTGGGTGGTGTGTTAGAATCCAGCTTGTGCCCAGAGACTCAGTGAAAGCTAATCAGGGCTGCTAGCCTAATAAATAAATTCCACCGTCACGATTTCTGATCTCACTCGAGGAATGCCAGCTCATCTCCATGCAACAGCTGTGAAATGTTCAGCCATCTACACTTTGGATTAGGAAAAAAACTAAATGTTGCTCCGGGCAGTAGTTTGATATAAGTAACATAATGAAGATGGTGAGGTTGAAGGGCAAAAAGTCTGCATCCATGCTAGAAGCCCATGGTGAGTAGAGAGGACAGTGCCAAGCAGACCTGGCATAACCGAACAGTAATGACTATATTAATAGTCCATGAAAATACAACAGTCGGGCCAATTACACCTTTTCCAGAAATAGTAGCTGGGGCACTTAAAATTCTGTGGTTAATGTAGTTATCAAATTGTTTAAAATAAAATGACACCGTTTTAATGTTTCCTCTGACAAAAGTAAAACAATCTGTTTTAGAGAAGGCTGTTCAGTACTAAATATTTTGCTGTATGCTGGCACTTGGGGCAGGATTATGGAACAATTGTTAGAGCCACACTAACAACATTTTGCACCTGCAAAATGCAGTAGTCACTAGAAGTGCCATTTTGGAAGACACAGTTAATGTGGCTTTAACATGTTTGTAAGAAAGCACCAAATGACACCTCGCGCCACACCGGTGACCTGGGTTCGGGAGCGAACCCAGGCCCCTGAGGTCAGCAGGGAGAGAGAGGATGAGCATCCGGAGGACTGCCTCCTCTCTGGGGAGGGTTCCAGGGATAGCCCGGCATCGCAGCAGCCCCCGCTGGAGACCGGAGGCACTGCTACGCTTAGGGCTCTCAGGCAGGGGGAAGACGTCGGACAGCTGCCTTCCAGACGTGGGTGGAAGCATCCATGTCACGGGCTGAGCGGCACTGCACGTCCAACGTCTGGGGTGCAACAGAAGAAAACACCTGGCTTGCCGAGGAGGAGATGAGTACCTCAGGGATCTCCCTCACATCCCCAATACTGGGCAAGGCCACGCCGGGAATCCACGGTCAACTTCCTGAGAGGGATAGACCCTCTAATCACAGAAAGACGCCGCCAAGGGAGGCGGGCCTGCCTCGGCCGGGTGATCTGAGGCTAAGTCCCTCGGGAGAATGGTGATCCGTGGTCTGGCCACGGGCAGGGAGTAGCAGGAGCAGGATTGAGTAGGCTCCTCCAAGAGATGCCTCGTTGTAGCCTGTGAATAAATAAGAGTTTGCCCTTATGTTGACAACCTAGTGTGATCTGTAAACAGAAGGATGGGTGCCCTTTTCAGAAATCAGAGCAAACCTTCTGGTTGATACCAGGCGATTGGTAGTGTCCAGCCCTATTTAGTCCCTTGCTGACTATGACCTACCCATATACACTGCAGCCTGTGACTCAATACTAAGCAGAGTTAAGGTGGCCATAAAGCCTGTCACGTTGTGTTAAGGGCTCACAAGCGCACCCGTAACTATATATGCACAAATGCATGGGCTACCTTTAACTAACAGAATTAAACTACAAACATGTATACTAGCAAAGAATACTCTGCTAGGCGTAACACCCTCTGCTCTAAAAAATTGCTTCTGCCTCTTTGTAAATCAATACAAGTCAAGGAGTATAGCCAGGAACGCTCTTGAACCACCTACCTCTCTGCAGAACTCAGCTGGGTAAATGCTGCTTTGCTGTTAGGGCTGCAGATTGGTTAAATGAACTGCCTGAATTCATGCTGAACCTCTCCCTGGACTGACCAATTTAAAAGATCTCAGAGGGCTATATTAGCAACTCGGTGCAGCTGCACCACTTAAGAGAGCTAGCTCTATCACTCTGTGTTTATACCTGTCTCTGTATGCAGCTGCACTAGTTAGTGAGCTAGCTCTATCACTCAGCGTTTATACCTGTCTATGCAGCTGCACCAGTTAGTGAACTAACTCTGTCACTCTGCATTTACACCTACTCTATACGCAGCTGCACCACTTAGAGAGCTAGCTCTATCACTGCATTTATACCTACTGTCTCTGTATGCGGCAGCACCAGTTAGAGAGCTAGCTCTATCACTCTGCATTTATACCTACTGTTGTTATATGCACCTGCACCAGTTAGACAGTTAGCTTTATCACTCTGTTTATATCTACTGTCTCTGTATGGAGCTGCACCAGTTAGTGAGCTAGCTCTGTCACTCTGCGTTTATACCTACTGTTTCTGTATAGAGCTGCACCAGTTAGTGAGCTAGCTCTATCACTCTGCATTTACACCTACTCTGTACGCAGCTGCACCAGTTAGAGAGCTAGCTCTATCACTGCATTTATACCTACTGTCTCTGTATGCAGCTACACCAGTTAGAGAGCTAGCTCTATCACTCTGCATTTATACCTACTGTCTCTGTATGGAGCTGCACCAGTCAGCGAGCTAGCTCTGTCACTCTGTGTTTATACCTACTGTCTTTGTATGCAGCAGCACCAGTTAAAGAGCTAGCTCTGTCACTCTGCATTTATACCTACTGTCTCTGTATGCAGCAGCACCTGTTAGTGAGCTAGCTCTATCACTCTGTGTTTATACCTACTGTCTTTGTATGCAGCAGCACCAGTTAAAGAGCTAGCTCTATCACTCTGCATTTATACCTATCTCTGTACGCAGCAGTACCAGTTAGTGAGCTAGCTCTATCACTCTGCATTTATACCTACTATCTCTGTATGCAGCAGCACCAGTTAGAGAGCTAGCTCTATCACTCTGCATTTATACCTACTGTCTCTGTATGGAGCTGCACCAGTCAGTGAGCTAGCTCTGTCACTCTGCGTTTATACCTACTGTCTCTGTATGCAGCAGCACCAGTTAGTGAGCTAGCTCTATCCTCTGTGTTTATACCTACTGTCCTTGTATGCAGCTGCACCAGTTAGTGAGCTAGCTCTGTCACTCTGCGTTTATACCTACTGTCTCTGTATGCAGCTGCACCAGTTAGTGAGCTAGCTCTGTCACTCTGTGTTTATACCTACTATCTCTGTACGCAGCAGTACCAGTTAGTGAGCTAGCTCTATCACTCTGCATTTATACCTACTATCTCTGTATGCAGCAGCACCAGTTAGAGAGCTAGCTCTATCACTCTGCATTTATACCTACTGTCTCTGTATGGAGCTGCACCAGTCAGTGAGCTAGCTCTGTCACTCTGCGTTTATACCTACTGTCTCTGTATGCAGCAGCACCAGTTAGTGAGCTAGCTGTATCACTCTGTGTTTATACCTACTGTCTTTGTATGCAGCAGCACCAGTTAAAGAGCTAGCTCTATCACTCTGCATTTATACCTATCTCTGTATGCAGCAGTACCAGTTAGTGAGCTAGCTCTATCACTCTGCGTTTATACCTACTATCTCTGTATGCAGCAGCACCAGTTAGAGAGCTAGCTCTATCACTCTGCATTTATACCTACTGTTGTTATATGCACCTGCACCAGTTAAGACAGTTAGCTCTATCACTCTGTTTACTGTCTCTGTATGGAGCTGCACCAGTTAGTGAGCTAGCTCTATCACCCTGCATTTATACCTACTGCCTCTGTATGCAGCAGCACCAGTTAGTGAGCTAGCTCTATCACCCTGCGTTTATACCTACTGCCTCTGTATGCAGCTTGCTGCCTTGAACTTGTGCTTTTTTGATCTGAATGTATTATGTTCATTCTGCCATTAGTTTGTACGTAACAACAAATCATCTTGTTTTAGTGTAACATGTTAAGCTGATCAGGTTTACACTATAATTAATTTCATAATTTTTTTTTTTATTCGAGCAATCCGATTGGCCGTCACCACTTTGGTGTATTTTTTTGTTTTTTGGGGTATTTTTCCACAATAACATGTTGTCACTGATATCATGATTGTTATAACTATTAGTCCATTTATACCACTAAGTGAGCTGAATATTTCTGTATTTAAAAATCGAGCTCTGTGATTGGTCGGATTTTCTGACATCAATTCTGAATTTAACTGGTATAAAGGGATTGTCTTAGATGCAGGCACCATCCCACTGATGAAGCCTTAGTTGTTGAAGCGCCAGGGAACCTGCATGCAGATCTTTTGTTGTGTCTTCCACTATTCTATTCTATGTGTGTGTATGTATTCAATGTGTGTGCCTGAAACGTTAGACTAAATCCTTATTTAGCATTCAAGCAAGGACTCGTATTTTTTTACAACTGTCACTGGAGGGAAAGTGGCTCTCTGGGCTCTGGAGTGTACAGTGATTTTTTTTTTTGATGTTTCAGTTAGGGGTGACAGCCCTCACCTGCACCGGCCCTAGCTCTGTAGTGCGTCACCATTTGGTCATATTGATCCTCACTGTTGCCATGCCTGCTCTATGCTTATTGTACACGTCACTATTTCCATTAACCAGTCACAGCTCACACTGGTGCAGGAAGAGCATGGTGACTAGAAACTTAGTTTCAAGATGGAGGTGCTGCTCTTATCCTAAAATACTCACTTCATTTCGGTGCCAAAACCTCGATTTGTAATCTGTATTTACTTTATTTGTTATTATTTTTATTTATGATAAAAGTTTTCATAGTTGTTACTTTGTTCATTTTGGGATAATTTTTGGTCATCCTGTGTGATCACATCTTATGGATCCGGCTGGCATTCCTGATGGGAGAGAGTGTTTCTTGTGCATGTACTAGATGAGGTCACATGAATTCAGCACCTTTTGTTACTTTTTAAAGAGTTTATGTTCGGATTATGGCTATATTAAAATCTATGTGGCATGTTGCTCCCTGTGTTATGGATGATAAGTGGGTTAGGGTCAGTAGCATGCTCGTCTCATGCTCTGCACTTGAGTTTTCTCCCTAATACATAGATACATAGACAGTGTCGGCAGATAAGGGCCTATGGCCCACCCAGTCTGCCCATTTAAGTTTAAATACGCAGTTGCTGATTGTTTAAAACGAAAAAAATAATGGTGTTGCCTTCAACTTATCTGACATCAGTCCAACCCCAATCTCTGATGCATTGTAAAGGCCAAATCAGTTTTGAATCCCTCCACAGTCACTGGTGTTGTCCATCGACTCGTATGACGTCAGTCCAGACTCAACCTCTGATGCACTGTAAAGTGTTCTTCAGGTTAAAATCATTCCACAGCCACTTGTAAGATTTAGCTCCTTGCCATGCATCAGTCGAGCCCCAAACTGTAGTGAACAGTGAAGTGCATTTCAGGTTCAGATCCCTCCTGAACTGATGGTGTTGTCCATCGACTTACCATGCATCAGTCCAGACTAATCCCATAATGCACTGTGAAGTGCATTTCATGTTCAAAACCCTCCACATCCACTGGTGTAGTCCATCAGTTCAGCCCCAATCTGTGATGCACTGTAAAGTATTCTTCAGGCTCAAATCCCTCCACAGCCACTTGTAAAATTTATCTCCTTATCATGCATCCATCAAGCCCCAAACTGTAGTGAACAGTGAAGTGCATTTCAGGTTCAGATCCCTCCACAGCCAATGGTGTTGTCCATTGTCTGATCTGGTGTCAGTCCAGCCCCAACCTCTACTGCACTGTAAAGTGCTGTTCAGGTTCAAATCCCACCAGAGTCACTGATTTAGTCCATCTGTTCATCAGTCTTCAGTCCAACCTTTATCTCTGACACTCTGTGATGTGCATTACTGATATAGATCCCTCCTCAGTCACCATGGTGTAGTCCATTGTGCACATCAAGATTCATTCCAACACTACCCTCAGATGCACTGTAATGTTCTATTCAAGTTCGAATCGCTCCACAACCACTTTAGTCCCTTGTGCTCATAATGCTTCAGACCATCCCTTACCTCTGATGCACTGTGATGTGATCAGTGCCAGTGTATGACGATACAGTCTATTCAAATGAAACATAGCACACAGTACACATGTGCACCAATGAGCATCACTCCATGGTGCAGGCACACCCACGCTCCTTCCCACCCACACAGTGCGCCATACTGAATGTTGCAACATATTACATGTGTATGCAGGCAAACCATGTGACACAGCACATAGTACACAACCTTTACAGGTGTACATGTCATCACCCTGTATGTGTACCCACAATGTTTCTGCATGGCATATGAACACCATTACCAGGTGCAGGCAGCCCCACCTGCTTCCCTACAACATAGTATACCCCCTAGGATGGGAGCCAATTCATGACACAAAATGACTGCAGTGCCTATGAGCATCATTCCTTGGTACAGGCACACCCACCCCCTTCCCCATGACACAGTATACCCCAAATTACCAGTGCCTTTTCAGCAATTTCATCATCCTATACGTATACCCATAATGTATCTACAGTGTCTGTTAGCACCATTATTAGATGCATACAGCCCCTTTCATTTCCCCAGAACATATGAAGTGCATCTGAGCCTGTATTATGAATGCAGGAACCCCCCCACCACCACCACTAACACACAGTGCTTCCTCATACAGTCATTCCCTCACCTTAACCATCCCATAATACAACCCCAAAAAATAAACTATGCCAGAAAATTAAATAATACACAGGTTTATGTAACATGATGTTTACTGAAAGACTGTGAACCTTTACATGAACATCATGCTTCATTTACAGTATGATAAAGCAAACAGCACAAATAAAATACAGTTTCCTATACTTATCATGGGATTTTATTGCAAAAATAAAATAAAATTGTTTATTTCAATGAAATTACACATTTTAACTACAGCACATATGCAATTAATCATAGAGAGACCTCCAACACTAAAAATGTCTCCATTTCCTGTGTCAGCTCACTGACCTACACTGGAAGAGTTCTTCCTATTTACATCACTTGACCTCACAAAGCACTTCCTTCCTGCATCATTTCCTGATATGTCCTTCTAAGGTAATGTGTAAATATGTTCTTACTAAACTAGGGGAAAAACAAAAAAAATGATAATCAGATTCATAAACTAAAATCAGTGGGTAGGAAGAATTGAACACTGCAAAATTCCAACCGGTGGAATGGAACAAAAAACTCAAACTGTAATAACAAGAGAGTCAGATATTGATTTCTGACTAAAAAAATGGTAAAAAAAACCTTGCAAAATTTATATTTAGACAATGACAGATGTTTATTGTATATTTTTAACTTTTAATCAACAATTTTACAGAAATTTAATATTTTTGCATGACTATGTAAACAGAGCATAATTATATTTAGATAAAATCATCAGAATTTATTAAAATATGAAAACAACCTTACACAACATTAAATCCAGTTAAACAGACATTACCAAACCTCACTCATTTTCAAAAACTTTTTGTCCTGAAAAACTTTTCTTTTTACAGTTTTAAAATTGGATGTATGGTTTTTAAGATGTGTAGGTTTAAGCACAGTGTGTTTGTATGAATGCTGCAGATCTAAAATCCCTTCAGGCACACAGGTGTTCTAGCAGCTGGCAGAGGGTACCTGAACATTCTAAGTGACAATAGGATAGAATGAGTTAACCACATCTCCGTGGTCTAGTATGCATCGCACTCAGAGCCATTTGTGTGTGTAACCCCCCCAAGGGGCTTACCTGAATCACCACCCATTCTCCTGTTGCCTGGTGTCCCGACTGTCCTCCAAGTTTCCTCTGGTGCCCCAGTGTTTCCCGATCAGCCCAATACTTCATTTCAATCCATTTCGCGCTCGCAACATGAACCGCAAGTTGCTGGCATGTTTGTGGAGAGCCAGCGACCGCACATGCGCAAGGGTGTGCTTGATCTTGCCGACCGCTGGTTTTGCGGTCAGCTTGGAAGGAATACGGTTGTCCCGGTGCCCCTACTGTGCTAAATGGGGACCTATGACCAGAACAATGTGGCGTAGGAGCCACTGGGGAGCACAATTAAAAAGTCTGAAAATGGGGCTAAGAGCGTGGCTCATACATATTAATGAGCCCGGCATTAATATTCATGAGTGCTGCCAGCCATATGGGGAACAGTATTACAGCAGCAGCAACAGCAAAAGTGTTGGGGTACATATAAAATGTGGGCTCATATGAAAGTGCACAAAAAGGGCTACATTACTGCAGGAAACATGTAAATTAAAAGTATATTTGCGGGCTGCACAAGAGTTTAAAAGGTGGGACATTGTTGGACTGCACAAAATACTTTAACAGCACCCACCATCTTAGTAGCTTATTAGCCAACTGGAAGCCTAAAATTCAGCCAAAGACTTGTGGGACATAAAAGAGACTTTTGGGAGATAAAACAGGGGTTATTTCTGGCACCGAAAATGCAATCAATTAGGGGACTGAGACTGTGATTGACAGCTTAGGCAGCCAACTGGATTCCTTCCCTTTATAAAAGAGGGATTGTTTGAACTGAGAGGGGCTCAGGTAGTTTGAGAGAGACTTCAGCTCAAGACATCGAGGAGAGAGGAGCCTGCGGGGCTCTGCATCTTGCTACACAGGGTAGGCCTGTATTGCCTACTGTGAGCCGTCTTTTGGTCTAAAAGGGATCGAGTGTCAGAAACTGCCTGCTCGCAGACCAAGAAGGGTTACTCAGCAAGCCGGCTGAGACTGCAACTGGCCAGAAACCGAAGAAGAAAAAAAAAGTTGAATGTTTCTTCATCTGGGTGTGCTAAAACCTGCCACGTGTGAGGAGACAGTGATTCAGGGACTCCTGTTTGCAAAAAGGAAGCCATCCTTTCGAGGTAATGAACTGTTCTACTAGCTGGAGTTTTTCACTAGCAACAAGCCCAGTTATCCAAAAGGCACTTTCGTGCCTCTGGGGCCATGCCATACTCAGCCCAGGCCGTCTGTTCCTGTACCAGCATCAGCATCTCAGCAAGAGACCAGATCCGGAGATTCAACCCCTGCACAGCTATTCAATGCAGTTTGTGGCCACCTACAGGAAAAGGCAGTGAAGTGGAGATGAGTCGTGTCAGCCCAGGTCTCCATGAGCAGCAACTACAAGCAGCAGGCCTTCATTTTTCCAGTGACGTCATCCCTCCTGTGGGTACAGTGAGTAAAACCAGGGTAGCTCCCCGCAACAAAAGTGTTTAATTCTCTATGGTACCATCTGATTGGGTTCAGCTAGTGTTTAAGTTTCTCAATAGACTAGGCCAACTGGCGACGGATACAAATAACTTAATCTTCTTTGCACTGCCAATGTTTGTTTTCTCCATCAAGGTCCCCAACAATGACTGCAATGTGTGGCCACCCCGGGCACTGTTCTGGCATGCCAGCATCACCTTCTGGGTACCCAGTAGTTGCTTAGACTGATGAATACAGGGACTTAATTGACTGCATGCAAAGTAACCTGTCAGAATACAGTAAAGTAATCGTTCATCCAAATTCTCGCCCCCTTCTTGTTCGTGTCCCCTTAATAATTCTGATTTACTGTTTTTACTGTTAAGCTGGCTTGTGAGCATATCACTTCCTGGTCTAAGGTTACTGAAACCTGGGTAACGTACTTAGAAGTGCATGCTTACATTTGAAACTGTCTTTCTACAGGGGGATTTCAGGGTGTTCGACAGAAGACCCAACCCTGGTGGTAAGTGCAAATTGTGTGAGCATATTATTAATGCTTGCTGTCAACTGTCTCTTGAATACTGAAACTGGTCATTGCCAAATTAATGGTACAAGGTCACTAGGTGGGACTGTGGGTGGTATTAGCTTCCCAGAGGGCTGTACCTACTATGATAGTTACCCATGAAAGAATTACTCTTTGTGGATGCACCGCCGTTTTAGTACTAGTACTGGTAGGGACTCACCCATACTTGGTAGTCACGAACCCAGGTCCCTCAACCTGCAACTAGGAAGGCAGGCAGGGGTGGCAGCCCTTGGTATAATGGCGCCAGGGCTACATGTGCAACTTTCCACCACTTGCATCTCAATCTAGATGCAAGCAGCTGGAAAGCAGGTAAAAATGTCCTAAATGCGTCTGACGTTAGAAAATGCAGTGCAGGTTTGTCTATGGGGATCAGTGCACCAGGTAAACCAGTCTCCGTAGCTGCAACCTAAGACACAGACCTTGCACTGGGTTTAGAAAAGGTGACCCATGGTTTCATCATTTGGGAATTCTGGATGTAGGTGTGATTTGGGACTTTCACCTGAACAAAATCTATGATGCTTTGTATTGCAAATACTTCTAGTTTGTGTCCAAATACCACATTCTGTGGTCATTTTTTTACACATTGCAAAACTCAGGCAGAAAACTCAAAAATGCTTGACTCTCCAAAATGACAGCCATAGAACCATTTAAAAGAAAACATGTATTTCCTGTTTCATTAAGGTCAGAAAATATGAACCCACGTTCCTCTTTTTATGGATACAAAATAGCCCGTTTTATGGAAAGCAGGTTTTAAATATTAGCTGGGCAGTGACGAATCTGCAACTCTACAGCTGCACACAAAGGTTTGTGCAGTGTGCAAAATATCACTTGCAATGTTAGCCACGCCACAGTTTCAGCTGCTGCATATGCATGCTGCAAGTCCACAAACTCTTGAAAAATGGAGCCACCTATTGCACTAGAAGGGCACAGAACCCAGTTTCATTCTCTGTCAGGGGACGCTTCTCACACAACTGTGATAAAGTCATGAGGACAAATGAGGTTTTAGATTGTGTTTCGCATGCTGATCACTTGAGAGTACTACACAAGCAGCACTCTTGGCCAACACAGGAGTCGGCATCATATAACAACAGTGACAAGCTTTCACTCACAGTCTAAGTTCTGCACAGGGCAGCAGCTCCTTAGAAGAGGCAAAGAGTCCGTATGGCTGATAACCCTTTTGGTACACGTCAGGGAAAGCCTGGAAAGTTGTTTTTTTAGTTGTTTTTGTGGTACAGTTTGCTGTTTATAATTTCACCCTTTTACATTTTGCGCTTCTATTATTCTATTTTCCTCCACCTTGATGCTATCAATGCTTGCAGTCTTACCAACCTGGAGTGTGATCCAAGCAGGCTCGGGCCTGGTCAGTAGTAGGCTGGAAGATCTCCAATAAACACCACATACTGCAGGAGGGGGTATTGGTAGCTGTGCAGGGACACTCCTTCTTGCTTAAAAGTAACCGTAGTGATGCTGTAGCATGGTGCTTGGAGGATACTGTGGTATCAGAGGTACCATCTTTTGGATGAGACATTAAACCTAGGTCCCATCTGCCTGCTCTAAAGATGGTTCAGGTGGAAGTTATGGCATGTCTCAAAAAGAGTAGAGGAATACCCCGTGTTCTGGTTTAGTTTAATTCATCAAGAAATCAGTATCAGTCAGTTTGCATCTGTATTTTGTTTTCACTTGTCCAACTGCATTTTTTATTTTTTTTTGCCTTTCCTCTCCTTGTTCTGTATTCCCTTCCGCAGCGTGGTACCTGGCCACAAGCCTGCGCTCAGTGTGCCTGTTCCCCTGACCAAAGTTCATATAAATAAATAAGCCCAATGCTACATCCCAGGAGAGGATCAGTGGTTGCTATGGCTGTATGGTGCTCTCTTTCATGTTGCACCTAGGACACAAGCACATATGACATATTGTGCGCACACACACACACACACACATATGCACAGTATACGTTTCTACACACACATACAGTGCACATTCACACAATCACATACGGTACACAAACACGTGCACAGCACACATGCACAGCACAAATTCACACACACGAGCACATATAGTGCCTTCAGAAAGTATTCACCCCTCTTGGTTTTTGTCACATTTTGTTGTGCTGCTACCAGAATTTTTAATGCATTGAAATGATTTTTCCCCCTTGATTCACACCGCATACTCAACAATTTAAAGGGGCAAAAATATTTATATTGTGTAACAAAAAATTATGAAACATTAAAAACTGAAATATCTTGTTTACTTAAGTATTCACCCCCCTGAGTCAATACTTTGTAGAAGCACCTTTGGCAGCAATTACAGCTTTGAGTCTTCTTGGGTATGTCTGTATCAGCTTTGCACATCTGGATTTGGGGATTTTCACCCATTCTTCCTTGCAGATTTGCTCAAGCTCTGTCAAGTTGGATGGGGAGCGTCGGTGAACCACAATCTTTAAGTCTTTCCACAGATTCTCAATGGGATTCAAGTCTGGGCTTTGGCTGGGCCACTCAAGGACATTCACCTTCTTGTTCCGAAGCCACTCCAGTGTTGCTTTGGCTGTACGCTTGGGGTCGTTGTCCTGTTGGAACGTAAATCTTCGCCCCAGTCCAAGGTCTATTGCAGAGTGACGCAGGTTCTCCTCGAGGATGTGCCTGTATTTGGCTCCATTCATTGTTCCCTCTATCCTGACAAGTGCCCCAGTCCCTGCCGCTGAAAAGCATCCCCATAACATGATGCTGCCACCACCATGCTTCAGGGTAGGGATGGTGTTACATGGGTGATGAGCTGTGTTCGGTTTGCGCCAGGCATAGCACTTTGCATTCAGGCCAAGGAGTTCAATTTTTGTTTCATCAGACCAGAGAATCTTTTGCCACATGGTCTCAGAGTCTGCCATGTGCCTTCTTGTAAACTCCAGGCATGCTATTATGTGGCCTTTTCTCAGGAGTGGCTTCCGTCTAACCACTCTCCCATAGAGGCTACATCTGTGAAGTGCTGCAGAGACTGTTGTCCTCTGGACAGGTTCTCCCATCTCAGCCATGGAACTCTGTAGTTCTGTCAGGGTGGTCACTGGGTTCTTGGTCACTTCCCTGACCAAGGTCCTTCTTGCCCGATTGCTCAGTTTGGGAGGACGGCCTGCTCTAGGAAGAGTCTGGGTGGTTCCGTAATCTTTCCATTTCCTACTGATGGACTTGACTGTGCTCCTGGGAACCTTCAACACCCTAGAAATGTTTTTATACCCCTCCCCAGATCTATGCCTCCTCACAATTCTATCACGGAGTTCTACGGACAGCTCCTTGGTCTTCATGGTAGTTTCTGCTCTGACATGCACTGTCAACAGTGGGACCTTATATAGACAGGTGTATTTCCTCTGAAATCATGTCAACCATTTGAACTGACCACAGGTAGACTCCATTCAAGTTTTAGAGTGATCTCACAAGGAAATTGGATGCACCTGAGCTCAATTTGGAGTGTCATAGCAAAGGGGGTGAACACTTATCAAATCAAGACATTTCAGGTTTTTATTTTAAATTACATGTACAAAAAATTCCAGAAGTTTCATTCCACATTGACATTATAGAGTAATTTGTGTAGATATGTGACAAAAAAATCCCATATAAATGTATTTTAATTTGAGTTTGCAACATCACAAAATGTGACAAAATCCAAGGGGGGGCTGAATACTTTCTGAAGGCACTGGATGCCTGTATGGTATACACACACACACACACACACAAGCACTGTACGAATTCATACACACAAGCACGTATAGTACACACACTTGGAATCATAACAGACAAGGGCCTGAAGCAAGATAAGCAATGTGCCTGTGCGGCCACTGCCAAGAGGACCAGTGGGGTGCTGGGTTACATTAAAAGGGGGTAATTAGCTGGGCAGGGGAAGTAATCCTATCGCTTTCTGAGGCCCTAGCCACACCCCACTTGGAGGACTGTGCAGTTCTGGGCTCCTCAGTACCAAAAGGACACTGAGATGGTCATAAAAGCTAAGGGGGTTCTGCACATCCTGTAGATGAAAATGGGTTGCTTTCTATTGCACAGCATGGTTTTACAAAAGGCAGACACTGTCAAACCAAACAGATTGCTTCCCTTTTGGGGGGGTAACTAGGGCAGTAGATAGAGATTAGATGGTGGATATAGCCTATCTGGACTTCAGCAAATCCACTGTCACCGTACTGCTTGGAAAACACACGGAGAAGGTAGCACAATGTGGAGGATAATGAAGTGGTTGGCAGGTTGTAAACAAAGAGTGACGGTGTATGGTCACCATTCAGAGTAGAAGGATGTTTTCCAAAATGCAAATGCAATGCTGGGCTGCGTTAGGAGGAGGCAAGTGTCTGCTGGAGAGAGCGGATCTTCGTATTGTGCTATATTAGATTAGCTTGTAATGTACGAGGGAGCTTTACACATTTTTACACATGCCTTTCAATGAATACTCATTTGATCTGATTTTTCATTAAGGTACAGTGATGCTGATGACTGATGAGAAACTGACAGGAGGACTGGGTATAGAAGATCACTGTTTTTTAGATACATGGAGGACAGGTACAGCATAAGCTTCCCCACATTACTATTATACTTACCTGAATTATAGCATCCTGAAGGTGATGGGGAGTCAGTACATTTATTCTGCCTTGGGAGTTGACTAAGCAACGCCTGCCAATCACATCACGGTATGTGCTTTTTATATGTGGAGTGCTGTTCCTAGAAATTGCACTGCACAGCACCCCCCCCCACACACACACACACACACACGCCATCTCACTTGTGGTCTGAGGATTAGTTTAAAGTTCAATTTCTTGCAGTGCAATACCACAGCTCTATCCTTAGTGCCATCCTGCACCGTAACAATTATGCCTTTTAGTTCTGCCTTTCTGTCAAATGAGAAACCTCATTTCTTATTAGCAATCGTGCTGCTTCCCAGTTTCGTGACTAGAGACTGCAGCACTTATTAGCCTTTAACACAATGCTGTTTGCATGACTCCTTCACTAGATTTCCTTTGAAAAGTGTCCTTTTGGCCTTCAGTGACTGACTAGCATTAGAAACCTTGCTGCCAAGATTAGCAGTGTGCTTCTCATTACAATCACACACACATGACGCAGGTCCCACCAGCTACCCCTGCAGTTCAGGCAAACATTCAAACTGTCCTTTTACTTAAAATTCAATTTGTGGACATATGGGAGGACTGGCATGAAGATCACTGAAGACTGACTATCGTAACCTCCAAAATAGATGGGAAAAACCAGAGCGCTAATGGAACAGTTCGCATCATCAAAAAGAAGAGTGTTTGCTGCTGGTCCCTTAATGTGAACAGATGAAAACTGTCAAACTGCAGAGAAGCAGCAAACGTGTGGTAGAGACAGCAAGAGAGCAGGAAATGGTGTGAACAAAATGGGGAGAGTCACCCATAATGCAGTAATGGTATTGGAACTAGTGCTGACACATTGCCTTGCTCTGGGACCTACTTGTTAAGTCCATATTGCACTTTTTCAACCAGCTAAGCTAAATGAAACCAGCTTGAGAGTGCTTATAAATAAACATTATGTACTCATCATAATTCTTGATCTTCTAGAAATATCGTTGATTCATACTGATGGGTCTGAGCTGCAGGTGCTAGGAACCTATGACAGCCAGAACTTTTCAGGAGGACTGATGCCAAGGTCAGCTGTGTGCCCGTGCGGCACCGTGAAACTGGCTCATGCTACACAGCTTATGTCAGCACTAGCCCTCAACCACCTCAGTACCTTTTTTACCAAGAAGGTGCAGCATAGCTAACTAGCACTTATGTACTACGACAGCCTGGATGACCCATGTAAGGAAAACTAATAAACACACTGGACTGAGCAGGGGATGACAGATGGACATGTGAATCAGTGATTATGATATTCCTAGATCATCTAGAATTATAGTGAGTACAGAATTTTTATATCTTCCAGGAGTCAGTCTTCATCACTGATTCACACTGATTGGTCAGAGTACCAAGCTTAGACAAAATCCCTTGACTAGGGCGGTAGGAGCTGAGGGCTCACTCAAGACAGAAGTGCATTCAGGATAATCCTGCCAAAGATGGCATGCTGTCTGGCATGAACATCCAAGGCATAGTGCTTAACAAAAGTGTGCACTGTGCTCAAGGTACTGATTTTTCTGCAGCAATTTGGGTTCAGATTCTGTGGCAAGTCCCCCTGTTGCCCCAGAACTTCTGCAACCTTAGTTTCCTATTTCTGGGGAACTGTTGTGACAGCAGTCGGGGGCTTTGGTAGCAGTCAGCAACTCCCCTTCCCCCCAAGCACCAAGGTCGGGGAAAAATGTTAGTTTTGGGGCTCGGACCTACAAACCAGAGCAGGTTGTCAATTAATTCTAAAAAATCTACCCCATCCATTGCAGCCCCATCACCCTTCCCACCCCAGCCTGAGAGTCCCCAGGGCCACCAAATTTGAATGAGTAATGTTTTTAGGAGCTACCACACTGTACATTGATCCTCGGCCTTCTAGTGTTACCACTAGGCCAGAATGCCAGTTTCTCATTCCAGTAGTGCTTTGTGAATTCCCCTACTGAATTTTCCCCCCACCACCTCTGCTGGGAGGCTGTTCTATGCATCCATCACTCTTTCTGTGAAGAAATACTCCCTCATGTTGCCCCTTAGTCTACCCCTTCCAGCCTCATGTCATAACCCCTAATTCTAGAACACCTCTTTTCCCAAACAATGCTACCCTCCTACCTTATTGATGCCCTTGAGATACTTGAAGGTCTCTACCATGTCCCCCTCTCCCTCCTTTCATCCAGGGTATACATATTAAGGTCCTCCAGTCTCTCCTCATATGCCTTGTGCTGAGGGCCCTGCACCATTTTTGTTGCCCTCCTCTGAACTGCCTCCACCCTGTCTATGTCCTTACGAAGATATGGATGGTCTCCAGAACTGGACACTCCAGATGAGTTCTCACTGATGATTTGTACAGAGGCATCACTACCTCCTTCCTCCTGCAAGTGATACCTCTCTCAGTGGATCCCAGTAACCCACTGGCTCTCCTTACTGCCGTAACACATTGTTTGGCCACCTTTAGGTCATCTGATATGGTTACCCCAAGATCCCTTTACTGTTCGGTTGCTGTCTCTCCCCCCATCATGTAAGTCACCTCTGAGTAAGAGCCAGAAAAGCGGCAGATGGGGCTGGAATGGAGCAGCTCTTGGGACAAGTGCATAAATAAACAACTGTATAAAAATACAATAGATTGAGCTGTGAGTAAACTTCGTATTGTCTCATTCAACATTAGTTAGGGAGGAACAGGCAGGCAGGATGATCCACTGTGTAGACACGGTTTCTGTGTTTCTCAGTTTTCCCAACAGCGTCTGGGTCTCTTGAAGCACTCTGTAATCACACTATGTGGCAGGGTGGCCCTTGCCATTGTTTTGTGTTTTATAAATAAGGCCCAGAGTTATAAAATTGTAAATGTACTGCTATGATGAGACGTTCTCCAAAGCAATGGTTAGTCAGGATAGGAAGCATGGCTTCAGTTTAGAAACAGCTTTCTGAAGAAAAATAAGCAAAACCCAAAACACACCTTTTCTTTATCTTTTAGCTGCACATCTTCTGTCCTGTCTGTATTTCTTACTGCCTCTCCTGGACTTATCACACAGGAGAGCTCCCTTGTCTCTTCTGTCTGTCTGTGTTTATGTCTTTCACTCAGCACTCCCCCCTCCACACACACACCTCAGTTAAGTGAAGACAGGTTAATTCTTTGTAGTTCCTGTTTTGTCCTTTAGGCAGATTTTCACCTCCCTGGTAACAGTAGCAGAAACACTTGTAGGAACTCATGGATGTATACTGAATTACCATAGCTCTAGTGGGTTAGCAGTGGCCCAGGAGCAGGAGAGAGCCCAGGGCTCAGGACTTGCTTCATCTAAAGTGAATAGCTCCCCCTCCCCCAACACACACAAAATACTAAAAGCAATTGAGAATATAACCTATAATGCTCCTGAGAAGACTTGTGTAATAAATATTAACAGATAACAAGCATTTGTCAATGCTGACTATTGTCTTGCTGGCATTGGCACTGGTAGTGCAAGAGTTAGAGAGATGCATAATAGGAACGGCAGTGAAGTACTGAACTGACGCCAACCCCACCCCCACCCTGCAGAGAGTGACAGGCGTTGCGGTGTGCCTTTGGGTCGCTGACCATAACGCTCTCGCCATGTCACCTCACCTCACCCTACCCTGTAGACAATGACAAGTGTCGTGGTGTGCCTTGGGGTCTTCAGGCCTTACGCTCACCTCATTCCATTAGAAAATATGCTGAGATGGGTGCAGTATAGGAGAATGGGGTGAACTCTGGGGCCGAAGACTCCAAGGCACACCTCGATACCTGTCACTGGCTGCAGGGTAGTGGTGGTGGTGGAATGGCATGAGCATTACAACCGGCGATCCCAAGTTACACCCCTGACGCTTGTCAGTCTCTACAGGGTTGGGGCGTTATGGTTGGAAACCCTAATGCCTTAGGTGTTTGTTGGTATTTTCACTCCAAATTTTCAACATGGTTTTTTTGTGACCCCATCTCATGAACAGTGGCACTATCAGTTTGTTAGCGGAAAGGTGATTTTTCACAGCGACTGCGCCATTTGGTGCCACAGGTGCAAAAACGCATTTCAGGCAGGATGTGAAAAATGACAGCTGTACTGTTCATGAAGAGGTTTAAAAAATGGCAATGTTGAAAATCTGGAGTGAAAATATCAAAAATTGGTGAAGTCACAAGTGTGTGTCGAAACTGCGCAACGCATGCCCATAACGTAATTATTTTTTGGATTTTTTTAACCACATTTTCAACATAGGCATTTTGGGACCTCCCCTCATGAACAGTGGCACTGTGATTTTGTTAATCTGTCCCGAAAGTTGATTTCCCACAGCGACTGCGTCATTGTATGCCACAGGTGCGAAAACACATTTTGGGCAGGATGTGAAAAATGACAGCTGTACTGTTCATAAGAAGATGTGAAAAAATGGCAATGTTGAAAATCTGGAGTGAAAATATTAAAAACTGTCGAAGTTATGAGTGTGCATGCAACCTGGGCAATACTGCACTAACGCGCAATATTTAGGACATTTTTGCCAAATTTGCAACAGGGCTTTCTGGGACCCACCTCGAACAGTGGCACTGTTGTTTGTTAATCGGTCCCAAAATGTGATTCGCGCAGTGACTGCAAATCACCTTCGGGTCCGAGTAACGAGATGACAGTGCACGTGTTCATGAGGTGGCGTCTCAAGAATTTCATGTTGAAATTCTGGTACCAAAATTCCCCAAAATGGCTGAACTATTCACCTAAGTTGAAAACCCCCATTGCCTGCCATTATAAAGCTTACTGCATTTTGTTCAATTCCCTGTTGGCTTTTGAAGAGTTCAGGCGTGTTCCGCTCACAGAAGATCCTGGCGCTGGCCCTCAGAGGTAAGTGTGAGGCGAGGGGGTGTGGGGATGTGAGGTGCACAGAGGGTGGGTGTGGGGTTGGGGGTGGCGGGATGATGAGGACTTTGTTTTTACAGATAAAAAAACTGGAGATAAAAACAATGGACTTGAGGATGTTTTGTTACAGGTTGAAAAAAATTATTTGGGGCACACTAGGTGGGCTCCCAGTCTCCCTAAGTTTGGTGGGGACATGATGCCAACAGAATTGGGCACCCGTCAGTAAAAGAAAATGTGTGTGTGGGGAGGAATATGATGCCGACATGGATTGGGCAGTCCCCCGTCAGCAAACAAATTGAACTGGGGGCATGCCGACATGGGGATTGGGCATCCCCAATGTCGGCTTTGTGGGGATTGCGTGGCAGGCAGTAGGAGAAGCAATATTTATTGGAATGTTTCACCAGGAAAGACACCTAACGCAGCCTTGTCATCTGATGCTCCAATGAAGAACCTGCACCTCACTGGAGCAGCAGATTTCTTTCAACTCTGTGGCCTCTTTGAAATTGCATGCTCGCAAATTGGTGGCTGAGGGATGCACCCACTAAAGTGTTCCCTGCATTCGCCAACGCTGACACACCTCTGAATGTGCTACTACCGCAAGATGTTGCTTACGCACGTGCAAGACAACATAAAAACATGCATGACTAGTGTTCTGTTTTAAAATGGAGAAATAAGCAATCTAGGAACAGTCATGAAGTTTAACTATTTAAAAGACAGCATCTGAAGTTGGAACAAACAAAGTTGTTTTCCTGTTTGCTTCTGTTACCTTTTAACTGTTAAAAGTTCATCTAAAAGGTAGTTTTCAGCGTAACAAGAGTTTCCATTAAGGTTCCCTGGTGGAGACTCTCAGCAGCCAGCTAACAGCTGTTTCCCTAGAGGTCTGGCTGTCACAGAGTGACTCTGTGATGGATTAGGGGCCCTGGAACTTTTGGGCTTGATGCTTTACTTAAAGCCTTTTGATACTATAACTATGTAAAATCAGAAATTAAATAAATAAATGTAAGCTTTAAAAGTTGAGACTAAGTTAAAAGATAGTGTAGTGGAGACTAGCAAGGTAGAAAAAAATAAAGCAAAGGGAGGACAGAAGTAAGAGTGAGTCATTTAGTAACCCCCAGGTAATTCAGTTAAAAGAGAAAGGAGAACTGAACCTTTGTGTAAAGGTAGTTGGGATTCTTTACATGGTAATTGAGTTAATTTGAGCTTAAAATGAGCAGCACCAGCAATCTGTTTCACTTGGGCTGAAAGAACACTTTTAGGCCTTCTTTTTAGAGGTGTTTGGTAGCATACCAGAATACAGGCGCTGCTTGACTAAGAAGAAGAATGGGCTGCAAGTGAGGGGAAATAAAATAAAGTCATTTAAGTCACTGTTCTGTTTTAAGTTTCAGTCTTTAAGGGACTGTATTATTTGGAAGTCATTCCTTCTCCAGTGGTTGTAAATATTAGCAGTAGCAAAAGTATTGAAATGCAACATGTGCTTATTGCACATTTAACTTCCCCTGGCAGAAGGTCAGTGTAATGTTAATTCATACACATGTCCTCACCTATCTTTTGATAAAATAAAGACTACAGACAAGGCACTTGTAGGGGCTGTAAAACCATTTGTAAAAGGCTGGTTAGTTAGAATTACTTCCTGCTTAAAGCTCCCTGTTTGGAACAACCAGTTAAGGCACATGTTGGTAACAGCCTGGCAGTTGTGTTTAAGTAAGCAGGTTATGAAACTACATGGGGGATTGTACACCTCAGAGAATAACTATATAAGTTGTGTGGTACAGTTCTCACTTACAGAGGGGGCACCTGTTCGTGTGTCTTTGGATTTTCGGCATCGGCTTCTGGCTCTCCTTGCGCCGCTCCCTTCCAGGACAGCTATAGTGCTGACCAGCCCTTTGTTCCTTTGTTTTATGCTGTCTCTTGTTGGGGGCGGTGCCTGATGGTCAGCGCTGTTTGTGAAAGAGCCAGGATTTGAAATAAAATAGACTGCATATGTGTATATATGTATGTGAATTATAAACTGTTTAGTTAGATAGTTAAAACAAAATAATTATGTTTAAATAAGAAGTTTTAGTCTAGAATTAATGATGTGGGTGGAGTTGGGGAAAACACATGATCATGTCCCTGTATAAAAGGACTGTCATTTGAGCTTGTTAGTTTAGATTGTGCTCCTGGGTCTGAGGTAAACTCCATGGAGCTCTATGAATTGCTCCAGCAGGTGTTAGGAGAAGAACACCTTTCAAGCCATGTAAAAGTCATGGGATGAAGTTTATTTGCCATTCTGATTATTTTATTTTGTTGTCGTACCAGTCCGCTGATGTTATATTTGTCCTGCTATGAAGAAATTTTGAGCTAGAAGTGAATAAATGTCATTCATTTACAACTGAAACTGTGTCACGCTACCAATTAGTCCACAAAGAGACCTGCACCCGCTCACACTGGCCACACCTAGAATTGATGGCTTTATGTAACATAGGATCACAGAGTAGTGGCGGTTTAATTAATTAGTTAATTAATAATTCAGATAAAGGAAAATTACGTACCTACTGTAATTCTTCATCTTCTCTTGTATCTTCACCATTCATTACTGCTTGGGTGTCAGCCGGAAGTGCGCACCCGCCACGGGAGTTTTTTTGGGGGGGAGGGAGTCGGCACCAACCGCGTCGCCCCTGAGAGTGACACAATGTGTGATGCGTGAGGGGCGTCCGTTAGGTGCCGCAGATTCCTCCTCCATCTCAGTTCTGTTAGCCGGAGAAGAGAATAAAAGGGTAAGAAAAAAGGGAGTGATGCAAGAGAGCCGAGGGACAGAAAAAAAGGAAAGGATATAAACTGAAAAAGGATAAGCCGGTAGAGGACAGAGGACAGAGGAAGAGACGAGGATGCCTACCTTAAAGGCCACAGGGCCTCGCTCCTGGGGCGGCTCCAAAGGAGGAAGAGGAAGGAGAGAAATAGGAAGAAAGAGAGAAAAGAAGGCAAAAAAAGGGAATGGTGAGAGGGGAGAGGTCCTGCCAAGGGGGATTGGTTTGGAGGTTTATAAGCTCGGAACCAAAACAAGGGAGCAAGGATCCCATATAGGGAGTTCGAAAGTAAAAGTGTTTCGGCCAAACCAGTTGAACAGATTAGACACCAAGGGCAGATTCTCTACACCTCTCGTCATCCCTAACCCCCAAATCCTAGAGGAGAGCTCACAGACTGCGAAGGCAGAAAAATTATTCTGACAGGGGAGCGCTCCAACAAGAGTGGAAAGAAAACCCACTTGCACCTTGTTAAGTGCTAACACCAGAATGTGTAAGTGGGAGAGGGTTGGGCAGAACCCATTAAAGGGTACAGTTTTAATGTGGAATAGAGCAGGAACTCAATTGGACTCCCTAAGGCAAGCAAAGATTCCAGCTCAGGGCGAAATGCCGGAACAGTTCCAAGAATAGTTGAAATTGATACAAGGAGGTCTGAACCTGCCCGAGAGGCCCTAGAAGAAGGGACTGAACCAAAGGGAACAGTCTCTCAAAACTGTGAAGTGAACAGCATGGCTTAAGAAAAAACAAAGGGCCCTTCCAAGGGGGATCAGAAAAGAGTTCCCTCAGGAAAAAGTAATTAGTCGTTCCCCCTTACCCCCTCAGGGGGAAAAAAAAAGAAAAGAAAAAAGGTCCAGAGGAACAGAAAGTCTTTTTTTTTGGCAAAGGCCAGAAGAAAAAGGGGGGGCGAGCAGGGAGGGGAGACGCCAAGAAGGAGGCCCTTGAGGGGAAGGTGGTGGGTATCAGATGAATGGTGAAGATACAAGAGAAGATCAAGAATTACGGTAGGTACGCACTTTCCTATCTTCCTTGTCAATCTTCACCATTTATTACTGCTTGGGTGAGTATCAGCCTCTACCCGGGGACAGAGCATCCTTGAGGGAACAGACCCTCAGCCCTCTGTTGGTGACAAACAGAAGGGAGAGACCCACGGCTGACTGAAGAAGAGCCTAAGGATGGGAGGAACTAGGAGGTGTCCCCCGAAGACGGGGGGATGGAGAAAGCCCCTGCAAAAGCTTCCTAGCCCTGAAGGAGAACAGATGGGTCCCTCGGAAGGCGGAGTGTATCACCCTACGCTGGGCCAGGGGTGACAACCTTGATAGATGAAGCCACGCCGTCCGTCTAATACAGATCGCTGTCCCTGCAAGCCTGGAAGCCACCTCACTGGCGTCATAAGATGCTCTTGCTTGGTGTCTTGCCAGCTCCAGGCCTATAGCAGAGAGGGCAATGGCCTGTCTAGATTGGTCCGAATCAGGCACTGATGCTAGAAGCTAGGATAGCATCGACCATAAATGCCTGCTGTAGGCAGCATGGTGCGTCTGATGTGACGCAGTGCACAGCACTGCACGAGAAGAAGAGAACACCCTTTTCCTCCACTGGTCAAACTGTAGGGAATATGAATCTGGTGGGCAGTTGTGCGGCAGGCGGCGGTGCCCGGAAGGAGTTTCTAGGAATGCCAATCCCAAAGGCGGGTTGGGAAGAGAACCTAGAGACTCCAATGGGGCACAATACCTTCTTCTGCAGTCTGCCGGGGCTGAAACAGGGACGGCTGGCAACTGCCAGGAACGGATAGACGCCTCCTGGAAGGGAAAAGGCCAGGAAGGCACCACCAAATGCTAGGCACTGAATTCACTGAGGAAATCGCTCGTCTCCCGTTCAGTATTGTCTTGTCTAACAAAGGAGATACGAAGATCCCTCACCATACTCGAAAGGAATCGCTGATATTCAGTGAAACCAGCGTCAGAAGAGAGATGAGCAGGGGCTCCTCTCCCTCTGAGGAGTGAGACGAGGATGATGGGGTGTTCGAATGTCCAGAAGACTCCTGCGGCAGTGGGGATAGGCGAAACACCCGCTCATGCATACATCTAACGTATGAGGGGAAGGTCGCTGCAGTGACTCTGAACGTCTCCCATGATAAAAGGCCTGTAGGACTGACATGGCCCGGGAAAGAGGGCGATGGCTGCAGAGGAATGGGAGAGGGGCACCTACGACGAGGCAACTGTCCTCTGCTGAGGCTCTGAAATCCGTAAAACAGAGCCCGAGCTGGCAAGGTCCCAGACAGCAAACCAGGTTGCAGAACGGAACCCTGAGGATGCAAAGCCTGGAAGAGCCTAATAGGGGATCCTCCCCTGTGACGAATGGGTCCAGAAGGGCAGCCCACAGCAACGCCACCAGAGGGGTCCCTGGAGCCTGAGAGGGAAAGACGGGGCCCAACACTACGGCTCCTACCCGCACCCCAAGGGGTGGCAGGTGAAGACCGAGGCGCCTCATCCCAGTCTCTCAACCCCCCCCCCGGACTCTGAGAACGCCTCCTCTCGACCCCAGCAACAACCCACCCCGAGCAGATGCAGCAGCACCGGGATCGGCAGCTACCGCAACCCCATCAGGAGGATGAGCCCCTCCCCACGCCTCCACGCCATCCCCCTACAGGGACCCCAGGCCACACCCAGCCTGGGAGACCTCAGGAGAGGACAGCAGAGGAGACTGAGGAATAGGCGCGCTGGGCCGCCTAGCACTTCGCCTCACTGGAGACCCCGACTCTGAAGAGTCAGGGCGCCAGGATGGGTCCACTTCCAAATCACCCTCCTCCGAGGAGGAAGGGACCAGCTGGACCTCAATACTGGCCACCCCAGGGGTCTCCAGAGAAACGGTGCAGCGAATGACGCTGGCGCCACCTACAGCGCTGGACGGCGTTGACACACCAGATACACCACAACCCAGCCCTGACTCACCAACGGCGCCAGTCAGACCCCCGACACCGCCCTCGGTGCCGGGACCCGACACGGCGCCACTAGAAGAATCAGCTGGGCCCACAGAGTCACTGGCGGCGCCAAGAGCCAACATGGCACCGGGAACGGCACCACCCCGATCACCAGCACCACAAACGGTGCCGATCTGCGCATGCGCCGGCACAACAGATCTGACCTCGACACTGGGGAGCCTGCACCAAGAGGTGACTGCCGAGGCAGTGTCTCCAACGCAGCCCTGGGTGGGACCGCAGCGTTCCCCCGACACCGCGAAAAAGGCATCCTCCTCGGCAAGACCAGAAGATAAGGAGGCCTCCTCCTCTCCAGACCGTATAGGCCTGACAGGGGACCTGGAGGAAAGGTCCAAAGATCTTACCTGGGAAGCCCTGGCGACGCCATCCTCCGAAAGTCAGCGGAGCCTTGCCGATCTTGAATGTGCAGACTTCTAGGACGTGACGGTCCATCGAGAAACAGGCGTCGCACGAATCCATATCATGGTTGGGTCCCAGGCAGCGAAGGCAAACATCATGCCGTTCCGTAACGGAAAAATGGCATCCACAGGAGCACCGACGCACAGGGGTGCAGCCCGCTGTCGATTTACGCTTTGCTCCCGAACTGGACATGATGCAAAAACAATACAAAATACAGCAAAAGCTCCCGGTGCCATGAAAAAGGAACAATCTTACCAAAATCAACGGCGTCAGGAAAGAACTACTCGGAGAGAGGAGTCGCAAAAGTAGGCTTCTGGGGCAGACGGAAAACTTCACGCATAGCAGGTGCAACCTCGACGGCGGGAGAAACAGAACTGAGATGGAGGAGGAGTCTGTGGAACCTAACGGCCGCCCCCCGTGCATCACACATTACGTCACTCACAGGGGCGGCGCCATTGGTGCTGACTCAAAAAAAAAAAAAACTCTCGTGGCGGGTGCGCGCCTTCGGTTGACACCCAAACAGTAATGAATGGTGAAGACTGACAAGGGAAGATTACCTTTGAGCACAAGTGCTCTTTTGGAAATGTTCCACGTCTGACAAGGACAAAGAATGAAAATAACATACAATCACCAGTTCAAGGGGAGCCTAGTCAGGTACAAGCAGCAGTATTTACAATCAGGGTTATCTACACACAGTAACATACAAGTGCCGGGGGACAAAGTTTGGAAGTGTCAGTACAGTACAGTATACGTTAAGTTAATGAGAAGCTTCCTGGTCATTAAGGGAAATATGCTAAAAACTTGTAAAGTGAAGACAAATCATGCGTTTAGTGACCACCATTCAGTATGGCTCACATCGGATATGGGCAAGGAAGGAGTGGAATCTGGCACAAGAGTGCTGGACTTCAGGAGGGCCGACTTTGGGAGGATGGGGGAAGTGGTAAAAGGGTACCTGGCCAGAATTCAGTCTAGTATGGATACTAACCAGAGGTGGGAGCTCAGAAAGCTGGGGATAGTGGAGGCAACCAAAACCTGCTGCAAGGCCCAGAGCAAGAAGGCTAGGGCTAAGAAACCGAGCTGGTTGAGCAAGGAGGTCATGGAAAAGGTAAGGAGGAAAAGAGCTGCCTTTAGGAAGTACAAGAAAACAGGAGGGGGGGGAGGGAGGAGTACTTGACAGAATTGAAGGAGGTGACAAGGGCAGTAAGGGGAGCCAAAGCATCTATGGAACTCAGGCTGGCACAAGGCATTAAGAAGGTGGAGAAGGACTTCTTTAGGTACATCAGGGAGAAAAGGAGCTGTAAGGACCACATAGTAAGGATTAGGAAGGAGGGGGGTTGGGTGGAAGCAGGGTGCGATAAAGCAGAAGCACTAAATGAGTACTTCTGCTCAATATTTACTAAAGAGAAGAGGGGTGACATCCAAGGGGGAGAAATGGCAGAAACGGGGGGTGACAGATGGGGAAATCATGGAGGGCAGAGTTCGGGAGGGTTTGAAGGCACTGAGGATGGACAAGGCGCCAGGCTCAGATGGCATCCACCCCAGGGTACTGAAGGAGCTGGCAGAGGTCTTTGCAGGACCTCTGCCAGACCTATTTAATGCCTCACTACATTCGGGGTGTGTACCTCAGGACTGGAAGATGGCTCATGTGGTGCCCCTCCACAAGAGTGGTCCCAAGGATGAACTGGGAAACTACAGACCAGTAAGCCTCACATCCATCGTGGGTAAGCTAATGGAGACTATCCTGAAGGAGAGGCTGGTGGCCCTACTAGAGGCCAAAGGACTACAGGACAGCAGACAGCATGGCTTCATAAGGGCAGATCCTGCCAAACCAACCTGGTGGAGTTCTATGACTGGGTAACTAGGCAACTGGACAGGGCCATGCAGTGGATGTCCTGTATCTGGACTCTGCAAGGCACGACCTCGTGCCGCATGGACAAGTAAGTTAGTAGGCACAGGAGCGGGTGCAAAGCTGGTGAGATGGGTAGGAAACTGGCTTCAGGGAATGCAACAGAGGGTGGTGGTGGGTGGGGAACTCTCACACCCAAGGGTAGTGACGAGCGGTATTCCACAGGGCTCGGTGTTGGGACCAGTGTTGTTTGGGATATTCATTGCAGACGTATCATGGGACACCAAGAGCAAGATCAGTCTGTTTGCTGATGATACCAAGGTAGGAGTGGTGGTGGTTGACCTAGGGGGATGGCAGGGGCTGTAGGATGATCTGGCAAAGCTTGAAACCTGATCAGACACCTGGCAACTGGGGTTTAATGCCAAAAAGTGCAAAGTGCTGCATTTTGGGATGAAGAACCCAAGGAGGAGTTACCAGCTGGGCGGGAGTACAGCTAGCCCAGACAGAGGAGGAGAAGGATCTGGGGGTGCTCATTACAGGGTCAATGAACAACTCGGCACAATGCAGGAAGGCAGCTGCAAAGGGCAACAAAATGCTGGGTTGTATTGTAAGGGATATATCCTTGAGGAGGGAAGAGGTGATTCTTCCATTGTATAGGTCATTAGTTAGACCGCACCTGGAGTACTGCATGCAGTACTGGCGCCCATATCTGAAGAGGGACATTAAGTTACTGGAGGGGGTGCAGCGCTGGTCGACAAAGATGATCAAGGGGCTGGGGGACTTATCATACGAGAGAAGGCTGAGGGAGTTGAACATGTACTCACTGGAGGAGAGGCGGGACGGGGGGACATGATTGAAACCTTTAAGTACATGAAAGGAATAAACAAGACAGGTACAGAGGGGCTGTTCAAAGGAAGGGAGGGGAGGGATACCAGGGGTCATGATATGAGACTGGAGGGAGGAAGGATCAGGATGGAGATGAGGAGACACTTTTTTACAGAGAGGGTGGTGGCTGGGTGGAATGCGTTACCTGCAGAAGTGGAATCCAGTAGAACAGTGGACTGCTTCAAAAGGGGATGGGACAGGACAAGGGGGAGAGTTAATGAAGGGGAAGTGTGGAAGGGAGGGGCAGCTGCAAGTAAGGGTGCTAGCTGCACATTCAGGAAGCAGACTTGATAGACCTCTAGGCCTTTATCTGCTGGCAATTCCTTATGTCTGCATGCTCGTATATCCTAATGTTATCGAGCCTACTCGCCTTGACCGTCCCTCCTTCTATCTAAGACTGGTGAAGACAAAAGAGATCCAATCCCTCCTAAGGGCTCTGAAAGACAAAGGCTCAGGAGGTCCTGACGGGATAAACCTTCGACTACTTCAGGCTGGCACCCCATCCCTCACCAGACCCTGACCTGGCTCATAAACAGATCCCTACTTGAAGGGACTGTTCCAGACCAGTGGAAACAGGCCAACGTGGTCCCTATTCACAAGGGTGGCTCAAGGGAAAACATACGCAATTACAGGCCTATTTCCCTGCTCAGTACACTTGCAAAGCTACAGGAAAGGTTAGTCTATGGCCAACTCTGTGACTACCTGGAGTCCCATCAGCTAAATGCACGTTCACAGCATGGTTCTAGAACTAACCATGGGACTGACACAGCACTCATCCATCTCTCAAATGACTTGCTCAGAGCAATGGATAATGGGACACCCACTGGTGCCGTCTTTACAGACCTGTCCAAGGCTTTCGACCTTGTAGATCACAAACTACTGCTACTAAAACTGGATAAAATTGGCCTAGACCCCTCACCCTCAAATGGTTTGGGAGTTACCTATCGGGCCAATCCCAGAGGGTCATCTGGAAGGGTGCTGCCTCGGGTCCTCTACCCCTTAAAGAGGGAGTACCGCAGGGCTCGATCCTCGGCCCACTCCTTTTCTCCATATTTACTAACGACCTAAGCCTCCACTGTGGGGGAAGCTCGGTCGTTCAGTACGTGGATGACACCGTCATCTACCGATCCCTGGATAACACTGCAGCTCTAGGTCCCCTTCTCCAAGCCAACCTAGCATCTCTCAAGGCCTGGCTGCGAGCAAATAGAATGGTCCTAAATGCAGGCAAAACTAAGGCGACACTATTCGGACGCAACGCCCTTGGACACGACAGGTCTAAATCTCTGCAACTCACTGCTCTCTCGGGAAACGACATCGAGGTTGTGCCCTCCTTAAAATACTTAGGTCTAACATTGGACCATTGCCTTACCTTCAAGTACCATGTGGATCAGGTCACCAAGACCATACACGGCAAACTTGGTACTCTGTACCAGCTAAAAGACCAGCTCATCCCTGGGCCAGGACCTCAATCGTCACAAGTGTCCTCTTCCCCACCCTGACTTATGCTGCCCCGATCTTACAGGGCATGGCCAAACAGGAGGTCACCAAGATGCAAATCCTGTATAACAAGGTAGCCCAGTTTGCTACCCAGGACCACTCACGAAGGCACCACTGTGACACACTTGCCCAGCTATGCTGGCCCTCGCTGACCTCTCATCTCCACTACCCCCTGCTCTGCTTGACCTTCAAGCTACTCAGCCCTTCAGCTCCACCCAGCATCGCTGGAACTATCGCACTCTAACATAACCCCAGGAGCCTACGGACATCTGGATGTACACTGCTTGAAGTTCCCAGAGTCAGGACTAACTACGCTGGCGGCAGGTCGTTCTCCTACTCAGCCCCCTACCTGTGGAACAAACTCCCACCCCTACTGCAGGAAGCCTCCTCACTGATGAACTTTCACACCAGACTCAAAGCCTATATGTCTGATACTAGCACTTGCCATTGCCACGACTCATGACCCCCCCCAAACTTGCTGCTATCCTCCTACTATCCAGATCCTCCAAGCACCTTATCAGGTTCCACAGTGCTTCCCTCTAGGTATAGTATCAGCTAACTTTCCACTGAACCATGCCAGTAGTAAACAATGAGCTTACCATGTAAAATTACATTTCTTCTGCACCTTTTGTTAATTCTACTGTCAACATATTTGTAAGGACTGATGCATGATGATAACCATGGCTGTAATTTGCTCACACACCTGAAACTGCTCTGTAACCCAAGTCTTTGTATGAAAATATGTACTGTTATCCCGGGTCGCCCCTGAAAAAGTGACCTTCGGGGCTCAGTGGGCCTACTCGGTCACCAAATTTTAAATAAATAAATAAATACAGGATTGTGTTTTTCTGTTGTGATGAATGTTTAATTATTCCTGTTTCTTTTGTGATTTTTGTACACTGAATGTTAATGACTTAAAATTTGAATTTGACTGACAGATCATGTGATTCTTTGCGCTATAAAAAGGCTCCCTCGGCAACTTTTAGTCAGCCAGCTATGGAACTCTGAGACAGACTGCCTGAGACACCAGATAGAGAGAAAAAGCCTATGCAAGTGTTTGGTGCTGTGCATTTGCAGTGCTGCCTTGGTCTAGGGGTATGGACCACTGGAACAGGGAGATGTAAATGAGGGGTTTGATAAAGCCTGCCAAAGAGCACCAAGAGGAGTGCCAACCAGCCATAAGGAAGCTGAGAGCAGACCCTGATGGACTGGAGCTGTCTGCTTCTGGCTAGACTCCCTGGCTGATGTACTCCCTGGAACAGAGGGGGGACATGATTGAGACCTTCAAGTACCTTAAGGGTATAAACCGGGTGCCAATGGGAAGCATCTTCCAGCTGAAAGGGAATCAGAGGACACGGGGGCATGGGTTACAGATAGAGTGGGGACAGTTCAAGGGTAACATTAGGAAGTATTATTTCACAGAGAGGGTGGTGGATAAGTGGAATAGGCTCCTGGAGGAGTTGGTAGGAGAAGCAACAGTGGAAGGCTTCAAAAATGCATGGGACAGACACAGGGGAGTGTTGTGGGGTTGGGGGGTCCAAACACATAGCTAGACAAATGGGCAGACTAGGTGGGCCTGTCGGTCCTTTTCTGCAGTCACACTTCTAAGTTTCTATGTTGCTAGACTAGACTCATGGCAAAGTGCAAAGACTGGTGAACCCCTCCTTACCAAAAGTACTCCCTTGTGTAACCTTGGTAAGTGGAATCCAACACCCTGTAGCTAGACTTCACTGGTAAAGACAAAACAGCCAGTCTATGAAGTAGCCAGACCCGAAACAAGTGTTTTTATTATTTTGTATCTGTTAAAGTGTCTAAAGACTGACAAAAGCAAATAAATTGTGCCATCCTGTGGAACTTTTACCAGAATTCGTGCCTGCTGTGTCTTTCATCAACACCCACACATCCACACACTATAACCTCTTTAAACTTTCTCATCTCATTGTGCGCCTCAAGTTGCTGCAACATTCTCTCCCTCTCCTGGACTGTAAAGCACTTTTTTTATTTACTTATTTATTTATCGAGTTTTACACTAAAGACATACTGAGATGGTAACAGCTCATTCCAGATATGTCCTTGGGGAAGAAGAAGTACAGTAAACAAAACATGATGTGCAAGTAAAAATAACAGGTACAGTACCATAAAACAAACACAGTAAAAATATATTACAACAAAATAAAAGTAATACAATACAGTTCTGCAGTCGTGAAATACAGGTAAGTATTCGGGGCAAACAAAATACAAGATAAAAATGAAAATTTAGGTAATACCCAGACTGCAAAGGTGGGATGCAGTCTGAATGAAAAGTGCTATATGAAGCTGCATTTCATTCCATGCCATTGCTGTTGTCCCCAGTGGTGGTTTGGAAGTTACTGCTGTTGTCCCCAGTGACGCTTTGGGGGGTTTATAGCTGTTGTCCCCAGTTTTGTTTTGGGGATTATTGCTGTTGTCTGCAGTGATGTTTTTTTTTTTTGCTGTTGTCCCCAGCGATGGTTTAGGGTTTATTTCTGTTGTCCCCAGTGATGGTTTGGGGTTTATTTCTGTTGTCCCCAGTGATGGTTTGGGGTTTATTTCTGTTGTCCCCAGTGATGGTTTGGGGGTTACTTCTGTTGTCCCCAGCGACTGATATGGGGTTTATTGCTGCTGTCCCCAGCGATGGTTTGGGGTTTATTGCTGTTGTCCCCAGCGATGGTTTGGGGTTTATTGCTGTTGTCCCCAGTGATGGTTTGGGATTTATTGCTGCTGTCCCCAGCGATGGTTTGGGGTTTATTGCTGTTGTCCCCAGCGATGGTTTGGGGTTTATTGCTGTTGTCCCCAGTGATGGTTTGGGATTTATTGCTGCTGTCCCCAGCGATGGTTTGGGGTTTATTTCTGTTGTCCCCAGCGATGGTTTGGGGTTTATTGCTGTTGTCCCCAGTGATGGTTTGGGGTTTACTGCTGTTTTCCCCAGTTATGGTTTGGGGTTTATTTCTGTTGTCCCCAGTTATTGGTTTGGGGTTTATTGTTGTTGTCCCCAGTGATGGTTTGGGGTTTATTTGACTGAGGAATTTAATTAGTTCATGGTATTCTGCAGTCTTCACTGAACCTCTCTTTCTGATTGGCACACCGGAGCCAAGAATGCAAAGGCAGAGTGCAGTCTGGGACAGGTACTGGTAACCAAATCGGAGAAGGAGAAAGACCAGTATGTTGGGCTATATTGTCTGGGGTAGAAGTGTGGGGGAGAGCATAGTGCCATTATACAGGTTGCTGGTGTGCCGCACCTGGGTACAGTGTGCAGTACTGGCATCCCTACCTGAAGAAGGACACTAACCTGCTGGAGGTGGTCCAGAGTAGGGCAAAAAACATAGTTAAAGGCCTACAGGGCAGAACATACAAGGAGAGACCAGAAGCACCAAACATGTACTCTCTGGAAGGAGGGGTGGACATGATTGAGTCCTTTAAGTACCTGAAAGTCATTAACAAGGTGGGCAAAGGAGAACCTCTTCAGGCTCAGTGAAAATAAAAGCACGAGGAGACATTTCCTTAAGATGGGGGGCCGGGGAGTGTCAGGAGAAAGTCCAGGAGGTATTTCTTCATGGAGAGGGTGATTGCAAGGTGGAACGAGCTCCGTGAAGAGATGGTGTTATTGGAAAGAGGGGAAGGCTTCAAAAAAGGATAGGACAGGGTAATGGGGTAAGGTTAGTGCCAAAAGGACAATGTCTGAAAAGGAGGGGGTGTCAGTTTGGGATGTAGTATTCATAGCTGCTGCTTGGGACTCTGCAATATGAGCAGACTTAATAGACTGTTAGGCCTTATTCTGCTCTCACATTTCATACAATGGCACCCTCCCACATTTCCACCTTGGAACAGCTAGAGTTTATAAGTCAGTATGACACTTCCACTAACAATCTCTCCACATTTGCAAAATAGAACAGTCTAGGGTTTATAAGCAGTTATAACACAGCAACTGACACCCTCCCTAAGCAGAAAAAATTTAAAATTCTTTTTTAAAAACATGGGCAGACTAGATGGGCCTTGCGGTCCTTATCTGCCGTCAAAGTCTATGTTTCTATGTTTCCCTGACAGAATCCTGCTTCCTGAGCGTCAAAACATAATCACATGACATGGGGAGGGACAACAAAGAATAATTCCTTCAACACAACTACAGATCAAGAAAAAAAGATGATATGATACCTTTTATTGGACCAACATAGATCTTACAAAAGAAAACTGATGCTTAAGCTTTCAGATTACACACAATCCTTCATCAGAGGCTAAAGCAACACAACACAATGCAACACAGCTATGACGGCTATGTTTTTCAGCAAAATTAAAATTATTTTATGAGTTAAATGAGACAATCCAGACATTGTAGGTCAGCTATGTTAACACCCCTCAGTGGCTGAAGACCCTCAGTATGTTTTACATAGTTTAATCCTGTCGTGTCTTTCTTCCATCTTATTATTATTATTATTTATTGTATGGTTAAAACTTTGAGAGCTATTTCCTTGGATAGTACAGTGGATTTGTCTTCAGTTTGTAGCTGGTTTGAAAGAAATTCACTTGTTTAAAGTTCAAAAAGACAAAATCCATGTTTTTTGACACTGCGCCTATGTTAAATGGGTGCCCTCCTCTTACATTACAGGGTAACCTGGGCAATGCTACAGAACAAGGTTTTCAGTTTCAATATTTGCGGGCTGTTCTTGATCCTGGATTAATGTTTTCTGACTAGCTCAGATTGGTTTGCTGAATTATTAACCATAGGCTTGGAGTTCTCTATAAACTGAAACAGTTTTTATGCACTGAGACTTGGCAAGTAATAGAAGGTGGTTCGCTTTCACCTTATTTAATGCTTCCTGTCTTGTTTTTTCCTGGGTATTTGTAAGCGTAATCTTTTTTTCTGTTTGCTATAGTAACATATGTAATTTTGTTTTGCTTGCCCCTATCCACATGCACCACTGTTCTTTATACTCCCAGTCAGGGTGGCTACCACCTCCTCTTACATGGATCGAATGTATTTTTGGTTGCCAAATTGTGAAAGCAGTTTTCTACCTCCCTTTTTCCATTATTGAATTTAGTTTTGGTAAGGACAATTAGGACTATTTGAGGTTGGCTAAAGATGTTTTACTGCAACCATCACTAAACAAATCTAAGATTGGTTCTAGAACTTTTTTAGTTGCTGCACCGTGTTACTGGAACAGACTGCCTGAATTATTAAGACTTATTTGTTCATTTTCCATTTTTAAAAAAGAATTTTAAAATTTTTTCTGCTTAATCAATGCATTTGTATTTGTTTTTTGACTGCACAGTGCTATATTTATTGTGCTGTAAGTCTTATTCAATTTTGTATTGTATTCCTGGTTCAAGCCTGAAAGAGGACCCTCGCGGTGTAGCGCTTCTTCCCGGTTAACAAATGAAATAAATAAATATTGCCCATAACCAGCTATCACCTGATGGTTATCAAATGCTTCTAGTACTTCGCTGCTGATTGCTCTGACACTTTGTCATACACCTGCAAACTCAAACTGTCCCGTCATGACTTGTCACACACCTAAAAATTCTGAACTGCCCTAATGCTGTCTGTCACACTCCTGAACTCTCCAAACTGCCCCAACACTACCTTTCGCCCATTTTATTTATTATTTGGTAATCAGGTGGGTACACTGGTCCAAGGGACTGTTTTCAGGAATGACCCAGGCAATCAAGATGGCACACAACATATTCAAAGAATCTTACATAAAAATGGTACAGGTAGAATCAGTACAGCCATACAGTGATGCAATACAGATAAATGACAGGGCCCACAATACAAGGCCCTGAAATACAGATGATTACAATTAGGCCCAAAGTACTAAGCCCTGAAATAGGCACAGAAAAAGTCCACAATAAAGAGAAGAGGTTACCAGCATAGGAGCCAGTGACATCACGACTGGATTGGGATTTAGATTCCAGACCATAGCTAGTGACATAATACCACATGATAGACAACATGACTAATAACTAAGCAGTCAACTGTTTCAAGAACTGCCTAGCAGTCTACATCTGGACCTAAGGATCTCCACCATCCCAGATTATGTGGGTCACTTGCATACAGAGGTGGCTGGAAGGGCATTTTTATAATGTGTTTTAAACAGGGTGGAAGTGCTTAGTGAGTGAAGGGAGGATTATATACCATTCCATAGGCTAGGGGCAGCACTGGAGAAAGCTTTCTGACGCATCTCAGGAAGGTCAAGGAGATGTTGACATGAGACCTGAGATGTTGTGAACCAGTCCTAAGGCTGTGAAGGCTTGAGAGGGGGCAGTTTTCCTTTTCCCCAAGGGTACCCATAAAGTAGTCACGACGGGCCTGCGGGGCGAGCCAGCCAAGCGTCTGATAAAGGGAGCAGTGGTGGGTGTTATAATGGGCCTGTGCAGCAAACCCACAAATGCTGTTGTAGCCAGTGTTAGGGTTAGTCAGGTTACAATGAGAGGTTTGAAAATAAATGAGGGCGCAGTAATCCAGGAGTGGGGGAAATGTGTCTTAGGCTATGGCCAGCTCCACTTCTGGGGTCATGAGATTCTTTAGCATAAAGCAGACTCCCAGTTGCCGGTTGACATGCTTGACCAATATTCCAATGTGATCAGTGAAAGTTAGGGAGGAGTCCAGGGTGACACCTAGGTATCTCAATGCAGTTACCTGTTCAAGTAGGAACCATTAGAGTCCGGATGCTGAAGAGGTAGGAAGTATCTAGATTTACTGCCCACTTTGTGAGCCTGAATTTTGACTCAAAAAAGCATGGCATTCATCTTCTTGGCATTAATGAGTAACCTATTTGCAATGAACCACCCATAGACTGAGCTGAACTCCCTGTTGAGGGCAAGGGATAGTTCTTCGGGGTTCCTGTCACTGCAGT
Source organism: Neoceratodus forsteri (assembly GCA_016271365.2). Taxonomy (NCBI): domain Eukaryota; kingdom Metazoa; phylum Chordata; order Ceratodontiformes; family Ceratodontidae; genus Neoceratodus; species Neoceratodus forsteri. The sequence continues at coordinate 98,165,610 of JADMNL010000034.1, read as the reverse complement.
AATTGATCTGGTCATCCGCATACACTGACATGTGGCAAAACCCTACTTTCCCTGAGGAGGCAGTCCATGAAGAGGGAGAAAAGGATGGGCCCCAGTACAGACCCTTGAGGGACCCTCTGTTTACCTGCAGGGGAACTGGAGGTGTGTAACAGGGTTGGGTAAGAACCTATCCCACCTGCTATGTACATTGAGAGTTAAAAGCAAGGATCTATTTTGTCCTGTCCTGTTCTGCCACTTGTCTGTCTCTTGCCTGTTTGATTGTGCAGTCTAATTTTTCTTGCGGCATCTAGGAATTGGTCACTCTAATAGTCCCACAGTTTCCACATTATTTCCCTTCCTTCACTTGTTGTTTCTGTTCTTTCTTTCTCCCTTTGCTTTTCTGTGGTTAAAAGTATATTTGAATCTTTAAGTGAAACTGGGATCTCTTGGTTTGTAAATGTATATAATTATATTGTTGAAATGGTTGAAAAAAGCTATTTGGGTTTATTAGAAAAGATAATCTGCAACACAGGGAGTTGACCTTGAGATGCACTTTGACCTCCACAAGCTTGTTTACAGAACTGTCAACAAGAAACCAGCTCTGGGACAGAATGCATTATTTTGTTGCATCTGTTAAGACTAGATGTGCTCATCAGGCTGGCCTCAGAAAGGAAGCTGGCAATGTTTTGATACGTTTTGTAAAAAACAGTGGATGTAACATACAACAACAGGATGCAGAGTCTGAACTACCAGGCAAAAACATATTATATAATCAGAAAAAAACAAGGAGTTCTCGTGTACTTCCAGTAATGTGATACACTGTATTCTTTGCAAGAAGTGTGCAGCTACATACACCGGAGAAACTGGCAGATACCTGGCTGACCAATTCAGGGACCATTAAAGGGCAGCCTGGAATGGAGACATCGATAAACCAATTATATCCCACTTTACCTCCAGGGACCACAATGGCAATGATCTTTCTGTTTGTGTCCTTAAGCAGGGTTTCCAGGATGCTGACCAAAGAAAACTAATGGAAACCAAACATACACCTAGGCTCTCAGCAGCTCTCTGACTGAAATGACAGACTTATTTTCTACTAACATCTTTCAGCCACCTTCTGGTGTACCAGCATAGTCAGTCTTTTTTGCCCCCACCCCTGCCATTTCTTTGTTTGCATGTGTGCATGGTTCATTTGCATGTGTGGGTATGCCTACACATACTTCCATCCAGTGTGTGTTTGTGTGTGGGGGATAGGCATACTCACATAGGCATTCCAGCTATGTGTCCATATCTATTTTAATTTCCCTCAGCTGACTCTATCTCTGTCCCCTTCCACCACAGTTGCCACCTTTCATCTTTCAGTCTTCACTTGAGGACTCCTTAGCTCATTCGGCATGGGGTCATAATGTCGCAAGACATTATGCCGCATGTCAAAATCAGCGCTGCCAATACAGCGTGATTTCTGCCATGAGCATAAGTCTTTTTCTGTGGGTGCCCCACACCACCCATGGGGACTGCGCCTCCAAACCCCCACAAAGATTCTCAACCCGGGGAGTCCAACTCAAAAGTATAAGACACAAAAAATAAATAAAGGTTCTGGTACCAGGCATCAAACCCGGTCCCAGATGCAGCGCCTGGGTTCCTACTGCTGTGGCTCAGTCCGCAAGCCATGGCAGCTGCTGGTCGAGGAACCGCTCCCGGCAGAGGTCTTATCCTCTGCCTGGGGAAGATGCTACTGGTGCAATAATGCACTATGCAGTAGTACACGGTATTGCACCAGCGGTAGCATACTGTACCAGGCAAGCCATAATGTCATACGCTATTAAGCGTGCAACGCTATGACCCGGTAGGAGCTCATTCACTCCTACAATGCCTTTTCATTCCCATCATCGCCCTTTTGTTTTCCAGATCCTAGTCATAGCTTGCCTGATATCACATTTTGATAGCTAGATAGATAGATAGAAAGACAGACAGACATATAAAATATTTTTTTCAATAGGATAGAGCTATTAGGACTTATCAAAGCCCTGTTTACAAAGTTGTCCTGAACATTTTACTAAGGAGATATACAGTTTAGTCAAAAATTACATAGTTCCACACAGATACACATTGCCATAACCAACAGACAAAAGAAGTGGGACACTTTTTACAGGAGGGATGAGACTTTGTCAAGTTACACATTCTTACACAAATACACAGTACTACATTCAGTTGTCAAAATTCAGTAGCAAGTACAGGTATCCACCAAGTTCCTATTTATCATAGATTTAAATATTTTCACTGTTGAAGCTTTCCTAATCTCTGGAGGCAGAGCATTCCATTCTTTTGTTATCCACCAGCCAGCTTTCATCTTCCCATAAGAATCAGATATTCTGGGAATTATAAATCACGTTTTTTTTTGGTTTTTTTACTTCCCTCAAGGTATGGGTATGCATAGAAACTTCACTGATTTTAAACACATGATTTCTTAATGAGTCCCTTATTCAATTTAAAAGCTGTTATTGCTTAGTTTTTTTTTTCTCCTGAGTTCTAAGGGGTCCCAGTATAGGTCCCTGTACATCAAACATTGGTGTCAATCATAGGTGCATCCTAATACAAATCTCGCTAATTTATTGTATAATATATCTAATTTATTTAGTAGTGTATAACTGGCATGCTGATAAACTATATTTCCATACTCTAAAGATGGCAATAGAAGTTCTACAGCTAATGTTTTCCTAGTTTCTTTGGGAATAAAACATGTTTTCCTTCTCAAGGTTCCTGCTCGTTTGTTTAGCTTTTTAATAACGCTATTTATGTGTGAATCAAATTTCAATGTGTCCTCTATAATCACTCCAAAGTATTTGTGTTCTCTAACATTTGTTAATGTCTGCCCATTTACTGTCTTGTCCTATTTTGCCTGAGTTTTTTTTGTACTCAGCACCATGTTCAACTTCATAAACCATACCCGAAGTCTACTAAAACCATGCTGCAGAATAGTTTCCAGTCTGGTTTGAGATGCTGCTCGTCCTATTAATACTGTATCATCTGCGTAAAGGTTTATTTCTGTTCTAGTTATGCAATTTAGCAAATCATTAACATATATCAAAAACAGCAGGAGTCCCAAAATACAACCATGTGGCACTCCTCTGCTCAATCTGTGGGTTTGAAGGTGTACCATTTACCATGACTTGTTGTTTACTGTTATGAAGGTATGACTGAAACCATGAATTTGTCTTTTCTGAAATTCATATCTGTGCAAGCCTTTTTTAACAATACTGCATGATCTACTGGATCAAATGTTTTGGAGAGGTCGACGTACACTGCACCGACGGACTCTCCCTTATCCAATCCTGTTGCTACTGTGTTAACCTAGTCCATGAGTGTAGTGCCCGTCAGCCTCCCCGCACTAAAACCAGATTGATGTTTGGTCAGTAGATCATATTTATCCAAATATTCATTTACCTGTTTCTCAGTCAACATTTGAAAAACCTTCAGTATGACAGACAACAGTGCCACCGGTCGATAATTTGATAGATTATAACAATCTTCCCCTTTATAAATGGGTACCACCTTAGCTGACTTCCAATATTCTGTATAGATTCCTTCCATTAAACACCTGTTATACATTTTGTGAAAACAGGGGTTATGATTTCAATTGAATATTTCAAAAATGTTATTTCAATCTGATCCAGGCCACAAGATTTTTTAGAATTTAACTTGTTTATTTCTTTCCGTACTTCACTTTGCTTGATAACTCTAAAATAAAATCTGGGACAACTAAGGTTTTTTAGTTCAGTACATGCCATAATATTATTAGTTTCTTGTAATACTGGTCCATACTCTGGTATATTTCCGTCAAGTAACGTGCAGAAATGGTTGTTTAACAGACCTGCTGTCTCTTTTGTTGTAAGTTCCTTCCCCTTCTCATCTCTAATATTTATTTTTTATTTTGGTATTTGATGATCCCTCCAAGGTTTTAATTAATTTCTAATAGGTTGATGGATCTGTACTTTTCTCTATCTTACAGAAAGAAAGAATACAGCGAAGTGCAACAAGGATGATATATGCAGAAAAAAGCAACACCTATGAGGATCGTTTAAAAAACGTATGACTAATGCCCCTTGAAGTCCAGAGACTTAGACAGGGTTTGTTATTAGTTTATGATATCGGTAATGATCTGTACTTATTTTATAAATTGGAATTAAAGTTTACACTGCTTGATGTGAGAACTAGAGGACACCTATTAAGATTACAACATAGAAGAGTTTAACAAAAGTAAGAGAAAGTATTTTTATTCTCTGAGAGTTGTCAACCCATGGAATCAAATACCTTTGGAGAGTACACTAAATACAAACAAAGCTGAATTTAAGAACAAACGTAAGAGGTATATAGTAGATGGAGGCAACTTGCAACACTATGTATGAGTAACAGGAGCAGAATATGGGCTAATGCCTTCTATGATCCTATCCCTCTTTAATGTGAATTTTGTTGTATAAAAGCGTTTTTGTTTCCCCTTTTTTTGCTTTCTTAATCTGACCCTTACATTTCTTAGTTTCTTAATGGCTTCCCAATTGTCTTTATTCAAAGTTTTACTAGCTTTCTTCCATATCCTGTTTTTTATTCTAATTAATTTGTTTAATGATTCAGTTACCCAAGGCACATGTTTGCATCTTTCCTTCCTTTTCTTTAAAGGAGCATGTTTATTCAAACCATGAAAAATGTTTTTGAGAAATCCATCACCTCTTAGCTAATGTCATGTATTAAGTCAAGTCTTTCCCATTCAATTTGTAAGAAATCTATTTTGAAATTTGATATATCAATTTTTTTAAAATATCTTCTTTTCAGAGGGAAATCATCATATACTCTTTCCATGGTTCTTTTAATTGAGCATATAACAGGGTCGTGATCACTTGAGTTTGGAGCAACCACTTTCACATTCAGTACCTCTATATTTGTTGATGAAAATGTTAAGTCTAGTATATTACTGACACTTTGGCAAGAATCCTTTCTCGTAGGGGAATCTATATTTTAGGCTTCTCCTAGAGCACTCCCCCCCCCCATTTTTTTTCTTCACATACAGTATATATCCCTTATTTCCCCTTACATCTCCACTAACTTTGCTTTTTTTTCTGTTTTAGATAATTCCTGAAGAAGACATATGGTCAAAATGTTGATTCTAACTCTATTTTCTATTTTTAGTGTGCATTTAATATTACCATTTTGTTTTGTTATATAATCAGAGGAACGTGTTTCTGGGAGAGACTCAGATGGAGGATTTTCTTTTTGTTTGTACTGCCTTTATGAAGAGCTATCCTGTATAGTCTTATTTTTTCTATGTTATTGTTACTGATAATAATAAAATGCAACTTGTAAATTTTATAACTTCTCCTGGTCTGCCTAAGCTACCTGACTTATGCCATTATGACAAGGTGGACCCCGCAATGCAGACTTCTTGCAAGCTCCCAGTGAGGTCACTGTCAAACCACGCTGAAGTAGCTGCTGACAAACCACAGTGGAGCAGTTTTCCTAAGAGGACGCCATGGTCTACCATGTCAAATGCCTTTGAAAGGTCCACAAATATGACACCAGTGAGCTTGCCTTGGTTCTTGCTCCTGAAGTCAGTGAAACAGATCAGCACAGTGGTGGTGCTGTGGCCTATTCTAAAGCCATGTTGGTGGGGGACAGGAAGTTGCACTTAGACACATGGTCTGAGATTTTCTGGAAGACTATATTCTCCAGAATTTTACTTAGCTGGGACATGATGGACACTGGCCAATAGCTGTCAAGAAATTTTGGGTCCCCTGACTTAAATATAGGAACAGCTCTGACCTGCTTCCATATAGTTGGGATGGTTGAGGAGGTCAATGATAGATTATAGAGGATGGCTAGAGGTTTAGCAATGAGGCTGGCATACATTTGAGGAACCAGGGCAGAAACTGTGACTACCAACACTGCCATAATTAGGGAGGGCCATGAGGAGCAGATAGACCACATTAGGCAAAGTAGCTTTGAAGTAGAATGTAGGGATTCCAAGCACATCCTCACTCCTATCTCTGAAGCAATCAGCAATTCACAGAGTGCTACAAAAAAAAAAAAGATATAATCTAACCTAAAGAGGGATCCACATAACCAAACCAGGGTACTACACAAGAGAGGCATACGGTAGAGGGAGCAACTTGGCAGGTAGCTCTAAATGTGATTTTATATAATCGTCTAGGATTTTAAAGTATTCTGCATTGTATAGATACACAGACTGTGATGGGAGAAAAAGGCCTGTTGGGCCATCCTGTCTGCCCACCCTATCTAACTACTCTCCACTGGCCCTCCCTCCCCTATGTTTCTATGCCTCCCCACTTTTCTAACTACATATGACTGTCCCATCCCTGCTTGAAGCTGCTTACTGCTTTTGCCTATACAACTATATTAAGCATTTGCAATCATACATTAAAAAAATTAAGTATTGTCTTGTTGAATTAAGAGGAAAGTTCAGAAACCTGGAGAAAAACAATCCACTTACAAATGCCAGACATTATTTAACTCCACCCGAGGACCTGCTATTTTAGGATTTCCCTGTCTTGGCTTCATACTGTAAGTGCTTGACTTGAAATGTCTCAGTGGTTAAACTTCAGCTCTATGTGTTAAACAATCCAGTAAGTCTTGGATCAGAATTCATGCTGAGAACCTGCTTACTGGAGGAATCTGCAGAAGCTTTAGTCTCTGCAGCACTTTGAAGAAAGCCATTTCTGAAGTGTCCCTATTTGAGGTATTTAATCTACATGAAACAAAAATGAACTCATTTCATAACACACTGCATCTTTCCGCAGCATGAATCCCTTGCCTTTTTTTTTTAGTTTACAATTCTATTTAGATGGTTGTAGTGTATCTTCTCTTATGAGACTATCCTGTTGAAGCTCAAAGTTGGTGGGCTGAAGTTACCCTGGAGCCCCCTGTGCCCCCTAAGGTCATGGTGCTGTGTCTGTTACTGCTAGTCTAGCTTAGTTACTTGAAAAGTGGCATCGCACAAAGGACATTCTAAAACAAATTAAGAATGCTACTAAAACCAAACAGCAGCCATATTTAAGGGGAATATATTTTAATTATATACATTAGAAACACACTAAAGCAGCACTGACACAGAAAATGGACATATAGCAAGAGATAAGTTAAAGAAAGTCTAGAACAAGTAAAAAGATACAAGCACAAAATGTCAGGTGTAACATGGGCTGCACCTTCAGGCTTTATACAGGGAGGCAGAATAGCACAATGGGTTAAGGCTCTGAGCTAAAGATCTGGAGACCTGGTTTGTATCCCAGAGCCGCCTAGGTGCATACTGTATGATCCTGAGCAAGTCACTTAACTTCTTTGTGCTCCCAGGTCACATCTAGAAACAAGCTTCAGCTTAGTGTGCTACTCCTGGTTAAACAATGCCCCCTTTCCCTATATAGAGGGGCACACACAGACTGAGACAAAAGAGGAAAGGGTGAAGCTAGAAACGGTTTTGATTTACAAAAGATAAGGATCCACCACTTATCTAAGTGAAGCCCATGTCATTTGTTGTCACATGCTGCCCCCTAGTGTAGATGTTGTATATATCACACCGCAGCAGTTTAACCAATCTGCTAATGCACACGCTACCCAGCATAGTAATATTGTAGGTGTGGTGCTGCCACCTAACGGATACCTGATGCTCTGTCACTGCTTACATGTGAATTACGTCTTGTGCATCCAGTGAGCATGTCCAGTGTAGACAGATCATAGAAAAGATAGCTAACTTGAGCGCATTTATTACTGGCACACAAAGCTAGAATCCTTCGAAAATTGGACAGCAGTTATGGTTATGAGCAAAACTGCCATACCAAAGCAAGTTGTCTAAATACTGCAGTTCAACTGGCGAGCTATAGGGTAGAAACTAGGGACAGCTATATGAATCTGGAATACCTATTCTGTGTACTTCAGTCTCTTTCAGCTGTAATGGAAGGGAGGGTTGGAAAAGGTTTACAGACAATGAAAACTCTGATCTGCCCTATCCACATTAAAGAAACAGTATTTTTTAGTCAGCAAAAAATTTCATCATTTGAGTATTTTTAGCAAAAATGTATTTCTGACATCATTGCATTCATACTGTGTATTTTTATTTTTGTCAGATATATTTAAAACAGCTTTTATAGCTAATTTTGTAATTAATGACTCAAGTTTTTAAAGATGGCCTCCACTGAACAATTTTTACAAATCTCTTCGACTGAGGTTAACAGTTGAATGTACATCCTAGATGCATACTTTATATGTACAGAGATAGTGTTACCACGTGTTTCTGATGGCAAACAGCACAGCACTACACCAAGACATTTAATTTTTCCATTGTGGGTCTGGAAGGGGAAAGGGAATTTTTAAAATCTGAAAAGTCACATCTCTTAGTTCAGGAATGAAAAGAACAAAAAGAAAAATGAATATATTGACTATTTGGCCTGAGAAACATTATTGCTGAAATAAAACTACATGGAGACTAACACATACTGCTGCTTTTAATACCAGTCACTACTCAGCAGATACTATACCTCATCCATGTCAGTGAAGTGCAAGCATTGCACAGTCTAATCCTTTACAGACAAGAACTGAATCTGGATTCATGTAGCAATTTCCATACACAAGTACAGTGGTAGCACGAGCCAAGTCCCAGTATAACTAAATATATCCAGTTATATCACAGAAAATACTCACTTGTTTCAATGGGATTTCCTGTGCAAATATTGAGATACAGTATATCTGAATATGTACTGAGACCTATCCCTGGCTACCACTGTATGTCAAAGAATCATTGACATCAGAACGTTGGCTAATTGCCCATTAAATGAGATGCCTACTTACAGTGTGTGTATATGTATATATATATGTATATATATATATACACATATATATATATATATATATAGTGGATTTAGCCATTTTAGACTCCTTTAAGAGTGTTTGGCAGACATGAGGGAAGGACCTTCTCATGGTTCTCCATTCAGACTTTCTGACTGTGCTAAGGCTTTCCCTTTTAATGTGAATGAAACAAGGTTATTGTTACAGTGCGTTACAAAAATAATGATAGCAAAACATGTAACTACTAAGGCAATATGTATGCACATAACAAGGTCTCTTGTACACAGCCATATGCAACATACTGTGACTAAGCCACATAAACACTGTGGCAAAAATGCAACCATGGAAGACTGGGTTTGCTGGCAAAGGCACCTAGCTTCACCTGAGCTCTTTCCTTCTAGGTTGCTTGTAAAGACAGAGCAAGGAACCTAATCAGAGCAAGGAAAAAGAGGCTTCTTTTGGCTAGGCAGATTTACAGTGTGTTATTTTCTTTTGTACTCACAGGGGTTGTTACTGTTTGTTGCTAACATTTTACTACATTATTTTTCTCTGATTCAAATTGTTGTTGCAGGGTATACTTTCAGCTGCATTATTACTGGGTGTCCCTACACGTTTGTGCTTACAGATTACTGCTGTAATCTTCTGATTCAAATTGTTTTTTGCAAGGTAAATCTTCTGTTACTGCTTTATTTTTCTCTGTAGCAAAGTGTTTTTACAGGGTATATCTTCTGTGAAATTATTACAGGTGGTGCTTACAGAGTATACCTTCTGTAAAATTATTTCAGGTGGTGCTTACAGGGTATATCGTCTGTGAAATTATTAGAGGTGGTGCTTACATTTTTGTGACTTTTTATCATTAGGCTAAGCCAAATTACAGTTTGCTACTATTTTATTTTGCTGAAAGGTTTTTGGTTTGGTCTCAGAGGTGTTGCAGTCTCCTTCTCACATTGCAGAAGCAAACTACTTTCCTCTCACAGCTCTTCCAGGGGATTAGGTGTGCAACTGGGGTGGGGGGGGTGGAGCTGACAAACTGTTAGTAACTTCCAACAGAAGGAAGGGTTAAAAGGTCAAGTTAGTTGATATCTTGGAGGTGGAAGACTAGGTTTGCTGGCAAAGGCACCTAGCTTCACCTGAGCTCTTTACTTCTCGGTTGCTTGTAAGGACAGAGCAAGGTTCCTAATCAGAGCAAAGAAAAAGAGTAAGGTTTCTTTTGGCTAGGCAGATTAACTGTGTGTTATTTTCTTTTGTACTCACAGGAGTTGTTACTGTTTGTTGCTAACATTTTACTACTTTATTTTTCTCTGATTCAAATTGGTGTTGCAGGGTATAGTTTCAGCTGCTTTATTACTATGTGCCTACAGGTTTGTGCTTACAGATTACTGCTGTAATCTTCTGATTCAAATTGTTTTTTTGCAAGGTATATCTTCTGTTACTCCTTTATTTTTCTCTGTAGCAAAGTGTTTTTTACAGGGTATATCTTTTGTGAAATTATTACAGGTGGTGTTTTACAGGTTTTACAGTTTTATCTATCATTAGGCTAAGCTTTCAGGGCTACTGCATTTGTTGTTGGTTGATTGTTTCTGCTCTTACCTCCTTGCTTCTTTCGTCCGTGGTTCTTCTTTTTGGCAGGGGAAGGGCCCAGCCACCCCACGCTACACTCCTTTTATAGGGTAGCACAGTCGTGACATTTCCTGTAGCAAAGCAGGAAGGGGAGGATCAGAGTAGTGTCCACACAGTGACCTCATCTATAGAGGCACAAGTAATTTAACTTGTTAAAACAAGTTATACAAAAACAAACACAACACAAAATCAAATTTTTGCTTTCATTTTCTTCCTTCTAATTACTCTGACCAGGTTATAAACCAAGCAACTCTTCTGGAATAGACATTATTAACTGCTGGTACTGCGGGACACTTTTCAAAAGGGCATTTATACAGGATTTAGGACACTGTCCTACATGCTGGACCATTGGAGATCTAAGGGCTCAGCTCCAGGCAGCATGGGCAGAGATTGCACGCCTCAAATCACATATTCAGGAGGAAATATATGACCGCAGAGGGTATCTGGTCTGGGAAGTTGGCAGGTGGTTAGGAGGGGCAAATCAGGTGCCCCATCACTCAGTGCTCTTCAACGTATCACCTCCACAAACCATATAAAAACTACAAACAGGTATCTGCCTCTATCTCTGAAATCAAAGGGGCAGAGAACACTGCAGCACAGGAGCTAGCACAACAAAACTCACCCAAAATAGGGACCAAAACTAAAAAAAGCAAAAAGAAAATCCAAAACACTTCTGATCATAGGAGACTCCATGATTCGGGGAGTTGATACCTACCTTCAGCCAGGGGTAATGGTCAGATGTCTCCCAGGTACATCAGCGTGGAGACACACTGACCATATTGCTAAAATCATGCAGGAAGCAGGAGAAAACATCGATGTCCTGGTACACACAGGGACTAACGATCTCGCCAGCTGATCAGGTGTGGAGACCAAGGAACACCTGACCAGGCTGGGTGACAAACTGTCATCCAGTTCAACCAGCATCTCCTTCTCTGAGATCCTGCCAGTCTGGGAGAGGGGGGCAGATGGACAGAAGGTCAGACAAGGTGAGACAGGAGAGGTAAACATGTGGCTCAAGAACTGGTGCCAGGAATAAGGACACAAATTTGTAGGTAACTGGCAACAGTTTTGGGAGCGAAAGTTCTTTAAATTCGATGGACTGCATCTGACTAAGGAGGGAGTCAGTGCATTGGGGCAGAAGTCTGACGTCTTTGCAGAATATTTAAACTAGCAAATGGGGAGAGGGGTGCAGCACCCGATACGCTGAATGGGAAGAACACCCCTCTCCCTTCAGTTAGTGATCAAACAGGAGTTCAGCATGTTTGTAGTTCATTTGCATCACCAGGTAAGGAAAAAGGTCCGGCTCCCCATACGACGGACAGGGAAATGCTGGACCTCGCCCAACAGCTAACACACCAAAATCTGGCCAATGGAAAATCATGTACACAAATGCTCACAGTCTGAGAAACAAGATCCTAGACCTGCAGGCAACGATGATAGAGGCTAAACTGGACATAGTAGCCATTAGCGAGACATGGTTCACCAGTAGCCACACTTGGGAGACTTCAGTACCCGGCTATGTACTGTCCAGAAGAGACCGAGTTTCAAAAAGGGGGAGTGGAGTGGTCCTTTATGTCAATGAAAATATCAAAGCTACAGAAATTCAGAATACACATAAGGAGCCAGAAAAACTGTAGGTCACCCTGGAAACAGGAAATGGGACTGCCATATGAACTAGGGTTGTCTACAGGCCTCCAGACCAGGGGGAGGACATAGACACATCATTGTTAGAAGATACACAAAACATGACTGCTAAAGGGGAGGTTCTGATAATGGAAGACTTCCAAATGCCAGATACAGATTGGTCAATATCAGCAGGAACATCTGCCAGAACTAGACACACAGTGGATTCCCTGCAGGGGGAGGGCTTCAAACAACTGGCAGAACAACCCACAAGAGGCAGGGCTATCCTAGATCTAGTACTGACTAACTGGGAAAGGATCACAGATCTCCAGGTAGAAGGTCACCTGGGGGCCAGTGTCCATCACATGGAATGGTTCAATTTGGCCACTAGAACTAAATCATCCCATTCCAAGGCAAAAATATGGGACTTCAGAGGAGCTAACTCTGATAAGATGGCCAACAGAGATAAGCTAGCCCTGGCAAGAAGAAATACAGGTGAGGGTGTGCAGGCAAAGTGGGCAAGCATTAAGGGTTCAATACTTGAAGCAACATCCCATTGTGTTAGAGAGAAAGGCAAGAGCAAAAGAAGAAAGAAACCACTTTGGTTCTCAAGAACTGTAGCAGAAAAGGTCAGAGCCAAAAGGCTGGCCTTCAGGAAATATAAGGAAACGCAGCGGGACGAAGATAGGGAGGCATACCAAACTTCCCTAAGGGAAGCAGGAAAGGCAGTAAGGCAGGCAAAGGCCCAAACAGAGGAAACACTAGCACAAACAGTAAAAGAAGGTGACAAGACTTTCTATAGATACATTAGTGAAAGGAGAAAGTTCAGAGGGGGGTATTGTTAAGATCAAAGGAGATAAGGGGGAGTGTGAGGAAGAGAAGGACCAAGGAAAATCATCTATCCTAAATAGATACTTCTGCCCAGTATTTACTGAGGAAAGGTAGGGCAGGGCCCACAGCTCAGCACCATGGACACAGGGGAAGGGAGGTGAGCATTAGTCCCTTCACTGAGTTTGATGGGTAGCACGGGATCACGATGGCGGCCACACTGGGCTAACCGTCCGTTTCATTAGTTTAGCTGCTCTGAGTTTTTTGTCATTTATACTGTTTATTTATCCATCGTTTTTATCATTTAACGTTTTATTGTTTTATCGTCTGTTATGTGTTTCGACAGCTATATAATCTATTATAGATTTGTCTGCGACGGACGTTTGTTTTGTCGACCATCATATTTGGATGGTGACCTGCTGGAGTGGATCTTTGCTGGGAGCGGTACGGTGAGAGGCTACATTTTGGTTTTCTTTCATGAACTGTTTACAAACTGCTGCCCTGTTACTGGTTTGATTCCGGGCAATTGTGGGACTGACTGCCGGGTTCCGAGTTTAGAGGACGGTCATCGACTTTCAGATTCTGGATTCCCTTGGGGCTGTATGGACCTGAGCTACGGGGCCAGTCAGCTGTTCATCCTCTGCGCCAATTCCTGGTTGGGGACCGACTGCCGGGTTCCGAGTTTGGAGGACGGTTGTTGACTCTCGGATTTTGGATTCCCCTGGGGCTGTATGGGCCTGAGCTACGGGGTTAGTCAGCTGTTTACCCTCAGCGCCAGTTCCTGGCCGGCAGTGCTGAAGTGGTGTTTTGGGAATTATCTTTTTCGGTGAATTGTCGCCTGTGCTGCTGTTTCTGAAACTGTCCTGAGGAGGAATTTCTGGAATTGTCGGAGCGATGTACAATAATGTGGACTGTGAAAGCTTATAGAATTGCCAGTGAGAGTGGCGTTCTGTAGACTGGTCTGGCAGGCTGTAGCGGTGGGCACCTGGTTTGGGGACTCCCTGGGGGGTTAGAGGGCACTAGCTGGACGGCTGGTGAAAAAAATCCTTCTCCTGTACTACACTGTGTACACTGTGGCCACCTAGTTTATCTGGGCGACTCTGGTGGGTTAAGTGGGGTGTCTCACTTCTAGGAGCCTATCTCTAGGCTGTACTGGGCCAGTAAAATCTGCATCAAGGTTGTTTTCTCCTTTTGAACTGGCTAATTATTTGTCTTTTTGACTGCTTTCCCACTTTGTTCCTGATCAAACTTCTGGCAGTGGGATAACCCTGATTAGGTGTGAAGATCTGGAATTATCTTGCTGTACTGCAGCAGAGGTCCATTCGTTATTTCGGTGCTGATAGCAAGAAGGATTATTTCTATAAGGACAGCCCAGGTTTTTCGGTGGTTTCTGACTTGGACTTTATTTTATTTTGGATTTGGACTGAAGAAACTGGTTTATTAATTTTCATTATTTGGATGACCTGGTGGTGAGAGGACCCTGTGTCCACTTATTTTATTTATTTTGTTCATTAGATTTGTAGTTTATGTTATTATTATTGTTTGGCATTGAGAGTGCTGTCCTCTCCCCAGTGGTGAGAGGACTTGGGGGAATTAATAGTTATTTGTTGTATTTTGTGTTTGGGGGGTGAGAGCCCTTAAATCAACATTTTGAGATCTATTCTGTGTTTTAATTCAGACTTTCATTCAGTTGTTAAATTATCATATAGGGTTTTGTATTTATTTAGTTTTGTGGAGTGGGTTAATTTTGTATTTTGGGACTGTTTATTTGTTTTTATTTACTTAGGGTGCTACATATGTGTTGGGACAGCACAAGGATAGTCGGGTATTATTCCCCCTCCAGGCTCAGAGACCTCCATCCTTTTTCTTGTCCTCCCCTATCACCAGAAGTGTACAGACGGTGTAGGGCTTTGGGGATTACTGGAAAAAGGAGGAGGACGAGGGCTGGGTCTGGAGAGGGAATGGAAAGGAGTGGGCGGATAGGGATAGTGGGGACAAGGAGACTCCCTGGGGCAAAATGGGTCCAGGAAAGGGGTCCTCCCTGTCTGGTTCCCATACCCAAGGGTTCTGCTTGTAGTCAGCAGGTAGCACGGTCATCCTCGGATGCTCATCCTACTCGGGCGGTGTTGTGCAACGTTAGGTCTATTAAAAACAAGACCGCTATTATAGCTGATTTTGTTGGGACATCTGACCTGGCGTACATCACTAAGACCTGGCTGGATGAGAATGCTGGCCTAGTTTTGGAGGCAGCAATTCCAGCCGGATACTCAGTGATACACTGCCCGAGGATGGATCATAGGGGCTGGGGTGTTGCTATCTGTTTTAGATCAGAACTGGGCCTAGTGGAGGTACCAGTGGGAACTACCAACTCCTTTGAATGTATCATGGGTGATGGTGTGGGGTGCAGGATACGTCTCGTTTACCGTCCACCAAGTGACGGGAATGCTTTCCTGCGGGAAGTCGCAGACTTCATTGTCGACCTGACATTGGGATCCCCCAGATGGTTGGTTCTGGGGGACTTCAATGCCTGGGTCGATGATGAACTCTCGCAATTCGGTCAAGACTTCCTCTAGTTAATGACTTCACTGGGCTTCACACAGGTTATTTCCTCCATGACCCATACTGGTGGTCATTCATTCACTGGATTTGGTGTTCCTTCTGGGGATGGAGATATCCGATTTGGTGGTGGAACCAGTTGGATGGTCTGATCATCACTCCACTGGGTTCAGTTTTGAGGCCACCCCTAGTAGGCCGGACGCTATGGAGATGGTCCGGTATCGCCCTTTAAGGGGTGTTTCCCCAGATGGCTTGATGGCAGTGCTGGACCTATTGGGCTTACCGAGAGACTGCATGGATCCAGGGTACCTGGTACTTGCCTATAACAAGGCGGTGGCAGGGGCCCTGGATTCCATTGCTCCTGTTTGTGTTCGTCCCCTCACTCTTCGCCCCAGGTCTCCTTGGTTTAACGAGACTCTGTGGGAGTTAAGGAGAGTTGGACGAAGGTTAGAGAGGTGCTGGCGGAGGTCGGGCCTGGATTGTGACAAACTTAGTTTGATGGACCACTACGTGGTCTATGAAGCCGCAATCTCTCCTAAGAAGGCAGAATTCCTGTCCAGAGAGATTGCTGCTGCGCAGAATAGACCAGCTCAGTTTCCGGACTGTGGACAGATTGCTCAATCCAATCTGTCTTCAGCCCAGAACAGCCTTTTCTCAAGAATGGTGTGAGGAGTTTGCTCTATTCTTTTCAGATAAGGTTGCCACAATCAGGTCTGATATCCGCTTGACCCTCCCTAATGGGAGCTGTAATGGTCGGCAGGAGATGTCGGACACCCAGTTTGTGTGGTCTGACTTCAGCCTTCCCACAATCAATGACATTGTGATGATCATCCAATCATTTCATCCGACCAACTGTGGTTTGGATCCAGGCCCCACACGTCTCTTAGTGGGCTGTGTGGATAAAACTGGTCCCGTCCTCGCTGAGACAGTCTGGAGGTCCTTGAAGGGGGGGGATTTTTTCCAAATCCTCTAAAGAAGGCTGTGGTTCAGCCCCTTCTTAAGAAGTCCTCCTTGGACCTGGATTGTCTGGCAAATTACAGGCCTGTCTCTAACTTACCCTTTGTGGGTAAAGTTATTGAGAAGGTGGTCGCGTCGCAGCTGGATGATCATTTGACCAGCCACAATGTCTATGATTCCCTCCAGTCCGGATTTAGGAAAAGGCATAGTACCGAGACAGCTCTTGACCGGGTACTAAATGACCTCCTAACTGCAAGAGATCAAAGGACCCGTTCCATCTTGGTCCTTCTTGATCTCTCTGCAGCATTTGACACCGTGGACCATGGTGTGCTATTGGAACACTTGTGGTTTATCTGTGGGCTGTCTGGTACAGTCCTCAGTTGGTTTCGATCTTTCCTCGAGGGTAGGACTCAGAGGGTGGAGTCTGAGATTGTTTCCTCGGCATCATTCCCCCTATCCTTCGGGGTACCGCAGGGGTCCATTTTGGCGCCCATGTTGTTTGCGGTGTACATGCTGCCATTAGAAGCGATTATTAGGCGGTATGGTCTGAGTTTTCACTGCTATGCAGATGATACTCAGCTGTACATGTCCTTTGTGCCCTGCCAAGATGCTGCCTTTTTGGTCTTTAACAACTGTCTTGCCGAAATCCAGGACTGGATGAATGTGAGTTGGCTGCGGTTGAACCCAGAAAAAAATGAGGTGTTGCTTGTGGACCAGGGTCACAGGAAGGCGAGTTTGTTGGTTGGATCACCCACGGGTTTATGGCTTGGGGGTGTCCAGCTAACTACCTCAGACCGGGTGCGGAACCTGGGCATTGTGTTTGATGACTGTTTGACATTTAAATCTCAGGTGTCGGCAGTTGTCAAAACCTCTTTTTTTACCACCTGAGGAACATCACCCGGGTGAAGCACCTGGTTCCTCCAGACGATCTTCCTACTTTGATCCACGCTTTCGTTACCTCCCGCCTTGACTACTGCAATGCCCTTTATCTTAGGCTACCGGGGGTTGAGATTCGCCGCTTGCAGCTAGTGCAGAATGCAGCAGCCAGGCTATTGACTGGTTCTTCTAGGTCCAGTCATATAATGCCTGGCTGCCAATTTGCTGGCAAATCACCTTCAAGGTCGGTTTGCTGACCTATAAGGCCCTACACGATCAGGGACCTGCCTATTGAAAGATCTCCTTTGTCCCTACTGTCCCTCCCGCTCTCTCCGATCCACTGACGAGGGATTGCTAGAGATTCCCAGGGTTCATTTAAAAACTTCAGGGGCCAGATCTTTTTAGTTTTATGGCCCCAACCCTGTGGAATTCTCTACCTCGTCAGGTGCGAGATTGCTCGACTGTCCAAAGCTTTAAGAAGGCTTTAAAAACATATCTTTTTAGCCAAGCATACAATGCATTTTGAATGCTGCTGTCAAGTTTCATTTTAATATTGTTTTAATTATTTATTGTTTTATCATGTATTGTACAGGCGCCTTGGTTTTAGAAAGGCTCCTTATATAAATAAAGATTGATTTGATTTGATTCACAAAAGAAAAGGTCCTACAAGAGCTCGCCACGCTCAGGGTGGACAAGGCAATGGGACCTGATGGCATACATCCCAGGGTACTAAAGGAGCTAAGGGTGGAACTAGCAGAGGCATTATCAGAACTGTTTAGTGAGTCTCTGAGCACAAGAGAGGTCTCAGAAGACTGGAGAAGGGCTCATGTGATCCCGCTTAACAAGAGTGGTAGCAAGGAGGAGGCAGGGAACTACAGACCAGTCAGTCTTACCTCAGTAGTGGGCAAGATTATGGAGGCACTGCTTAAGGAAAACATAGTGCAACACCTAAAATCCATAGGAGCACAGGATCCAAGACAGCATGGGTTTACAAAAGGAAGGTCCTGTCAAACTAATCTCATAGATTTCTTTGACTGGGTAACCAGACTGGTGGACCAAGGGGGAACAGCTGATGTCGCCTACCTTGACTTCAGCAAAGCTTTCAACACTGTTCCTCATAGAAGATTGATTAATAAGCTGGGTAGGCTCAGGCTGGGTCAGATGTTGGTCAACTGGGTGGCAAACTGGTTGGTGGGCAGAAAACAGAGAGTGGTAGTAAACGGTATACAGTCAGAAGAGATGCAAGTCACAAGTGGAGTACCTCAGGGTCAGGGATCAGTCCTGGGGCCAGTCCTCTTCAATATCTTCATCAGTGACATGGCAGATAGGCTGGAGGGTAAGGTTTGTCTGTTTGCAGTTGACACCAAGATCTGCAACAGAGTAGATGATCCAGATGGGGTGGGCAGAATGAGAAGAGATCTGGATAATCTGGCAAAATGGTCAGAAGAGTGGCAACTGGGGTTATCGCAAAGAAGTGCAAGATCATGCACATAGGGAAGAAGAAACCCTGAAGCCACCTATAGGTTGGCAGGGGAGCTGCTAGCAATCACAAGGGAAGAAAGAAACTCCGGCATCATCGTCATCACATCATCCAGGCAAACCACTAAAGCAGTAGGTAAGGATAGAGGGATGTTGGGTGTATTAGTAGGGGTGTCGCAAGTTGGAAGAGGGAGGTAATAATCCATCTTTATAAGACACTGGTTAGGCCCCATCTGGAGTACTGTGTGCAGTACTGGAGGCCGAACCTGCACAAGGACATTAACAAAATGGAGGCAGTCCAGAGAAGGGCAACCAAAATGGTGCAGGGACTGCATCAGAAAACATATGAGGACAGATTAACGGAGCTCAATATGTATACCCTAGAGCAAAGGAGGAAGAGAGGTGTTATGATTGAAACATTCAAACATCTTAAAGGCATTAACAAGGTAAAACAGTCTAACATGTTTTAATATAAGAAAAACAGCAGAACAAGAGGACACAGCATGAGATTAGAGGGAGGCCGATTAAGGGGGAATGTGAGGAAGTTCTTTTTCACAGAAAGGGTGGTGGATGCATGAAACGGCCTACCTCAGGAAGTGGTGGATATGAATACAGTGCAGGGCTTCAAACAGGCATGGGACAGAGTACAGGCATATGGCACATTCATAAGGTAGAAAAAATGGGCAGACTGGATAGGCCTTGCAGTCCTTATCTCCCGTCAACTTCTATGTTTCTGTGTTTCACTGAGCCACACTGACACTGTGGTAAACATACTATCACTGAGCTATGTGAGGACACTGTGGTAAAAATGCTATCACTGAGCCACATGAGGACACTGTGGTAAACATGCTATCACTGAGCCACCTGAGGACACTGTGGTAAACATGCTATCACTGAGCCATGGGAGGACACTGTGGTGAACATGCTATCACTGAGCCACATGAGGACACTGTGGTAAACATGCTATCACTGAGCCACCTGAGGACACTGTGGTAAACATGCTATCACCGAGCCTTGTGAGGACACTGTGGTAAACATGCTATCACTGAGCCACATGAGGACACTGTGGTAAACATGCTATCACTGAGCCTTGTGAGGACACTGTGGTAAAAATGCGATCTTTGAGCCACATGAGGACACTGTGGTAAACATGCTATCACTGAGCCATGGGAGGACACTGTGGTGAACATACTATCACTGAGCTATGTGAGGACACTGTGGTAAACATCAGTGGCGGAGCTGGGGGGGGGTTGGTCGCCCCTCCTAGCTGCCCCTGCTGAGCCATGTGAGGACACTGTGGTACACATACTATCGCTGAGCCACGTGAGGACACTGTGGTAAACATGCTATCACTGAGCCATGAGGACACTGTGGTAAACATGCTATCACTGAGCCACGTGAGGACACTGTGGTAAACATGCTATCACTGAGCCACGTGAGGACACTGTGGTAAACATGCTATCACTGGAGCCCGCGTGGAGGACACTGTGGTAAACATGCTATCACTGAGCCAATGTGAGGACACTGTGGTAAACATGCTATCACTGAGCCATGGGAGGACACTGTGGTGAACATACTATCACTGAGCCATGAGGACACTGTGGTAAACATGCTATCACTGAGCCATGTGTGGACACTGTGGTAAACATGCTATCACTGAGCCATGAGGACACTGTGGTAAACATGCTATCACTGAGCCACATGAGGACACTGTGGTAAACATGCTATCACTGAGCCACGTGAGGACACTGTGGTAAACATGCTATCACTGAGCCATGGGAGGACACTGTGGTGAACATACTATCACTGAGCTATGTGAGGACACTGTGGTAAACATGCTATCACTGAGCCATGTGAGGACACTGTGGTAAACATGCTATCACTGAGCCATGAGGACACTGTGGTAAACATGCTATCACTGAGCCACGTGAGGACACTGTGGTAAACATGCTATCACTGAGCCACGTGAGGACACTGTGGTAAACATGCTATCACTGAGCCACGTGAGGACACTGTGGTAAACATACTATCACTGAGCTATGTGAGGACACTGTGGTAAACATGCTATCACTGAGCCATGAGGACACTGGGGTAAACATGCTATCACTGAACCACATGAGGACACTGGGGTAAACATGCGATCACTGAACCACACTGACGCTGTGGCAAATGTACTACCCTGAGACACATGGACATTGTGGCAAAGATACTATCATTGCTAAAACACATGACCCCTGTGGCAAAGTTATCTCACTGAGCCACATAGAAACTATGGCAAATGTACTACCACAGAGCCAAAATGACACTACGGCAAACGTACTACCACTGAGCCACATGGACACTATGGCAAACATATTATCACTGAGCCATACGAACACTGTGGCAAATATGCAACAACTGAGCCATGTAGACACAAGGAAGAAAAAACACCATTGAGCCACATGAACACTGTCAAAAATGCACAACCACTGAAGCACATGGACACCATGGTAAATGTACAGCTACCAAGCCACAAGGACACAAGGGTAAATCTATCACCACTAAGCTACATAGACACTGTAGAAATGTACTTCCAGTGAGCTACATGAACACTGTGGCAAATGTGCCACCACTGGGCAAAATGGACACTACAGTAAATGCAGTGAACCATCACTGACAATTTGACAAATGTACTACCACTGAGTCATATGGATATTTTGGCAAATGCATTGCCACAAAGCCACATGGACACTATAGGAAACATACTGCCACTGAACCACATGGACAGTATGGCAAATGCACTAACTATGAGCCACAGAAACACTGTGGCAAATGGTAACTACTGGGCCACATGGACACTATGGCAAATGCACCATCACTGAGCCACACAGACTCTGTGGCAATAATACTTTCACTGAGTCGCAGACACTGTGGTAAATGTTCTATCACTGAGCCACAAAGACACTGTGGTAAATGTTCTATCACTGAGCCACAAAGACACTGTGGTAAACGTACAATCACTGAGACACATGGATTCTTTCACAAACATGCTACTGCTGAGCTATGAGGACACTATACCACACATATTATCACTGAACCACACAGACTCTGTGGAAAATAAATATACCCTCACTGAGCTACGTAGACACTATAGTTGAACACGTTTCTGATGGCTACCCTTGACATTGTTAAGATATCTATATTTATTGAAACAGAAGTTTAAAAAATGAAAACAGACCTTTCTTTACCACTGACCTAAGAACATTTTAAAATTCTGCATTGTGGGCAGAAAGTTTTTGATTTTTCTATTTTTTTTTTGTCAGATAGAATAGTTCAGTTCTTCCTGCTTGGAGGCAAGCACCAGCTCTCTGCAGTGCTTATTTGTTTTACATTTGACTCCTGGAAGGAGTTTAAAGAGAAATTTTGTTTAAAAAAAGGAAAAATGCTTAAGTGTTTTTGTTCAGCTTTAATTGAAAAACAAAATAAAAACTGCTTTCAGTTGATGCAGAAACGAGAAATCTGTCCTTGGGTTTAATGGAAAAAAGATTTGTTCTCTGCAATCTGCATTACTCAATCTCTGTTTTATGTCTGAGAGGTAATATGAAAAATACAATTTTCACAACATAACAATTCCACAGTAATTGGACATCTTTCCATTCCAGGTGGCAGTACTTTACTGTTAAAGTGTTTCCTTTTGTGGGGCTGTCTCTCTCATCACAGAGTCACATTTGTAGTTGACTTACTGAGAGGAAATTTCCTCATAGTTGCAGCAAAGGCTTAGGACCCCATTCTGAGAGTCAGCTGCTCTTGTTCCCCTCGGCTAGGCTGAAGATCCAGACACACCATTTATGTGCTACCGGTCACCTCCCTGCTACAGACTAAGTCAGAAGAAAATACCGGAAGACGCTTGTAAAAAGGAGCTTAGAGCTACTCCATCCCAGCCTTTTTCAGCAGTACTCACTGTTGGCAATGGTGTAGAACCACTGACTGTAGGGGGAGCTCACAGCTACTCCAGCCCATAGGTGGCGGAGCCAGGGGCTCAGGGGGGTCAGCAGACCCTTCACTTTTGTAGCTGAAGGGTCAGACAATTAATTTTGATCCCCACATTTTAATCAGTGGAGCGGTATTAAAATGAGGCAGGATTTCTCCAATGACAGCAGGAAGACTGCTTTTAAACCTTTTGGTACTCAACATACATTGAAAATCTAGGCAACCAAAATAATACTTTTTGGAAAAACTTTGGAATATTTTGTTTTACTGCTGCAGGAGTTGCACTGTAGTTATTTTTGGCTTCCTGTCTCCTATCAAACCTCTTCAGAAGCTACAATTCTGGACCCTGTTCTGTTTTGATTGTCATGAATAACTCATGCATTTATGTTATTAAATCATGGATAATTCATCAAAATGTGTGGATTATTCATGATTATAAAAAGTTGAGTAGGTTGACTACAGTATATTCAAGAAGGCAATTGTTTTCCCAGCACCCTGTGCTAAGGTGTTCTATGTAATTCTGACCCCGCACTTTTTGGTACGCTCCTCTACCACTGCTCCAGTCCCAGCCTCTCCCAGCAGAAGTCACTGTAGGTAATACTGTAGGAACACTGACTGTGGGGGAGCCCATAGCTACTCCAGGCCCAGCCTCTCCCAGCATAAGTTATTAGGTAATGGTGTAGGAACACTGTGACGTAGTGCACAGCTATTCTAGTCCCAGCCTTTCCCAGCAGGAGTCACTGTAGGTAATGGTGTAGGAGCACCGACTGTGGGGGAGCTCACAGCTACTCCAGTCCCAGCCTCTCCCAGCAGCAGTCACTGTAGGTAATGGTGTAGGAACACTGACTGCGGGGGAGCTCACAGCTACTCCAGGCCCAGCCTCTCCCAGCATAAGTCACTAGGTAATGGTGTAGGAACACTGTGACGTAGTGCACAGCTATTCTAGTCCCAGCCTTTCCCAGCAGGAGTCACTGTAAGTCTGTTACCGATGTGGGGGTAACCATCAGCAAAACACATGCCAATTTCGACAAGAAAAATGCCACAAAGGAAAACTCGGTCATCTACAAAGAGTGTGCAAAAGTGCATCACAGACTGCTCATGCACAGTATGTCACAGGCAACATGCCAGAAACTGAAACAGAAGATGAGTCACTGAAGCTGTTCACTGCCTAAGCAACCTTAAAGAAATGGAGAGGGAATCTGACTCCAGATCAAGTTGGTGGACAAACTGGTTGGCATGCAGTTTGACACCAAGGCATCAGTATCTACTGTGCTGGAGCACATCTACCAAGCGAACTTCCAGAACAGCTCCTTGCAACCATCAAAGTCCATGTATCGTACAGTGAACATGCTCTGTGCACTGTACAGTACTCAAACTCTGACAGATCAGTCAGCGTCTGGATGCAGAGGTGAGAGCTGGGCTGTGCCAGGCGCCGGCTGTTTTTTGGGATGGGAGGTGGGAGAGGGGGTTGGGTACTACCTGTTGGGGTGGGAGGTGAGGGCACTATACCACCATGAGGGGGGGACAGAATATTGATTATTAATGGGGCAGCATCGGGGATGGGGGGATTTTATTATATACACTACGGGTTGCATCGGAGATCAGGGGGCCATTTGTTATATTACATGGAATGAGCAGCATGGAGGGATATTTTATGACTTCTAATACCGGTTGCAGTGGGGTTCAGGGAGGGGGCCGCTTGTGTTTGCTGCAAGGAGCTTGCAGAAGACCCTTCCCATTTACCAGGTGTTTGCCACACAGAAGGGTCGCCACAAGTGTGCAGACTTTGGTACCGGGACCCCTCCTGTGCTAGAATCTGGTGCAGGGTCCCTGGCACAATGGTCTTTGGTGCAAGCTGCTGTTTGACACAGCTTACGCCTCTCTAGGCCCTGTTCGACAATCAGGCCCTAGACCTTTAAGGCATGTTCTGAACCTCTGCCTCTGTGCAGCTGGACTCAATACCTGTTGCTTTGTTCAGTTGGTAACAAGTTCTAATAGCAGGGCAGAATAATCCTCCAAACTTGTTCCTGGGTACCAGATAGTCTACTTTGGCCCAGAAGTCAGGAAATATTAGTGTTGGGTATGTACTGTAAGAAGTACTTGGGAAGCCCTTAAGGCTGTAGTCCCTAGCCATGAAGTGTAGTCTTGCAATAGTGCCTGTCTTGCCTAGTGGGCACCCCTTTTCCAGTAGAATAAAGATGGCCACAAGCAAGCTGCTCTGCATCTCAGTCCGTCTGTTCATCCCCCCTAGATTACTACAAGGTGGCCCACTGTATCCCAGTTAAACCCTGAAGTGAAGAGAGAAAGTAGGTGGAAAGTGGTTGGTCTTGGGGTGGAGACTGCTGATTCAGGGCCATGGACTGTTGGAGGACCAAGCCCCCAAAAACCCATTATCATAGTGACTGCAATATGTTTTCTAGGCCTTTGGCAAGCAAACATAAAAATTAGCTTAGTTTAAAAAATATTTCATTCTGACCTGCTCTCCTTGTCCCATCTTTTGAGGTGTAGAATAGGTTTTAAATATCATAAGGGAAGATGGCGGTCATCCTGACACTACACCAGTGTGTCTAAACCACTCAGTCCCAGTGTCTGTTTTGTCCCATTCACTACACTGTTCTGGTGTTTCTAGAGCATCAAGGACCTCTGTCTGTAATGTTCCACTCATGACACTACATCAGTGCATCTGGACTATGAAGTCCCTGCGCCTTTATTGCTCTACACATGACACTGCACCAAAGCATCTGAACCATCAAGTTCTCGCATCTGTATTGTCTCATTCCTGACTCCATGTCAGTGTGCCTGGACCACTGAGTCCCTGCGTCATTTTTTTTCCACTTATGACACTGCATCAGTGCTTCTGGACCATCAAGTCCCCACATCTGTATTGTTCCACTCCTGACACTATGTCAGTGCTTCTGGACCATTGCGTCACTGCGCCTGTATTGTTTCACTCAGCACACCACATCAGTGCATGAGGACCACTGAGTCCCTTTGCCAGCATTGTTTCACTCAGGACACCACATCAATGCATCAGGATCATCGAGTCCTTGTACCTGTATTATTCCACTCATGACACGGTGTTGCTGCATCTGAGCCATCGTGTCCCTACATCTGTATTGTTCCACTCCTGATACCACGTCAGTGCTTCGGGATCATCAAGTCCTTGTGAGTCCCTGCATCTGTACTGTACCACTCCTGATACCACATCAGTGCTTCTAGACCATCAAGTTCTTGTGAATCTCTGAGTCTGTATTGTCCCACTCATGACATTACATCAGTGCATCTGCATTGTCCCACTTCTGACAACATGTCAGTGTGCCTGGATCATTGAGTCCCTGTGTCAGTTCTCTGATACCACAGACATTGGTGCTTTCAAACGTAAACTCAGGCAGCACTTTGCTGCAGAAGACAATGGTGACTGCACTGGCCATTCATGATGACCAAAACAACTGTCCTGTGTTTGGACTACTGTAAAGCAGTGGCACTTAGTGTTCCACCTAATCCTAAGGGCACCTACCTTCACAGCACTTCACTGTTCCATCCTCCACATCTATCCTCCTCCCCTCTCCACTGGGCACCCCTTCCTCTCTCTGCCCCCACCCTCATGCCCCTCCGCCTAATCCTCTCCTAGCCCCATTGTCGCCAACCTTCCTTACATCTGTTCTTAACCCCTTACGCAGACCTACACTTCACTACGCCACAGCTGTGCCTGTTCTCCACTCTGTTTCTCCCCCCACAAGTATGCCTAACTCTCCGACGCAGGTGCCTTCTCACCAATGCCGTACCAGTGACTAAATGTTTACCTTAACCTAAATGCTATCCCAATCTTGTAATTTGCACCAATTTATTGTCTACCTAGCTTGTAATGTATTGTTTTGTACCAGTGCAATTTTGTACTTGCTTGTAATGTAATGCCTTGTAATGTACTGCTATGTACCTGTTCAATTTGTCTCTTATAACTGACGTGGAACCTACAAATGAGCATCCGCTCACAGGTGTTCTCCAAGATATCAATAAATAAATAAATAAATAAGTTCTGTTCCACTCATGACACTTCCTCAGTGCATCTGGACCATCAAATCCCTGTGCCTGTCCTGTTCCTTGGATCCCTGGGATCCTCGACGGGTCGTCAACAAAATATTTGTCAAATGACCCGACAGCGAAACCAGCAGGTCGACTGCATTTTGCAGTCGGCTGCCAGTTTGTAGAAGCTCAAGGCATTTTCTTTGGGGGCTTTTGCCTTCCCCGCCCATGCACCCCCCACTTAGGATTCTCAACTCCCAAGTCGGAGCTGAGTCGGGGGGGTTGCAGAGACACCCTGAGACAGTGCTGGGTGCCAGCAGGTTCCCTACAGCGAAGTGGCGCTGTTGTTGCTGTAAGGGACTCCGCTGTCAACATGTCGACATTGGGGATGTACACCGAATCCCTGCACCTGTACTGTTCCACCCATGACACTGTATCAGTGCTTCTGGGCCATCGAATCTCTGCACCTGTACTGTTCCACCCATGACACTGCGTCAGTGCTTCTGGACCATCAAGTCTTTGTGTGTCCCTGTGTCTGTACTGTCTTACTCTTGACAATGCATCAGTGGGCACTAGGTTCAAATGCCGCCTGTAACAACAGAGTGGTCATGAACCGCGCAGTAAAAATGGCACAGACAATAACAGCGCCTAGTATGAAAGCCATACTCAGCAATAGCGCCAATGATAGCAGTCCAAGCACACATGGAGAACTGCTACCATGGCAAAGTAAAAAAAAATAGAAATGTGTACTTTTTGCAAGGAGGCTCGGCCCCCCCCCAACCCTGACTCTTTAATATTATCAACTCCACGGGGAAGACACTAACAAAAAAAAAAAAAGACAATCAATACTCGGAGACCGGGAACAGAACTGGTCGGCTACAGGGGTAGAGGTAATACACGTTCGCTACTCTACCCCTGCCATTGTCAAAGCAGATGCGCTTCCTGAGGCGCTATTACGGCAATGCCATTCTGACCGGGTACGCATCAGTGTTGTTCCACTCATGATCAATAAGGGGTCTTTCACAGCCACAATTCAGAAGGTGAGACACATCAGTTTATGGGGTGCAGGGCCCCTACAGGTGGCGGTTTACTTTATGGGAGGATGGTATATCAGGGAAGGGAGGGGTTAAGACATGATTTCATCACTCTTGTCCCTCTCCGCACTCCCTGTTCTTTGACAAGCAGTATATATTGTAAAAAAAAATCATTTAAAGGTTCTTAAAAGCAGAGCCCTCCCATCCATCAGGACCCTTTTAAGGCTGACTGTCTATATTACAGAATCCCAATCTATTGCAGAAGTCACTCCTATGGGTGAGCAATAATCGCTAAATTGTCCTGATTGGGCTCTTTGGTTGTTATTATAGTCCCAGCATTACTAATGGGATTGCTTTTATCTAAGCCGTACAGAGTCCTCAGCAGCACTTGGTTATGTTTTCAAATCTCTGCTTTTAATAACGTGTTCAGCCTCAATTCACAAGTTCTTTATTCTTCCTGCCAGCTATTGAATTAGACCCATTTCTGAAAGAGTATTAACCCTCACACCCCCTGACTCAGGTCTCTTCTGCTGGCACCATATGCTTATCCATTAAAGCTCCATTCTCTGTCCTTCAGAATGCCGCATTGGCTGGACTATGAGATGGCGTGGAGTGTGAGCTGCAGCACACACCACATTCCTGCTCACAGGATACCACTAAACATAAAAAAATGCCATGGTGGTCAATGATGAGGGCGAAAACAAAAATGCCGACACCCGGAATTGCGATGCCAAAAGGGCGAAACTGGAACGGCGACAAAGGTTTGACCCCTCCCCCGAGGTGCTACGACCTCAAGAGTTAGTTATAACAGTAAGGGGGTGCAGGGACGAAGCCCTTCTCAAAAAAAGAAAACATTGCCGTTCCGGTTTCACCCTTTGT
This sequence comes from Neoceratodus forsteri, assembly GCA_016271365.2. NCBI lineage: Eukaryota > Metazoa > Chordata > Ceratodontiformes > Ceratodontidae > Neoceratodus > Neoceratodus forsteri. The sequence continues at coordinate 98,136,943 of JADMNL010000034.1, read as the reverse complement.
GACTCGCGATTCCGGATTCGCTCTTAGGAGATTCACCCTTATCACATATAACCAATGCCACAGGTCACTGATGAGGTAAATCCCAAATCCTCCTCCCTCATCGGGTCCATCAGTTTGAAGTCTTCCTGTATGAGAATCCAGTTCTCACCGGAACATGATCACTGTGTTCCAAATAAATAAGGGAACAGAAGGGGTGCAATTACAGGTGCAGTTTTTAAGTTACCACTAACCAACTAGCATTTTGCTGCTCATTTCTCTATTTAGCTAGAAATATCATTATTCAAGTAGCCAAACTGCTACTGCAGTTTCACAGGCTGCAGATCAAAATTCACCTTCCATGCACGGAGACTTAGGGTTGCTTCCTGATCCTATGACCAGCAGTGCAGTTGAGTGCAGTCCGATTTGAAGAATTGCTTACAGTGGGCTCTGTTGTAGCTTGGCTGCTAGCAACACACACACCCTCCCCCCCAAACTGCTGCTCCAGTGCTGTTTGGCACCTGGCATTGACTGCGGAATAACCAGTGTTCAGGTATAAGATGACATCATGCGCTGCAGCAAATGTCCCTCCATGAATGCCCAAAGCTGTATCTCACCTCTCTCTAGGACTTGGCCATTGCAAGAAAACCTGCTGCAAGGTCATTACCAGGTGGCGAAAGAAGGATCTAGCACTTGTTTCATCTGGGAAATGGTAGCCAAGAGAAGCAAATATGCAAATGTATGGGTTGACTGGTGGCCCAGTGGCTAACATGTCCCAGTACTATGCCTGTGGTCTCATGGGCTGACTGGTGACCCATTGAGTGACATGTCCCAGTACTATACCTGTGGTATCAGGGGCTGACTGGTAGCCCAGTGGGTAATGTGTCCCAGTACGATACCTGTGGTCTCCAGTGGGTAACATGTCCCAGTACTATGCCTGTGGTCTCAGAAGCTGACTGGTGGCCCAGTGGGCAACATGTCGCAGTATTATGCCTGTGGTCTCAGGGGCTGACTGGTGGCCAAGTTGATAACATGTCCCAGTACTATATCTGTGGTCTAAGGGGCTGAATGGTGGCCCACTGGGTAACATGTCCCAGTACTATGCCTGTGGTCTCAGGGGCTGACTTGTGGCCCAGTGGGTAACATGCCCCAGTGCTATGCCTGTGGTCTCAGGGGCTGAATAGTGGCCCAGTGGGTAACATGTCCCAGTATGATACCTGTGGTCTCCAGGGGGTAACATGTCCCAGTACTATATCTGTGGTCTCAGGGGCTGACTGGTGTCCCAGTGGGTAACATCTCCCAGTACTATGCCTGTGGTCATTATGTCCCAGTACTACACTTGTGGTCTCAGCAGCTGGTTTGGATGGTGTTGCTGCATGGCAGCACTGCGGGGGGGGGGGATGGCACTAGGGCTGCGTTCTACCACCACAGCAACCCCTGAAGCAGGCCAGGGAGCCTTGCTCCTCCTCAGGGATACTGCTGTGTGCAATGGCCTGTCAGGGCTCTGCTCCGCATTGAGGAAGGGACTGGAGGAAGAAAATCCATTCCCAGCCAGGGGCCATATGAATACCAGTCGCTGGCACTCTCACGCACTGTGCCATGTGCATTCCTCTGGGTTTGACAGGGAGGAGTGGTAGATAGTGATGGGAGGTCACTGAATTGACAGAGGGGTAAAGAGGTTGTTTACCGTGGCATAAACTTGATGGAAAAAGGTAAGGGGACCCTGCTGCTGAGGAGGTGGGGTGCATGGGTAAACAATAGAGGGGAAAAGACATGATCAAGGAACTGGTTTCCTGTTTGTGATTTTCAGTGTACTGTAGGTCTGCAGGAAGGGAGTACAATCTTCCCAATTGCAAATCTATATTTGTGTGACCGTTACTGTTGTGAATACAGTTCCCAATAGGGTTGAAAAAGGCACCAATCTGCAGTTCCACCTTTTCCTAGCAATCCTCTGGTAAGAGACTAAGAACTCTGTTGATTGGTCATTCCAGAAGTTAGCATGTCACAAGATGGCAGCCCCCCTTGGAGTCCACGTTTACCCTGATAACAAATTACTCAACCGATTTCTCCAGCCACTGATTCCTACTTCATACCAAGAGTCATGCAAGAGGGGGTTACACTGGTCTGTGTCAGATCAGTGGGGAGATTCAAACGAGGGTGGGACACATACAAGGCCCTGGGAAAGACCACTTCAGAAAGGGAGGGAGGAAAGGGGGAGGGTCTAAGCCTTTCTCCCTGTTAGCATTAGGTAGGAATGGGCAGACACGATGGGCCAAAGGGCCTTTTTCTGCCGACAGATTCAATGTTTTTTTTTTTAATCTACCTGCCCAGCCGGCCCTCCTTCCATCCAGTTCTCCCAGCTCCATAACCCCAGCTTCTCCCAGGGCTTACTTGCTCCCGTAGTCCCCCAGGGCTTGCCCTCCATGGCATGGCAGTGGGCAGTCCCTCAACCCACCAGGACAGAATCCAAATTTCCGGGAGGTGCCTGAGTCACCAGCTGTGGGGCCTGCAGAGGCCAACAGTCATCCTGCTCGACTGGCAGTTTTCCATTTTTTCTCCCCATTGGAGATGTGGCGTGCACTGACATCAAGGAGCACATTCCGACATCTGCCATGTCTCTCCCACCTCTTCAGGCTCGCCCTGGCTTCCGCCAGGGGCCAGTCGAGCACCAAGCTCCCCCGAGGAGAAGAGCAGTCCCACAAATTCTCAGTCCTCCTCCTTCCCGGCCAGCACTCCAACACCTCAGGTTTGCTCCTGAACCCAGGTCATCTGTGTCAGATTCAATGTTTCTACGTAATACCCATTCCCACACCTGCTGTTCATGTACTTGTGTGAAAAATCTTTTGTTTCTATTCTCATTCATAACTGCTAAAATTTGCACAGCAGTAGAACAATAAACCTTCCAACATTCCTTCATTTTTACGTAGGCTCACTTAGGTTGGAGCAGCCTACGTTTTCAGCTATATTTAGCTTGCCTCCCATCTATGCTATTTTTGCACTCCCTGCTATATTTCTGTTTTCTCTCATCTGGATTCATTGTAATCATAGAACGCTGATTTCATGGGAAGGAATTAGTCCTGAAATAAGATGTAACGTCAGGCCACAGGTCTCATTAGTGACACTACTGCATCGATTCAAGAGCGGCCACCTGCCTGACCAGAACATTTGTTCCCACCATGCCAAATGTGCTGCGATGAGCAGATACAAGCTAGTATCTGGTGGTGATGGTTCTGCAAACAGTGAGCTGTAATTCAGGTCTCTAGATGAACCCCTTTGATTCAGAAAAGTATTGTCTATCATCACCAGAGAGCAGTCTGTGAGTGGCTTGCCCAGTTAGATTGTCTTTCAGCCTTCTGATACAAAGCTACAATGCTTACCCTGTACAATATCCTCATCAGCTTCTACTGCACACTCCTCCTTCCAACAGCATGCTGCAAACAGGGAGATCTGCAGCTAACCCTCTATCAGGTTCTGCACACTTTGGGCTTGATTCTCAAGGGTTGCCACAGGGCTTGTACAAGCCCTGCATCAAACCCTGTGCTGGCCCAACCACACTGCTGCATGATGCATCAAATCCTGCGTGCCCCGACCACACTGCTGCATGGTGCATCAAACCCTGCGTGCCCGACCACACTGCTGCATGGTGCATCAAACCCTGCGTGCCCCGACCACACTGCTGCATGGTGCATCAAACCCTGCGTGCCCCGACCACACTGCTGCATGGTGCATCAAACCCTGCGTGCCCGACCACACTGCTGCATGGTGCATCAAACCCTCGTGCCCGACCACACTGCTGCATGGTGCATCAAACCCTCGTGCCCCGACCACACTGCTGCATGGTGCATCAAACCCTGCGTGCCCCGACCACACTGCTGCATGGTGCATCAAACCCTGCGTGCCCCAACCACACTGCTGCATGGTGTGCCCTATTCTCATTGGTCATGTGCATCTGTGGCACTTTACCCTCTTTTCGGCAGCTTGCACCAAATATCTGGTGCTAACCTCGTAAAAAGGGCCATGAAGTTAGGACCACAAAAAGTTGGACTAACTCGCGGCATGTGGTGCATGGCATCAAGAATCCCAATTGCTGGCCAAGGACTGCCACAAGCCACATGCACTGTGTACTTGGCACACTCCGAGATTGTAGCAGTCTATCCTGTTCGCGAATAGAGCCCTTTGTCTCTCTCAGACAGCAATATGTCTTCTCAGGCTTGCCAGCAGCCAACTGACCGAGAGTTCAGCCAGTCCAACAATCTAAAGAACAGTTACCTACTTACCATAACAGTAGATCTGAGAGAGACTCTCTTTCATCAAGTCACACCTATGGAACTACAGCCGCCAGGCACTAGGATCACATAGAAACTTTCTTGTAAGCACGATGACATCCTACATCGGCACTTCCCATACAATCATGGCTGTTCCCTTCCCTCCCCTCCTCAGTTTCCCACTGGAGATAATGCTCAGAGGACCTCCCTCCAGGGAATCAGGAGAAAACTTATGGTTCCAGCTAGCAGGCAAGGCTGGTAACAGTATGTACACCGTCCTGGAGAAAAAAAATGGAGTTATAGAGCTCTATGTCTGAGGGTGATGGAGGGTGGAATGGCATGACCTGATGAAAGAGATTCTCTCAAAGATCTGCTGTTGCGGTAAGTACGTAACTGTTCTATCTTCTTCGAGGATATCTCTTTCATCAATGGAATGAGTACCAAGCAGTACTGGCAACAAAACTGTACTGGTGGCTGGAGCTTATGGGCCTATGAAAGGAAGCCCTGAAGTACAGCTAGGCCAAAGCCTGCCCTTTTTCGAGAGGCAATGTCCAGACTGTAGTGTTTAGTGAAGGTGTGGACAGTATTCCAGGTGGCAGCAGTACAAATCTCTGCAGCTGGCACATTCTTAAAACAGGCAACAGACATAGCCATGCCTCTGGTAGAATGATCACTAACATCAGGAAGTTCCTTACCATACTTTTTGTTGTGCCGGAACCCACCCATAGGCTCAGCCCTTGCCCCCCCAGAACCCCCCCACTTGCCCCCCCCCATACTTACCTAGGGGGATGATCCTTCAGGACTTGCCCCCAGGGCAGGCCCCAACAGAAGTCTGAACCAGGTGTTACCCTGTTATTGGGATGCCTCCCTGGCTTGCCCCTCAGGGTGGGGCCATGTTGTCGAGCTGCCCAACAGAACACTAGACTCGGTCACCAGCTGAGAGCTGCAGGCTGAGCTGGCCGGGTCTGCAGGAGTGGGACATCATTCTTCGGGGCTGGAATTTTTCGGGATGCTGTAATCCCCATATGGGTGGTTTGGCGTGCAATGATGTTGTGAAGCTGAAGCACCAATGTCCAGCACCCCTCCCCACAGTATGGGCTCTGGCAGCTGCTCTTTCCAGAGATCAGTCATGCACCGGACGTGCACCCACCCTGCCCCCCAGAGGAGGAGAGCAGTCCAACAGATGCTCAATCCTCCTCTCCTTGACTGACTCTTCAGGTCTGTTCCTGAAACCGGGGCATCAGCGTCGCAAATGGAAACCCTACCACTGCACCGGAAGGCTGGCCCTCCTTACCATACTTCCTGTAACAAAAGGTAATACAGTTGGCCAACCATTTGGGCAGGCACTGTTTAGAAACTGGCACGCCCTCTTTCACAGGAGTGAAGGAAACAAAACGCTGTGAGGACTTCCTGCAGTCCTTCGTGCGGTGTATATAGTACCCGAGTATTCTATGTACATCTAAAGTATGGAGCAATGCTTCCCTGGATTGGCATGCTCTGGAAAATAAACTGGCAGGTGGGTGGTTTGATTTAAAGTAAAGTAAGACACCACCTTCGGAAGAAACTTACGACAAGTACGTAAAGACACCCTATATTTACAGAAAATCAAATAAGGAGGCTCACACATTAGAGCCTGAAGCTCTGAAATCTTTCAAGCAGAAGTAATAGCAACTAAAAATAATGCTTTCCAAGAAAGAAAGCAAAGGCCACAAGTCACGGCTGGCACAAAAAGAGCCAAAGTAAGTGTTTCTAACACAAAATTCACGTCCCAAGCCACGACTGGATTATGGACAGGAGGCTTCAAGTGCAGAATGCCTCTCAAGAACGTATGGGCCACCTGCAGCTGAGCAACAGTACGACCATCAATAGGCACATGGAAAGCTGAAATGGCAACCAAGTGCACCTTGATAGAAGAGCACTGCAGGCCTGCATCTGACAAGGACAGCAAATATTCTAGACCCTAGTTTACTGGACATGTAAAAAGATCCAGTTGATGAGAAGTGTCCCACAAAGCAAACTGCTTCCACATCATGGCTCTGGTAGAAGGTTTTCTGGTAGCCAACAGAACGTTAGCCACCTTCCGAGACACCCCAAACCCAGCAATAAAGTACAGTTATGTAAGAACTTACTGTTAACAGCAGATCTTCGAGAGAGGCTCTTGCAGTAGGTAATTACATATAGTACTGAAGCAGGCAGGCGTCAGGACCCCACAGAAAAATTTCTAGTTAGCAGTCTTTGGCGAGGGACTGGCCCCATATCAGGTGACCGGCGTCAGGAGACAGCGGTATAAAGGGGCGGTCCCTCACGCTCGCCTTCCAGTTCTTTCCTGCCAAAGGCCAAAAAAGGCCAGACGAGAGAGAAGTGGATATTTCCTTCACTGGAAAAGGAGCTGAAAAGCTTAGGGGGATGGAGGGCGGGAAGGTATTACCTACTGCAAGAGCCTCTCTCAAAGCTCTACAGTTACGGTAAGTTCTTACGTAACTGTACTATCTTACTTCGAGAGGGCTCTTGCAGTAGGTAATTACATATAGGACTGAGTCCCAAGCAGTCTGGAACAAGAAGAAGCAAACAGGAGGAGGAAAGCTTCTCAAAGTACATCCTCTAGCTGTGAAGGCATTAAGAAAGGAGGCCTTGCAGGACAGCAAGCCCGAAGCCTGCCCTACAGCAAGAGGCAATATCCAAATTGTAATGCTTTGTAAAGGTATGGATGGAAGTCCAAGTGGCGGCAGCACAAATGTCTGCTGCTGACACATTCTTGAAACAAGCCGTCAAGGCAGCGACTCCTCTGGTGGAGTGGCCTCTCACTTGACCCGGAAGGGTCTTGTTGTACTTGTCATAACAGAAGGTGATGCAATGAGCTAACCATTTGGACAAGCATTGCTTAGAAACAGCATTGCCTTCTCTTTTGTGGGCAAAAGAGACAAACAGTTGATCAGTCTTTCTGAGATCTTTTGTTCTGTTAGTGTAGTATCTCAGAATTCGGTGAACGTCCATAGTGTGTAAGAGATACTCCCCTTGATTGGAGTATTACGTAAAGAAAGCGGATAACTTTATGGACTGGTTCAATGTAGATTCTGTTACCACCCTGGGGAGAAACTTAGGACTGGTGCGCACAGCCACACGTTCCTTGTGAAAAATCAAGTACGGGATTTTACATATCAGGGCCTGGAGCTCGGAAATCCTCCGAGCAGAAGTAATGGCCACTAGGAAGAGAGTCTTCCATAAAAGGAACTTCATGTCTGCTGAGACTGCCGGTTCAAAAGGAGGCAGAGTAAGCTTCTCCAGAATGAAATTCAAGTCCCAAGGAGGGGCGGGAACTCGGATAGGGGGTCTTAAGTGAAGAACCCCTCTGAGGAAAGTCTTAGAGACCTCCAGCTGAGCAAACGACCTGTCTGCAAAAGGGACATGGTAGGCAGAAATGGCCGCCATGTGTACCTTCAGGGACGAGTGACTAAGACCCAGATCAAAAAGATGGCGCAGGTACTCCAGCAGCCGTCCAACAGAGCACGAGAAAGGCTCGAAATCTTTTGAAGCAGCCCAGATTGTACACCCTTTCCATTTCATGGCATAGGTAGACCTAGTGAGCCACTCAGGTTAAAACCCCATATCGGGCTTGAGCTATGTCTGCAGGAGCCATGCGTGCAGTTGGAGGGACTCGAGACCTGGATGGACCAGGGTCCCCTGATCCTGGGTCAGTAAAAGTCGCGACAAAGGAAGAGGAAGAGGAGGTTCCTCAGAGTACTGTTGCAGAACAGAGAACCCAACTTGCCTGGGCCAGTAAGGAGCGATCACAATCATTCGTTCTCCTTCTGAGCCAAGTTTCTGTAAGACTCTCAGAATCCAAGGGATCGGGGGGAAGGCATAGACAAATCTGTCCTTCCAATCTACAGACAGAGCGTCTCTCCAAAAAATGCCACGCTCTGGAGCGAGCGAGCAGAAGTCGGGAAGCTTTGCATTTAGAGGTGAGATGAACAGGTCCACCTGTGGCATTCCCCAATGTAGGAAGAGATCGTCTATGACCCCCTGATCCAGTTCCCACTCGTGAGCTTGAGCAGACGAGCGACTGAGTTTGTCTGCTAAGGTGTCCTCAACCCCCCGGACGTGAACTGCCGTGAGGTGGAGGTTGTGCTGTACTGCCCAATCCCAAACTCGCATCGCTTCCCTGCAAAGAGGGTAGGAACGAGTCCCTCCCTGTTTGCTGATGTACCATACCACACACATATTGTTTGTCTGTATGGCTAAGTGGCCGGGAAGGAGATGCAGATGCAGATGCAGAGCCTGAAGAGCATAAAGCATTGCCCAAAGCTCGAGCACATTGATGTGAAGCATTTTTTCGAGCCTGGACCAGGAGCCCTGGGTCCTGCGAGGTCCAAGATGAGCTCCCCAACCTTCGCCTGAGGCGTCTGTGGTCAGAGTCTGGGAGGGGGGAGAAAGGCAGAAGGGAACTCCCCGATAAAGGTTCTCTCGAACCATCCACCACTGCAAGTCCTGAACCATGGGGGAGGAGACTAGGACAAGCTGGTCCAGATCGTCCACCAACTGATCCCATCGAGACTGAAGCGTCCACTGAGAGACCCTCATGTGGTGCCGAGCGCAAGGAACTGTTGGGATAGCAGCCGCCATAAGAGACCTGCTGGGTAAGGGAGAGGAAGCGCAGAAGTTCCTCCCTGGACGAAGCCGCCAGGAGTCAATCGTCCAGGTACGGGAAAACCTGCACCCCCCGCACGCAGTTAGGCCGCTACCACCGCAAGGCATTTGGTGAACACCCGGGGTGCCGAGGAAAGACCAAAAGGGAGGGCCTTGAACTGGTAGTGGTCCCCCTGGAAAGCAAAACGGAGGTACCTGCGGTGAAAAGGGTGGATAGGGATGTGCAGGTAAGCATCCTGCATATCCAGAGCGCACAGCCACTGTCCCGACCGACGGAGGGGCAGGAGGCCCTGCAGGGAGAGCATCCTGAACCTCTTGTACTCCACAAATAAGTTCAGGGAACTGAGATCTAGAATCGGCCTACATCTCCTGTCTTCTTCGGGACCAGGAAGAAGTGGGAATAGTAACCCGTTCCCTGTAGAGAAAGGGGAACGGGCTCTATCGCCTCTTTCAGCAAAAGTGCTGAAATCTCTTCCTGGACCAGAAGAAGGTGTTCCCGAGAGTACGACAACCTTGGGGGAGGGTGATGAGGTGCCTTCTGTAGAAACTCTATTGAGTGTCCTTCTGTGATCAGCTGGAGCACCCAGGAATCTGAAGTTATCCTCTCCCAGCCTGGGAGGTGGAGAGAAAACCTCCCTCCTACCGGTTCCTCTGGGAGGCCCAGAGGCTGTGGGAGAGGGAAGGAGTCAGGTGGTGTGGGGCAGTGTCGCAACTGAAGCACCCACTGCTTTTTTGGGTGGAGGGGGCTTAGCAGCTGGAGGGGCCCAGCGTTTAGCGGCCCGCTTTCCTTGGAGTTTTGCCTTTGGCCGATTCCATCTGTGAAAGGGACGGCGCTGCATTTGATGGGGATGATACATGGAGTCCACAGACTTCAGTGCCGTCCCCTTCTCTTGAAGATCGCTGATGATGTCCTTGACATCACCACCGAACAGCACCGAACCCCGGAAGGGCGCTTCCTGAATGGCGGACTGCACTTCCGGGACCAACCCTGACACACGGAGCCAGGCATGATGCCGTAAGCCTACGGCGAATGCTGAGCTCCTACCAGCAGTGTCCACTGCATCATAAGTCTCACGAAGCATGTGCCGACTGGCCAACCATGCAGAGCGGATGAGGTGAGCCACTTCCTGTTTGGCTTAAGAGTCCAGAAGGGAATCCAATTTGGATTCCACCTCACTAAGAATTGCCTTCTGGTAATCCCTCATGTGACCGACATAATTCAGGGCCCTAATACTCAGAGTGGAAGAAGTGAAGATCTTCTTACCATACTGGTCCAGAAGACAGGATTCTTTGTCAGGTGGAGACAAACTCAAATGCCTCAGGTTAGCTAACCGACCATGAGCGGCACAAATCACGACTGAATCAGCTCAAGGGTGAGAGTCTAAATATTCAACACCCTCGGGAGCCTGATATAGCCTGTTCAACTTCCGAGGAAGTGGGGCTAAAGCCGACGGCTTTTTCCAAATAGTGGAAACAAGATCGGCATGAGGCTCAATCCAGGGTGGCACCAAGGTGGGAGCTGTCACGGGCAGATCCAGATGCTCAGCGAGTTTCTTACGCTGGGGATCCGGCTCCAAGGAATGCCACTTATGAACCTCCTGGATTTTGCGTAGCAACTCCATAAAAGAAGGATCTTCCAGAGGAGACTTTGGAGGAGTCCTTGGCCTGGGCTTAGACGGAGAGTGTGGCTCGTCATCTGGCTCGGAACAACCATCGGAGGCCTCCGAGGAAGAAGAGGATGGTGATGAAGAAGACTCCCTCTCCCGACGTGGGGAAGGAACGGACCCCTTGGGAAGCCCTCGGGGAAGTGTGTCCTACACCTCCCTGGAACCAGAGGGTTTAGCCCTGGTGTCCGGAGGTGGTGAGGGAGTGTGTCGTCGTGGACGTATGGGAACCGGAACCGGCACCGTTGTTGGAAGACGACTCTCCACCTCTCTGGTGAGCTGAGCCTTGGCCTCAGCCCACCAGGAGGCCAGAGTCTCTTGCAAGTCCATCGGCGGCTCAGGGGACGGTGGAGGTGGAGGAGAAGGAGGGGGATACGGGTATGGATTATACCTGTAAGGCGCGTATCCGTAACCCGACGGTGGGAAGCCAGGCGTCGGGAATTAGAGGCACCAGGTACTGCGGCGTCGGACAGGCCAGCATCGGGTACTGGGGCATCGGATACTGCGGACTCGGGTAAGACGGCATCGGATATGACGAGGTCGGATACCCGGGAAATTGGGGGGGGGGCTGCTGGAGCAGACGGCCCGGCCGGAGGCCCCACGGGCGGGTCTGGAGCAGAAGGCCCAGTGGACGGAGGGCCCAACGTTGGAGCGGTATCCGGGAGCGGGATGTCGCCCGTGTCGGCAAGACTGGTGTCGGGGCCGGCGTCCAGGAAGCCGACGTCAGATTGGTCGGCCCAGTGGGCGGACGATCTGACAGGGGCGGAGCAGGAACTTCGGCATCGCCCGGGGATGGAGGAGAAAAATCCTTGGGGTCAGGCTGAGGAGACCCAGGGTCCCAGGAGGGCAGCGAAGGCTGCTGGGAGCCGGGAACGGCGGATGTGGGGGGGGTCCATTGTCGGTTTGTCCTCTGTGTGGACGTTGGGCGAACAGACGTCCGACTTATCAGCGGGATCCGGGTGGGTGCCGGCGTCTGACTTAGTGGACTTGTCTCCCGAGGCAGGCCGTGAAAGAGGGTCGGCCTGGTCGGGCGGAATAGGGGCCGTGCGCCGCCCCGAGGGGTCTGGCGACTTACCAACCTTCTCCGTGCGGGCGTCGGAGGAGCTGACGTCCGGCTTACCGGAGCTGCTCACACCAGTAGGCTGCACCAAGGTGGCTTTACCGGGCCGGAGGTCTCAAAGGCTGGAGGCACCGAAGACGGCGTGAGCCAGGCGGGTGAGCGGCGCTGCCTTAGAAGCCGCTAAGGTGGCACGTCGCAGCGCCATCCCTGGGGGACGTTACCTGAATCATGGTGACTCCCAAAGAAGACGCGGTGGATGAGGAGCCCTTGTCCCGGTGCTTCTCCTTGTCTTTTTTCTTTCGATGGCCTTCAGGGGAAGTGGACGCCTGCTGGAGCTTTTTTAACTCCTTTTCCATGGAGCTCATCTTCTTCTTTAAAATATGGGCCTCCAGGGACTGCTACCGCCGTCTTCGGGGTGGCCGTGTTGAATTTGAGGCAGTGCTGGCACTTCTCCACCAGATGGTCGGGGCCTAGGCAAAAGAGGCACTAGGAATGGCCGTCCTTGTGCGGGAGTTGTGCGCCACACAAGTCGCACTTGTTCTTGTGCTCGGAGGGTGTAAGGGATGACATACACCGACGAATACCTGACAACAGATCGAAAAATTGAAAAATACTCGCTCAAAACTACCAACGATAGAGGCTGACGAGCGAGGAACTTTACCGCAAGGCGCTGGCATGAGCTAACGGCGGGAAAGAACCAGAAGGTGGGCGTGAAGGACCGCCCCTTTATACTGATGTCTCCTGACGTGGGGCCATCTCTCGCCAGAGACTGCTAGCTAGAAATTTTTCCGTGGGGTCCTGATGCCTGCCGGCTTCAGACCTATATGTAATTACCTTCTGCAAGAGCCCTCTCGAAGTAAGATCTATGTCTTCAGGAGCCATGCATGAATATGGAGTGACTTGAGGTCTGGATGGACCAGGGTTCCCTGTTCCTGTTATAGCAACCCTTTTGCTCAGGGGCAGAGGTACTGGTGGTTCCACTGCCAACTGCTGCAGTAAGGGGGACCAGATTTGATAAAGCCAAAAGGGAGTAATGAGTACTACAGTTGCCCCTTCCATCTGGAGTTTGATTAACACCTTCTGGATTAGAAGGAAGGGAGGAAAGCCATAAAAGAACCTCCCCTTCCAAGAAAGGGACAACGCGTCTCCTAGAACAAGCGAGCAGAAAAGTGGCAGTTTTGCGTTGTGTGGGGATTCAAAAAGGTCCAACTCTGGATGACACCACCAGTAAACAAGTTTTCTGCTACCAAGGTCAGCAGTTCCCACTCATGCATTCTGGACTGCAACCTGCTTAGCCTATCTGCCAAGACATTTTGTTTGCCCAGAACATGAACTGCCAACAGTTCTAGATCGTGTTCTAGAGCCCAATACCAAACCCTCATTGCTTCCCTGCATAGGGGGTAGAAGTGAGTCCCCCCTTGCTTGTTTATGTAGTGCACCACACTGATACTGTCTGTTTACACCAGCAGATGTCCTGGGCACAGATGGGTCTGGAAGGCTTGCAGACCATACAGAACAGCCCTCATTTCTAGGACGTTTATATGGAGGGTACTCTCCACTATTGTCCAGGTTCCCTGTGTTTGATGAGGCCCCAGATATGCCCCCCATCCCATCCCTGAGGCATCTGTGATAAGGATCTGATGATGGGAAGGGATCAAGAAAGCTACCCCCTTCAACAAATGGTCAGGTTCCATCCACCACTGAAGCACCTTTCAGACAGGTGAGGTTACTGAAACCTGGTCTAGGTCATCAGTGTGTTAGTCCCACTGGACTACTAAGGTCCATTTGGGAATCCTCGTATGCAGTCTGGCTAGGGTTACCCTAACAATGGCTGCTGCCATCAGGTCCAACAGTCTTAGGAATGTCCTGGCTGTGACATACCTGTTGTTGTATATCATCTGGGCCTGTGCAGACAGGCGTTTGGCCCTGCCTGTGGCAGGAAGGCTAAGCCCTGGGCTGTGTTCGGGATTGCCCCTAGGGCATCAAACTCCTGCCTGGTGCATACTAGGGTCTGGTAAACCTGCTCTTTGGAATGAGCTTTGAGAGCCAGTCATCCAGACAGGGGAATACATACAGTCCCTCTGTCCTGAGGCCTCCTGCCATTACTGCTTAGCATTTGGTAAAGACCTGCGGCGCAGATGATAAACCAAAGGGCAATACCCTGAACTGGTAATGTTCCTCTGGATAAGGAACCTCAGGTACTTCCTGTTGGGGGAACAGATCTTGATGTGCAGTTAAGCATCCTGCATGTCTCAGGAACAGATCCAGTCTCCTCCCTACAGTAGCAGCAGAAGTCCTTGCAGCGTGACCATTCTAAACTTCTTGTATTGAATAAAGAGGTCCAGATTTCTTTAGTCCAGAATGGGCCTCAGGTCCCCTGTGCATTTGGGGACTATGAAGTAGTGAGAATAGAACCCCCTATTCCTTTGTTCCCAAGGAAACTGGTTCTGTGTCCCTTTTCTGCATTAGGGTATGCACTTCCTCTAGCAGCATTGGTATGTGTTCTGGAGAACAGGCTGATGGGGATGGTCTGGAGGTAACTCCAGAAGCTCTAGAGCATGACCCTGCTATTATTTGCAAGACCCAAGCATCTGATACGACCTTTCTCCACTGTCAGGTGGAGGGAAAAGTGACCGACCCCCTACTACCACCTCTGAAGGTACCGGTGGGTGGGGGTCTAGGAATGAGTCATGCAGATCCTGCAGCTGCAACTGCACTCTTACCTCTAGGGACTTTTTAATGGGCACCTGAGGTGGGTCCTGGCATAGGCAGAGCTGATTCTCCTCTGCGTTTACTTTGTTGTCTGGCTCCTGAATGGTGCTTATTGCTGGCCGGATAAAGGGCACCCTCTGCCTACTTCTTGGTTGTGTATGGCAGAGGGAATGTGCTGATTTTAAAGTCTTGACCGAAGTTTGTAGGTTTGAGAGAATACCCTGAACGTCTGCTCTGAACAGCCTGCATCCTCTGAATGGGGCATTTAGGATGGACTGCTGCACATCACTGGCAAATCCTGCCACCCTCAATCAAGAGTGTCTTCACAAGCAAACATGAGAAGCTGTTGCTCTAGCAGAAGCATCAGAAATGTCTTAGGTAAACCTTAGAAGATGTTTACCTACATCTGCCCCTGCCTGGAGGGCCTTCAGCAGTTCTTGCTTTAGGGGTATCCTCTGGGAGGACTTGGGCTGCTGCCTTGGCCTTCCTCCAGAGGGTATTCTGATATTTTACCATATGGGCCTGAAAATTCACAATTCTCAGGCCAAAGGTAGGAGAAGTGAAGGTAATCTTCCCCAGGATATCTAGTCTTCTGGACTGCTTGTCAGGGGGACAGAACTGAGGTACTTTAGACCTATCATGGGCTGCATTTATCATAACTGAGTCAGCCTCAGGTTGACCTGCAAAAAAGGGTGTTCCTGAGGGGGCCTGATACAATTTATCTGCCTTCCTTGGAATGGCAGAAATCATAGTAGGCCTGTGCCAAGCAGCCAGGGTGGCATCCTCTAGGGCAGGCAATAGGAGAGGAATCACAATAAGTGGAATCAGGTAGTTCTAAAAGGTCCACCAAATTCCTTTCGGTGATGTCTTTCTCCTCCGATTCAAACCCTGTGGCAGACTGGAGTTGCTGCATCAAGGAGATGAATGAAAGGTCTTTGGGGGGTACCTCGGTGTACACAATTGAGTCCTTACTCCCTGTGAAGATGGTGGAGCTAGACCTCCCATAAGAGCTCTCCACATATTCTTCCTCTTGCATTATGAGGTCAGGTTATATTCCTGATGCTCATCGAGGGCTTCTGTAGGCCTCAAGGAAGGAACAGAATAAGTCATCGATGCCCTGGAAGGGAGTGGGTACATCGACCAAACAGGCATCTGCAGTGCCCTGTCAATGCCGCTGTTGTGGCAAGAGAAGGCAGCAGGCACTGTAACATGTCTGCAAAGAATGAAAGCACTGCCTGCACTTTGGCGCTTGCCTGTACTACAGGCGCACTCTGAAATGTTGACGGGGAAGGCGCTGCCCCCGATGACATCGACAGTCCTTCACAAGACATGCTAGGCCTGGTGGTAGTCACAGCCTGTCCCAACCCAGAGGAATCAGAGGTCCGGGTGGCCGGTGGTGGTGTCGCTGAGGCGGTCGAAGGCACTGTGATGGTTGCACTGGATGGGAGAGGTGACTGAGAACATACCGGGGAGGATTTCTCCTTGCTCCTTTCCCTCCCCCAGTGTTTGTGCTTATGTTGCCCAGTGGTTGTCTCCCAGGATTTCAATGAGTGAGAGCCTGAAGAGCAAGCCAGTGATGAGGCAGAGCTCTTTTCCTGGAGTTCTTTATCCATGCTGGTTACCTGCTGTTTGAGAAGGTGGGTTTCTAGGGCATTCTTCCTGCATTGCTGAGTAGCTGTATTAAACTTAAGGCAAAGCTTGCAGGCCTTAACGTTATAGGCCGCACCAAGGCAGCAAACACAGATGTCATGCAGGTTACCCGAGTAAATCTTTTCACTGCATTCGCAGGATCTAAAGAGCTTAGCAGGTTCTTTAGATGACACAATGACAATGATCACTTAAAAAGTGAGAATGAATTACAGAGAGAAATTCTGAAAAACACCAACTAGCAGTCAACTGTAGCAGTGGCATTTCCATGGAGAGTCCAGCGAGTATGGTCGATGGTGGGAAAAGAAATTAGGAGGGAAGGGGCCACCCACATTTATATAGAAAATGTTGATGTAGGACGTTGTCATGGGGGCCCCTAGCGGGCTGCTTGCAAGAAAGTCTCCATGTGGTCCTAGTGCCTGGTGGCTACAATTCCATAGGTATGCCTGAGGAAAGAGATATACTGAAAGAAGATCTTAATCTCCTCACCCCCTCTGATTGGTTATAGGACAAGTCACTCACCCAGGACAAGGCCGTAATTTTGTCACTGTATACTCGATAGGCTTACTTTAAACCAGGTGAATAAATGAGCTCTCCAAGAGTTCAGCAGTCCTTGAGGCTTGGTTTCCACTTTGAGCAACCCGACTGGCTAGTGGCATAGCCCTCTGACCCTGTTGCTACGTCTCAGGGGTCAAATAGGCATTAAAAGAGGCAGGTACCATATTAATTCACAGGCAATCCCACAAAGTCTTTATTTACCAAGCCCAAAGTCCATAAATATGCAAAAGTCCCTTCTGGATGTCAAGGCAGTCTACCAGGCCCTCCAGTTTGGACGAGGTGGCTGTTGGGATAAGTCCAACACAAGTTCATGGTTTTGTTCTCCATCAGTGGCAGGAAGAAGCACTGTGTCTGCAGCCAGCAGTCCTTAAAAGTCAAGTACAATTTTATAGCAATGTTTAAAAGGAGGTATGGAGAGGACAATCTCCAGTACTGTTGGGGCCAAGGCAGTCTTTCAGTAAGCCCCGCACTGGGGTGGGGGATGCTGGTGGTCACATATCTTTTTAAGCCTGAAAGGGAATGCTTCATAGCCCATCCCTCCTGCTAGTTTTGTCCTGCTACTCAGCTGCAGTGTTTTGTCTCTGCCTCACTGTCATTCCTCTCTCTCTCTCTCATATCCTCAGCAAGCCAGGTGTTAGACATTGATAGGAGTGCCCTCCTATGTCATTGGCCTGTTGCTGTTCTCACAGTTAAGGAATGGGTATTTGAGATGCTTTTTTCATTTTGTCTTCATGACTGACAAGAGTAGGGGTCTGGTCCAATGCTCTCCTTCCCTGGGGTGGGTGGGTTTCATTCACCAATGTGCACTGTCCCATACCTACAGGTAGTAGTGCAGCTTGGGGAACACAGTGCTCAAGGAAGATCCACACACATGGTGTAGCGGGCATACTTCTACTGTTGTGCCTGCATCCTCATTGGTGGTGTTTGGGAGAAAAAGACTGACAACAGTCAGTCCCAGATCAGGATGACGACAGCCCACTGTCATGTCACTCTCCTAGCTGATATTGGCCGGGGGGAATCTCTTCCCCCCGGCAGCGTCCAAGATAGGTAGAGCCACTCCCCCTGTTATGGGTGACAGCTAGCTGGATTGTTAGTGGGGTGTGCCTGTCAGAGTGCTGTTTGCCAGGGCCCCTCCACTCTCATGGATGGCTGGATTGCTGTAGGGTCAGTGCCTGCCAAGGAACCGACAGGTAGGACCAATCCCTTGTCATGGTGGCTGGATTATTAGAAGGACTGCACCTACAGAGATGCTGCTAGACAGGACTCCCAGGTACAGGAAAACAGCAGCAAGCTTTCTCAGAGGTGATCTGCTTATCCAGGCAGCAGACACAGGAGAGCTTCATGGCCAGTCAGCGGCACTGCTGAGACTGAAGCAGCTGGTCCTCACTAGGCACAGAGTCATGTAGGGCACAAATAGATTTAAGGAAACAAAGAATGGCAAGATAAAGTGTTGCACTTGTGACATTTTTACTTAATTCAAGTTCAACTTTCAAGTTTCAAGATATGTTTTGTTACGGATAAGTCATTGAGCTGAGGCTCCTTTGCAGTGATGCCTCTACGCACATACATACCACAGTTACCTCATAAAAAATGTACAGTAAAACAGTAAAATGTCAACAATAAATTATACAAACATAATCATGTGACAATTTGTTTCTTATAAAACACTTGGAAACTTCAGCAATAATGTTTAGGATAGTATTATGTCATACCTTCTCTGCATTTATCACACATTGGAGGTTGGGAAGTACTCCATGTTTTTATTTGTTGGTAAGTTAGTAGCTTGTTTCTTTGAGTTCTAAAGAACGTTGGAAGAAGTTCTATATCTGTGGAACCCAACTGCTAAAAAAAAACCTTACTCTAGCTGTCAATATCCAGGGGGCAACTCTGTCTCCAGGAGACACATAGCGCCTCTCAGTGAGGAAGGTTTTCCCTGAGCACTAGGTAATCATCCTGTAGGCATTTCAGGGTAGGACCAACCTAATTTACCATATCACTCACAATTATGAGCATTGTAGCGACTATTCGAGACAAAGCGTATCAATCTATTGTATATAATATGTCCAACTTATGCAACCTATCCTTTGTACAAAACTCATAAACAGAATCAGCATAATCAAAAATTGGAAACGTCTGAGTTGCGGCTACCTGAATCCTTGCCTCATAGTTCAGGTGGCCTCTATTCCAGTAGCGAGCCCTCATACACTTATTTATTCTATGAGCTTTGCAACATGTACGTTGCCAGACCCCTGGCTATCAATCCAAAAACCTAGGTATTTGTACCCTTCAACTTGCTCCAGCTGATTTCATTCCCTTGAATAAATAACAAAAGAGTTCTTGCCCAGTTTATTTAATTTTTGGGATGTTCCTAGTAACATCACATTTGTTTTATTTCCATTCAATTTTAATGAAGCCTGAGTAAAAAATTATTGGAGGCCTTCAAAGGCCTGCTGTAAATGAACCTGCCTTATCTTGACTGAAGGCTGCTTTATTGTTTCCACTCCGTATTGTACTTCTCAAAATTCCCCCGAGGCACTGCCTTGTACCATGGGAGACTGGACAGAGCTGGCCAAGAACCCTGCGTCTCTTTTGGCAGTACTGTTCCTAACAGGGAAACAAACCGCAGGTTAATATCTGTGCTAGAAAATGAACAAAAAACATTAAGGCAATTCTTAATATTTGCTGAGCAAGGTATGCACTTCCTGAATAACAACGTACCACATGTTGGAACACAATACCAGGACTGTGGACAAAATGACAGGGAAAATGGGAGGGAACATGTCGGAACCAGAAGTGTAGACATGGTTGGTGCTGAGGCAAAGAGGCAAATGAATGGGAACGAACTGGAAGAGAAAACCAGGAGTGAAATTGCAAGTTTTGCTCAGCTTCAGGGAACAAACTGAAAGGGAAGCGTTTGAGCAGTAAATGCTAAAACTGGAAAAAATGTACTTCTTAATGTGCCTCTAAAATGCATCAGATGAGGTGTAAAAAACTTTTTTTTGTTCATTTTCACTGTTGAACAGACACACAGGACACTGCCCTTTAAAAAAAAAAAACTTCTTTTAAAAGCAAAAACAGATGTATACTGATGCAATCAAGAAATGACAAACTCACTTTCCACAGTATACACAATGAATTAATGTAGTATACGTTGTTACACCTTTCCATTAAACCTCTTGGGGCAGGGAGGGGAGCAAAAAAGTATATCACATTAGGGAAAAACAAAGATGGCCACCATATGTACTGCCCATGCTCTGCTGAAACATACATTTCACAAGTAAAAGAAAAACCTCTGTGTAGTTTACACTGGGCACTTCTGCATTTCAGTGTGAATAAATCCTCTTGGTAGAAAGGGACTGGAAAGATTTGGGAAAATCGGGTTGCTCCTGCTGGACAAGAGTTAGTACCAAAATCTGCCTTCACACTCACATTATTAGTTCAATGGGTTCCTCGGCCCTCGCCTCTCCCCTGATGGAAGTTGTTCATTTTAGCTCCAAGTCAGACTGAATCCAATTTAACTGTCAGCATCTCCATCACACACAGAAGCAATTGTGGCGCATGGATCTCAAGACACAGGCAGTGCAGGGTTCACTGAAGACACGGATATGAAGTTTCAACGGCTGATAACTCCTGCTACCAAGCCCAGCTACTGATGCACTATTCCCAGATCACCTCCTGGAATTGGTTTTCTAGTAAATAAAGGTCACCGAATTCAGCTTAAAATAAAATGAAATCCAACTGAATTGCACAATTCTTTTTATTGTATTTGTGCCTCTCTCACATGTAGAGTGAGACGATCAGACAGCATCAGTGGTGTAGCAGTCAGACTCACCATGGCTCAGTTGTGCATTCAGGTTCTTCACCATGTCTTGGGTTTATATCAAATGTGTTCCTCAATGAATCAACGAGTGTGTGTGTGTGTGTGTGTTTTCAGAAGGCATATTAAACCTACATCTCTCCTGCTCATTGGGCCAAGGCTCCATGATTTCAACTCATAAGAGCAGTCAGAGTAACCCACAAGTGTACCAGGGCTTTACAATTCCAACTCACAGCCTCTGAGTGCAGTAGGCTTAACTCTCCAGTGTACCAGGGCTTTGCAATTAAAACTCACAGCCGCCGAGTGTAGTAGGCTTAACCTTCCAGTGTACCAGGGCACTGCGATTCAAACTCACAGTCTATGAATGCAGTAAGATTAACCCACCAGTGTACTAGAACATCGCAATTCAAATTCACAGCCTCCAAGTGCAGTTGGATTAACCCTTCAATATACTAGAGCATCGCGATCTAAACTCACAGCCTCTGAGGGCAGTCGGATTAACCCTCCAGAGTACTAAGGCACCAGAATTCAAACTCACAGCCTCCGAGTGCAGCAGGATTAACCCTCCAGAGTACTATGGCATTGGAATTCAAACTCAGCCTCTAAGTGCAGTAAGATTAACCCTCCAGTGCACTAGGGCAACATGATTCCAATTCACAGCCTCTGACTGCAGTAGGATTAACCCTTCCGTGTCCTAGGGCACCATGATTCAAACTCACACTCTTTGAGTGCAGCAGGATTAACCCTTCAGTGTTCAGTGTACTAGAGCATTGTGATTCCAACTCACAGCCTCTGAATGCAGAAGGATTAATCCACCATTGTACTAGGGCACCGCGATTCAAACTCACAACCTCTGAGTGCAGTAGGATGAACCCATCAGGTTACTAGGGCACTATGATTCCAAGTCACAGCCTCTGAATGCAGTAAGATGAACTCCTCCAGTGTACTAGGGCACTGGGAATTAAACTCATAGCCTCTGACTGCAGTAGGATTAACCCCCCAGTGTCCTAGGGCACTGCAATTCAAACTCAGAGCCTCTTAAAGCAGTAGCATTAACCTACCAGGATACTATTGCACCGGGATTCAAACTCACAACCTCAGACTTCAATAGCATTAACCCTTCAGTGTACTAGGAGCACCAGGATTCAAACTCAGAGCTTCTGAGTGCTGTCGAATTAACCCTCCAGTGTTCTAGGCACCACAATTCCAACTCAGAGCCTCTAAATGTAGAAGAATTAACCCTTCAGTGTGCTAGGGCACTGGGAATCAATCTCACAGCCTCTGAGTGCAGTAGGCATACCTCGCAACCTTTCTTCATCGAAATATGTGAAAAGATGTGTGTCAAATGAGCAGAATGTGTGACGCATCATCAGACATGACACTTCAAGCTAAGAACAGTATGGCTATCAGTGCACTAATGTTCGTAATTGTTTGCTGATAACTGAGCATTATAGATTATTATGACTCTCTGCAATAAAGTCTCAGTGGGTAATGTGGACTATCGCCTTCCCCATGTGGACAAAGGATGTGTGAGAGGTAAAATGAGTGACAACTGAGAGACATGGCAGTAGGATTAACCCTTCAGTGAACTAGGGCACTGTGATTCAAACTCAAGAGTCTCTATGTGCAGTAGGGTTACCCCTTCAGTGTACCAGACACTGGGAATTAAACTCACAGCCTCTGCGTGCAGTAGGGTTACCCCATCAGTGTTCTAGAGCATCACAATTCCAACTCACAGCCTCTGAGTGCAGTGGGATAAACCCTTCAGTGTACTAGGGCAACACGATTCCAACTCACAGCCTCTGAGTGCAGTGGGATAAACCCTTCAGTGTACTAGGGCAACACGATTCCAACTCATAGCCTCTGAGTGCAGTAAGATTAACCCTCCAGTGTACTAGGGCAACACGATTCCAACTCATAGCCTCGGAGTGCAATAAGATTAACCCTCCAGTGTACTAGGGTAACACGATTCCAAATCATAGTCTCTAAGTGCAGTAAGATTAACCCTCTGGTGTACTAGGGCAACACGATTCCAAATCACAGCCTCTGAGTGCAGTAGGGTTTACCCGTCAGTGTCCTAGGGCACCATGATTCAAACTCACAGCCTCCAAGTGCAGTAGGATTAACCCTTCAGTGTACTAGGGCACCATGATTCAAACTCACAGCGTCCAAATGCATCAGGATTAACCCTTCAGTGTACTAGGGCAATGCAAGTCCAACTCACAGCCTCTGAGTATCACTGGATTAACTTACCAGTTGACTAGGGCATTGGGATTTAAACAGCCTCTGGGTGCCATAGGATTAACTTACCACTATACTACAGGGCACTGGGATTCAAACCCAGCCCCTGCATGCAATAGGACTAACCCTACGGTGTACTAGGACACTGTGATTTAAACTAGGTCTCTGAACACAGTAGGGAAAACACTAGCACACTTGACAGCTCATCACTATGGAAAGAGGTTTACATCAGCTATCTGGCAGCAGTAAAATCCATCCGTTATTCTCTGACTGGCATGACAAACTCAGTGAATGCTGGGTCTGATGACCCAGCCTTCTAACACCACAAGTGCAATGTGCTCAGATGACAATTCAACTGTTCGTTCCATCCCTGGAAAGAGCTTGCAGAATCGCTCCAGTTTGCTGTGGCATGTGACTCAAGAAGCAACATATCTGTGGGTTCTTGAGATAAGGCAAGAGAGAGTTGGGGTGTTTGCTGAATATTCGTGAATACCAGCAATTAAGGACAGCTTCTCCACCAGCAGTATAGACTGCAGCTCCAACTGATTCCTTCCAAAGTAAACATGGCTGGTATGTACAGCCAGCAGCGAATTACTGCAGCAGCTGAGAACCTCTCCCTCTCTCTTTAAACTAAACTCGAGTTGGAAAGTTATTTCTGAATTCGTAACAGATAGAAATCTTGAACAGCTTATCTCTGTATTATTTGGGCTGACATCTAAGAGAATAAATTCATCCAAAAGTTAGAGAAGTTTGTAGATTTTGGCATTTCACTGAAGTTTCTGTTCCTGGGGCTGAGGTACAAACACGGAAAGACCCCCCCCCCCATGATGGTATTCTCATAGGTAAGTACGGGAAGTCACAGTTGAACAACATGCTGCAGTGTCAGTCCCAGCAGACAAATCTTAAACTAATCAAACTGTGGGGCATGTTCCCCATTTTATTTTAAATGCTGTAGTTAAGCTGTCCTCTAAAGAAATTCCATCATGCTGTGCTGTGTGTTACAAACAGAAGCAATAGCACTGTAGCTCAATCACATCCAGGCAAGATCATGTTTAAAGTCACGTCCCTTGGGCCCTGCCCAGAGTCTGTCACCTCTCTCCTTGTAAAACTGAGGCACTAGACTCATACAACCACTACTCCCTTGTGGCTCTACCACACCAGCTGGACATCTCCAATGTTGATCGGCGTTACAGTGACAGGAATCATGTCGACCGCACATCGCAGTCAACGTAATTCCTTGCAGACTCCCAGTCCTGTTTTTCTATCGGGGCTCCCCACACACCCTGACTAAAGATTGTTAACTCAGTGGAGTTAACTCAGAACAGAGTGCAGGACAGGAGACAGCATGCCCCTGTCTCGGGCACACCATCACAGCGACCTGTCAGCAAAGTGTCGATTTTGCCAACAGGAGCATAGTTCGCTGTGTTGGTGTCACCCTACGGGGGGGCATACCCTCCTGGGCCACCTCCCATTTAAAGCCAGAACAGATATCCCCCAGCATCATTTTACCCCTGGTCCTCTTCCCAATTAAAGACGAGCTGGAAGTCTCCCATAGGGACCTCTGTGTTGCTGGATAAGAGTTGCATTGCACAGATAACATGCTGCAAGTCTCTGCCTTTCTGTCATTGTAAGAGTCTGTCTGAGATCTTATTTCAGGAGTTTTATTCAGACATTTTTCCCCTTTGCAGTCTTTCCCCAACCCCCATTTTCCCGTTCCAGAGAGACTTCCCCAATGTGTCACTATTTTAACATTATGCAGTACCAGGGAAAATGTCCCCGCAGGCCTACTCAGCCCCTGGAGGGTGTCCCCACAGGCCTGCCAGCCCCTGGAGGGATATTCCACAGGCCTGCCCAGCCCTGAAGGGTGTCTCAAAGGCCTGCCCAACCTCCATTTGCTGTCCCAGAGGCCTGGTCAGCCCATGGAAGGTTTCCTTAGGCTCATCTGGCAACTGGATGGTGTCCCACAGACCCGTTCAGTCCCATTTCCTGCCACAAGAGCCCACATAACACCCTGAAGGTGTCCACAGACTTACCCATCCTCTGCAGGGTGTACTGTAAGCCCACACAGCCCTCAGTTGGCTGTGAGGCAGGCCTACCCAGCCTCAGAGGGTGTCCCACAGGCCCACTCCATCTCCAGAGGGTACTATGAACATATGAAAAAGCCACCAGAATAAGGCCATTGCCCTCCCTCCCTCCCAGTCTGCCCTTCCTCACCATCTGCCCCTCCCTTGACCCTTATTTTCCCATAACTCTATCCCAGCCTCTCCTGAAGCTGCCCACTGTGTTCGATGAAACCACCTCTTCTGGAAGAACATTCCAACCCACCACCCTCTCAATGAAGAAGTGCTTCCTAGCCTCCCTCCTAAACCTCCCCCCAACTTGAGACTGAAGATACCTTGAGATTCGGTTCCCACCAAGTTTGAAGAGACTCTCCTTATCCACCCTATTTATTCCATTCAAATACTTGAAGGTCTCAGTCACGTCCTGTCTCTCTCCTCTCTTCCAGGGAGTACCTGTTCAGGGCATCTAACCTCTCCTCGTACGTCCTACCCTGCTGGCCCATGATCATCTTCGCTGCCCTCATTTGGACCGTCTCCAGTGGGTTAATATCCTTTTTCAGGTAAGGGCACCAGTACTGTACACTCTACGCCAGATGTGGCCTTACTAATGACTTGTACAAGGGCAGTATTACCTCCTCTTGCAGGCTGCTGATCCCTCTGGCAATGCAGCAGAACATTTTATTTGCCTCCGCCACCACTTTCCCACTGTGTGTCGAGTGTTTCAGGTCACTAGTAATCATCACCCCCAGGTTCTTTTCCTCCTCCTCCTCCTCCGATGCAGATATCCAGACCCCACCCAGGCTGTACTCAGTCCTCGCGGTCTTGGCTCCATGTGCATAACTTTGCATTTCTTTGCATTGAAGCCAAGCTGCCAAATCCTGGGCCACCTCTCTAGTTTTTCCAGACCCTCCTTTATGTCTTTATCCCTTCTCCTGTGTCCACTCTCCCACAGTGCTTGATGTTGTCTTCCAATAGTCAAATTCTGCCCTTAATGCCATCCCCAATATCACTGATGAAGGCACTGAACAGCATTGGTCAGAGCACTGAGCACTCTGAGACCCCAGTGGTGACCTCCCTGGTGCTAGACAGCTTACCCCCACCACACCTACACTTTGTGCAATGTAGCACTAATACTCCATTCAGTGTAGCAGTTACACTCCATATGATGCAGCACTTAAATGCCATGCGATGCAGCACCAAGACTCTGTGATGTAGTACCTGTATTCTATGATGCAGCACCTATACTCCACCATGTGATTCAGCATCTACACTCCATGCGATGTAGGATCTATACTACATGATACAATACCTATACTTTGTGCGATGTAGCACCTATACTCCATTCAATGCTGAACATGTACTACATGCAATACAGCACCTATACTTTGTGCAGTGTACCACCTATACTCCATGTGATGCAGCATCTATATTCCATGCTATGCAGCACCTGTACTCCATGCAATGTTGCACCTATACCTCATGTGATGCAGCACCTATACTACATGCAATGCAGCACCTATACTCCATGTGACGCAGCATCTGTACTCCATGCAATGTTGCACCACCTATACTACATGCAATGCAGCACCTATACTACATGCAATGCAGCACCTATACTCCATGTGACACAGCATCTATATTCCATGCTATGCAGCACCTGTACTCCATGCAATGTTGCACCTATACCTCATGTGATGCAGCACCTATACTCCATGCAATGCAGCACCTATACTCTATGCCATGCAGTGCCTATACTCCATGCAATATCTCATGTACACTTCATGTGATGTAGCACCTATATGCCATATAATGCAGCATTTGTAATCCATGCAATGGGAACAACAGATTTTTTTTCCAAATCCCCAAAGTTAAATCCAAGTCTGGATGGTTGAGATGCAGTCAGTGCTTAGCCTATTCATAGAAGTATCTCTCTCGCTCTCATATTCCATATAATCAAATGGGTAGAATGAATGCTGGCTCCTGACTGTCCAAGAGGTACTTTTAGTCCATATACTGTTGTAACAGCGATGCTGTTACAATGAATCCCTTACAGTGACCTAATGCGTTTGACACACGCAGTGTTGAATGGGTTGTGGGAGCAATGAACAGATTCACTGACTCCTGGGTTATCCGGCTCTCCCGACATCGCCCCCTCCCGGGTTAGGAATCTAAAGTCCAGGGCAAGCAGTACATAACTCCGGCCACTGTTGGGTCCGTCGGCACTTTGCCGTTGACACAGTGATGTGATCGCTGTCGGCAAAGTGCTGACGCAGTAAAGTCCTTCAACAAATTTCTTGTTGAAGTGACTTGGTGGAACCCTTTTAGTCAGGCTGTTATCATAGCATAACAGCCTGGCTGAAAGTAGCGTAACAAAAATATGTTTAAAAATACTGACATGTGAAGACACTCCTTCAGCAGCTCCCAACTTACTTTCCACAAAAGCGTTTCAAACTGCAGTTTTAGGACTTCTTGCAACTACTCACCTATACAGTTTGAAAACAAGAGATCGTTTGGATTTACCAGGTGAATTTTGAACTGACTATAGTCATGGGGAGACATAAACATGATGCTTCCGAAGACTTGGTGAAAGGGAAAGGCCCTGAATGCTCTTCTAGTAGAGCTCTAAGTAGTATGGCGCCCAACAGACAACCCGGGGACTTGGCAGCCACAGTCCATGCCATTCTTGAAGCAGTTCAGCAGCTTGATAAAAAAGTGGAATCCTGTAATTCCCGGTTTGCTGCTGTAGAAGCCAAGGCAACTACTACTGAAGCTGATCATACCACAATTACAAATACAGTTCACAAATCTGCCTTCGTTGTTGATGGAGACTTAAAAGAGAACAAACTGCTTTGAACCAGGCTGAAGTATTTAGAAACATCTTTCAGAAAAAGAGATGTGCAAGAACAAGGGGACACAATTTGAAGATAGAGGGTGGATGGCTCAGGGGCAATGTGAGGAAGTATTTTTTCACAGAGAGGGTGATGGACGCATGGAACTGCCTTCCTGAGGAGGTTGTGGGGTCTAAAACTGTGGGAGAATTCAAGAATGCATGGGACAGACATAAGGCAATTCTTCTGGGCAGTAGGAAGAAACAGGCTATTGGTTAACTAGGATCTGCAGCTTATCCAGTAGGTAGGGAAATGGGAAGACTAGGTGGGCCAAGCGGTCCTTATCTGCCATCAAAGTCTGTGTTTCTATGTTCTAACTTGGCCCGTGCCTCTAACCTTCATTTTTTGGGTGCACCTGAAGGCTTGGAAGAGACTGATTCACTTGGCTATATGCAACAATTGCTGTCTGATTTATTTCAAGTGCAAGCTGATTTACTTGTCTTGCGAGCATACAAACTAACTCCTTGCTGCAAGTTCAACAACCCGTAGCTCCCATGCAAATTTTTGGTTGAAACATCTGGAGTCCCTATACATGACATGCTTCTTCAGAAAGCAAAAAATGCCAGATCCCTAGCTATGTCAGACAGCACTATCTTGCATTGCTTCCTTGACCTCAGTTATGCCACTCACATGAGGCAACGTGGTTTTGATGCCATGAGAGAGCGGATCTCAGAGAGCTGGGCATCAGACATGCCCTCAAACTCCTGGCATGGCTCAAGACTGTCTAGGCAGGAAAAACCTTCATACACAATGATCCAGTTGACGCAAACCTCAGACTGGAAGCTATCTGAAGGACTCTGCCAACCAACCTCTCATGAATGCAGTGGAGGAGGACTTAACAGAAACCTGAATGACCTCAAAGTAACACTCTTTTTGTCTGATTTCTCCATGTTTCGGAGATGTTTTCCACCAGACTCTTCTAGTTCTAGTTCCTGCCTGGTGGTGTTCTATAGTTTGCTTACGCATTTCTGATAGTGGTGCTTTCACTACTGCACTGTTACAGACGATCTTTTGTGTCGTAGAATGGTTACTATTTACTATGTTATTCTTGATCTTCTATTGATGAGCAGTTTCTGAACACTTTTTGTTATGGATGTATATTGTTTTCTATTGTACACTATTTATGGGATTGGAGGAGGATGCGTTAGGCTGCTTCTGTCTCTTCTGAAAGGGGTTTAATTCTCCGCTTATTGTACAGACATGGACTCGAGGGCCATGCCTTTGACAACGGCCCATCCTTATGGCAGGGATTTTACTTTTGACTTTTCAACTATACATTTCCATTTGGTCATCCACGGTCTTGCTGCATTGGTTCTTTCTGTACCCATCGATGGACAAATATTGAGACATTTCATAACCCCCCCAAGTGCTGTGAAGTTGAATGAAGGACTATGTATTACCTACCATAATCGCTAGCACCGACATCCCCTACAGTGACAGCCACAATGCCGGCTGTCGGCACTGTACCATCGGGGATGTCGGTGCTTTTCTATCAGGGGGTGCCCTGGGGTCTCCTCCCCACATACCCCCCTGGTCTCTAAATATCTAACCTCGAGTCGGAGTTGGACTGGGGTTGGGGGTGCAACACTAGGTGCTGCACTGCTGTTGTCTTCCTTGCATCAGCACAGCGACTCGCTGCAGACAGGTGAACTCTGTCGCTATGCTGGTGTTCGCTGTGCGGGTGTCGACATTGCATCGGCACACCATTTTGGGTTTGTTCATTCTAATAATAAACAAACATGAAGTTTAAAAAAAGATACAGCCAATTTACTAAAAAGGACCCATTTCATAATCATAATATGGCACTCCAGGGAGGGTGCTACGGTGGGCTAACAGACCTTCTCAGGTAGTGGAAGCATTCAGCTACGCCTCATGCTTCAACCCACCTGAGGTGGGCTGTTATCCCACCATAACGCACTCCTGTCACGCTTTATTGCTTACATATTATTCTATTTACTTTGTTGCCACTTATAAATTGGTTGTTGTGCCTCTGTGCTTGCTGCTACATGCATTTGTTCATGGTACCCTGCCTTTGGCTGTTACTTAGTTGAAGCGCTCCTTCACCTAACTTCTCACTGGGAACCTTGCTTAGTTCAATATTGGGCACTGCTGACTGCCTCATTGTGCATTTTGTTTGCTCAAAGCTTTGCATTGTTGGTTATTTGTCTTGTACCCTCCTGGGTTGTGTCTGAAAATAGGCATTTCATTGTCTAGTGTACTTACCTGGTCACCAAAAACCAATGAAATAAATATTTCAAAACTTCAAGTATAAACCAAAAGAGCACTACAGGGTGGAATGTGACTGACTTTAAATGTTTTGTTTACTAATGAGTAATAGTGTGTATGGTTGTTTTATTTCAAAATGTATGTAACCCCATTGAAGGGATATCCCTTAAACAAAATGCTTCATATTTTAGTTCACTGGTACTATTTAAACAAATTTAAATGCGCAAATATTAGAAAGTGTATCTGCAGACTCACTGACTCTGTGTAACATTTGTAGACCTTGATATGAATGAATTGCTCACAGAGTCTGTTTTCAGAGACAGGAGGGCATCTGATGCTTTAAATTAAATGAGATTAAACTGAATGGCTTTTTATAGAATTTAAAGGAAAGCAACTGAATCCCTCCCCCTTTATCAATGGGGGGGGGGGGGGTATGAGCAGTGAAACCTATGTAATTAACAGTGTCTCAGTACAACTCCCCAGAGATGGTGAGCCTGAAACTCTCATTTTAGAGTCAGCCTTATCAGCTGTAATAGATGACCCCTGTCTAAGGTGGGCATCGCCTCTCTGAACTGTATACTGTATCTGCAACTGAGAGATGGGATGTAGCTAGAATGTTAACTCTACCGTAGAGCTACAGTGTAAATAAGAAATTAAATACAGCAATGTCCTGGGCCCTGGCAGGGCTATGAGGCTACCCTCAGTATAAGCCACTCCCTAAGCAATGGCAGGGCCATGAGACTCCCCTCAGTATAAGTCGCACCTTGGGCTATGGCGGGACTGTGAGACTCACCTCAGTATAAGTGGCATCCTGGGTAATGACAGGGCTATGAGACTCCCCTCAGTATAAATCACACCCTGGGCAATGATATGGCTATGAGACTCCTCACAGCACAAGTCACACCCTAAGAAATGACAGGGCTATGAGACTCCCCTCAGAATAAATCACTACCTGGGCACTCCTATGAGACTCCCCTCAGGATAAGTCACTCCCTGAGCAGTGACAGGGCTATGAGACTCCCCTCAGTGTATATCACACCCTGAGCAATGACAGGGCTATAAGACGCCTCTCAGTGTAAGTCACAACCATGAAATGACAGAGCTATGAGACTGCCCTAGGGATAAATCACTCCCTGGGCACTGAGAGAACTATGAGATCCCCCTCTGGATAAATTACTCCCAGGGCACTGATACGGCTGTAAGACTCACCTCAGTATAAGTCACACCCTGGGCATTGACAGGGCCATGGGACGTCTCTCAGTATAATTCACCCCTAGAGCACTGAAAGGGCTTTCAGTATAAGTCACACCCTGGGCAATAACAGGGCTATGAGACTCCTTTCTACATAAGACACTCTCTGGGCAATTACAGGGCTATGAGACTCCCCTCAGTATAAGTCACTCCCTAGGCACTGACAGGGCTACGAGACTCACCTCAGTAAAGTCATACCCTGGACATTGATAGGGCTATGAGACTCCACTCAATATGTCACACCATGGGCACTGCCAGGCCTACGAGACTCACCTCAGTATAAGTCACTACCTTGGCACTGATGGGGCTATGAGACTCCCTCAGTATAAGTCACTCCCTAGGCATTGACAGGGCTATGAGACTCACCTCAGTATAAGCCACTCCCTGGGCACTGTCAGGGATGGGAGACTCACCTCAGTATAAGCCACACCCTCTGCACTGACAGGGCTATAAAACTCACTTCAGT
Organism: Neoceratodus forsteri; assembly: GCA_016271365.2. Lineage (NCBI taxonomy): Eukaryota > Metazoa > Chordata > Ceratodontiformes > Ceratodontidae > Neoceratodus > Neoceratodus forsteri. The sequence continues at coordinate 98,105,465 of JADMNL010000034.1, read as the reverse complement.
ATGAGCCACTCTCAAGGCACCACTCCTTGAGCACTGACAGGCTATGAAACTCAGTATAAGTCACTCCCTGGGCAGTGACAGGCTATGAAACTCAGTATAAGCCACTCCCTGGGCAGTGACAGGCTATGAAACTCAGTATAAGCCACCATATATTTTGTCGCACTCCAACAGTACTAAGGCATACAGTCTAGTACAACGGTGAACAGAGAAGACAGCTAAACCAGGATGAGTCAAAATATAGAACAGAAAATCAAGCAGGTTACGTGCTGCACAAAGAGGAGCCAAGGGAGGCCTCTAGCCTTGTGTATCTCACAATTCCCTGCTCACACAAGGAGCAGGAGAGGCACTCTGGGGCCAGATCTGGACTTGTGACTGGAAGTCCAGTCTCAGCTCCAGCTTTGCCTCCTTTTCCCTGTCCATGTCTCCCTCCCTCCACATTCATGCGCATGGCTTAGGTTTGTGAATGATCCCCAGAGAGCGGCACTGGGATGTAGAACAGTACTGACAGAATATCACACATATGCTGGCCTAGTTTATGACTAGCATCTGACACAAGTACCAGCCACTAAGGTTCCATACAGGGTCTGAGATGACAGCAGAGCTGACATTTGAGTATTGAGGACAACAAAACTCAACAGAGTTGAGATGATCTAACTGGCATTGGTGTATAATAGGTTAAAAAAAATAAATAAATAATCGATGGATTTAACATGATACTCAATCTGACATCGGAGTACAGAAGGTAACAAAGCTCAACAGATTCGAGATGAGAATCAAGCTGACTTTAGAGTAAAGAAGGTAAAAAAAAACTCAACAAGTGCCTATATGAGTTAGTTGAAGGAAAAATCTCTGTTTGAATTGTTCAAATGGTCTGTTATTATAGACCTTTATATTTTTTGGGAAGAATTCAATGACCAAGGGGCAAGGGTGCTAAACACCTTCCCCTTGTAACACGGACCCTGCATAAGAGGAGATTGGACCCTGCAGGAGAGGAGATTAAACCCTTCAGGGAAGGAGACTGGCTCCTATATGACAGGAGAGGAGTTTCTGCATGACAGTAGACTGGTCCCTGCAGGACAGGCGATGAGCCCATGCACGACAGGAGATGGGTCCTTGCACAACAGGAGATTGTCTCTTGCATGACAGAAAATTGGCCCTTGCATGACAGGAGATTGACCCCTACATGAGAGGAGACAGGTCCCTGATTGAGAGGAGATGGGTATCTGCTCAAGAGATAGGGCCCTGCATGACAGGAAATGGGATCCTGCACAAGAAATGGGTCCTTGCATGAGAGAAGACTGGACCCTGCACGGTAGGAAATTGGACCCTGAATGATAGGGCCATCGCATGAAAGGAGACTGGACCATGCATGACAGGACATTGGACCCTGCATGACAGGAGATGGGTTCCTGTATGATGAGACAACATTTAGTTACAAATAATGCACATAGGAATTTCTGTGAATGATTATCATCGCTGTTTAGTACAAACTGACTAAATGTTATATATTATCGTATGTTGCATGTAGGCTATCAGTATTCAAGTGTTATCTCATGCAGCTTGCATAATAGAAAATCAAAGTGAAACTGAAAGCACAACACTGATTGCTGAAAAACATACAAGTGGCTTGATACTATAGTAATAAAGCAGAAAAATTACAAGCTTGGTAAACTATGAAATCATTTCAGCCAATAATTTATTTCATGTTTTTCCAATAAATATTTTGTTTCATCATAGTCTAGTAAAATCATAGATGCATAGACTCTGATGGCAGAAGGAGATCAAAGGTCCCTCTAGTCCAGGGGTTCTCAAATGGTGAGGCCAGCCTCCTTGGGGAGGCCCCAACCTGTTCCAGGGGAGGCTCAAGCAAGTCTGAAAAAGTACTGTATTTAAATTTTGAGTTTTATGTATTTTGTGTGAAGAGATGAAGCAAACTGAAAGAGGAAAATAATAGGTGAATTTTATGTATTTATTTACTAATAGGTGACAAGGGAAGGTGAATGAGCCAAAGCTCATTTCAGGAGGAAACAGAGAAAGTAATGTGACTCACGAAGGCACTGCAAGAAGGGGTAACAATGGTTCAAGAATGAAATAGCAGAGCAAGTAGGCTGGCCTGTTGGGGGTACAATAAGCTGAATAATAATATTTGTTTCTGTTATTTATTTGTCATTCAGATAACACCTTTGAGCACATGAGCTCTTTTTCAAAGGTTCCATGTCAGTATAAGACAAAGAACTGAATGTGAGCCAAGTACTCAAAGGTGTTTCAATGTATTCATGGTGTACTGCGCAAAGTACAGTATGTTAGTTTTCTTTGGGGAGGCCCAAGATTATTTCAGTTTTTAGGGGAGGCTCAAACTCTTTTCCATGGATTTGGGGAGGCTCACTGTGACAAAGTCTGAGAACTATTGCTCTAGTCTGTCCTTACTAAAATTACATCACCTCACTGACCTACTGTCCTAGTGGAGGGCTTCCTTCTCTTCTCCTTCTGCCATATCACACATTCCCTTATTACCCATCTTTTGGCACATTTGCCCCTATGCCCTGTCCCAGCTCTGCTGAAACCTGTTAATGGTCATGACTCCAGCCACTTCTCCTGGTAGACTGTACCAAGAATCCACCATTCTCTCTGTACAGTAGAACATCTTCAAACTGTTCTTAAATTCATCTCCAGCCAGCCTCCAGTTATGACCACTAGTGACCGCATCCTTATTTCTTACAATAGATCCCCACTGTTTACATTATTCGTGCCCCTAAGAAAAGTACAGTTACGTAAGAACTTACCGTAACAGTAGATCTTCGAGAGAGGCTCTTGCAGTAGGTAATTACATATAAGACTGACGCTGGCCGGCGGCAGGACCCCACGGAAAAATCTCTAGCTGGCGAGGGACTGCCCCCACATCAGGTGACCGGTGTCATAAGACAGCGGTATAAAGGGGCGGTCCCGGACGCCCGCCTTCCAGTTCTTTCCCGCCACAGGCCCGGACGAGAGGGAAGCGGATGTTTCCATTCCTGGAAAAGGAGCTGAAAAAGCCTAGGGGGATGGAGGGCGGGAAGGTATTATCTACTGCAAGAGCCTCTCTCGAAGATCTACTGTTACGGTAAGTTCTTACATAACTGTACTATCTTACTTCGAGAGGGCTCTTGCAGTAGGTAATTACATATAGGACTGAATCCCAAGCAGTCTGGAACAAGAAAGGCACCGGGAGGAGGGAACTACTCTAAAAAGTAGCCCTAGCCGTGCAAGCCTCAAGACAGGAGGCCTTGCAAAACGGCCAATCCGAAGCCTGCTCTATGGCGAGAGGCAATATCCAAACTGTAATGTTTTGTAAAGGTATGGGCAGAAGTCCAGGTGGCAGCAGCGCATATGTCTGCCGCAGACACATTCTTGAAACAAGCCGCAGAGGCCGCTACTCCTCTTGTGGAGTGACCTCTAACCTGACCCGGAAGGGTCTTGTTGTACTTGTCATAACAGAAAATGATGCAATGAGCCAACCACTTCGACAGGCATTGCTTGGAAACAGCATTGCCTTCCCTTTTGTGAGCAAAAGAGACGAACAACTGATCAGTCTTTCTGAGATCCTTCGTCCTGTTGGTGTAGTATCTCAGAATCTGGTGAATATCCATGGTATGGAGTAAATATTCCCCTTGATTAGAGTACTGAGTAAAAAAGGCAGGTAGCTCTATGGACTGATTTAAGGTAGACTCTGCTACTACTTTAGGTAGAAACTTAGGATTCGTGCAAAGAGCAACTCGTTCTTTGTGAAAAATCAAATAGGGGATTTTACACATGAGGGCCTGGAGCTCGGAAATTCTTCGAGCCGAAGTAATGGCCACCAAGGAGAGCGTCTTCCATGAAAGAAACTTCAGATCTGTAGAAGCTGCAGGTTCGAAAGATGACGTAAGTACTCCAGCAGAAAAGCCACTGAACAGGAGAAAGGCTCCACGTTCTTGGAGGCTGCCCAAATAGAGAATCTCTTACACTTCATGGCATAAGTGAACCTGGTGGAGGGTTTTCTAGCCTCCACTAAAATTTCCGCCACTTTTGGAGAGACACCAAAACGGGATTGGGCCAGGTCTGCAGGAGCCATGCATGTAGTTGAAGGGATCTGAGGCCTGGGTGGACCAGGGTCCCCTGATCCTGGGTCAGCAAACCTTGAGACAGAGGAAGAGGAAGAGGAAGAGGAGGATCCTCTGAAAATTGTTGTAGAAGAGAGAACCAGATTTGCCTGGGCCAGAAAGGAGCGATCAGAATCATTCTCGCTCCTTCTGTGGCTAGTTTCTGCAATACTCGTGGGATAAGAGGAATTGGGGGAAAAGCATAGACGAATCTGTCCTTCCAGTCTAGAGACAGAGCGTCGCTCCAGAAAGTGCCTCGCTCTGGAACGAGCGAGCAAAAGGTGGGAAGTTTTGCGTTTTGGGGAGAGGCGAACAGGTCTACCTGCGGAGTTCCCCAAAGCTGAAAGATATCGTCTAGTACCCCCTTGGTCCAGTTCCCACTCGTGTGCCAGAGCAGAGGAGCGGCTTAGCTTGTCTGCCAGAGTGTTGTCGACTCCTGGAACATAAAACGCCGTTAGGTGAAGGTCGTGTTGTGTTGCCCAATCCCAAACCCTCACTGCCTCCCTGCATAGAGGGTAGGACCGAGTTCCTCCCTGTTTGTTGACGTACCACACTATGCACATGTTGTCCGTCTGGACAGCTAGGTGGCCGGGAAGGATGTATTGGTGAAGGGCTTGGAGAGCGTACAGCACAGCTCGAAGCTCGAGCACGTTGATGTGGAGAGCTTGTTCCAGTCTGGACCATGAGCCCTGGGTCCGATGAGGACCTAGATGGGCTCCCCAACCTTCGCCTGATGCGTCTGTAGTCAGAGTCTGGGAGGGGGGAGGATGAAAGAAGGGAACCCCCCGAAACAGGTTCTCTCGAACCATCCACCACTGCAAGTCTCGCACCATCGGCGATGAGATCAGAATTAATTGATCTCGGTCATCCACAAGTTGATCCCACTGGGAGCGAAGAGTCCACTGAGAGATCCTCATGTGGAGTCGACCTCGGGGGACCGTCAGAATAGCGGCCGCCATGAGCCCCAGGAGACGGAGGACCGACCTTGCCGAAACCCTCCTGCGTTCTGATAGCAGGGAAGTCTGGGTTTGGAGAGAGGTCACCCTGTCCGGAGGCAGGAAGGCCTTGCTCACGGTCGTATCGAGGATAGCCCCGATGAACTATAGCCTCTGGGAAGGATCCAGATGAGACTTGGAATGGTTGACAGTAATACCCAGGCAGGTGAAACCTGCTGGGTGAGGGAGAGAAAACGCAGGAGTTCCTCCCTGGACGAGGCCGCCAGGAGCCAGTCGTCCAGGTAAGGGAACACCTGTACTCCCACTGTACGCAGGTGGGCCGCTACCACAGCCAGGCATTTGGTAAATACTCGGGGGGCCGAGGATAGACCAAAGGGGAGCGCCTTGAATTGGTAGTATTCCCCCTGAAATGCAAAACGAAGATACTTGCAGTGAGAAAGGCGAATGGGAATGTGCAGATAGGCATCCTGCATATCCAGTGCACAAAGCCATTGACCCGGCCGAAGGAGGGGCAGAAGGCTCTGCAGAGAGAGCATCCTGAACCTTTTGTATTCCACAGAAAAATTCAAGGAACTGAGATCTAGAATGGGTCTGAGATCTCCCATCTTCTTTGGGACCAGGAAGAAATGAGAATAGTAACCCGTCCCTTGAAGATGAAGGGGGACGGGTTATATCGCCTGCTTCACAAGAAGGGACGAGATTTCTTCCCGGGCCAAAGGAAGATGTTCTCTTGAATAGGACGACTTCAGGGGTGGGTGGCGGGGTGGTTTCTGAAGAAACTCTATGGAATGCCCTTCCGCTATAAGCTGGAGCACCCAAGAATCCGTGGTTATCCTCTCCCATCCCGGAAGATGGAGGGAAAACCTCCCTCCTACCGGTTCCTCTGGGAAGTCCAGAGGCGGTGGGAGAGTAAAGGAGTCAGGTGGTTTGGGGCAGCGCCACAGCTGAAGCACCTGCTGCTATTTTGGGCTGGGGGGGGCTTAGCAGTCATGGGGGCCCAGCGTTTGGTGGCCCGCCTTCCCTGTGGTTTCGCCTTTGGCTGAATCTGTCCGTGAAAGGAACGGCGCTGCTGTTGTTGGGGACGGTACATGGAATCCACAGATTTCAGAGCCGTCCCCTTCTCCTGCAAATCGGTGATGATGTCCTTGACATCACCCCCGAAAAGCACTGACCCCCAAAAAGGTGCTTCCTAAATAGCGGATTGCACCTCCGGGACCAAACCTGACACACGGAGCCAGGCATGACGCTGTAGACCCACGGCGAAAGTGGAGCTCCGCCCGGCAGTGTCCACTGCATCGTATGTCGCCCCAAAATGTGGCGACTGGCCGAATGAGCAGAACGGATGAGGTCGGCTAACTCCTGTTTGACCTGGGAGTCAGGTAAGGAGTCCAGCTTGGATTCCACCTGGGTAAGGACAGCCTTCTGGTAATCCCCCATGTGGCGACGTAATTCAGGGCCCGAATTCCCAGTGTGGAGGAGGCATAAATCTTTCTTCCATACTGGTCCAGAAGGCGAGATTCCTTATCAGGAGGAGACGAGCTCAGATGTTTTGGATGTGCCAACCGGCCGTGAGCGGCGCTAATCACGACCGAGTCGGCCTGAGGGTGAGAGTCTAGGTAGTCCACACCCTCAGGAGCCTGGTATAGCCTGTTTGACTTCCTGGGAAGTGGGGCTAATGCTGACGGTTGTTTCCAAATCGTGGTAACAAGGTCGGCATGAGGCTCAATCCAGGGTGGCACTAATGTTGGAGCTGTCACGGGCAGATCCAGATGTTGACTGAGTTTAAGTCGCTGAGGATCTGATTCCAAAAAGTGCCACTGGTGTACTTCCTGGATTTTTCTAAGCAACTCCGTGAAAGATGGATCCTCCGGAGGGGTCCTCGGCCGGGGCTTAGACGGAGAGCGGGGCTCGTCGTCTCTCTCAGAGCATCCCTCGGAAGAGTCCGAGGAATCCGAGAGGGAAGAAGAAGAGGAAGAAGAATGAGACTCCCTTACGCGACTCGGGGGAGGAACGGGTTCCTTGGGTGGTACCCGTGAACGCGTGTCCTGCCCCTCTCTGGACCCAGAGGGAAGAGCTCTGGAGTCCGGAGGTGGTGAGGGAGTGCCCCGCCTCGGAAGTATGGGAGCCGGTGGCGGCACCGTCGTCGTAAGGCGGCTCTCTACCTCCCTGGTGAGTTGAGCCTTGGTCTCGGCCCACCAGGAGGCCAGAGTCTCCTGCAGATCCACCGGCGGCCGTGGGGGTGGTGGAGGTGGAGGAGGAGGGGGAAAAGTGTACGGGTTGTACCCGTAAGGCGAGTATCCAAAACCCGGCTGTGGGAAACCCAGTGTCGGGTACTGCGGCACTGGATACTGTGGTCCCAGGTACATCGGCGTCAGATAAGACAGTGGGTACCCAGGAGCCGGGGGGGCTGCCGGAGCAGACGGCCCAGTCGGCGGCCTCATGGGCGGGTCCACATTAGGGGCCTGGAAGGCAGAGGGCCTGACGGAGGATAAACATCCGAAGCGGATGTCTCCTGGAGCCGCAGAACCGGCGTCAGAGGCACGGCACCGAGGTACGGCGTCGGGGCGGCATCCGGGCCGGCGTCCAGATCCGGATCCGATGGAGGGGAAGATCCCCACATCGTCGGGGATGGAGAGAAATCCCTGGGGTCAGGCTGGGGTGACTCCAGGCTCCCAGGCGGCAGCAAGAGCGTGGGAACCGGGTACAACGGACGTGGGAGGGTCGTCGTCGGTTCCGGTGGTCTGCACGCCGGAGGAGCTGACGCGGCGGTTTGGGCGAGTTCCTGGCAGGCGCTGGGGAGCCGGCGTCTGGCTATGGGAGCTCTCACCGAGGTGGGCCGAGGAAGGATCGCCCAGTCCGGGGCTAGATTGTGCGCCGCCTAAGGGTCGGTCGCCTTATCGACCTTTTCCATGCGGATGTCGGAGGAGCCATATCCGACTTAGAGGAGTTTCCGCCATCAGTAGGCCGCAGAAGCCTGCGGGTCAACTGGGGGCAGAGGCCTCCAGTTGCCTGGAGGCGCCCGCAAGGCCTGGAGCGCGAGCCAGATGGGCGGGCTGACGCCTCCAAAACCTTGGCGGCGGTTGCCGAGCTGTCCCCAGGGGACGTTACCTGGTCCCGGCGCCCAGCGGGAGAGCGGTAGAAGAGACTTCTCCGGTGCCTCTCCTTGTGCTTCTTTTCCGATGTCCTTCGGGGAAGCAGGCGCCTGCCTCAACTTTTTCAACTCCTTTTCCATAGAAGACATCTTTTCTTGAGGAGATGGGCTTCCAGGGACTGTTGGCGCCGTTCACGGGTAGCCGATAATGAAATTGAGGCAATGCTGGCACTTCGACGGGTGATGGGCCTAGGCAGAAAAGGCACAGGGAATGGCCGTCCTTGTGTGGCAGCTGGGCGCCGCACGAGTCGCACTTGTTTTTGTGCTCGGAGGGTGTAGGGGACGACATACACCAATGATGTACCTGACGATTGATTGAAGAATAACTATTTTTCGGTAAAAACCGACGAAAGGTAGGGCTGATGAAGCACGAACTTTACCGCAAGGCGCTGCATGAGCTAACGGCGGGAAAGAACTGGAAGGTGGGCGTCCGGGACCGCCCCTTTATACCGACGTCGTATGACGCCGGTCATCTGACGTGGGGGCAGTCCCTCGCCAGGGACTGCTAGCTAGAGATTTTTCCATGGGGTCCTGCCGCCAGCCGAGGCCGGTCCTATATGTAATTACCTACTGCAAGAGCCCTCTCGAAGTAAGATCGTATGTTTCAATTATTTCCACCCTCTCTCATCTCTAATGAAATACATATTCATGTCTTTCACCCGCTCCTCATAGTATTTATCCTATTACCTCTGTATTATTTTGGTAACCCTACACTGCACAGATTCCAGTCTATTGACATTTCCTTCTCAAATGAGGTTTCCAGAACTGGGCACAATACTTCAGATGCAGTCTCACAAGGGATCTGTAAAGTGTCAGAATTACCTCACGTCTTCTGCTATCAAGACCCTTCTCTATGCAACCCAGGGTCCTTGAAAGCCACACTGCATGTATTGTTACATTGACTTGGTTAAGAGTCACTAATTATGTACCCTAAATCGTTTTCTTCTGCTGTACTAGCCAGTTTAACTCTTCTTATGCAGTATTCAGTGCAAGGATTATGTCTAAGTGCAAAACTGCATTTCTTGGCGTTAAACCTCAACTGCCATACCTTAGTCCTTTTCCCCAGTACTTACTGGTCTTTTTTTCAGGGGTGCAGTTTCAGAATCCCAACTAAGCTGCCTGTTCAGCTCTAGCATTTCCTAACGTGCTGTCCATAGCAGTCGTTGAAGCTCTTTGAATCTTTTAAAAATTGGGCAACACCCTAACCTCCATAACACAACACAGGGAAAAACGAGAGTGTTGCAGCTCTCCCTGTTAAACTCAGTACTATACACCTATATTAAATAAAGTCCTACCCTAAAATGACTGCTTCAGCCCTCCTTGTTAAGGACAGTAATATATATGTGTATATATATATATATATATATATAATGTATACGTATATAATTCATTGCAAAAAATGTAGCTAATGCACTAGCTAGGGTTAAACTGACGAAAGTAGGGAAATGTGGCGTTAGGGTTCATGACCCTAATGACCCACCCACCCCTGCAGTAATGGACAAATTATTACTATTTGACCTCTCCTGCATCTTCACAAATCAGGCATGGGGAGTACCTTGGGGTTGTTAACCCTAATGCTCACCCCACTCCATCAGTAAATAAGCTGAGATGTGTACAATGTATGAAATAGGGTGAGCATTAGGGTTGACATCCCCAAGGCACACCCCATGTCTGATTTGCAAAGATGCAGAAGAGGTCAAATAGCAATGTTTTTTCCTGTTGCTGCCCGCAGGGTGGGGATGAGGCATTAGAGTTGGGAACCCTAATGCCACATTTCCCTACTTTTGTCGGTTTAACCCTAATGAGTGCATTAACAAAGTTTTTGTGCGATGAATTACCTTACTTTTTGAGATAGTATAATTGTATCTTCATTTGCCTGTGGGAGCGCAAGGTCCACATGTTAACTGGGGAAATATGTGTTGTTCCTGTAGTACTCATTACGTTCTTTGTTTTGTTATACAGATTGCCCCTTAACTACAAATATTGAGGGAGTTATTTTTTGTGAAAGTTCCAGTGTTATCCTATAAAAATTTTCTTTTTTTCTTTTTTTATTATTCCCATAAGTATTTAGGGGACATGCATTATTCTTGTAGTACTGTTTAAGACTTTTGTTTTGATATACGGATTGTCCCTTAAAGGGAAAATGTCAACCCCCTTAGGCCTCGAAGTGTCCCTAGTTTGAAAAATACATTTTATGATTGCCAACATTCTGTAAAGTTTGCTGATGTAGCTGGCAGTTTGATTCTGTTTATTTTTTCTTTAAAAAAGTGAAAAATAGACAGCCCACCATACTGGTGTTACCACACCAAAACAGGTTTGTTTACATTCATTGATCAGCTCCAACTTCATCTTTCCTGGACTTGGGAACACCACAACACAGTCTAGCCCCCCCCTCCCCCAATGATGCAGTGGGAGATAAGGAGGCTAGTGTCTCATGAGTGACTGCACTGTTTGGGTGTTTCTAATGCTCAGGAAGCACGCAATAAGAACAGATTCAGGATTGTAAACAAAACAAGGTTGTTTATAAATATACATTAGCATACATTTCAGTTCTAATAAACAAGGAGACAAACAAAATAAGCAGCAACATCAATAAATTTTAGAGAAGGTAAGCAATCATAAAATGTAGGTTTTTAGCTAGAAACAATATGATGAAAAAACGGTTGAGTGTCCCTTTAACTACAAATATTGAGGAGGTTATGGCTTGTTAAAGTTCCAATGTTATCGTATGAGAATTTTCATTTCTTATATTGTATGTTTTTTTATGTGGCCCCGATGCTTTAGGGATATTATGTTTTATTACTGTAGTGCTCAGTATGACCTTTGTTTTGATATATAGATTGTCTCTTAAGTCCAGATAATGAGGGAGCTATAGCTTGTTGAAGTTCAAATAAGGGAAAAGACTAAGTCCAAAACCTTTTTCACATGAGGGCATTCTTTTTTCGTATGAATGAAAAATTCCATACAAAAAATGGATGCCTTCACACAAAAAAAAGAATGGTAAAAAAACATTAAGTCCAAATTCTTTTTTTATATGAGGGTATTCTTTTTTCGTGAGAATGAAAAAAGCATACGAAAAGGATGCCTTCATATGAAACAGAATCAGAAAACAAAGTCCAAATTATTTTTCGTATGAAACCATCCTTTTTTGTATGGACCAATTCCTTTTTGTATGCCCATATGAAAAAAAGAAAATCAGCTCATGAAAAGGGATTTTTAAATGTTTAAAAAATACATTTCTGGGTCATTTTTGCAGAAACTAAGTGCAGAATCCACCTAACAGGGTCCCTATTAGCAAGACGTGTGTGTGTGTTTGTGCAGGATGTAATTTTTGTGGGTTTTGATATAAAAAAAAATGGAATTAAGATGGCAGCCACATGAAAAATTATTTTTTTCCTCACGAAAAAGGATTACCCCACTACAAAAAATTATCCTTTTTGTATGGACCAAATTCCTTTTTTTCATTCCGAGCAGCTATCCAAAAGACTGTACTGAGCATGCTCAGAAATGAAATTTCCACATTTACTAACTCTGAAATGGATTAATATTTTTTTCACCAAACTAGTGAAAGGCACACCTCTGGGCCAAGTGCTTTCTACCCTGAAAATTTCAGACCAAAATTCCACATCATCTGGGAATGAGGAGATGACAAAAAACAGCAATTTTGTAAACTTTTTCACTGTCCGCATCTTGGAATATGCACATCTAACTGGAACGAAACTTGGCACGTCAAGAGATCTACCCCCTTGAGACCGCACATGTAAAATTTCATGCAAATTGGTTGAACGGTTGCAAAGATATTAAAGTGCAAAGTTTGAGGTTTAACATAGAAACCCCTGCTCAACCCTAACTACAATGGCGCTACCGCACCACTATGATAAAGTCCTACCTTATAATAAGTGTTGCAGCCCTCCCTGTTAAACACAGTACTATACACTTATTTTAATTTAGGTTACAGCAGGAGCTTGCTCATAAAATATATTTCTGATACTTGAGCCCTCTGATCCAACTATACAATGTACATCCCTCATCTAATTCATCACCAAGTCCAGATAGTATTTAATGGTAGATGTGCTGTCAGAGGGCCCTAAAGGCATAATAATCCATCAATTTAACACAAATGTCATCACTGTTCCCTCGCCTCCTCCTTCTCATTCTCTCCTCATGACATACCTCCTTTTCAGCCCTTCATCCTCTTCCTGTTCCATCGGTTCCACTGCCTCCCGTTTTTTCTCCCTTCCCCATGCTAAAATCTTGACTGACCAGTCCACCTTCCCTTGTGGTCTCCCTTACCTTTAGTTCAGCTCTCCACTCCCTATCTGCCACTCCTCTTCCTCTGCTTCTGCCCTAAGATTCCTGCTTCATGACTACACCAATCATTCCTGCTTCTGCCCCTCATTCCTCTTCTATCATTCCCTTTCTCCTGCTCTCCTCCTTCCTTCCTTCCATCCCTGTTAATTTCTCCTGTCCCTATGTCTCTGCTCCTTACTTGCTGCTCAGTCTCCTTAGTGTTTACTGCGACCTGGCTATCCATACATTGTGTAATCTATCAATTGTAACTGGATTATAATCCCAGTAGTAGTTGTAATCCCAGGAGTAGTTGTAAATGGATTATAATCCCAGGACTAGTTTTAACTGTACTGAAATCCCAGTACTAGTTGTAACTCGATTATAATCCAGGACTAGTTTTAACTGGATTGTAATCCCAGGACTTGTTGTAACTGGGTTTGTAACCTCCCAGGACTAGTTTTTGTAGTTGTCTTGCTGTCTAACCTGATGCACATTTCTCAATCACCCTGTTTCACTCTGTTAGTGTCCTCGAATTTGCTATGCTGTACTAGACCACTGTTCAAATGTATTTCTGTCCTCTGTTGTTTTATGATTAATGTACACTAATCCTATTTAATGTAATATATCCTGTTATTATGTCTATGAAACCTGCACCTACCATCAAGTGTCCCTGTACCTGTTTTTTTTTTTTTTAATTAATTCTGGGCACAGCTGGAAAAAGGACCTTGGTCTCAGTGTGCCCACCCAGTCTACCCTTCCCCTAGGATGCCTCTGGAAACAAACAGAAACACGCACTCACGGTTGTGGGCAGGTACTAAGCCAAAAAACTGGAGATGAGTGGGAACAAAAGGCAGCACTCTTGAATGAAAAGATTATACAAATACTCAATAGTAGAAACCGATAATAGTTTAATTCCACTGAAAAAACAGCACTTAGCCACAACGCTCTGCCTTTGCATGAGGCTTCATCGGGGGCATAGCCAACATATGTTGCTAGGTTCCTTATAAACTATGCTGTTAAAGATACAGGCATACATTTTAGCTAACAGAGTCTGTCGAATCAGCAAGAGTGCAAAGGTCAAACAAATTCTAAAATGCTCCAGGGGAGAGGAAAATATATATATCTATATATATCTATATATATCTATATATATATACACACTGGCCTGGATATTCAAACTGCGCTCATAACTGGCGCAACAGCAGGAGCAAGCGCAAACCAGTTGCGCAAATGCGCAACAGGTGCGATATTCAAACATGGAGCAGAGCAAATTGTGCAAGCAACCAACGTCTGAATATCGCACATACTGTGCCATCGCGCAACCAGGAAGGAGAAGCTGAGCCAAAATGTTGCGCTATGGCGCAACCATGGAAGCTCAGCTGAGCATTCCAGAGCTGCCATAGCGCAAGCACAGCCCCCAGAGCAATGGAACTGCACATCAGGGAGGCAGGCTGGGGCCCACCGCCAGCCATGCCACACATGGGCACAGGAACACACTGCAGAACCCACACCACACCGCACACCCCAAGCACAGCATCACTGGGGTGGGACGGATGATCCACGTGCCCATGGGGACAAGCCAACAAAGCATAGCAGAGCCCTGACACCCCAGCACAACCACTGGCAGGCGGAGAGTGCCACACACAGGGGGTTGACGACCACAGTGCACATCAGCCCCCCGTATGCACAGCGCACCCTGCACTGTGACCCCAAGACACCACCCATGTGCAGTGACTGGCACTGCAGGAAACCATGCAGACCCCCCAGCACACGTCAGCCCCATGCAACACAGAAGCCTACAAGCCAGACACACCCTGTGCACCCAGCAGTGGGTGGCAGCAGATGGCAAGACCAACTGAAAGTCACTGCCATGCTGGAGATACCTCCCCATGCACACACACACATGCACACACACACACACACACACACACACACACACACACCCAGGACCATACCAGCCCAGATGGCATGTACACACCTGCAACTGAGCACCCATAGCCAGCTGCAAATCAGAGACCAACACAGCATTCATATATCAAAATAGAAATGTATATTAAACATAGTGCAACAAGAACAATAAAAACTATTTACAAGGGGGGGATGGGTACAAGAAAGGGGTGTTCAAGAGGGAGGGATTAAAACTTGGAGAGGAAGGCAGGGTGGTAGGGATTGAAGAAGTGGGAAGGGTAGCGGGCTACGCCCAGCCGCTCCTGGTCCCCTCCTGCTGGCGCCCATTCCAGTCTGCCCTGATGGCGCCCATGCCTCTGTATCGCTTGCAGGATCCTGTAGCTTGCCACGCTGACCTCTGTGAGGCGACGGACATCCCGTTGCATCCTCCTTAGAACCTCGAGGCCTAGGAAAATGGGAACACAGTCAATGGCTGTGACTGACCACAACCCTGAACACCACCCAACCTGCAAGCCATATAGCCCAATGTCCCGCACCTGTGATGGCATGCACCCACCCACAGTGAACATGCACATGGCCATCACAAACAGGCGGCACCAGCTATGCTTCCACCGCCCACACACACTGCCCACGTCAATCACAGTACAAACTAGGCTGGCAAGTGATGTGGCAACGCAGCGATGCCAGTTACACAGCTATGTGCCCAGTGCATGCCTGACCACCAGTGACGATACACAGACGTGCCGTGATACTGCACTGTGATGCAGGTCACCTGTGTCATGCCTACATACATGGATACATAGACAGTGTCGGCAGATAAGGGCCTATGGGACACCCAGTCTGTCCATTTGACCTTGTAAGTTCACTCTGTTGTCCTATAAGTCTGTTGCCCCTTACCCCTGACCTCCAGAATTCTTTTATGGCTAACCCATGCATTCATAAATCCCGTGACCAAGTCAGCCCCCACCACTTCCTCTGGCAGGGTGTTCCACTTGTCCACCACCCGTTCTGTGAAGAAATACTTTCTCACGTTTCCTCTGAATCGTCCCCCCTCCAACTTCATCCCATGCCCTCTAGTCCTGGAACATCCTTTACGCTTAAAAATACTGTTTTCCTGCACTCTGTTCCCCCCTGTAAGATACTTGTATGTCCCATCATATCCCCACACCTCCTCCCTCCAGGGAGTACATGTTCAGTTCCGTCAACCTGTCTGCATAGGACTTGTGATGCAATCCATGCACCATCCGTGTCGCCTCCTCTGAACCCTCTCCACCCAGTCCATGTCCATACGTAGGTATGGTCTCCGGAACTGTACACTGTACTCCAGTGTGGGGACTCACTAGTGTTTTGTATAGTGGAATTATGACCTCCCCTTTGGTTGTGACCCACATGGCTGGTGGTCTTGCCCCCCCAGCATGCAATAGCATCCATGAAGTAATGATACTCACACTCCTCCAGCAGCTGGGTCTGACGCTGCTGCTGCTGTTGGGACACAACACCCCCCGGCACCGGGGCCCTGGCACGGTCCACATCACCCTGGCCCTGTGTCCTCACAATCCGGCCTGTGGGAGACATATGTTGAGACAAACATCAGTGTGACTCAAAAGCAGAGTGCCCCTGCCCCAGTGAGAGTGCCTGCCCACACAGCCATAACCATCCATCGCACAGCTGCACACACTGACACAGCCCACCGTGTCCGAGCTGGCACCTATGCACAGCCACCCAAGCACACACACACCCCTACAGAGAATATAGGTGCATAGATGGTACACTCACCTGGCCTAGGCACCACGCCCCGCCTGGCACGTGAACGCAGCGTCAAGAGTTCCGGCTCCCTCCGGCGGAGGTCACTGTACCGGTGCCGGCACTGCTCAGCAGACCGGCCCCGGCCAGTGACCTCCACCAGGTCAGTGGCCACTTGCTGCCACACGTGGGTCCTAGGCATGGTGAGGGGGGCCTCACCATACAGTGCCTCACAGTGGGGCTCCACCAGGGCCACCAGGTTGGCCACTTCAAGCTGGCTCCAGGACACCGCCCTCCTCCTAGCCATGGCACCAACTTTACAGCAGGCAATATGGCGCCCCGCTGCGCCGTAACCCCACGTGGAGTTGTTGCGCAATAGACCACCACAGGCTCCAATCGCGCTGTTTGAACAGCCCGTCAGTTACATGGCGCTGTCACCAGACAGCTTAATAGGGACGCGTGACACATGGCATGCCAACAGCGCCAGGGGTCAGAGGGCATACACAAGGTCATGGCAATGACGCAAGGCTACGCACAGCGCCATGGGACGTATAGGCATCCTTCGCGACTGCCAAGCTGAGCACCAGTGCCACAGTGGACTATCGCGCAGTAGTGCCACAGCGCCATATAGTGCCCAGTGCTGTAGCGCCACTGGCACAATGGTGGCCATGGTCTGAATTGCCTATCGCGCTCAGCAGGTCTGCAGTGCGATAGACGCATGCGTAAGCTGTCTGGGCATGCGCAATGCAGTGTGGCACACAGCCACAAACCTGCGCCATTGGCTCAGCCGGACCTTCTGTATTGCGCAAAGCGCAACTACGCGATATTCAGCCGACATATGCAAATCATGCGATCAGCCATTCAAAGGCACAGTGGCGCGATTAGCATGTCATTAAAGCTGCGCCACACCTCATTTGCATGTGTTGCGCTATAAAAATGCGACAGTGGGTTGTGCTGGCCAGATTTGGTTACTGCAGGTGAGAGGTGAGTTACATGCTATGTGATGCTCAGGACAATGCTCATGGGCGGAGGATGATAAAGGCTGAGGGGGCTGAGCATGAAAAGGGCACTTAGAAAGGGACAAGGCACCCTTTCGATCAGTATCTGCCATGCGGAGGGAAGCGTGGGGGCTTCCGCCCCGGACGCTGCTATGCTCATGGGGAAATGCTGTCGACTGCACAGTGACAGGTGTCCACTTCCACCCATACAGATCACCATGACTGACCAGAGCCAAGCTGAGGGTGTGGACGGCGGGTGAGGGAGGAGGCGAACTTCACCGCGGCAGAGACGGAGGCCCTCTTCCAGGCCTACCTGGAGGATGAGCCACTAGTGAGTGGACGGAGGGGCACCCCTCAGGAACGTGCAGCTGCATGGGAGGAGGTAGCTCGGGCCGTCAACCTGCACGGAAGCCACCAGCGCTCCGTGCAGGAATGCAAGAAGAAGATGGGGACTGACCGCAGGAGGCTGAAGGAGAAGGTGGCAGCCTTCAGGGCGGCACGTGCTGGCCCCCACCAGTGGTGTTGCAGCTGACCCCTAGAGAGAAGACACTGGTTGCGGCCATGCAGCCGAGTGCCATTGCGGGCGTACCAGGTGGAGGATTCCAGACAGGTGGAAGCCCATCACTGCACGGTATGACATGGTGGTGTTGTTGGGGGGGAGGCTGTTGTTCACATGCACTCACATGTACTCTCTTTCTGTTACAGATCCTGTTTGTTTTCAGGAGACGGTGGTGGTGGTGGGTCCAGACAGTGATGCAGACCTGCTGGACGTGGAGGAGGGACCATCCACCGCCACCAGCCTGCAGGCACTGCAGCAGCATGCACGCTGGGCCAACAACTCCGGTGTCAGTGATACGGGTGCAGGGGTGCACAGCCTGTGTCACAGCAGTCTGGCATGCAGGTATGCCAGCATGCTGTGCCTATGGCAGTGGCACGCACCTGCACCATTGATGAAGCAGGCCTGCAATGGGCAGTGATAGGTGTGTGTCCCATGACGGACACATGGCAGGCCAGCACGTGCCCCTGGGCCTTCCTGGTTCACACCTGTGTACCAGCATGCTGGCACAGTCCCAGGCTGTGCCTGTCAGCACCGGTGGGGCAGCACTGGTGGCTGTGCAGGTGTCTGGCACTGTTGTCAGCACGGAGGTGGAACAGGTGGACCTGAGGGCTCAGCAGTTGAAGGGGCGGCAGCAGCAGTCGCACACCAGGTCTGGGGGTACAGTGTCAAGCAGTGGCACATGTCCACCGCCCTTTGATCCGCCCATACCTGGTCCTGGCGAACAGCGCCCACCCTCAAAGGGTGCTGTGCACCAGGACCGTCCACACCCTGGGGGTCACGATGCCATTGGGGCACAGTACCCATTGGACGCGCACACCCGCCTGCTGCAGGACTCGGTACAGCTGCAGGGACGGGTTGCAAGGTCTGTGGAGGCACTGTCTGTGTCCGTGAAGCGGCATAGCAGGGAGTGTGCTCGGGACCGAGCCGAGCTGGTCCTTATGCGGACGGATGTGACCGCTGCCATTGACAGGCTGACCCAGGCAGTGGTCTCTGTCTGAGCGCGTGGCCACACTGTCAGGTGCCCCTGTACCACACACCCACAGTGCGCTCTCCACTCCCGTTCGGCGTCGTGCGACACCAGGCCTCGACGCCGGGTTCTGCTGGGCATCCCGAGCACCCTGGTGCAAGTTTGTTTGGCAGGATGCAGACCCCTGTGCGGGCAAGGTGGCGTTCGCACAGTGGGACCCTGGTGGTGCACCAGCGCCACCCGATGTAGCCTGCTCAGCCTGCCAGTGCTGCTGGGCCACGGCGGGCCGCACCGCATCCGTTTTGGCCGTGGGACAGTGCTACCTGACTGAGCTGTCTCCCAGTGCAGGCCCTGTCTGGTGCTGCCCTGTGTGCAATGTGTGTCATGGTGGGCAGTGCACTGCTGGGTGCTCTGCTCACAAATGACTTCCTGGACCCTGCACACTCTCCCAACTGCTGTCCACAGGTGCGTGTGCATGATGATGCCTGCATTGTACTGTACACCAAGGTGCAAGGGTGCCCAGGTCCTGACACACATACGTGGACAGTCCAGGTGGTGTGGGTGGTTGGTGGTGCTGTGTGTTGGCAATGTAATTTCCGCAGTGCTGTGCTGCTGCCCATGTATGCTGCCTGGTGTGTGTGTGTGCCCATATGAGTGCTCACCCCTCTCTGATGGTGTGTTGGTATGCCTGGAACCTTCAACTCCCCTGACCTTCATGCACGGTGTGTTCCCGTGTGTGCCTGTGGTTTGCGCATGGACAGTGTTGCCTGCACATGTCCCCTTGACTTACCTGTGTTAGGCGTAGTGCTCTTCTGCAATGGTGTCCCGGTGCAGCTGGGCCTGCCGGGTCAGTCGGGGGTCCCTCCGTCCTAGGGGGGGCTGCTCATCACTAACATCACTGGCGCCACTGGCATCCCCATCGCTGTCCCCCTCTTGGACCTGTACAGCTATCCCATGGTCTTTGGCCATGTTGTGCAGGATGCAACAGGCCAGGAATATCCCACAGGCCTTTTGGGGGCTGTACTGTAGGGCTCCGCCGGAGGTGTCCAGGCATCGGAAGCGTGCCTTGAGCATCCCAAACACCCGCTCTATGATGTTACGTGTTGCGGCATGTGCCTCATTGAAGCATAGCTGCGCTGGGGTCGTGGGGCGCCGGTACGGTGTGAGCAGCCAGGGACGGAGGGGTATCCGCAGTCACCTGTGTGGAGATAGTGGAGATCAGTGTCATGTCAGGTCCATATTGCCCATATCCTTGTGTGCCACTACCATGGCACCTGTGTCATTCCCACCCTTGCCCAGAGTTTGCATTCCATACATGTGTACTCACCCACTAGATGACCCGTGGGGATGTCCCCACTCTCGAATCGATGGCACAGTGCAGACTGGTGCCATATGAAGGCATCATGTGCTCCGCCAGGGTGTGTGGCACAGACATTGATAATGCGCCCAGTGGCATCACACACCACCTGGCAGTTGACACTGGAAAACCCCTTTCGGTTCCGATATGCCTGGCCGTCGGGGCCAGGTGGCGTGCGAATGGCCACATGGGTGCAGTCTATGGCCCCTAGCACGCCAGGCATACGTGCTACCCTGTGGAACTCCTGCATGCTTGTTGTACACTCTGCCGCGGTGCTGGGGAAATGGATGTACTCCGCAGCATGAGGCAGCAGTGCGCTGAGGAATTGGGTGAGGATGCGTGATGTGGCCGACCGTGTAATGCCTGTGGAGTCCCCTGTTGGCCTCTGGAAGGTGCCCGTGGCGAGCAGGCACATGCAGGCTGTCACCTTGGTCTCCACCGGACAGGCGTGACTCCGTCATTGAGGTGCCTGCATCACATCACTGCACAGCTTCGAAGAGCCGTCTCAGTATTGCCCTGTTCAGCGGTACCGCCCACAATCTTGACGCCTGTGTACAGCTCGAAGCTGATGCGGGCACGATACCGCCTGTCGGGGGCATACCGCCGACGGGCTCCTCCGCGGCCACGTCCCCCTGCAGCATGGTGTCTCACACCCCTCATTACAGCTTCCATGTGGAAGCTGGCACTGTCCATCTCCCTGGCTTGCCCCCTGGCTGCTGTTCCTGTGTTACCCCCGCTGCCCCCACTGCTGCTTCCACTGCACCGGGCAACCCCCACTGGCCTCTCTGTCCTCCTGGACCCACTGTCCCTCTCTGCCCTTCCAGCTCCTGTCTCTCTCTCTTTCTCTGTCTCTCTCCCCCAGTTTGCGGCCTGCGAGGGTTCTTGCGCCACTTCCTTGAGCCTTTTAATTTTGGCTCAATTCCGCTACTGCGCAACTTCCGGCTGAGCCACTCTTGCGCATTGCGCAAGTGTTCGATTATCGCATTGCGCACTTTATGATGGACTACTTCTCTCGGGTTGCACACATGCCTTCATTTCCATTGCGCTGTTGCTCAGCATGTTTTGGTGGCGCAACTGGCCCCTTCTGAATATCGCAGAATGGCGCATTTTTGGAGTTGCGCACGCGCAACCCTGTTGCGCATGGCGCAACCCTTTTGAATATCTGGGCCACTGTGTATATATATTTATGCCATACCTGTGAGGATAAAAAGAGGCAAATATTGTCGATATTCTCAGGGTGGTCAGACCTACAGTGAGAATATCACATTTATCCTCACTGTAGGTAAATTTATCCACACAGTAGGTAGAGATTGGCTCATTCGGAACTCATTTGCATATTCAGCTGTAACAGCAGTAGTAACTGTATTCAAATGCAAATAACTTTAAAACAAAAAATTATACAATGGAACTGTGAGCTCGAAATTTGTTCAGCACAAAAATATCTACAAAATGAGTGGTGTTTCATTTATGGGTAACTTTTATTTTTTTATATAATTAGCTGAAAAACAACAAAAAGTGAATTTTTTTCACTTTTTTCGATGAACAAATGTGAATAAATTTAAAACGCAAAATGATAGCATGGTACTGCTAGGAGGTTGTGGAGTCAAAATCAGTGGTGTAATTCAAGCATGCATGGGACAGTCATAAGGCCATTCTAGGGGGTGGGGGTAGGAAGAAGTAGGCTGCTGGTTAACTAGGATCTGCAGCTTATCCAGTAGGTAGGGAAATGGGCAGACTGGGTGGGCCAAGCGGTCCTTATCGGCCATCAAATTCTATGTTTCTATGTTTCTACTGCGAGCACAAAAGTTGTTCAGCACAAAAATATCTACAAAATGAGTGGTGTTTTATTTATGAGTAACTTTTATTTTTTACATAATAAAAAAAGCAGAAAATGCTATTTTGTTTTACTTTTTCGACAAACAAATGCGAATAACTTTAAAATTAAAAATGATAGCATGGTACTACGAGCATGAAAGTTGTTTAACTCAAAAATATCTACAAAATGAGTGGTGTTTCATTTATAGATACCGTTTAGTTTTTTTTAATTAGCAAAAAAAATGCAGAAAATGCCATTTTTTTCACTTTTTGCAACAAACAAATGCATGTAACTTTAAAATGTAAAATAGCAGCATGGTACTTTGTGAAAAAAGTTGATCAGGACAAAAATACCTACAAAATGAGTGGTATTTCATTTATAGATTTCCTTTAGATTTTTTTATGATCGGCAAAAAAGGGCAAGAATGTACTTTTTTCCCCACTTTTTTGGAGGTATGGCATAAATGGAATATGCAACCCAACTACTGGAAATATTGTCGATATTTTTTGTTCTCGTGCCAGTTGACCCGATAACATCACTCATAGCTTCGCCACTCGTGATGTTATTGGGTCAACTGGCACTTTAACAAAAAGTAATGACAATATTTCAGTAGGGGGATTATCCCATATTATATATATATATATATATATATATATATATATATATATATATATATACTACACACATAAGGATATGCAATGCCCCAATCAAAATATCTCTGATATTCCCCAGTGCAGTTTGACCTTTGACATCACGAGCGGCAAAGCCATGAGTGATGCCATAGGTCAAACTGCTCGAGGGAAAAATATCTGAGATATTTTTGATGGGGGCACTGTATGTTCCATTTCTGCAATTTGCCAAATTTTTTTATCAGTGTCATTTTCATTCTTTAAAAATAGGTATGTCTTTATTTCTTTTTGTTTCCGGATGACTGAGTGTTGCATTCCGTAAAACTGAACTTTAGCGTCAGGACGCTGTGCCATTGTGCTGCTGGGGAGAGTGGTAACAGTAAAAAAGAGAGAGTTGGTTGCTTTTTTGTGTGCTGGGGTTTGAAGGAAGTGCATGTTTTGTGTGAGGCTAAAAGTTGTTGTTTTTTTATATTTGGTAAAAGAAAGTGGGGTGGGGAGACAATGAACATAATTCACTGTGTTTTGTCTGGTATTTTGGACCTTTAGGAGAAATGGTAATTAACACTGCATGAAGCTGAAAGTTGATTTTTTTAAAATAAGTTACAGTTAAAGAACGGGAGAAAATGAAACTGTTCTGTGTGCTGCTGGAGATAAATGAAACTGCCAGTGGGAGCTGGAATGCAAGTGAGCAGGTGCATTCTGATTGTGCTGCTCATGCTGCCAGCTCCCACCAGTCAAAACCTTTGTGAGCAGTTGTGCTGAAGTGCAGTTTGTGCCTGGTTATTACCTACAGTGAGGATAAATGCGATATTCTCACTGTAGGTCTGGCCAGCCAAAATACTGCTGTTATTTGCCACCTTTTATCCTTACTCCATTACATAAATATATATATATATATATATATATATATATATAGAGATAGATATATCAGTGTACCCTCCACCAAAAAATCATTTAGAATTAAACACTGGTGCAATTAAAGATTAATTAATTATTCAGCTTTTAAAGGCAAAGCATTGCTCGGAGCTATAAATTGTTCTGAAGCATTGGTAAGAAACAGATCTGACACAGTTAAGTCAAAATAAAACTGGAGCAAACATTAACAATACTAAAATGCATTGCTCATGAACTTAAAGTACAATGATTATACATATGTCCAAAACTGGAACTGATAAAGCTGTAACAGTACTAGCAAGCATTTGTCAATGCTGAATGTTTGCTTGCTGATATTAGCATTGAACATGCAGGAGTTAGACAGATGCAGAATAGGAATAGCAGTGTAGTATTTAAGTCAAGCCAACCACACCTCCACCCTGCAGAGATGGACAGGCACTGGGGTGTGCCTTTGGGTCATCGCCCATCATGCTCATGGCATTTCACCTCACCCTACCCTGCAGATACTAACAAGTATTGAGGTGTGCCTTGAGGTGTTCGGCTTTACAGTCACCCCATTTCATAAGGACATACGCTGAAATGGGTGCAGTATAGGGGAATGGGGTGAACTCTGGGGCCGAAGAGTCCAAGGCACACCTCGATGCCTGTCACTAGCTTCAGGGTGGAGGGTGGGGGGTGGATTTGCATGAGCATTACAGTCAGCAATCCAAAGGCACACCCCTGATGCCTGTCAGTCTGTACAGGGTGGAACGTTATGGCTAGAAACCCTAACACCCCGGGCGTTTGTTGGTACTTGCACTACAAATTTTCAACATGATCTTTTTGTGACCCCCCCACCTCATGAAAGCATCTGGGACCTCTGCTCATTAACAGTGGCACTGCAATTTTGTTAATCTGTCCCGAACGTTGATTTCCCACAGCGACAGTGCCATTCTGAGCCAGATGTGCAAAAACACAGACCAGGAAGGATGTGAAAAATGACAGCTGTACTGTTCATAAGGAGGTGTGCAAAACTGACAATGTTGACAATTTTGAGTGAAAATATTACAAATTCTCAAAGTTACGACTGTGCATGGAAACTTTGCAACGCACACTCGTAACATAGTTATTTTATGGATGTTTGTCACCAAATTTTTAACATAGGCATTTTAGGATCTCTGCTCATGACCAGTGTCACTGTGATTTTCTTAATCTGTCCTGAACACTGATTTCCCACAGCGATCGCACTATTCTGCGCCAGAAGTGCAAAACACATTTTGGCCAGGATGTGAAAAGTGACAGCTGTACTGTTCATAAGGAGGTGTGAAAAAATGTCAATGTTGAAAATCTGGAGTGAAAATATTACAAATTCACTAAGTTACGAGTTTGCGTGGAAACTGTGCAATGCCACTCACAACACAAACATTTTTTCACTGAATTTGCAACATAGGCTTTTTGGAAGTCCACCTCATAAACAGTGACACTGTCGTTTCATTAATCGGTCCTGAAAGGTGATTCCGTGCAGTGACCACGAAATCACCTTCCGGGATCGAATAACCAGATAACAGTCACTGAATTCATGAGACGGGGTCCCAAGAACCCCATGTTGAACATTTGGTGCCAAAATTCGTGAAAATGGCTGAGATATCCACCTAAGTTGAAAAAACCAAAAAAAACACTTATGCCGATGGACACATCTAAATCTTCGATTTTCAGACAAAACCCAACAAGGAAAATGATCAGAGAATATTTGAGAACTGCCTTCTGGGTGGATGCCTGGAGACATGAAAACCCAGGGAAAAGAGAGTACACACACTTCTCCTATCCGCATAGGTCATACGCGAGAATAGACTACATGCTGATATCAGGGGAAAATCAAAATCTGGTAACAGAGTGCCGTCATATCCCATCCACGCTATCTGACCATTCCATTCTTATGATGGAGATGGAATGGAGCGTTGGGGGGGGGGCCATACCCTTTGGAGATTTAATAATTATCTGTTGAATGTGAAGGAGTTCACAGATATGGCAAAAGCCTGTCTGAAACAGATAATACAGGAGAACAAATCTCCGGAAATATCTCAGGGTACACTCTGGGATACGATAAAAACAGTCTTTAGAGGAGACTGTATAAAATATGCTGCATACTTTAAAAGGCAGCATAATCAACAATTGGAAAATCTCCAAGGCCAATTATTAGAATTGCAGAAGCGACATGCAACTGGAGATGACTCTATCTCCTCAGACATACAAGAAATCAGACAAAAAATACAAAAAATAATTGATCTTAAAACAGAACAGGCGCTGCAACGCATGCGTCAGAGATATTATGAAACAGGCCCAAGGGCCACCCAACTGCTGGCTCATAGATTGAGACAACAAGCCTCACAAAACACCATTACTCAGATTAGAAACCACATAACAGGGAGGATGGCATGAACACCGGAAGATATATTGTCTTGCTTCAAAGCTTTTTACCAGACATTATACACCCCTGAAAAAACCCCAAGAGAACCACAGATTCAAAAATACCTGGAGGGGCTTGAGTTGCCGAGACTATCGCCAGAAACTAGAGATTCCTTGGGGAATCCTATCACAATGTCAGAGGTAGAAGCTGCGATTAAAAAGCTTACAACAAAAAATTCCCCGGGCCCAGACAGGTATACCCCAGAATTTTTTAAGTTCTTTAAAAAGGAACTTAGCCACCAGTTACTGGAGACATGCAGAGCAATGCAGGTAGGGGAGTCCCTCCCGGATAGTTGGAATTTTGCAGTCATCTCCAGTATTCCAAAACCAAAGATATCACACAATGTAAATCGTCCGGCCCTATTTCAGTACTCAACATTGATTATAAAATATATGCAGCTATATTGGCAAGAAGACTGGAAAATGTTTTGCCTAAAATAATTGCATTGGATCAGACGGGTTTCATTATGGGGAGACAGACACAGGACAATATTAAAGAACATATATTACACACGCCGCTGCCCGGTCGAGGTCCCCTTTTCTATTGATGAGCCTGACGCGGAGAAGGCCTTCGACCGGGTAGCGTGGAAGTTCCTAGAGATGACCTTGGGCAAATTCGGCTCTCGGGCGCCTTCATTAAAGCGATAAACAATATTTATACAAATCCCAAAGCTTATATAAAAGTCAATGGCCGGGTGTCGGCTCCGATATCCCTACACAGAAGCACCAGGCAGGGATGTCCCCTTCCCCCCTCCTTTTTGCCCTGTACTTGGAGCCCCTAGCTCAGAAGATTCGGCAGGAGGAGATGGTGAGGGGTTGGGAGATAGGAGAGGAAACACATAAATTAGCCTTGTACGCAGACGACCTACTCATATATCTTTCTGATCCAGAACAATCCACAGAACCTCTGTGGCACTGCCTAACAGAGTTTGGAGAACTGGCGGTTATAAAATAAATACCAATAAAACTGAGGTGTTAAAAAACCAATATATGCCCTCAGCTAGGATAGTTAAGTCCTTTCCCTTGAAATGGGATCTTACATGTGTGCAGTATCTAGGGGTTTATCTAAGCTTTCATGCGGACCAGTTTTTCACACTTAATTTTATCCCGATCTTGGATAAACTCAAAAAAGAGTTGGAAAGATGGGCTCCGATTCCCATAACCCTGGTACAAAGAGTAGAGGCAATTAAGATGGTGATACTCCCCAAGATATTATACTTTAGCCAGACACTACCCCTGCTCATCCCAGACTCGTATTTCATGACATTACATAGAGGGGTCTCCCGCTTTCTGTGGGGCCTTAGGAGGCCGACAGTACGTTTCTCTGCCCTTCAGATCCCGAGGAGGGAGGGAGGCTTATCTTTACCCAACCTGAAAATATATCATCAAGCAGCTCAAATAAGAACAGCCATATATTGGATGGATCACTCATATATAGCCAGGTGGAAATCAGTTGAACTGTATGAAGGGGGCATAATGAATATAAAGAAAGTCTTACTCTCGCAAGAGGGGAACAAATATTTAAAAGAGAGAAATAACCCATATACAGAGACCACCTTATACATTTGGCATAAGGTTGTGTCAGACAGGAGGGCCAAGAGTGGAGATACCTATTGTGGTCCATACCCTGTCTGACATCCTTTGTTCCTGCCAGATGGGATAGGGGATATAAAAATGGGAGGAGAAAAAGCTATACTTAATATGGCATTTCCTAGAAGGGGGAGAGATCCTGGATTTTCAAACGCTAGTCACTGGATACATGATTCCCTGGCAGGATAGATTTCGTTATTTCCAGATTAGGGCCTATATCAGCTCACTTCAAACACAGATATTACACAGGAGAATACCTCCTCTCCAGATAGTAGAAATTTTAAAAATGGCAACAGAAGGAGACCCACCCAAAAAACATATAATTTCAGTTTTATATAGCGCACTGCTTAAATGGAGGGGGGACTCTATTCAACCTATTAAGAAAACTTGGGAAGAAGACTTGGGGCTTCAGATACAAGACGAGCAATGGACTTGGGCAACGCAGAGAATACAGTGGGGGATAACTGCCATAAGCTGGAAGGAATTTGCATGGAAGATGTTTACTAGATTTTTTAAGACACCTGCGGTACAGGGGAAATACCAAGGGAAGGGGGCTTCAGTGTGCTGGAGGAAATGTGGTTGTTCCTCAGCAACAATGGGTCACATTTTCTGGGGATGTCCAAAATTGCAAGATTTTCTGGCGGGGCTGCAGCAGACCCTACAGACCATCGTGGATTCTGACTTACAAATAATTCCAATGCTGTATTTTTTTATGGAATATCCTAAAAGGCATAGAGATTCCAATACAAGTAAATTTCTAAAAATAGCCTCCCTAGCAGCACAAAAAGCGTCGACAAAGAATTGGCTATCGCAAAAAGAAATTACCTTGCAGAGGTGGCATGAAATCATGATTTCTATTTACAGAATGGAAGCCATGACGGCAACACTCAACAGGAAATATAACAAATTTGAATTAATCTGGAGGAGATGGGTAATCTATATGTCAAATGAGTTTCCAGACTTCATTCCTTAATGTTGTCTAAATGCTGAAATAAATAAAACAAACTAAAATATATAACCTGAGAAACGCCCTAACTTGAGGAGCTGTGAGGGATTGGGCCTGCTGAGGGCTCCATGAGATAAATTGTGAGTGGGTCTGGGTCAGATCGTGATGAACTTTAAATTCACGTGGAATTATTAAATTCTTTATATAGTGGAATTAATGGAGAGGGAATATATTAACGAAAACTGAAACATTTAAATGTGCAACTGATGGGACTCGGGCTCAGGTCCAACAGGAATGGGCATGTGAATGGGCTCCCTATGAAATTAGGGCCATTTGAGTTGTTCCTGATCTCTCATGGAAAAATGGGAAAATACGAATCGTGTATGTTTGATAATCTGACTGTCCTTGCCTACCTATATGATTTAAGATATGTGTATGGCTCTTGAAAGGAACATGGTTGGTGTGTATGTTAGTATGTCCTCACAAGAAAAACTTTTAAAATAAAGAAAGTTTTAAAAAAAAAAACATTTATGCCATTATACTGCTTACCGGCATTTGTTTAGTTCACGTTGGGCTTTGAAGGGTGCAGACGTGTTTCCGTTCCACCGAAGTTCATCGCACCAGGCTCCAGAGCTAAGTATGGCGTGAGGGTGGTGTGGGGAGGTGGGGTGCGCAGAGGGTGGGTGCAGGTTGGGGGAGGGGGACCCGGACTCAACGAGGGACTTTTTTATTATTTTACAGCTTAAAAAACAACAGCAACTCAGGAAGGTTTTCTTTATTTACAGATGGTTTGGTACACTGGGGTGGGCTGTAGCCAACGGGGATTGGGCACCCCTGTCGGCAGATACAGAGCACTGGGGGGGCACATGAGCCAAGAGGGATTGGGCACCCCCTCGGCACACAACAAATGGGGGGGGGCAACATGCTGATGGGGACTGGGCTCCCCCCGTCAGCAAATGAATTTAGGAGGGGCATGCCGACAGGGGGATTGGGCACCCTGTTGGCTTTTATGGGGACTGTGAGAGGCAGATGGTGATAGCTGGCAAGTGAAATTAAAAGCAAATGCAGGGACATTATGCCAACAGGGATTGGGCTAACCCATCAGCAAATGAACTGGGAAGGGGGCATGCCGGCAGGGGGATTGGGCACCCCTGTCAGCTTTCATGGGGACTGTGAGAGGCGGCAGCTGTCTGTCAGCTTCTGTGGGGACTATGAGAGGCAGCCGGCGAAGCCACTGCCATGTTTATTGAAAGGAGACACCAGAAAAGGCATGCTATAATTCGCTGCTGCAATCAGGGACTGCCCCAGCAGCAAAAACAGCAGACTGCTAATGACGGGGCACTCACTGATTGCAGTGTTGAGTTTCTTTCAAGTTGGTGGCACACTACACTACTGCTGTCATGGACAGCCTGCTCCTCTATTGGCGCCACAGAGACCAGCCCCACAATGGACTGCTGGCACTGGCTATATCACTGCCAAACCTCCACAACTCGCTACTACAAGCAAGCTAACGCAATATGTTTCTTGCACATGCCCAAGCAAACATAAAAAGCACTACATGAACACAGTGTACTTCGATTACAAATATTCTCAAAACTGGAATTATTATGGTTAAGTACAAAATACACATACATAATTCAGTGAGACATCAAGTATGTGTGCTAAAAATACTTAATGACTCCAATGCATTAGTATAAACGCTCCCACAGCATGGATCCCCTGCAATCTGAAATCTGAAAAAGAAAAGCAAAATGAAAGAACCGGTATACTATCTCTACAATCATTCAAGCCTTGCAGTGCTAATGCCTTTAAAACAAACATCCATTTTGACTGGTGTTGTAGTAAGGTCCTTTGCCCGTTGCTCCCACAAGGAGGTGGGGTAATGTGCTCAATGCTGATGAATCGAAGATGCTGGGGATCCCTATTGTGGTGCTGCACAAAGTGCAAGCCCAAGAGGGTATCTGGATTGGCTCTAACCACAGAGCGTAAGTGCTCTTGTATCTGTTCCTTTAACACATGAATTGTGCACCCAATGAGATTTTTAGGCATGGACATTGAAGCACATGTATGACATGGTAAGTGTTGCAATTAATGAATTGCTTGATGTTAACAATATGACAGGTTATTGGATGCACAAATTCTTTGGCTTGAAAGTTGTAGCAGCACACACTACAGCGGCCACAGTGATAACAACCAGATGGTCATGGTGACAACTAATACAGATGGGAATTTTGCTGGGGTTCTGAGTATATACTGCTTGCAATAATGTCACTCAAATTTTGACCCCGTCTGTAGGAAATCCTGGGCTTGCCCCCTAAAGTTTGCTTTAACACTGGATCACCATCCAAGACATGCTTGGAACAGTTGATGATGCTTGTAATTTGCGATGCTAGATGACTGAAAGTGGTGCCCTATTAAGAGCCTTATTCACACTGATTTCTGAGCAACTCCTTGCCGAAAAATCAACTTTCAGATCCTCAGCTTAAACATTAAACCTTTCCAGGTTGGAGCGATTTCATCATAGGTGGACAAATTGTGCATGTGGGATACCACTTTTGAGGTGGCATGGATGGGCACTAGTGGCATGCAATAAAGTGTTACGGGAAGTAGGTTTTCTGAATGTTTCCAACTGCACTGCCTGCCCATCCACACCCCTGCAGTGAAGATCCAGAAAAATGTAAAACTTGGGATCACAGACATGGGTAAAACTAAGCCCCAGTTAATTCTTGTTTAAATACCATACAAAATCATTGGCAGAAGACATGTCACCCTTCCAGATGCCAATCACATCATCAATAAACCTACCCCAATGGTAGATATTGGGTAGGAAAGGGTTTCTGTTTTTGTTCAACATGGTGGCCCCCTCCCACCATGTCAGGAAGTGACTGGTGTATGAAGGGGCCATCGTGATATCAATGCTCATTCCCAGAGTCTGCAAATAATATTTCCTGTCAAAAATAAAAATAGTTACTGGTTAATACCAGCTTAGTTGCATCCAAAATGAAATCAATCGGAAAGCCCATAGCAGATGGGCAGTGAGTCAGGTGATATTCACGTGGAATGCCATACGTCCAAGTTCATGGCGTGTACTTGTATACTGGCTGACAATGTCTACTTTTTATTATTATTTTTTATTTAGTTGTTTAACCAGGTATAGCACACTAAGCTGAAAGCTTTTTTACAGGAGCGACCTGGGAGCACAAGGAGGTTAAGTGACTTGCTCAGGGTCACACAGTATGCAAGTGGAAGCTGTGGGATTCAAACCCAGGTCTGGTCTGCTGGATGTCACCAAATTTGCAGCTCAGAGCTTTAGACCACTGCGCTATACTGCTTCCCCTACTGAAAGCCATATATATATTCCGAGGACCAGACTAACCTCCCCAGTTTGGATAATACAGCCATGGAATCTCTGATATGTGATGGCTGTGTAACAACAATTTGTTTGAGAAAATGACCTATAAGACATGTTGACTGTTAGCGAACCTTGACAAATATTATAGGTCTACCGGTGGGGGAGAGGTCTGGTCCTTATGGATCATTGCAAGATGTAACTTGTGAGAATAATGGGATACTCCACCTGCAGAAATTCCATTTCTAGTTTAGTGATATTCCAAGGGATTCCTGGAGGAAGGAATCTAGTTTCTTGGTGGGATCTTCCTGTAGATGCCATCAGGCTGTCTGTATATCTCGTCCATCTACTGGTTCTTAGTTAAAATTACAATTTTCCAACCCTTATCCACTGCTTTCATTTCAGCATAGTTCAGAGTTTTCAGATCTTCAAGTGCACGTCTTTCTTTGTGGATCAAATTGTGTCTCACCTGGTTAAATAACTAAACAAAAAAAAATTTGTAGTGGTGATATTTCCACTTAAATGTAAAAAGTCTATTGACCTTGTGCAAGATCAAGCTTTGATATGTTGATAAGGCTAGTGATGCTGCAGCAGACAGGTTAAAAATTGAGTGAGGCTTGAATAAGGTGGTTTGTGGCAGTCAGGTTCTGTCCAGCAATGGCTGGGATGCCAGTTCAGAGTCCAAGAAGATCAAGTCTTGATCAATATTATTTTGTACTGTGCCCCTTTCCGATTCTTCCAATAGTTCAGTAGAAACCTGGACATCAGCATTGAAATCTGAAGTCAGAGCTGAGTTACTGTATCCCACATTGGCTGTTTTACAGTAGAGTTTTTTGAGATTCAATTTATGAACAAAGCACCTCAAATCTACATAGACGTGAAACCGATCAACCTTGAGGTCGAGCACAAATGTCAGTCCACCCTGTAGTACGTCAGTTTGTATTGGGTTGAGGGTGTGATTTACTTCTGCGAGCAGCTCCTGAAGTTGTATAAAGTGACCGCTCCATGTCCACCTCTCCCCCACCCCACCCCATCTGCCCCTGCATGTTTTCCTCCTTTTGGGGTTTGCTGGATGTTTTGTTGCCCCTGTCAGGCTGGGTGTCTAAAAAGACACCTGTTTGTCAAGCTGTGAATCAAGGTTAATAAGGGCAGGAGTTTTAGTATTTTTCTGGCAGTTCCTTCATTTGGATCTGTTTCCTGACCAGCCACTACTTAGAGAGTGAGCCGGCTGTTGCCAAGCTAAAACTTAATTCAATTCATAACCTTCTGAATCACGTAAGAATTTTTCTTTCTTTTTGTTTGAGACCCCTTTTCTTAGACGAGTAAGTTCCTCTGTAGTTTTCCCCTCAAAATTTTTGAAGAAGGGACTTTCTTTATGTTACACTAACTGTACTTTCAGGGTTTCAGTCTCTTCAGAAAGTGTTTGATAGATGTCTTTGTTCTGCTGAATTAGGATGTTATCAAGTTCAGTTGAATTGGTTGAAAGAGCATCTTCCCATCTGTTCCTGTAGATCTCATTGACAAAGCCACCTCTGGGTGTTTTTTCAATTCTCAGCCCTGGGGTGGGGGAGTGGGAGTTCCTTTTACTGGGATAGTGAGTTTTATAGTAAGTTTTTATTGTAATATGTACTGATTTCTGAACTTTGAGATTTTCGACTTGCTGAAACAAGTCCTTTGGGGTGATATAATCAGCAGGCACTGAAGCTCATGCTGTACTACCTTCTGCTGCAAGTCTGCTTCAGGAAAACTCAGGCTTGTATTTTTTTTTTATTTAGTTGTTTAACCAGGTATAGCACACTAAGCTGAAAGCTTTTTTACAGGAGCAACCTGGGAGCACAAGGAGGTTAAGTGACTTGCTCAGGGTCACACAGTATGCAAGTGGAAGCTGTGGGATTCAAACCCAGGTCAGGTCTGCTGGATATCACCAAATCTGCAGCTCAGAGCCTTAGACCACTGCGCTACACTGCCTCCTGTCAGGCTTTGTTTGGCATTTTTCATAGTTGGGTCATTTTACGAGCACAGCTTGAGTTGTAGGCACAAATCCAAAGCTGGAGTATATTCAGAAAAAAACTGAAAAGCATCTGAAGAGAAAAATACACAAGCAGGCAAAAACCCGATGCTGACCATGTCAGAAATTAATATGCTTAAACAGACTAAAACTACAGTGAATTCTAACCTGTTGCATGGAAAGGTTAAATGGTCAGGTACTAAAAATGGCTCTAGTCCAGTCAAAGACCTGGGCTGCATGTTGAAAAAATCAGGCAGTGTGGATACAAACAAACAGAAACACGCTTACGGCTGTGGGTGGGTGCTAAGTCAAAAACTGGAGATGAGCAGGAACAAAAGGCAGCAGCACTCTTGAATGAAAAGTTGATACAAATACTCGCTTAATAGTGGAAACAAGCTGCTCTCAGTTCAGTTGGCCTTTTCTGGAAAAACTTTCAAATAAATAAATGAATTAGTGCACAAAACCAGTGTATTTAATACGCTTGGACATGCCCCGCAGACCTGCAAATCACTGTAGCAGCACTGGCACACCTAGCATTCCTGTATCTACGTCAGTTTATGTATCCTGTCGTTTTTATCGACTTGGAACATTCTGTAAATGACACCTGTTTCTCATAGAATCTATCCTGTAATGTATACAACTTTTAGTAAATAAATTCAGTCACTGTAGCAGCGCTGAAAGACAGCTAGTATGGACACACCTTGCACTCCCATACAGTCCTTTTAGTAGTGCTGACACACATAGTTGTAACAGTGCTGATACGCTTTGCACTCCTGCACAATCACTGTAGCAGTGCAGGCACACCTTGCACTCCGGCACAGTCACTGTAGCAATGCTGACACACCTTGCACTCCTATACAGTCACTGTAGCTGTGTCGACACACCTTGCACTCCCATACAGTTACAGTAGCAGTGCTGACACACATAGCTATAACACTACTGACACACCTTGCACTCCTGCAGTCACTGTAGCAGTGCTGACACACCTTGCACTCCTGTACAGTCATAGTAGCAAAGTTGACACACATAGCTGTAACAGCGCTGACACGCCCTGCACTCCTGCACAGTCATGTTGACATGCCTTGCACTCCTGCACAGTCACTGTACCAGTGCCGACACACCATGCACTCTTGCACAGTCAGTGTAGCAGTGCTGACACACCATGCACTCCCGTACAGTCATAGTAGCAGTGCTGACACACATAGCTGTAACAGTACTGACACGCCTTGCACTCCTGCACAGTCACTGTAGCAGTGCTGACATACCACGCACTTCCATACACAGTAGCAGCGTGACATGCCTTGCAGTCCTACAGTCACTGTAGCAGCACTCACTGATATGCCTTGCACTCCCAGTCACTACAGCAGCACTCAATGATTCGCCTTGCACTCCCACACAGTCACTGCAGCAGTCAATAATTCGCCTTGCACTCCCACACAGTCACTGCAGCAGCACTCAATAATTCGCCTTGCACTCCCACACAGTCACTGCAGCAGCACTCAATGATTCGCCTTGCACACCCACACAGTCACTACAGCAGCACTCAATAATTCGCCTTGCACTCCCAGTCACTACAGCAGCACTCAATGATTCGCCTTGCACTCCCACACAGTCACTGCAGCAGCACTCAATGATTCGCCTTGCACTCCCACACAGTCACTGCAGCAGCACTCAATAATTCGCCTTGCACTCCCAGTCACTACAGCAGCACTTATACGCCTTGCACTCCTGCACAGTCACTGCAAAAGCAGTAACATGACTTGCACTCCTTTTTAAAATGTTTTATTTCAGTTCCTTTTCTTTTAAGAAACAAGGCATTACAACATAGCTCAGATTGTTTTACTTCCATTAACAAATTAAAACTTTCACAATACCACAGCCATTCAAACCCCACACCCCCAACAGTATTAGGTATCACATCCGCTTAGGCCCCCTATCCCAACAGTAATCACTCTTCTTTAAAGAACATTTCCCATTCCTGTAAGGCCCAAGTATTTACGTTCATGCCCCATACATTTAGGACATCTGAGGGCCGTAATAGTTATGCCTTATTGTACACTCACTGGAGCAGGGCTGACGTGCTCTGCGCTCCTGCACACACACTAATTGCCCTCTTGCACACTCACTGGAGCAGGGCTGACGTGCTCTGCGCTCCTGCACACACACTTCTTGCCCTCTTGCACACTCACTGGAGCAGGGCTGACGTGCTCTGCGCTCCTGCACACACACTTCTTGCCCTCTTGCACAATCACTGTAGCAGTGCTGACGTGCTCTGCACTCCTGCACACACACTTCTTGCCCTCTTGCACAATCACTGTAGCAGTGCTGACGTGCTCTGCACTCCTGCACACACACTTCTTGCCCTCTTGCACACTCACTGTAGCAGTGCTGACGTGCTCTGCACCCCTGCACACACACTTCTTGCCCTCTTGCACACTCACTGTAGCAGTGCTGACGTGCTCTGCACTCCTGCACACACACTTCTTGCCCTCTTGCACACTCACTGTAGCAGTGCTGACGAGCTCTGCACTCCTGCACACACACTTCTTGCCCTCTTGCACAAACACTGTAGCAGTGCTGACGTGCTCTGCACCCCTGCACACACACTTCTTGCCCTCTTGCACACTCACTGTAGCAGTGCTGACATGCTCTGCACCCCTGCACACACACTTCTTGCCCTCTTGCATTGCCCTCTTGCACACTCACTGGAGCAGTGCTGACGTGCTCTGCACTCCTGCACACACACTTCTTGCCCTCTTGCACATTCACTGTAGCAGTGCTGACGTGCTCTGCACCCCTGCACACACACTTCTTGCCCTCTTGCACACTCACTGTAGCAGTGCTGACGTGCTCTGCACCCCTGCACACACTTCTTGCCCTCTTGCACACTCACTGTAGCAGTGCTGGACGTGCTCTGCACTCCCACACACACTTCTTGCCCTCTTGCACACTCACTGTAGCAGTGCTGGCGTGCTCTGCACTCCTGCACACACACTTCTTGCCCTCTTGCACAAACACTGTAGCAGTGCTGGCGTGCTCTGCACCCCTGCACACACACTTCTTGCCCTCTGCACACCTCACTGTAGCAGTGCTGACATGCTCTGCACCCCTGCACACACACCCTCTTGCCCTCTTGCATTGCCCTCTTGCACACTCACTGGAGCAGTGCTGGCGTGCTCTGCACTCCTGCACACACACTTCTTGCCCTCTTGCACATTCACTGTAGCAGTGCTGACGTGCTCTGCACCCCTGCACACACACTTCTTGCCCTCTTGCACACTCACTGTAGCAGTGCTGACGTGCTCTGCACTCCTGCACACACTTCTTGCCCTCTTGCACACTCACTGTAGCAGTGCTGACATGCCGTGCACTCCTGCACACACACTTCTTGCCCTCTTGCACACTCACTGTAGCAGTGCTGACATGCCGTGCACTCCTGCACACACACTTCTTGCCCTCTTGCACACTCACTGTAGCAGTGCTGACATGCCGTGCACTCCTGCATGCTCAGTTAAGACAGGAAACCAGAAGAATCTTCCTCATCATCTTTAAGCTAATGCCAGTACCTCAAAATGACCTGGACTACAGAGTTACCTCTTATTGGTTTCCAAGCTATTAAGTCTAACATCTGTAATTCCTTACTGGTTTTTATGAATTAAGGTTAGAATATCAGTATATTTTATGTGTCCTTCGGGCTAAGACTAGATTTGGTATGCAGTACTCTTGCATTTGGTCACGCAGCATAGAATAACTACTCTTATTTTATGAAAGAAAAAAACTTCAATTTACAAGTGTTTAAATCATGCGTAGCTGAATTCAGTACTTAAAACAAGCATGCCTGCTCGGCTTAACGTGTAATGTCAAGAAGTAGAATTTAAGGTGTGTGCATGTAGGAACGGTTGCTTTTGCGATTACTTTGCCCAGACTAGTGCATTGTGACCTAGCTGAGCCCTGCTCTAAGGTGTTTGCAGCCACCTCCTGAACGCTGTCATACTGTAAGTGGTTAGGCAAGGGTTGGGGGCCATTTTTAAACTGATGGCCCTACAGGCTACTGACAAGGGGTACAATGCTCTTCCCAGGCGCACCTGAAGCCCAACAACTCAAAAGTCAGGCTGTATCGGAGGGAGGACCAAAATACAAGCAGGCATATATGGAGGCTGGGAGTTAGAAAAGGGGAACTCACCCAACCATTAGAGCTTGCTACCCTTGTGGGAGTAGAACCACCAGCCCACCTAAACTCATAATACTTGGATGGGCTGGTGGGGAGGGGATGTGAAGGAGAACCAGTGCAGTCTAAACATCAGAGGTTTACTTGTAAACCCATTCAGGCTTGCATAAATTCTGCCTATGGTTGTTTAAGCTACAAACATTCAAAGGTCCTGGCGCATCCAGTGACAGGAGGTCTGCTCAGTAAGTAATGAACTATGGAGGAAGTCTCCTTTGCATGCTTTACAGAGTATGTTACAGCCCTACACTGTGCCATCCCTCCCCGAGCAGCAGCATGGTCTCCGTTTTGCACTTCCAAGTGGTACTCCCACTTGCAGGTACAGTGACCATGGCTCTGTATGGCTTTGGCCATGTGTCTGGAATTATGCCATGCTACGCCACAAACACAAGCACGTGCTGGGGGTGTTAGTGGGTGTAAACCACGTCTGTGTACACAAACATCTAGACAGGTAATCTGCACTGTGCCTCTGTTGGTGGCAGGACTCTTCTCCCTGTGACATGTGTCTCCATTGTAGTTTAATGCTTTTAGCTAGTAGTGCAATGGAAAGTGTGCTAAGCCAGCCCCTACTAGCAACACAGAATGAGGCGTGAGCTATTTGTAATTGAAATATGGGAAGCAGTTTGGCCTCACGGTTCCAGTGCCTAGCTGTGAACTTGGAGATCTGGGTTCAAATCCCACTACCATCACTCATTCATTGTGTGACAGTAAGCAAGTCAAAAGGCTGCTTGCTGCTCATCTAGCTGTGTGCCGTTGTAATCTCTGTGTGCACCTAATGGCAGCAACAGTGTCTTCCTCCCTCTCCTGGACTGTAAAATTATTTGGGGCACAGCTTGAATGAAAGGTGGTATATAAAACCAAATTCCTTTCCTTTCCTTTCAGACATTAATTGTTCTGGCAAAATCTCTTTCCAATCTTAACAGCCCATTTCAGTGGCATGCAGAGCCCAGCTAACCCAGTAAGCATCACAACCTGCAGGAGAACAGGCACGCAGGGCAATCTTGGCAGAACACCGAGCGTAATCATTGTTTTGCTTTTAATTAATAGGACTAAAGACTCCTGAAACAATCTTTAGATTTACGTTGTTATGGTGAAAGGCAGTTGTTTGTTTCTGTAAATCTGTTGTGTGGATTCATTTGGAACTTCTGCCTCACGCTGTTTGTTCTCTTGTATATACTGCCCTTAAGGGACTATAAGGCCTTTGAACAATCAGCATATTGTTGCATTTTTTCACCGTGCAATCACAGCACAATTTAAACAAACACAATGTTCAAAAGACAAAGAACAAACTGATGGAAGTCCAAAGAGATCTGGTTCCTATTTAAAGGGTAAAACATGGCTAGTACTGTACTTGATAAAAAACAGGACCTGACTGTGATAATATTTCAATTCTGGAAAATCTGTACACATTTTTAGGTATGTTATATTTAATTACTTTTGTAGCATTTAATGTGGAAGTTTAAACCATTTTGCTAAGCTTAGGTTGATCTGTAACTCCAACTTTCAATTATTCTAGAGCTTTTTTCCATGCTTTCAATGTTTATATGCAATGAAAATACACCAATCGGTTCTCCATTCATTAAGCAATGATACCAGTCTCCATTTATAAACTGAATCCCAGGCATTAGTTGCCACAATAGTCGAGTGACATACCTGCATGTACACAGCACACCATCACCGTTCGAGGTCTGCTCAGACAACACAGCATTACAACACTCCATACACAGCAGGAGTTTCTCAAACTGGCTTTTACTGCCAAAAGAAAAAGAAAAATGTAATAAATTCCTAAGAGATCTGTAGGGCAAAGACTGTATATTCTAATATATGATAATATAATTAGAGCACCAAAGAGTGAAACAGGAGATTGAAGGTTGGAATCCCACCTCAGCCACTGACTCTGTGTGTGATCCTGAACAGTCTCCCCAACCCCCGCCAGTTGTAAACCACAGTAACAAAACGAGCAGCCCACTGAACATAAGAGGTGTCTTAGTTGAGTTCAACTGTATCAGTGACTTCATCCAAACTGATGTTAATTGGATCTGACCGTCACCTGTCAACATGATCAATAACGGGAGACTGACATTTTATGCTGAACGTTCAATTAAAGGCAGAGAAAATGATGAGTGGGAAGGGGGCTACCCTACACAGTAAGCTGGCACTGGACTCATCAGAAACTATCATCAACGAAAAATCCCATGGCGGGGCCCTTTCCTGTTCCCAGATGACCTTTAAACTGCCACTCTGACTGCCACTAGGACTCTAACACCCATAATGCCCACTCATCCACATTCTCCTTCCCCTTCCTTTTACCCCCACTCTTCCTCTTGCCCTATCCCTCTGTCTTCCTCTCCCCCATGCCTTTTCTCCCACTGGATCAACCTTAAAACCAACCTACTACCACTACCTCCCAACCTCCTAGATAAAGCCACTTCTTTTGGCCGCCCACTATTCTCCCCGTCTCCCTCCCCTCACCTTGACTCCTCCTCGGACTCTCACACTAGGTGTCACACCTCTTTATCTCCTTCGCTACATATAAACATTGTCCTTTACCCTAGTTGAATGCTCTTGACGCTGTACTAGCATCATTGGTACTATGAATGACACTGTATCCTTACTGTATACTAGCTACCTGCTATTCGAGTATTGTATGTAAACTGTTTGTTATTGCTGTCATTGTCACTGTTTGACATGGAACCTTTGTAAAAGAGCTCTGAGCTCAACGGTATGATCCGAATCCCTAAATAAATAAATAAATAAAACTCTGGTGGAGGCCTTGTCACCATATAATGTGAGTGACTGGAATGGCAATGATAACACAGACAGACATGATGTGTGCCCCGGTGATGACATTAAGGGTGCAGGTATTCTACAACGAATAAGAATCATGTGAAAATCCTGTAAGCATGTACATCAGAGTGCTGCTTAGACTCTCTAATTCTATGGTCATCACCTCTCTAGTAGACTGTCTGGCCCTGTCCCCACTACAGAACAGTTTTAGAAAACTGTTTTCTAAACCTGGGTCAGTAACCACTGACAGTTCTTGAGAACTGTTTCAGTCCACATTGCTGTTGCTAAACCTCTTTTCCCTGTAATCAGTTCCTACTGAATTCTGGGATTGTTTTTTTTTGTATCCCAGAATTCATGGAATGTATCCCACGTACTTTGCAGCAATCACTGAGAACTGTCAATGGGAATTCTGAATAACAAAGATGGATTCCTCCACTGCAGATGGTGATGTGCTGAGTTATTTTCAATGTTGTTATGTTTTCATGAAATAGTATCCGACTAATGTATCTGATCCCAAGAAGCTGCAACATAATTACATACTATTCAATAACAGATGTTTTTGCAACAGTTATCATCACTGGGTGATTTACTGTGGTTCAAATCTTGTAGGTTTTTTTTTTCATTTTCTTATCCCGTCACTGATGCTGCTCTCTCTTCTCAGCTACCTCCCTTTTTTGCAACATTAAGTTGTATGCGATGGACCTAAAGGGTATAGTGATCCTGTACTAAAATTCAGCCTTCCCAAGCCCAGGTAGTCACAAGAGTGAACTTGGAAACCAGATTTGCACCCCACCAATACCATGTACTTGATTAATGCTGGGGTGGGGTATACACCACAATATTAAGTTGGTAACCCTTCTTTCCCGGCCCGGTGGCACTGAGGGCTAAGGTGCTGGATGCCTAACCTCACGTCATGCCCAGGCCGGAGGAGGTCGGCAAGGGGGGGCAGAGGGTGAAGCTGGATGGAGCTGCCAACAGGCAAGCTCTCCTCTCCGGGGAGGTGGGGCGGCACCTCTCGGCTAATGGCTGCCTCCTCGTGGAGGCTGGAGACAGCATGGGCCTGAGAGGAGCCAGGCACAAGGACAATGGGGTGGGAGGAAAGGGGCTGTTATTTGGGCCATGGGACTAATGCGTGCTTCCACACAATTCCAAATA
The DNA here is from genome assembly GCA_016271365.2 of Neoceratodus forsteri. Taxonomy (NCBI): domain Eukaryota; kingdom Metazoa; phylum Chordata; order Ceratodontiformes; family Ceratodontidae; genus Neoceratodus; species Neoceratodus forsteri. The sequence goes on along the minus strand of JADMNL010000034.1, from coordinate 98,063,574 downwards.
ACAGCCCTTTCCTCACCCCGTGTCTTGTGCCTAACTCTCAGGCCATGCTGTCTCAGCAACTCACGTCTGTCCTACCTCTACTCCGGGGCCCTTGGGAGAAAAATTTCACAGGCGTCAGGATGGCGAATGACTCTTCGCAGGCACCGCTCCAGGGACGGGCGTAAGGAAACCCCCCGGTAATTCTGGGGGACAGGACTGGGGGTCAGTCAGATGGGTGCTAGCCGATGAAAGGCATAGAAACTATAACAAGATAAAACTTGGTGACCCTTCATTTGAGTGGTGCATTTGTTTGTTTTTCACTAACATTTTATGTCCCCTTCTCTGGGCCCAGCCCCAGCCTCCTGCGTCTCTAGCACATACCCCCTCCTTGCTTCCTGGCATACTCCATGAGACAGAGCCTAGTCACAGAGGGGAGGCTAGCAACAGGAGTCAGGGCACAAATGCACCATGGTTCATCCTGAGTGCACCAGGGTATTGTGCTTGCTTTCCCAGTTCCTCAGGACATTGGCACACACAAGCATGTGCATGCAAGCATGTCCTGCGAAGCTCATCCAGTGTCCTCCCATCCACTGTGCTTGCCCACAGCACTGCCACCTGTGGCATTATGAAAGTGGGGGATTGCACCCCTCCCCATCTCCAAAGGATAGCTTCCTCTGGGACACTCAATCCCCCTTCCCCCTGCCAGCCGCCAACTGCTCAATTTCTGCAGTTACATTAAATGTTAATATTGTTTTATATACCATCTTTATCAAATTACTGTACTGACAGCTACCTTCAGCATTTGAAAAAGCACCACAGAAATAAAGTATCATTCAGTCAGTAATAACAAATAATTCAAATGTGACTGTCCTGGCCTTCCTTGCCAGGCCAACTGTAAAATATCAGTAGATACACGACCCCCACAGATGGCATCAGGTTACATTCTAATATGCTAATTGTAATGAAGCTACAGCTGAAGAACAACTCCCAACAGGGGAAGGGCTATGCTAGAATAACACCCAAAGGAGTGAGGCATGAGGCATGGGGTCCACCTAAGTACATTCAAGCACTGGGGGAGGGGCATGTGTTGATCCAGCATGACCCACAGACCCCGGACAATGTGACTGAGCTAATCATCAGAAAACGAGACACAGCAAACTCCATAATACGTGATCATGACTTCAGAGTTGTGTATTATGACTCGTGTATTGTGGAGCTCTGTGTCACGCGTTGAAACCCAGCTGATTTCTGTTTATCACTCAGCAAAATTTATTTTTGTGCTCGAAAAGCCAAAAGTAGTAATTATCAAAAATAAATTAGGGAAAGTAATGCAAAATTTATTTTTCACACCCTCAGTGTGTGATGATTACATTGGGACCTGGATATTCAGACTGCGCTGGGAAGGGGCGCAAGCCTGGGCGCAGCGCAACTGGGTTGCGCAAGGGCACAGACCAGGCGATATTCAGTGGTGCTGAAGCATGGCTCAGCACCATTGAATATGGCACTGAGGGTGCACGCACTGCGCCAGCGCATGTGGCAGAATGGGAGCAGGGGGTGCGCCAGCACAAGTGCAATTGCGCTGGGCGCATCAACTGTGATATTCAGCACTGGGCATGCAATTGAGGCCACTGTGCATGCAAGATGCAAATGGGGCCATTTGCATGTCATTATGGCCCCAGCTGCATGCGGTGCGCTGATCCCCGGCGACTTGTGCCTGGCGCCCTGCCAGGCTGCAGCGGACGTCGGGGACCGATGCCCTGTTGACCTCTGGCGGCCTCCACTCCCGGTCACCTGATCGTGGGCATTAGTAAACAGTATCCCTGGCAGTCTGGGGAATGCTCTCCAGTGCCCGATTACAGGTGTCAGTAATATGTAAGCCCTGGTGGTCCAGTGGATTCCCCCCCGTCGCCCGATTGTAGGCATATGAATGAAAAAGGTCCCTGGTGGACCTGTAGATCCTCCCCCTTCGCCTGATCATGTGAATGAAAAAAGGTCCCTGGTGGACCTGTGGACCCCCCCCCCTTTGTCCGATCACGGGCACATGAATGAAAAAGGTCCCTGGTGGTCCAGTGGATCCCCCACCCGTCGCCCGATTGCAGGCATATGAATGAAAAAGGTCCCTGGTGAACCTGTAGATCCTCCCCTTAGCCCGATCATGTGCATATGAATGAAAAAGGTCCCTGGTGGACCTGTGGACCCCGATCGCGGGCATATAGATGAAAAGGGTCTCTGGTGGACCTGTGGATCCCCCTCTTCACCCGATCGCGTGCATATGAATGAAAAAGGTCCCTGGTGGACCTATAGATCCCCCCTTCGCCCGATCGCAGGCATATGAATAAAAAGGTCCCTGGTGGACCTGTGGATCCCCCCCTTTGCCCGATCGTGGGCATATGTAAACAAAAGCTCTGGTGGTTCAGTGGAATGTCCCCCTTCACCTGATCGCGGGCATAAGTAAACAAAAGTCCTGGCGGTCCAGTGGAATGTCCCCCTTTGCCCGATCGTGGGCATCAGTAAACAAAAGCCCTGGTGGTCCAGTGGCACTTCCTCCATTGCCCGATCGCGGGCAGAACCATCACGAGATACGCTGGTGGTCCAGTGGTACCCCCTCCCCACCCGTTGAGGTCCACCGCTTCCCAGCACCCCCCGCCATTGCCGGGTGGCAGCACCCTGCCCGCATGCCACCCAGCCGCCCGGCAAATGACAGCAAACAGTACTGGCAATCCCAGGGTGCTGAGAGAGACAGTGGAGGTGTTGGCGGAGCCACTGGTGGATCTGTACAGCACCTCACTGGAGTCAGGATGTGTGCCATTGTACTGGAGGATGGCACATGTTGTGCCATAGCACAAGAGTGGATCAAGGGATGAACCGGGTATATATTGCCGGTAAGTTTCACCTCCATAGTGTGTGGTGTTAGCATTTCAAATCCTATGACCCCACCCCCACCTTGCAAGCAGCAAAAGGAAAAAACTTTATGGTTCTGGCTGTCCTGAGTCTTAGCAAATCAGGCCTCGGGTGTTCCTTGGGGTTATCAATCCTAATGCTCACCCCATTCTCATATAGTCATATATCATCTGAGCTTATTTACCGATCGAAGGGGAGATGTGTTAGGGTTGATAACCCAAAGGAAGACCCCATGCCTGACTTGCCAAGACTCAAGACAGCCAAAACCATAAAGTTTGTTTTCTTTTTGCTGCTTTCGGGTGGGGTGGGTGTTAGGATTGGAAACATAACACCACATTTCCCAACTTTTGTCAGTTTAACCCTAACTGGTCCATTAACACAGTTTTTTGCAATGAATTCTATATATAAAGGGACAACACACACACACAAAAAAATGGAAATATCGTTTTCTTTTCAAAAAACAGATTTCAGCTATTAGTAAAACAATTAAGCATGCAACAGCCTGCAGTGGAGAAAAAAAACAAAACATTTATTCCATTGTGTGAGGCTCAGCTCCATAATTCACGATTGGTGAGTATGCATTTTCTGTGGAATAAACATATGGATCTCGGAACATTTTGCTTAAACAAGATGTAGGAATTTCAGGGTAATTTTTTATTGAATCTATAATACCATGGGGTCTCTTTATGAGTTTTATAACTGCAATAACACTCTTTGGGTGCACACTAGTGATGGGCTTCCTGCCTCTCAGCATACCCAAGGTGTGCACTAATTACTGTACCACCACCCGCCCTCGTACCTCACAGCCTGTACAGGGAGTGCACTTATTACAGCACCACCACCACACGTCCTCATACCTCACAGCCAGCCCAGGGTGTGCACTCCTGGTGCCTCACAGCCTGCTCAGGGTGTGCACTTACTACAGTGCCACACCCACCCTCATACCTCACAGCCTGCCCAGGGTGTGCACTTACTACAGTACCACCACACGTCCTCATACCTCACAGCCAGCCCAGGGTGTGCACTTACTACAGTGCCACCACACATCCTCATACCTCACAGCCTGCCCAGGGTGTGCACTTACTACAGTGCCACCACCCGCCCTCGTACCTCACAGCCTGCCCAGGGTGTGCACTTGCTATAGTGCCACCACCACTGCATTTCTCATACAGTCTGCCCAGGGTGTGTGCTTACTACAGTGCCACACCCACCCTCGCACCTCACAGCCTGCCCAGGGGTGTGCACCACACAGCACAACCACCCTGCAGCCTGCCAGCCTGCCCAGGGTGTGCACTCCTACTAGAGTGCCACCACCGGCCCTCGTTCCTCACAGCCTGCCCAGGGTATGCATGTATTACAACACCACCACACATCCTTGTATCTCACAGCCTGCCCAAGATTTGCACCTATTACAGCAGCACTAAACACCCTTGTTCCTCACGGCCTGCCCAGGGTTAGCACTTATTACAGCACCACCACACGCCCTGGTGCCTCACAGCCTGCTCAGGGTGTGCACTTACTACAGCACAACCACCCACCCTCGTACCTCACAGCCTGCCCAGGGTGTGCACTTACTACAGTGCCACACCCACCCTCGTACCTCACAGCCTGCCCAGGGTGTGCACTTACTACAGTGCCACCACCAGCCCTCGTACCTCACAGCCTGTCCAGGGTGTGCACCTACTACAGTGCCACCACCAGCCCTTGTACCTTACAGCCTGCCCAGGGTGTGCACTTACTACAGTGCCACCACCCGCCCTCGTACCTCACAGCCTGCCCAGGGTATGCATGTATTACAACACCACCACACATCCTTGTATCTCACAGCCTGCCCAAGATTTGCACCTATTACAGCAGCACTAAACACCCTTGTTCCTCACGGCCTGCCCAGGGTTAGCACTTATTACAGCACCACCACCTGCCCTTGTTCCTTATGGCCTGCGCAGGGTGTGCACTTACTACAGCACTGCCACACACCCTCGTGCCTGACAGCCTGCACAGGGTGTGCACTAATTACAGCACTGAAACCCGCTCTTGTACCTCACAGCCTGCCCAGAGTGCGCACTTATTACAGCACCACCACCACCTGCCCTTGTTCCTCACGGCCTGCGCAGGGTGAGCACTTATTACAGCACTGCCACACGCCCTCATGCCTGACAGCCTGCACAGGGTGTGCACTAATTACTGTACCACCACCACCCGCCCTTGTACCTCCCAGCCTGCACAGGGTGTGCACTTATTACAGCACCACCACACACCCTGGTACTTCACAGTCTGCCCAAGATGTACACCTATTACAGAAGCACAACACACTCTCATACCTCACAGCATGCCTTAGACATGCCTTCTTACAGCACCACCACACACCTTCGCCCCTCACAGCCTGCCCAAGATGTGCACCTGTTATAGCACCACGACATGTTCTCACTCCTTACAGCCTGCTAAGGATGTGCTCTTACTACACCATCATTGCACACCCTGTCTTGTGCTGTTGCCCACATCAGACACATATAACGCTGCAATGCTTGCATTATTACCTAATGTGTTATCTTTGTTAGTACTGTGTTAGGCATCTGCCACCTTGGCAGTGCAGTGCTCTGAAGTGGTGTTGGTTAAAGTAGAAACCTTTCTATATCAGTCTAAAGAGCCCCATTAAAAGAACCCACGAGCACGAGGCAGAATACTCATTTTGCCCGCTTAGGTGGGTCACAACTTGGCCTTTTTCCTTTTGTGAAGGACCTCCAGGATGCTGTTCATCCTTCAACAATGTCAACGGTGCATCTCTAATGAGTAGCCATGCGCCTTCTCATGTAACTGCCTCCCATCAGTAATATCAGTACATTGCAGGAAGAGTTTATTAATAGACAGGGACCTCATCAGAGCTACACACGCACCGTCTCACTAATGAGATCCCAGATACAGAATAACTGTACAACACCTTGGACAGCAAGCAGGGAACACACACACACACACACACACGTACACACCATCTCTTTTTAACTGCTTCTGTCTGGATTCTTTCTCTTTAAGTCTGCAATTCTCATTCCAGGCTCTCTCCTGTGCTTTTCAGCAGGGCATTTCTAGCCACCCCACCCACTAGGTGTGATGAGCTATTTGTCCATTTTTAGATTGGATATAAGGGGTCCCGCATTAGGATTGCCTTCATTAGGTGCTGTACCAAGTTTTAGAAAACAGGGACCAACACTTACCAAATTAAGTATTTGTCCCAGATACATTGCTTTAGTGAATCAATTGTACCTGTCCCACTGTAAAATGGGGTGCTCCATTTAAGAGATGTAGTTAGGCTGAGGTGCTGGGCTCCACATATCTCACCACACTGGCAAACTGCGTTTGGAAACAGATAAGGGTCACCTCGGGGCCAGCCAGAGGAAGGAGGGCTGAGTATTCAAAGACTGCTCTCCTCTTTCAGGGAGGGGGGAAGCATGTACCGCTGCTTGGCTGTCACGCAGTGGAGGATAAGTGGCACAATTGGCTGCCCAGGTTCGACAGCCAGACACAGTTGTTGAAACATGCAGTGCCCTAATGCTGTGTGTAAATGTCACTGCATGCAGGCTATCCACAGTCAGGAGGGAGAAAAAATGGAAAAAATACCCTCTGATGGCAGGATGAACCTGCCACCCTAGAGGCTCCCCACCAACTACTGGGACCTGCTCTGCCATAAAGGTAAGACACAGTGAGAAGTCCCGGGGATGGCGGGTGATGGAGCTGGGGGTTAATGGCTGCAGGGGGCTGCTTGGGGGGGGGGGGGACAGGGAACAGAATAAAGAACATAAACTGTAAATTAATTAAAAAAAAAAGTGCTTGAACTCCATCCTCCTCCCCCACATGGTGTGCCAATGCCAATAACACTGTGCTGCAATTCCAGATTAAAATTACACATTGAAACCAACAATGTGTCTGTAGTGTCAGTAGGATCTTCTTCCCTGGTTTCTCTGCTTGTGACACACTTCCCTTGTTCAGTTTCCACATTTTGAACACACAGGCCAGGATTTTCAAATGGCTTAGATCACCACAAGCCCCGGGTGCACTGACGATGTGGTGCATGGGGTTTACAGCGATCTAACAGGATTTTCTATCCAGTGTGGTAGTTCCCACAAGTCAGACCAACTTTTTCTGGTCTAGTCTGCAGCAATCCTGGGGGCCGTCTTTATGGAGCTTGCACCAGATATCTGGCGCAAGCTGGCGTAAATTGTGAAAACTGCCAAAACTGCGTCCGAGACTGTGGAATTGGGCACACTGCCAGAACCGAAGTGTCGTGGCACAGAGCTTAGTGTAAGCCCTGCAACACGCTTTGAAAATCCGGCCCCTAATCTTTAGCTTTGGCTTCTCATATTTCTTACACTGGCTTCAGGTTTTCTTCAGCTTTCTTTTAGTTTTTCACTCGATTCCATCTCCTGGATTGTAGTATGGTTTGGGACATAGTGTTGATCCCAGTCACTGCATCCCCACACACAGGTCAGCAGTGTCCAGTCTCCACCATCTAGGGATGCCCTTCACAAACCAGCCCCATGTTTACGAGGAATAGTCCCTCACACACCAACTCACACTAAGGGGGTTGAGGAACATCCCTCACAAAACTGTACCATATTATTTGGGAGTAGAGACATCCCTCACAAACCTGCTCCCCGTTAGGATGAGTAAGAATGTCACTCACAAATCTGCCCCATCTTAGGCAACAGTAAGGACATCCCTCCCAAACCTGCCCCATGTGTGGGGACAGTAAGTACATCCCTCCCACACAAACCTACCCTGTTAGGAGGGAGTGGTCCCTCAGAAACCTGCCCCACATTACGAGGGAGTTGGGATGTCCTTCACAAATCTGCCTCATGTTAGCGGGGAGAAGGGACTTCCATCACAAACCTGCCCCATGTTAGGGGACAGTTAGGACATCCCTCACAAACCCACCCCACATTAGGGGACAGTAAGGACATCCCTCACAAACCTGTCCCATACTACGGGACAGTAAGGACATCCCTCCGAAATCTGCCCCACATTAGAGGACAGTAAGGACATCCCTCACAAACCTGCCCCATGTTAGGGAGGAGTAGTCCCTTATACACCTGCCCCACGTTAAGTGGGTGGAGGAACATCCCTCACAAAACTGCACCACATTAATAGAGAGTAGAGACATCCCTCACAAACCTGATCCTTCTTAGGATGAGTAAGGATGTCCCTAACAAACTTGCCACATGTTAGGGGACAGTAAGGACATCCCTCACAATCCTGCCCCATATTAGGGGACAGTAAGGACATCCTTCCCAAACTTGCCCCATGTCAGAGGACTGTAAGGACACCTCTCACAAACCTGCCCTACATTAGGGGACAGTAAGGACATGCCTTGCAAACCTGCCCCATGTTATGGGACAGTAAGGACATCCCTCACAAACCTGCCCCATGTTAAGGGACAGTAAGGACAGCCTTCACGAAGCTGCCTCACATCAGGGGGTAGTAAGGACATCCCTCACAAACCTGCCCCATGTTAGGGGACAGTAAGGACATCCCTTGCAAACCTGCACAATGTTAGGGGACAGTAAGGACAGCCTTCACGAAGCTGCCTCACATTAGGGGGTAGTAAGGACATCCCTCACAAACCTGCCCCATGTTAGGGGACAGTAAGGACATCCCTCACAAATAAACCTGCCCCATGTTAGGAAGGAGTGGTCCCTCATAAATCTGCCCCACATTACGAGGGAGTCGTGATGTCCTTCACAAACTTGCCTCATGTTATGGGGAGTAGAGACATCCATCACAAACCTTCCTGATGTTAGCAGGGAGGAGAAACATATCTCACAACCCAGCCCCATGTTAAGGAGGGGTAGGGATGTCCTTCGCAAACCTCCCCCATGTTAGGAAGGTGTAGTCCCTCACAAACCTGTCTCTCCCTTCCCCCCCAATCCCATTAGGATGAGTAAGGATGTCTCTCAAAAACCTGTCCCATGTTAGGAGGGGGTAGTTCCTTACAAAGCTGCCCCATGTCAGAAAGGAGTAGTCCTTTACAAACTCGCCCCATGTTACAGGGGAGTAGGGATGTCATTCACAAACCTGCCCTTGTTAGGAGAAAGTATGGATGTCCCTCATTGTACACCTCAGAAACTCTCTTAAATGTCCCAATAATAAATTATTATTAATTCATATTCATTTATTATTGCTCAATAACCAATTTTAAAAGCCTCAGTTGCCCTGTGTTAGTAATATGTGGTGCACTGACCAGTGAGTCACTTTTCATGTTTGGGTGTGAAAGGTTTGAGGGACTTGCTCGTAGTGACTGGATGGTTTTCCTACTATCCCAGGATGATCTTGAAAATGAGCTCACGTATCCCAAAAGAGCAATTCCAAAGAAAATGTGGCAATACTCATATTTACAAACAAGCATTTGTCAATGAAAAATTTTCATCGACCTCACCAAAGCCTTCAATACTGTCCACCACTCCCTCCTGCTGAGCCAACTAAAAAATGCTGGTCTCTCCAATGATTCAATCTCTTGGTTCAAAAACTATCTTGAAAACCGCTCCCAGCGTGTAAAAATCAGTGATGTGCACTCTGATTCCAAACCCGTCCTCTCTGGAGTCCCCCAGGGTTCAATACTGGGCCCCCTACTCTTCAGCCTGTTCCTTAACACCCTACAGGACTCCTGTACTGAACATATCACCCTGTATGCCGATGATGCAGTAATCTTTGCCACACACCAGGACCCGAAGAAATTGCAAGAAAATCTCCAACTCGGCTTCACCTCGGTTGAGAATTGGTTCACAAAGCACAAACTGGTCTTTAATCAAAAAAAAAAAAAAAAAAAAAACAAGGCCATGATCTTCAGCAGTTCCCATAATAAACATAAACACTTCCAACTCTCCGTTATCACCAGACAAGGTGCCGCACTGGAACAGGTCAGAAACTTTAAATACCTCGGGATCATCCTTGACCCTCACCTCTCCTACACTGCCCACATCAACTATGTCGACAAAGCCACAAACTCCCGGCTAGGCCTGCTATTCCATCATAGAAAACACCTGACATCCGAAGCTGTCGCTGTCCAGAGCTCCATCATATCCATCATTGATTATGGCATTATCTTTTACGGCTCTGCTACAACCACCACACTCAAACGTGTATCCACCGCCCTCAACAAGGCCTGTCAACTTGTGTCTGGCTCCCGACGCCTAACTCACACCTGTGACCTCTATTCTCAAACTGGATGGTTGAATCTTGCCAATCAAATAAAACGCCAAACTTGTATTACTACTAAGAAAATCCTGCTGGGCCTTGCCCCCCCCCCCGGAGTCTTTGCCCTCATACAACCGAGAATCCACACCCGCCATACCAGGGGATCAAAACCTCAGCTTCTGCAAATCCACATTGCTGCACAACACAAGGCCAAAGATCCTTTGCTTACCAGGCCGCTGGTTGGTACAATGGTCTTCCCAGTGATCTCATCCTCACTATCGCTCGGGCACTTTTAAGACTCGGCTCTGCCTAATACTCACTGCCTCCAACCTCTGTGACTGTTGTGGCTAAACATGTCTTTTGGTTCCATAGCTGAAGATGCCCTTTTGGATCCACATCTACTCCTGCACTTTGCCAGCACCCCCAACCCCCCCATCTTCACCTCCCCTGCTGGCCCATGACAAATGCCACCCGGCTGCACACTACCTCTATTCTTACCCGCCCTCCACCTATCCTCTCTCTGTCCCCCCCACCTACCTCCCCTTTTCTCCCATCCACTTAGTCTCCCTGATTTCACCCTCCTCCTTTCCCTTTTCCAAAGCTTCACCTTATTGTTCTTTTTTCCTCTACAAGACTGTTTTTTTTTGTTTTTGTTTTTTTATTTTATAAAAACTGTTATCTTTGCTTATGTTTGTCTCAATTATACCAATGACGTGGAACCTTTGTAAAAGAGCCTCGGCTCAAAAGTATTTGTAATACTAGAACAAATAAAATAAAAAAAAATACATAAAATAAATGCTGAATGTTGTCCTGCTGGTATTTGCACTGGTAGTGCAGGAGTTAAAGAGATGCACAATAGGAACGGCAGTGAAGCATGGAACCGACGTTAACCCCACCCCATCCTGCAGAGACTGACAGGCACTGAGGTGTGCCTTTGGGCCATCAGCTATAACATTCATGCCATCTCACCTCACCATACCTTGTAGACTATGACAAGTGTTGAGCTGTGCCTTGGGGTCGTCGGGCCTTACGATCACCCCATTCCATAAGGAAGTACATTGAGGTGGGTGCGGTATAGGAGAATGGGGTGAACTTTGGAGCCGAAGAGTCCAAGGCATACCTTGATGCCTGTCACTGGCTGCAGGGTGAGGGTGGGGGTGGAATGGCGTGGGCATTACAGCTGACAATCCAAAGGCACACCCCCTGATGCCTGTCAGTCTGTACAGGGTGGGACATTACAGTTAGAAACCCTAACAACCTGGGCGTTTGTTGGTATTTGCACTAAAATTTTCATCATGGCCTTTTTGTGACCCCACCTCATGAACTCATTTGGGACCTCTGCTCATGAACAGTGGCACAGTGATTTTGTTAATCTGTCCTGAACATTGACTTCCCACACCAACCGTGCCATTCTGCGCCAGATGTTTGAAAACACAGTTTGAGCAGGATGTGAAAAATGACAGCTGTACCATTCATAAGGAGGTGTGAAGAGATGACAATGTTGAAAATCTTGAGTGAACATATTAAAACTTCTCGAAGTTACGAGCACGCGTGGAAACTGCGCAATGCATGCTTGTAACAGTCATTCTGTAGAATTCTTTCGCCAAATTTTCAACATAGGCATTTTGGGACCTCTACTCATTAACAGTGTCACTATGATTTTCTTAATCTGTACCGAACATTGATGTCCCACAGCAACCGTGCCATTGTGCACCAGATGTGAAAAACCACATTTCGGGCAGGATGTGAAAAATGACAGCTGTACTGTTCATAAGGAGGTGTGCAAAAATGGCAACGTTGAAAATATGGAGTGAAAATTTAAAAACTCTCGAAGTTACAAGTGTGTGTGGAAACTGCGCAATGCATGCTCGTAACATAGTAATTTTGTGGAAGTTTGTCACCAAATTGTCAACATAGGCATTCTGGGACCTCTGCTCATGAACAGTCTCACTGCGATTTTCCTGATTCGTCCCGAACGTTGATTTCCCACAGTGACCGCGCCATTGTGTGCTGGATGTGCGAAAACACATTTCGGGCAGGATGTGGAAAATGAAAGCTGTATTCTTCATAAGGAGGTGAGAAAAAAATGGCAATGTTGAAAATCTCGAGTAAAAATATTAAAAATTCTTGAACTTACGAGCGTGCGTGGAAACTGCGCAATGCACGCTCGTAACACAGTCATTTTTGGGAATTTTTTCACCAAATTTGCAACATAGGCTTTTTGGGAACCCACCTCATGAACAGTAGCACTGTCGTTTTGTTAAATCGGTCCTGAAAGGTGATTCCGCGCAGTGACTGCAAAATCAACTTTTGGGACTGAATAACGAAATAACAGTGACTGGATACATGAGGTGGGTTCCCAAGAACCCCATGTTGAAAATTTGGTGGCAAAGAAAAAATTACTCACCTTAGTAATTACGTTTCTTCTAATGGAGTCTTGCTGTATTTTGACTATTGCAGTTAGCCCCAGCCTTTAAACTGCCCCCGGAGAACAAAGGGTTAACTTTCTATGCAGAGAATAGAATGCTGAGCTCAAGCTTGGTTGAGGTCTCTGTCTGCAGCCCTTTGAAATCCAACCATCAGATTCTTACGAGCTAAAAACTCACTAACTATCCTATGTGGAAATTGTAAAATTTTTACTAGCCAACTGGCAACAAGAGTTTTGAATTCCCAAGGAAGACTCAAGTCAGGAAACCCCAAACCAAAAACCAATCCAAATAATAATAATAATAAGACAAACACCCAAACAAAAAGAGGAGGGTGTAAAAGAAGCACCCCTGAGGTGCAACACTGCACCAGCCAACGCACTTCCCAAAAACAGGTTCTGAGAGGAGAGGCAGGAAGGGAGGTCAGAATACAGCTAGACTCCATTAGAAGAAACATAATTACTAAAGTGAGTCATTTTTTCTTCAAACAACATGAAGTCTTGCTGTATTCTGATTATTGCAGACTACCAAGCAGTACCTCCATGGAGGAGGACAGAACCTACTTTGGGAATAGACTCTGAAGTACTGCTGTGCCAAACCAAGCATCATTCCTAGCCTGGATATCCAGAGAGTAATGCTTGGTAAAGGTATGGACTGTTTTCCAGGTGGCTGCTTGACAAATTTCTAAGAGAGGAATATCCCTGGCAGCAGCCAGGGAAGCAGCTGTACCTCTGGTGGAGTGAGCCCTCAGGCCTAAGGGTGGAATTTTTCCTAGTTTCTCATAGCAGAATTGTATACAAGACACAATCCACCTGGCAATAGTTCTCTTGGTGGCAGGTTTGCCCTTTCCCACTTCTCCATAAGTGAGGAACAACTGGAGAGAATCAAACATGTGACCCTTGATACGCTCTATGAGGTACCTAAGGGCCCTTTTAACATCTAAACTGTGTAACCTCCTCTCTACTGAGGAAGAATGATCAGTGAAGAAGACAGGAAGAGACATAGACTGATTCAAGTGGAAATCCAAAACCACTTTAGGCAACAACCTTCTATTGGTTCTAAGGACCATTTTATCCCTATGAAAGGAGATAAAATCAGGTTCCACCGACAGGGCTTGCAATTCACTGATACGTCTGGCAGAGGTAATGGCTACTAAAAACACAGTTTTCCAAGTCCAGTGCTTAAGCTCTGCTGAGGACATAGGTTCAAAGGGAGGTTGCATAAGTCGAGCAATGCAAACATTTAAGTCCCAGGCAGGGGCAGGGTCTCTAAAGGGAGGACTGGCATGAAGCAATCCCTTAAAAAATTTACAGAACACAGGATGAGATGACAGTGAGGAAGACTTCCCCACTGACAGAAAAGCAGAAACAGCTGACAAGTGCACCTTGAGAGTAGCTGGTCTGAGGCCTAAGCCATTCAAATGGACCATATAATCCAGAACTGTAGGCAATTCAGCAGTGTCTGGGGAAATATGCTGCTTAGAACACCAAATTCTGAATCTCTTCCATTTGGAGTTACAGGCCTTTATAGTGGTGGGCTTTCGAGAGGCTTTGAGGATATCCAGAACCCCCTGAGACAGATGCAAATCTGCATACTCTAACTCTTCAAGAGCCATGCCTTGAGATTGAGAGACTGAAGATTGGGGTACCAAATCCTCCCCTGAGAGGAGGTTAACAGGTTGTAATTCCTGGGAAGAGACAGGGGAAGATGGACTGCTAGGGACAGCAACAGGGGGTACCAAGGCTGTCTGGCCCAGTCTGGAGCAATCAGAATCACTCTGCAAGGTTATGACCTTATCTTGACTAAAACTTTGAACAGCAGAGGAAAGGGAGGGAAAGCATAAAGAAATTTCCCTTCCCAGTTCAGAATCAGAGCATCCAGAGGGACTGAGTACAAGACTGGGGGTCTGCAACAAAAGAGAGGAAGTTGGTGACTGTCTGGGGCTGCAAAGAGATCTATCTCTGGAGTGCCCCACCTTGAAAAAATCACCTTCAACACCAGAGGGTCCAGGGACCATTTGTGATGGCTCTGTGAGATCTTGCTCAGTGCATCTGCTAGCACATTGTCCTTCCCTGGAAGGTGGACTGCTAACAGAGAGGTTTGCAGGGAATAAGCCAGGGACCACAACTTCATGGCTTCTGTGCAACTGTCCATAGACCGAGTGCCTCCCTGCTTGCTGATGTACCACATGGTGGTGGTGGTGTCTGTTCTGACCTGAACCACCTTGTTCTGCACTGACTGAGAGAAAGCTTACAGGGTCAGAAAAACTGCCCTGGGTTCTAGGAGACTGATATGGAGAAGGGACTCCTGAGGGGACCACAGTCCCTGGGCAGTGAGGGCCCCCAGATGGGCTCCCCAACCCAGAAGGGAAGCATCCGTAGTAAGGACCACTGAATGAGACTGAGTGACAAAAGGGACCCCTTGCCTTAAATTGTCCTGATCCTGCCACCACTGAAGGGCTTGGATCAGGGTCTGAGTCACTGGAATCAGTTTGGTAAGGGGATCCTTCTTCTAGGACCAAAAGGCCCTCAGATGGAACCGAATGTCCCTCATCTGGAATCTTGCCCCTTGGACCACTGCTGTAGAAGCTGCCACGTGGCCCAAGAGCTGAAGGAAATGCCTTACTGGTTGGGACACCTGAAGGCTGAAGGAAGAAGCCAGTTCTATAGGACCTCTTGCCCTTTCCAGAGGAAGAAAGGCTCTTGCTTTGACAGTATCCAGCGCCATCCCTACAAAGGTAAGGAGCTACACTGGCTCGAGAACTGACTTGGGAAGGTTGAGAAGAAATCCTAGGGAAGTGAGCACTTGCTGGGTCACTTTCAGGTCTGACTTGACCTGGAGACTGGCCCACTATGAGCCAGTCGTCCAGATATGGAAAAATTGAAATCTTTTGCCTTCTTAGAAAGGCAACGACTACTGCCAGGCACTCTGTGAAAACCACTGGGGCTGATGTTAGACCAAAGGGCACTGCTTTGAACTGATAGTGGCCTGAGGGCAACTCGAACCTGAGGTACTTTCTGTGGGAGCACCTGATGGGAATGTGAAAATAGGCATCTTTGAGGTCCAGGGAGGTTAGCCAGTCCCCTAGCCTTAGAGAGGGAAGAATTATTCCCAGAGTTACCATCTTGAACTTTGGTTTTAAAAGATGTTTATTCAGGTATCTTAGGTCTAGGATGGGTCACCACTCCCCTGTCTTTTTTGGAGTAAGGAAATACCTGGAGTACAGACCTTTGCCCCAGTGTAGGGTAGAAACTCTCTCTATGGCTCTTAAGTCCAGAAGAGATGAAACCTCTGCCTCTAGGGCAAGGGTTTCTGAGAGACCTGAAGGTGGAAAAGATCTGGCTCTCATCTTTGGAAATTTTTTGAAGCTGAGAACCAGTCCCTGGCTTACTACTTCCAGGACCCACTTGTCTGAGGTAATAAACATCCACTCCTGCACAAAGTAAGCCAGCCTGCACCCTACTGGAATAGAACAGAAGAGAAGAGTCAATCCGGGCACACCCATCAGGGTGTCTGCTTGGCAGGGGCCTTAGGCTGAGGAGTGGATGCAGCCCTGCTCATCCCCCTTCTGCCTCTCCCTCTGAAGAACCCCCTCTGTGAAAAGGGAGAAGAGGCCTGTGCTTGGTAAAAAGGCCTATGAAAAGGCCTGCCCCTGCCCCTAGACTGCTGCCTTTGCGGAGCTGCCTGCCTCTCCTTGGCCTGAGCACTCCTATAAGTGGTCCTGTACGCGTCCATTTTCTTCATGTAATTCTCTGCTCCACAAACAGAGAATCACCCACTACAGGAAAATCCAAGGCCTTAGCCTGGGTGTCCTGTGAGAGGCTAGTATATCTGAGCCAAGCCATTCTCCGAAGAGCCACAGATGTAGCCATGACTCTTGATGACACATCACTGGAGTCCACAGCAGCATGAAACTGTACTTTTGATGCCTCAATCCCATCAGCAGCCACCTCCTCCAGCTCCTTGGCTAGCTGGGGGGGGCCTGTTTAGCCAGTGCCAGTATGGTATCCCACCTGGACTTCTGGTACCTGGCTGTATAGGCCATATAGTTCGCCTGCCTGAGACCCAAGGAAGATGCCATGTACCACTTTTTTGCCATGGCATCAATCTTCCTGGAGTCTTTGTCTGGGGGGTGTGACGCCAAGGGAATATTTGCCTTGTCACAGGCAGCAGCCTGCACTACCCCAACATGGCTGCATTGTTGGTATAAAAACTCCATATCTGAGCCTGACGGTGTGTACCTCTTGTCCATCCTTCTGTCAAGGTACAGTATTGGGAGACTTTAAAATTTTGAGTGTCTGCTTCCCAAAAGATTTGTGGAGAGGAATAGACAGTCTCCTGGACTCTGGGATGTCCATCATTTCCACATAATCATGCTCCTCTTGATCCTCCATGGCCGCCTCCATAGGAAGCTGAAGGGTTTCAGCCACCTTTCTGTAAAACAGAAAGTGGGGAAGGGACTCAGAAAGCCTAGGAGGGGAAACACCAGAAGGTCTGTCTGGGGAGATGTCCAGTTCCACAGGCGCACATCCAGACTTTCACCATTGTCACCATCATCCTCGAACTCCCCCTCCTCCTCAAACTCCGGTTCATAAAAATCTTCAGGAGTATAATCTTGAACCTGGGAAACCGACCGAACCGAGACCCTGCCAAATGGTGCCGGATCGGTCGGAACCGGGAGAAGCGATTCCACAATCCAAATCGCTCTATTTCTTTGGCGGTCGGAACATGAACCTCTGGATCTGAACTGGTCGATTTCTCTTTGCGTTTCCTTTTTGTAGGAACCGACCCCTCAGGATCGGCTCTCCTCTTGCCCGAAGAAGTATCGCCCTGGTCAGAGGGCACTCCTTCTGGTTCGGTCGGAACCGAACCAGGCTGGCCATCTGGGTCAGCGGACTTCTCGGCCTAACTTTCCCTCAGTCTACCTAATTTCTTCTCAAGGGTAGATTTAGGAACATTTTTACAAATTTGGCAGTCTGTATCGAGGTGTTCAAATCCCAGACAGTAAACACAGGTGGTGTGGGGACTGGCCTTAGCAAAGACCTCCCCACACTCACTGCAGTGTTGAAACCTAGTGGACCCGGTTTTCTCCTTGAGTTTCTCAGACATGGCCAACCTAACCAAACTTACCATTTTTATGGCAACCGCCAGGGAAGACTCACTTATCGGTTCATAACCGTATCACAGGTGTTGGAAAAAAACATTCAAAACGCAGTTTTTTTTTTTAGAACCAATAAGGACCGGTAACCACACTCTAAAGTAAAAGACAGAAATTCACTAAAAGTGATCAGTTCAGTCGAACCGATCAAACAAGTTTACAATTTCCACACAGAAATATGTAAAACCTATCTAGTACTCATGGTACCGCAGACAGAGGCTGAACCGACTAAACGGAACAAATTCAGCTTAAAACCGACACTTTAACTGACCTTTCGAACCAAGCTGAAGGAGAAATCTCTGGAGTGACTGTTCAGTGAGGTGGAGTAAAGAATCTGATGGTTGGATTTCAAAGGACAACAGACAGAGACCTCAACCAATCTCGAGCTCAGCAATTCTATTCTCTGCATAGAAAGTTAACCCTTTGTTCTCCGGGTCAGTTTAAAGGCTGGAGCTAACTGCAACAGTCAAATACAGCAAGACTTCATGTTGTTTGAAAGTTACAAAAATGGCCGAGATATCCACCTAAGTTGAAACCCCCTTATTGATGCCATTCTACAGCTTACCGGCATTTCTTCAGTTTGCGGTCGGCTTTGAAGAGTGCAGACGTGTTCCCACTCCACCAAAGATTGTCGTGCCAGGCTCCGGAGGTAAGTATGGGGTGAGGGAGGCATGGGGATGTGAGGTGCGCAGAGGGTGGGTGTCGGCTGAGGAAGAAGGCTCCGAGACAACGAGGGACCATTTTCTTTTTACAGATAAAAAAAAAAAAAAAAAAACACATTGTGGGATGGGTTTTTTAATTATTCTAGCACACTGGGTGAGCTCCCAGTGTGCTACCTGTATTTTTCAGGAGGAGAACTGAAATTGATGGGGATTGGGCCCCCCGTGGGAACAGAAAACGTGTCTGTGTTGGGGGGGGCGCATGATGCCGAGGGAGATTGGGCACCACTCCTCGGCATACAAACTATAATATGGGGGACATTATGCTGACGGGGATTGGGCTCCCCTGTCAGCAAATGAACTGGGGAGGAGGCATGACAACAGAGGAATTGAACACCCCTGACGTCGGCTTGTTGGGGACTCTGAGAGGCGGACGGCGACAGCTGTCGCCATGTTTACTGAAATGTTACACCAGGCAAGGCACGCCCTGCAATGAGGAGCTCCTCCCTCATTGCAACGGCAAAATCATTTCAAGTTGGTGGCATGCTTTTGCACTGCTGTCATAGACAGCATGCTATTTCATTCGTGCCACAGAGCCCAGCCTGAAAAAGCAGTGGCGCCACTGGCCACAACATGACTGCACCTCCAAAACCTGCTATTCCAAGCTATCACAATATGTTGCTTGCATATGCGTGCAAGACAACATAAAAAAAATGGAGAATGATTATCATACATCAATGACTCATCTACAGTACTTGATCACGGGTCTAGTTTTTAGTTATATAAGGAAACATTAAGACTCTTCCTCAGTAACTGTGTGATCTATCTATTCAGGAACATCTCTGTCTGGTCATTTACTGAAAGGTTCACAAAGCCTGAATCAAAGCCTGATAAAGGAGTCTCATCAACAGCTGACTACTAAAATATTAAAAAAATCATTTTAATTTGGAGATGGAGAAGACAAATTTTAAGGAAGCATTTTGGTGATGAAAGGTGAGCACTCAGTCCTGTTCCTGAGGAAGGAGCAGGTCATTGCTCTGGCGTTGATTGTAGCTGCTGATTGAACGTCAGCCCTTAATCACCCCCAACTGCAGTCAGATGTACATTTGAAACTGTAAAATCACAGAAATTGCCTGCGATTTCTTTCCTTGCACCATTAAAAAGAACAACAAGTCACCTCAGGTCATCGGGGGGAGGGCTTATGTAAAGGATGATTTCATCTCTTCCCAGTCTGGGGGAGAAAACATTTCCCTTAAAGGGGAACCTTCATAGAGTGGCCCACACAGAAAGCCCATGAAAAGGTATATTTTAAACTTCTTTATTAACATAGTCATACCAGATGTATCCAATAGACTATAACATTCCAGTTAGGTTTGAAATGAGGTACTGAACTTACCTGTAACAGGAAGCTGTTCAAATGCCTGCTATATACTGATACATTGCCAACATTTTATGGTGCCTTGTGATGTCATGGAGGAGCAAGCTATGCATAATTACATGTAACCAGGCACAGCTTGTTCCTCTGTGACATCACAAGGTTCCATAAAATGGTGACAATGCAATATCAGTTTAGGATGTACTGAGGCATGAATGGGTCCAATTTTCAAAGCCGTCTAATTGTACTGTGCACCCATTATCAGTGTACGTGAGATAGCACATGGCTGGCCTGGGTGTCATATTCAGACAGGCAGCATGCCCCGACTGGTGTATGCTGCCTGTCTGCAATGTGTAAGATAATATAAAAGTGTTTTTGACTTTAACCAAATCCCACCCCCACTTCTGTAGCTTTATCACTAAAAAATGTAACACCCCTTTTTAAAGGAATACTTAAGAATGAGTAATTAAAGTAACATGATTTAACTTTGCTATAGTGGATATGTATGTAACCCCTAGGTGGCACTATCCCAGGGGCTACTACCCCTGCCTGCTTGGCTAGTAGCAGGTTAAGGGGCCTGGGTACTGAAACGGGTGCCTCCACTCGGAGGTCAGGGTTGTTGGTCAAGCTAACCTGGGCACAGCCCTCCAGCTGGGGCCCTGTGATGGAAGAAAGCAACATGCACAACACACACTATTTGTAATCTGGAGCCGGAGGGCTCAGTTCGTGACAGAAAAGACAACAAAGCAATCAGATGACTACACTTTAGATTTAGCTGTTGTTGCAGGGAGCTACCCTGATGTTTACACACAATACCCAACACTGGACACAGGCAGGACGAAATTGAGATTGCAAGTTGTTGAGCTGAAATGCCAGGAGAAGCAGGGCCCACACAAATCACTGAGGCGTCGTTCCTCTTCAAGGCGTTGAGCAGGGGGATGATCCCCAAGCAGGTCTCTCATCGATGACTTTCTCTGTGTAGCGGGTATTCTGGCTGAGCCAGTGTGGCAAAGCCCAGGCCAAATGGAGATGAATACGGATTTCAGTCAGTGGAGCTGGATGCAGCCTCCAGCAAGCAAAACACAGTTCAGACACACAGTGTGGAACCAAATCACGACCCACTATCATCACACTGCACATTCACATGTAAGGAAATTCCACTGTACCAGGCAAATGGCTCTTCGGTCGCATTTACAGAGTCTCTGCACAATCCGGGCGTTCAGAGGTGGCTGGAAATCCTGACAGGCCAATCGCATTCAGAAAACCTTCGGTCTTCTTCAGGTTGGAGACTGGTCACAATTCAGTGGCATTAATTCGTTCTCACAACTTGGATTCAGTCTGAATAAACTCTATTTTCCTTCTCAGGGACTGCAGGCAGACAGGCAGGCCAAAACTCAGCCCTGTCATAGTTCTCCCGCGCGAATTACACGCAAGCTGTTACCTCTTTCACTTCCCAACTCAGACCTGGCTTCTGTTTGTCGTGCCCATAACTAGGGGCAGCAAGGAATGGTTTGGAGGCACAGTCCGAAATGAGGCTTCTCTTATCTCTCTCCATGCGGGAGAGATGAAGGCAGGCAGGTCAAACTCAGACTTCCCGCCAAGTCCGCACGCTACCCTGCAGGGCAACAGCTCCTCGAGCAGGAGCTGCTCATTTTCCAGCTCCAACTCACTTCTGCCCATCTCTCTAGGCAGCTTGGGAATTTCCCTCTGATCTAAAAGGTTCGATTGGCTGATTCTTCTGTCAGTCACAACTAGGGTTCCCCCTCCAGGTCCACTGAGGCGCCAAAAGCCCAAAACTACTATTCCTACAGAATTTTGCTCCCACAAAGCCCCTGGGGACATGCTCCATTATAGAGTCCCCAAAGGTACTGATTGGTCCATCTCGGCAGTCCAGGACCAAAATGATGGTGATAAACAGAAACTGTCCATGCTGCAAAGAAGGCAGGTTAAACAAACTACAATATCCTTACTGCTCTAATAGATGTCCAGCAAACAGTCACCTCCTCTAACAAAGCTCCCACTGCGCAAGTAGCGATGGCAGAAACGGAGCGATTATCTAGCAGCCCGGGTGGAACTCGAGCATGGAAACACTCAGCCCCCTCCCAGATAAATTATTACTGCAGTCTAAGTAGCTCTTAAAGAGACAGTACACTAAGGTTATACAGGCACTCTCTGGCAATAACGTTTAAACTGCTAAAACACAGGACACCAGCTGGCAGTGAGTATTTAGGCAAGCTCAAGGAAGACTTTTCGAGAACCCCCATTTGTAGGGGGCTTACACCCTTCCCTGCCTGGAGAAAACTTAGCATCCACATCAAGTCTGTACCATCACACTACTGAAAAATGCAATATAAACAAGACGTCTATAATATTAGCATGCTATGCAAATAACATCTGATACATCAGTTAACGTAACTATACCTTTACTACACATATTCACTATACTTCACAATACTATACTCATAAATACAATACTTATGCATGTTTCATACAGGTAATACTAGTTCTACTATAATCAACAGACCCTGGACATTGCAATGCTGGTTCATCTTATAACTTCTTGCACAGTAAACAATGCAGGAGGGAGCCTTCCTTATCAGCTAACTTGGGGCTGGATGGGGAATGGGCACCATACTGAGAAGGAAGAACAATCAACCTGGAATTGACCCTTAAACTCAGTTTGGGTAGTAAGCTCTGAGAAACAAAAACACCTTTCTGAACCACATTGAGAGGCAAATCCACAGGCCTCCCAGGAGAATCATAACTGAAGCACAATACTGGCTTGGCAGCTCAGCCAGTCTTTCTGGGGGAAACAGCCACAGTCTCTGTACTTTCAGCACTAGCCTTGGAACTTTTGTCACTCGTGAAGGGTGCATCTGTACGGATGGGAAAGTCCAAACTGGGAGCACTGTCAGCTCCTTGCTCTGTAGGCTCTGTTTCCACAACACTCTGCTCATTATTATCTCCTGACAAAGGCCCAGGTTGCTCATTTTGAGAAGGCTCTATCATAATTAGGCTTTGCAGCACTGAAGAGGGGCTGTCAACACTCTTACATTGTCCTTCAAATTCTGGTGTGTCACAAGGGAGACTCAGACCATCAGACCCTTCTTCGGACAATTCACACAGTTCCATGAAACACAGGGAGTCCGCAACCTCAGTCATAATACTTTGCACTTCACTTTCAGGGATCACTGGCTCCAAGGAGGAAGCAGGGGGTTTAGGCAGTCCAGAGGACCCAGCTTCATCCCCACAATTCAGCATAGGGCTGCCTCGAAACAACTGACTCAGTTCATAGGAGGGGTAATAGGCATTAACACAGTCATTTTCATCAGGAGTGGGTTGACAGTCACTATTATTCGAGGCCTGCCGGAGAAGGGGCTCCGAATCTCTAACAGCTAGAGCAGATGGGCTCAGTCTCCCCCTTGCAGCAGCACGAGTCATTGGCCCAGGGGAAGCAATTTCTGATGGCTCAGCCTCAATGATGGTTTGGCCGATAGACAAGTGGTTACAGTACATGGCCTTGACCGCTTTGGAGTTATCCTCTGGGCACACCTTGTACACTGGTAGATCATCCAATTTTCCAATGACTACATAGGGGAGATGGTGCCAACTATCAGCAATTTTGTGTTTACCATGCAGTCCCAAATTGGTAACACATGGTCCCCGGGCCGTAGCTCTTGAGCCTTTACTTTCCTGTCGTGCTCCTCTTTGTTGGCGAGATTTCTCTTGGTGGCCATGGTCTGGGCCAGTTGGTATGCATGGTTCAAATGACCTTTTAATTTCTGTACATACTGCAGGTGGTTTTCGGCTCAGACCCCATCTGGAGAGACCCCAAAGCAGACATCAACTGGCAGTCGGGTCTCCCTCCCGAACATGAGGCTGTAGGAGGAGAACCCAGTAACGCCATTTTTTGTGCAATTGTATTTGTGTACCAAGGTGCTAATATGCTGGCTCCATTTATGCTTGTCTTTTGGATGGAGGGTGCCCAGCACGTCTAGAAGGGTGTGGTTAAAACGTTCTGGTTGAAGATTCCCCTGCGGCTGACAGGGGGTGGTCCTGGACTTTCGCACCCCCCACAGAGAGAGCATTTCTTTGATTAGCCTACTTTCAAAGTCTCTGCCTTGGGCAGAGTGGATCCGCTGGGGGGGGCACCATAGTGAACGAAGAATTTTTGCACTGGCACCTTGGCCTCGTTAGGCCTCGGTAGAGGCCTTTTTGATCTTTAGTTGGAAAAGCTTGTGCATACTGTGTGAAATGATCCATACCCACTAACACATTGCCAATATTCTGTTTATCAGGTTCTAAGCACAAAAAATCTATGCAGACCAGTTCCATGGGGGCGCTGGTAGTGTTATTGACAAGGGGGGGCTTTTCTTTGGAGGCAACAACTACAGGTCTTTACATGGTGCTCAACATCGGCCCCATTTTGGGCCAGTAGAATCGAGATCATACCAGGTCGAAAGTCCTGTCAATACCGAGGTGCCCCATGTGATCGTGAAGGGACAACTTGAATGCTGCAGCTGATTCTCTTAACCTTAGGAGGAAGATTCAACTTGGGGCAGTCTGCCTTGAGCTCTCCACAAGTGAGGGGGGTGTAGACTGTGTTTGGAAGAAAAGTTTGGAAGTTGGCCTCTGGCTTCCACAGCTGGACTCCAGGAGACTTGCCTAAAACTTTCTATCATCTGGCAAGCCAGAGTGTATGTCTGAAGAGCTGTTTGTAGCCAAAGCTCTGCAGCACCTGAGACAAGCAGGGCCCTTAAGAGGGCGGGGGAGCAGGGGATAATTCCCGGGGCCCAGCCAGGGGTGTCACTGAGGGGCAGACAGGGGTTGCAGTTGAGACCCCAATGAGTTCTTTGCTACCCTGTGTTCGCTCATCCAACCCCCGTGAACCCTTAAACAAGGTGTTCTAGAGTCAGATCATTTATTATGTGACAGGTGAGGGTGGTTTGCAACCCCTATGGTTTCTGTGAGATGACGCCACTAGGCCCAGCACGAAAAAGGGGCCCAGGCTGCCCAGCATACTGTATGCTGGAAAGGGACTGTGAGCTAGTAGGGGCCCCAGAGTCTGAACTTTACCCGGGGCCCAGAATGTCTCTCAAGGGGCCTGGAGAGAAGCCCCTCTGCCTGTGAGGAGGGTTGTACTGTATTCTGCCAAACACTTGAAGTGTTGCCTGGGTTAAACAACCAGATCCCAGAGATGAAATCAGGACTTTCCTGTTGTCTGGGAAATCCAGTGTGAGACAAGAAAAGCTGTTTTGCAGTTTGAACCTACAGTTTGGAAACCACCTGAGAGACTCTTTGCCACCTCTAGCCCTGAGGGGTGAAATGGACTTGTTTCCAGATGTATCTGTGTCTGCTTCCAGCAGGAAGGAAAGGACTATGTGATTCCTGAGCTCCACAATAGGAGTCACCATCTGCCAAGACAGTCTGGGAAATCAGCCAGGTAATGCTACAACTAGGCATTACCCATCGTGTTCTCCCAGAGCTAAATGCCTGGACATGTGGGGTAGGTGTGTGGCCCTAATCACCAGTACTGGCCTGTTCCCACATCCATGAAGTCTCAGCACAAAAGGTGACAAGCTGCCAGAGACTGCTACATCTCAGACGGTGACAAGCTGCCAGAGACTGCCACATCTCAGAAGGTGACAAGCTGCCAGAGACTGCCACATCTAGGTGACAAGCTGCCAGAGACTGCCACATCTCAGATAGTGACACGCTGCTACAGACTGCCACATCTCAGAAGGTGAACAAGCTGCCAGAGGCTGCCACATCTCAGAAGGAGACAAGTTGCCAGGGGCTGCCACATCTCAGAAGGTGACAAGCTGCCAGAGCCTGCCACATCTCAGAAGTTGACAAGCTGCCAGAGACTGCCACATCTCAGGTGACTAGCTGCCAGAGGCTGCCATATCTCAGAAGGTGACAAGCTGCCAGAGACTGCCATATTTCAGAAGGTGACTAGCTGCCAGAGACTGCCACATCTCAGAAGGTGACGAGCTTCCAGAGACTGACATCTCAGAAGATGACAGGCTGCCAGAGACTGCCACTTCTCAGAAAAGGTGACAAGCTGACGGAATCCTGCTGCAGTCAAGCAATCTGCCTGTACAGTTTGAGGTCCTCAGCTTGACTGACCGAACCCACTAGTGTAATCCAGACCCAGTGAGACTGCTTCAGCACCATGCGTAAACACAGGGCCTGCCCTGACCTGAGGAGTCAAATATAGTTCTTTAAAAGTTCTTCTCTATTTTAAAAAAGTGCACCAATCCTGGCCACCCAGCTGCACCATTCAGGCCTGCAACAACTTTCTCCACCTGGATACCCAGACTGATTGTGGGAAAACACTAGTATATGCAGGAAGGGGGCCTGTCATACTGTGTGTGCTACTGTTTTTGGGGGGGGGGGTCACGGTTACTAATGTGTATGCCTTTAGCTGCAATATCAAATCTCATCCAGTTGCTGTTTACCTTTGCATCCCCTTTTCCCTTTCTCTATTAAATAAATATTTTACTGTAGTTGGTTAATACTGTCTGTGAGCATATTATTGGAGATTGCCTTTAACTGCATGTGTTTTAAAGTGATACAGCTTAAAGTGGTATTCTGTGTGTGGGGTGACTGTAAGGGGAGGTGGGGAGGTACAGCATCCCAGGTGGTTGTACCCATTTACCATCAGGCCCACTTATCTAATACTCTGGGTGGAGGCACTGTGCTATTTATTCTACATCTGGGAAAGAACCCTCCCTTTCATCAGAAATAGAGCACGGGTCCCTCACCCTTGTTGAGCCCGCAAGACAGTGGTAGTAACTGTAAGTTACAGGGCAACCTAGTTACAGCTGAATCTGAAACCGCTAATCTTTACTTAAGCCTCTCTAACCACTCGATGAAACACTTCCTGAACTATTAATAGGCCGCAATGTATTTGCATGACTTGGAGACTTTGGAAACGGCACATCAATATGCCCCTGTCTTTCCATGGAAACTGGATCTTTGTCCCATAGCATTCAGTCATTCCTGAAAATTATTTCCTAGCAGAGGTCATCATCCCTTGCTTGTGACATCACAGTCAGTCCCTGTGATGTCAGAAGCAGCAGATTAGGACTTCAGCCAGAGACCATGTATTGGGAGTCAATCGACGCTGATGGACAAAAAGCCTGTGTTCATGGAAAGTCCTGGGTATTAAAGAACAGACTGCCTTGAAATTCACAAAGGCCTCGATAACATGAATAGCACTGCGTTAACCGGACATAGCCTATCAAAACTGGGTGGGGCCATAAATAAAGGTGCATACAGCATGGTACTCAGTGGCTAGCATGATCATGCTAACTACACCACAGGGCCCATGTACATGAGGGAATCCTTGTGTTTATAGGGTACAATGGTATATTTAGAGGGTATAGGAGGGAAGCCTCATGTATACAGGGTACAACGGTATATTTAGAGGATTTGGAAGGGAAGCCTCGTGCATACAGCAGTATATTCAGAGGATTTGGGGCAAAGCCTCATGTATACAGGGCAAAAGGGTATATTTAGAGGATTTGGGGAGAATGTCAAGTATACAGTGTACAGCAGTCTATTTAGGGGATTTGGGCGGGAAGTCTCATGTATACAGGGTACAGCAGTATATTCAGAGGATTTGGGAGGAAAGCCTCATGTATACAGGGTATAGTGGTATATTTAGAGGATTTGGGAGGAAGCCTCATGTATTCAAGGTACAATGGTACATTTAGAGGATTTGGGGGAACCTCATGTATACAGGGTACAGCAGTATATTTAGAGGATTTGGGAGGGAAGCCTCATGTATACAGGGTACAGCGGTATATTCAGAGGATTTGGGGGGAAGCCTCATGTATGCAGGGCACAATGGTATATTTAGAGGATTTGGAATGAACTTCAAGTATACAGTGTACAGCAGTATATTTAGAGGATTTGGGAAGGAAGCCTCACGTATACAGGGCACAGCGGTATATTTGAGGATTTGGGAGGGAAGCCTCATGTATACTGGGTAGAGCGGTATATTTAGAGGACTGGGAGGGAAGCCTCATATATACAGGGTACAGTGGCATATTTAGGGGATTTGGGAGGGAAGCCTCATGTACACAGGGCACAGTGGTATATTTAGAGGATTTGAGAGGGAAACCTCATACATACAGGGTACAGCAGTATATTTAGAGGATTTGGAATGGAAGCCTCAGACATACAGTATGCAGCAGTACATTTAGAGGATTTGGGAGGGAAGCCTTATGTATACAGGGTACAGCGGTATATTCAGAGGATTTTTTTTGGGGGGGAAGTTTCATGCATACAGGGTACAGCGGTATAGTCAGAGGATTTGTAAGGGAAGCCTCATGCATACACGGTACATCGGTATAGTTAGAGGATTTTGGAAGTGGTAAAAAGTCAACGTGGCAATGTTATTTGCCACTACCAAAACCTAACCCTGAGCATTGCACACAGTGGTGTGTGACACAAAACCCCACACCCTCTGCCAGCACTGGTGCCAGTGACACCCTCCAACTCAGATCCTATGAAGTAAATTAAGAACTCCCTGGTTCCCTAGTGGACCCCCTTCTGCCCACTCCATCACAGCATTTTTAAACTCTCCACCCTTCCCCAGCCCACCCACTCAGCAACCTACAACCACCCCCACCACACCCATTTAGGGCCATTCAAGTGCCTGCGGCAGTGCTTGACCCAGGCATAGACTCTCCGGTCATCAAATCGACCATTTGCCATCTCAATGACAAGGAGTGAGTACATGCCTACCGTAGAAACAACTGTTTTCACAGTACAGCCTGCTGGCTCCTTGTCATTAAGATAGCGACTGACAGAGCTGGTGAGTGAAGGATATGTGCCGGTTACTGTATCCAGCGCTACTGGTGGCACTTGAATGGCTTTAAATGGGAGAGTGGGGATGGAGGGTGCTGAGTGGGTGGATGAAAAGGGTTACAAATGTATGATCAGTGGTGGCTCTACACCCAGGGCCCAGAGACTGTACCCAGTAAAAAAATGCTGTGCCCCAGTTGGTGCCCCATATGGTGCAGAGCTTCCCCCACAGTAACAATATATCAGTGCCCTGGCTGCCATCGGTTGTGCCCCAGCTGTGCCCTGGTAACCATTTGTGGCTAGAGCCGCTACTGTGTATGATAGGGATCAGGTGTTAGGGGGCACCACTAGGCTACCAGGGGAATGGATACTGAACTTGAGCATCAGGCAGGGAGTGGGTATGGGTGGGGTACCACTGATAACCATAGATAAGAAAAAAGTAATTCCATCAAAAGACATAAATCTGTGCTTCCATGTGGTGCAAAACGGAATTGATTCCACCACATTTTTGAAATCTGAATGAAACTGTAATCCAGAAGATGGGAAAGTTCCACAGCAGAGTGCACTACAGGTGCTCAGGATGTCCAGGCTGCCTTAGGCAGCCACCGCCACCTCTTTAGGCCTGTTATCCAGACTCAACTTTGTAATACACAAGGCAACAGGAAGGCAAACAGTACAGATATTTATTTACAGAATACATTGCAGCTTAACTGTTGTTTAAGCAAAAGTAATTATTCGTGTTAAGCTCCTCTGGGATTTTCAGTGCTGTAAATCTATCCCGTTATTTGAAAGTCATGTACTTATCTCGGAATGAATAATATCCAATAATGAATTTTGTTGTTGGCCAAAGCAGAGTGTGACTCCAGGCACACAGCAGGAGGCTTATGCATGAATATAAACAATCTGAGAAACGGGCATGCTGTAGATGGCTGCAGGAGCCTGAGATTACAAGGTGAAGCACTGAGAAAGAACAAGGTTTGTGCATTATGACAGCCCTGGCCCTGTGGCATCAGCTGAAAGGCATTACAGGTGACATGCGATTATGGCTCAAGCTCACGCCCTCACTGGGTCGGTGGAGTCTCAGATGCGCAGCGGTGAGAGGGTACTTGAACTCTGGGAATACTACTGAACAGCTCCTGTTGCAAAAGTGTCTCATACAGTGACTGGCCTGTCAGTCACATTCAGGCCTATGCATGACTGTGGGCCATGTATGCATGATATGCATGTACCCGGGAGGTGCACATCTCCGGACAGGTGCACAGGGCGTGCCACTGCCAACCGCTGGCCACCACAGGCTTCCTGTCTGCCACCCCACCCCATGGTGCATTAGTCTGCAGGGGTGGACTGGCAGAAATAGGTGAGCATCCAATCACATACCCATCCTTGCCCCAAAGTGGATCCCCTCCTGCATGTGGAGCAGGGGATTGTGGGACACTGTGCATCCCACAATCACAAATACAATGAGTGCTCAAATGGCTGCCCCCAGTCCTTTCTGCCTGACTGGAGGGCTGGGGCAGCATGGCAAGGGGGTCAGCTGTCCTGCTGCGACTGGGGGGTGTGGTTCATGGGGGACATGCAGCTACTATGGTAGGGTCACTGCCTGCATAGCCTGCACCCCCTCTGCCAGTGTTCTGTGCCTTGGTGAATGGTGCAGAGTGTGGGAACGTCCCCTGGCAACTCTCTTGGTACATCTGTGTGTTTAGCTGCATGGGCAGATGGGGATCTGGTGCGGAAGTGCGTGCTCCCCTTTCATGAATGCAGTAGGGGTCTGCGGGACCCACGATGCATGGCTAACCAACTTAGTGAAGCCCACACACCGTGGATACGTGGTGCATCGGCTTTGCACATAGGTTGGATCATTGTGCTGAAGTACACAATGTCATCATCAACCAGGCCCACCCAGAACACTACATGGGCAGAAGCCACCAATCAGGGGAGGTGGACAGGAACTTGGAAAGCACAGGAAACATTGTCGTCCTGGTGTTTTGGATGCAGGCCAAACCCCGTCTGTGCCAATGACCCACTGACACTGCAAGGCTGAACACTCCCCAGCACCTATTAGAGAGCTGGACTGTGCTGTATCCCCTGATGAATGCAGGACCCCCACCCCAAGATGGGATAGATCAGACCTGTGGCAGTGTAGGCCCTGGGGTGTCTGGATGGCAGGCCTCAAAGGCCCATGAAGTGTCGAGCAGGCAGCAATGCATAGGCAGGCCCAGTGGAGTTTGGTACCAGGGGACAGTCATTGTAAAAAAGGAACGGAGGAGCCCTGTACCCACTTATGACTAGAAATTAGAATATCTGCAGAAAATTACAAACTCAAGTGTTTAGGAAGTTGAAAAAGGATAGGCTAAGGACACTCCTAAAAACAAGTAGGACATGTGAGAGGTACAAAACAGAGGCCTCTACATTCTACGTCCTAGGGTCTGAACCAAATATGTGAAAATGACCCTTGAGTTGCCAACCCGCAGGCACAGGGGCAGGACAGGGGGCTGGAGTCTGGCCGATGACCCAGGTTCGGGAATGGACTTGGGATGTCGGAGGGCCGGCCGGGGAGAAGGACTGAGTGTCCCTCGGACTGCTCTCCTTCCCCAGGGGAAGTAGAGTGTCCGACACAATGTGGACCTCTGGCGGAGGTTGGGGGTACCTCCATGCCGACACTGTTACTTGAGTGAGGTGGGGCGGACGTGGAACATCATTGCATGTCCCCGCTCAAGGGGGAGAAACAGCAATAAAAATTGTGGGCCGCCCACAATGATGCCCACCCTGGCCCTGATCGCTCCCTCTGTCTCTCTCTCTCTCTGCCAACCAATTCCAGAGTCCATGGCTCTAGTCAGCCTCAAATCCCACCCTGGGAGGTAAGCCAGGGAGGCAGTGCTGGCGCATACCCCCTGCCAACACCTTGTCCCATCCTTGGCAGGTCCACCTGGTGCCGTGGCCCACCCTGGGAGTAAGCCAGAGGAGTATCTGCGGGGAAAAGCTAAGCCGGAGACAAGAGTTTGGCGAGGCGGGCATGCAGACAAAAAAGAAAAAAGAAAATGACTCTTGAATTATGTATCTTGAAGACTTGGAACTCCCTGTCTTCTGAAGCATGTTTGACTAAAACTCTGTCCCAACTGAAAACCATATTACAATCAGAATTTACTGAGATCTGTTACTATAATTAAATGTGTAATCAGCTGCTTTGGTAATCTTCTAGTAATGCTTTAACTTATATATGTTGGTCTGAACTTTGCTTTTGTACTGTTATTGCAAATGTCAGAAATCATAACATACTTAAACACAGGACAACTTTGAAAATAGGACCATGGTGGTCCTACTAGTTCTTTTCCTGTCTAACAGCAATGATTTTTTACTGCGACTACTTCTACTACGTGGTCTAGATCTCCATTGGATAAAGCTTTCTTACAACTGGACATAAAGTTAATAAACTGTTTTAGCATGAAATGGTTTCTGATATGCACTACAGGAGCTTTCTGTCAACCCTGGGATACAATACTCCAGCAAGAGCAGTGGTTTCCTGTCACAGCTGGACATTTCAAATCTAGAACTGAAGGACAGATCTCGCTCCACTGTTCTTCATCAGGAAGGACCGTCTCCCATTTTAACCCTCAGAAGCCAACAGTGTCTTTTCAAGAGCACCCCCTACTCTATCAGAAATCTTATTGCTGTTTTCGATATATAGTTTAATTTCAGGCCTCTCTTTGACCCATTAGTTTGACTGATGGGGCCAGTGGCAATCAATTATCCAGACTAGTCTGTCAGCACCCCTCCCGCTGCATCCATCACCCAGCCCACTACGCCATAGTTTGTCATTTATGTGAAAAAGTATTTGCACAGCCCTAGTGCTTACAAGAACTCCTATGTAAAGTTATACTTTAGATTTTAACACAAATTTACCTTTCTGATATCGGTACCAGTTTATCCATGAACAAAGTGACAATATCTCACCTACTCTCAGATCGACAGAAACAACAATTATATTCTAGACGTCAACAGACTGTGTGCATGGAAAGTACTGTAAGTGATCGACCATCATATACTTGAGGCACAGGATTTGTTATAATTGGGCTGAACATGTTACAAAGGTGCTAAAGTCAGGCCTGAAGTAACTGATGGGCCCTTCAGTGGCCCTGCAGCACCATGCTGCGCTACCATGCTGATGAACGGGCTGTGGGAGC
This sequence comes from Neoceratodus forsteri, assembly GCA_016271365.2. Lineage (NCBI taxonomy): Eukaryota > Metazoa > Chordata > Ceratodontiformes > Ceratodontidae > Neoceratodus > Neoceratodus forsteri. The sequence continues at coordinate 98,030,896 of JADMNL010000034.1, read as the reverse complement.
AAGCCCACAATGCTGGTGATCACACAGGAGGCAGGGGCCGAAATAAAAAAGTGACTGCACTAGGTTTTAAAATATGTTCCTTCTTCCCCACGAACTGCTTACTTTCACTGCTTGATAAGCAGTGCTATCATACTCTTTTAACAGGGCACTGACAACACTTACTAGGGTCCTGCCGTTGGGGCTTATGCACGCAGCGCCTAGTCACTCTGCACCCATTGCGCCTCCCCCCCCCATGCAGGATGCACAACCCGGAGCACGCAGCAACTATGCACTCAATCGCCTGGCCGCGCAAACAGCAATGGGCCAGGGGCTGGTGGGGGCGTGCCAGCACTATGTGCCATGCACTAAGCCACGTAGTGCTGTCCATGGGGATGCGGAAGAGGGCGCAATTTACAACAGGGGGGACCCTGCCATACCCCCTGTACACACCCCATGCACACAACAGTACGCTGCCCAGTCCAGGTGGAAAGCACACATCTCCCAACAAGACCTCTGCAGCTGTCCCCATCATCTGCCCCAGCAACCACTCATGCCCCATCCCCTCATAAGCTGAACACCCCCCCACACACACCACGCATAGGGGCACTGGCCCAGGATTGCAAGCACCCCCCCTCCCTATCCCGACCCCCGCTCTCAGCCCCCTGGACATTCTGAGGAATGCAGTGGCCCCAAGGCAATCTTTGGTGGTCAGTGGTGGCCAGTGATGCCCCCCCGGCACCGACAACACAACACCCCCCAGCCCCTTTACCTGTCCTCTGGTGGCATGGGACGGTCAGCGGCACAGTCCTCCATGCACCTCCTCAGCTGCCAGCTGGCCCAGTGATGCTGGGAGCATGCTGCCTATATAGTCAGGCACGCTCCCAGCATCACATTAGATAACTGGTGGCGAGTTTGTGTGGAGGCTGTGCTGCTGGCTGTCCCATACCACAGAGGACAGGTATGGGGGCTGGGGGGGTGTATGCCTGCTGGGACCTAGGACAGGCCATGGCTGTGTGTGTGTGTGTGTGTGTGTGTTGGGCGGGGGTGTTGCAGCAATGCGTACTGGGCAGGGGAACCTGTGTGTCAGGGTGGGGGGTAATGCACCACTCAATATGGGGCAGGAGCACTGAGTTGGGGGGACTTATTCCAACATGTGCACAGGGATGGGGCACTGCTGCATGCAGGGGGGCCATCATGGGGACGGGACTGTGCTGCGGGGGGGGGCTCAGGCATACTGGACTGGGGTGGAGTTGCCCTTGGGGTGGGGACCTGGTCCATGGGCATGGCCAAGGGACGCACCAGGCACTGGGGCCTGAACGTGTGGGTCTGGGTGCACATATAGCTGTTCATGCACCTGGACCCACATCCTGCTGCGTAAGGGATCTACTGTGGAACCCGGGATGGACATACAATTGGATGCCTGGCTGGGTCCATGACTCAACCCCCAGCTGCCCTGCAGAGTCCTGCATGCTGATGGGCAGAGGCACAGACAGGTGGTGGCCACTGATGAATATGGCCGATGCGCACCTGTCCACAGGTGTGAAGCTACACAGGCGAGATACGCACCTCCGGCACGTTATTCCCACCCAGTACTGCACAGGCCCCATTGTTTATCAATCAATCAATCAATCAGTTTATTTAACCAGGCATAAACACCATTGAGCAAGCTCATTTTCAAGATGGTCCTGGGCATTAATTAAGCAATAAGGCACGACAGGGTGTGTGTTATCGTGTAATAACGTCACTCCTGGGGTGGGTTGAAAAATAACACACATCCCTGGAGTGCCTTATTGCTATTATACAATGCCTTGTTGTTATACAAAATAAAAAAAAAATAAAAATAAAAAATGATTTTAAGGAATCCAAATGGTGATCAATGGCATCCCAATGCTCATCATCAATGGCATCCAAAAGCAATACAGTGATGTTATTTAAGCAATAAACCACTCGGGGATGTGGGTTATTGGGGGGGGGGGATTTACCACGGCTGGCGTGGTTAGGCCATGAGGCCGCCAGGCGAGTGGTCAAATCCTCTCCAGCCATGGTAAATCCCCCCATAACCCACACCCCTGAGTGGTTTATTTCGATTATACAATGTCCTTTTTCAAAAAAAAAAAAAAATACAAGATTAAAGTGATTTTATTTGAAAAGGTTTTTATTTATTGATTTTCCTGTAATATCCCTACACTGTGTGTTTAAATAGCTCCTTGTTGCTAGGTAGAATATATTTTTAGAAGGCTGTTACCAATCCTCCCAAACCCACATCACTGCCCCCCCAACAAACACACAGACACGTCTGGTTGCTACAATGATTATTTTTTTTGCACCACAGCAAAAGAGAACATGTGTGGAAGCCTAGATGAGCAGCTGGCAGACAAAAAAGAGAGTATACTGTGAGGGACAGTGAGTGAAGACAGTGTGGTCTTCCAGCCCATTTTCAAAGTTAGGATTTAAAAAAAAAATAACAGCGAGGTTACTGGTTCTGGGTTCAGTTACACTTACTAAACTAGAAAATAACAAGCGAAAGCCTTTATCACAGTATCGTCTGTAGCTGTGTTTCGAACGTCCCCTTTGATGGTTTGACTCAGTGGGCATCATGGTAAAAAAAAAAAAATTAGAAAAACCTTCACTCCTGTGCCTCGCGCTGGAAGAGTACAATAGTCCGTAGTTTGATTTTGAACTGTGTACAGTTTTTACATTTTTTTTTGAATAAAAAATCAAAAAAGACCAGAATCTCCCCTCTGTTTCAGTGCTGACAGACTGCGATGTGAGCGTTTACGGGGTGGCGGCGATCAGCTTGTTTGCTTCAAGGTGCAATTCTGGGATGGGGAGAATAGTCGTATTCGGCAGCTTTTTTTAAATTTTGTTTTTCTTTTATGCATCGAGAAACTGCTTCCGGAGGGTATTGGCCCAAGTATAATGACCGGATCTGTGATCATGTGGAGGTGAGAACCGGTGATTTTCTGGGGATAGAGTTCTTTCTGTGGGCTGCGAAATGGTGCAATTAAGTTGTTCAGGTGCCTGCCGAATTCCGCCGCTCCATGCAGCTGCTCCTGATGTTTACTACTTGTTTAAAAATTGCTGATCAGACACAATGGATTTTTATTCTTTTGTTTTAGCCTGGTTTCTGCTTGCGAGGGGAGTGGTGGGATGATGGGAGCATTCCAATGCAGGGTAGGTATGTGCCATGATGGGAGACGGAGGTGTACCAGAGATTTAAGATGGCGGTTCTGGATGGAAAGTACTGGTGTCGGATGGATTTTGGACATGCGGATGACTGGCACCTTTGCCGTGGGTATATCGTAGGATTTACCATGGCAGAAAGGTGCCAGCTACCCAATCAGAGTACAGGATTTGAAGTTAATTTTTATGTCCATGGTATAATGTGTAATAACATCACTGTCTCAGGCACACATTGACCAATCAGAGTCCAGGAAATTTTCTTGCCATTCTATAATACAATACAGTACACTTCATAAGACTACAATTACGGTGGACAACAGTGCAAAAAAAAAAAAAAAACATTGTGAAGGTGCCAGTAAATATGGGCCTATACATACCAGTCAACATAGTTAACATGCAAAGGTACATAATGATAAGCTTTACTGGAATGAGAAGAGACAACAATCCCATATAGTCTCCACTAAGTAAGAGCTCATACCTAAATGATAAAAAATAAGGAGGTATTAAGGAATAGGGTAGAAATTGGGGTGAAAGAGTAGGCAGCCAAGGAGGAGGCCAGAATAGGTAAAAGGTAGAGAACAGGCAGGGCCATCTCGGATTAAAGGAACTAGGCTTGTAGGTCCTAGGTTTCTGTTGTTAGGAATGTGGGGTGGATGAGATACTTAGGCGGAGGATTTGAGAGTGGCACCCGGGGCTTAGGGGTCATAGTCATCTGAAACAGTTGCATGACTCCTTCAGATAATCCATTAATAGAGCTTTGAATGTGAAAATGCTTGGAAGTGAGGATAATTTTAATGAGTCTTGCATAGTGTTCCAAAGTGATGGAAATGAGAAGTTGATTGCTGCTGAGCCAAGGGTAGTTTTCACTCTAGGAGTCTGGAAGCAGATTATGGAGAAGCGTCTCAGGCCATAGGAACTTTTAGCCCGTTTGAAGAGGTTCGAGATGTATGCAGGGAGGTTATCAGATAATGCTCTAAAAAACCAGAGAAGAGCATTCCTTTTTCTCCTAGTTGAAAGTGAGGTCTATCCCGAAACCTGTTTGTGGATGGTTAAAGAGTGACTTCAGTAGTCCTTAATTTAGCAAGTGCTAATAGGCACACTGTGAGTTCGCTGAGGCTACCAGTATGACTTTGGGACTTTTATTCATAACTCTGCCCATAATTAACATGTGCCTGTGGCCTGCATTTGCATGTACCCACATTCACTTTTGTGCATAAACTGTCCGCTTCCAACATGGATGAAGCCTGGCAAATGGTCAACGCAGCCTTCAAAAATTCTGTTTGGGACTTGCAAACCTCTCCAATATGAGACTTTTGACTTCCAGTAGTCATATTGCCCTCAGCTTCCCTCGGGATCAATACTGTCCAACTATATCCTCAGCTCTGGTCAATATTTGTATAATGTTTATGCTCTGGTGAAAGCATTACGTAATAAATAATTGACTGACCTATTTCAAGGCTTACCAGTTAACACCATCAGAGCGACCTAGATGAGGCTATTTATTGATATTATTGAGGAGAGAGAGTGAGAGAGAAAGGAAGGAAGGGAGTAAAAAAAACTACTTAGAGAAAGAGGGGATGGAGCTCGGGGACGGAGGATGAGATACACAGACAGTGTGAGAGACAGAGACAAAGAAAGAGAAAGAGAGAGAGAGAGGAGGGGGAGACACAAGGATACTGAGGAAGAGAGGGAGAGACAGATTATGATAAAGGGCTCCCATTCAGCCCTGTAGGCAAGAAAAGAGCTTCATAACATCTTTGAAATGCAATAATTATCTCTGTGTTTATACAGCATTATTTTTTCATGAAAGTATTTATTAAAAAGCCTCTAGGAAAGTTGTAGGAAGATGTCTCCCTTTCCATCCCAGCCCTGAATCTAACATGCACTAGTGTTGCCCTATGACCGATGCCATGACTATTCCACAGCAGCTGTGAGCGATACAAGGTGGTGTGGCTAAGACATGCTGAACTCCTCCTTGCCTCAAGTTTAGCACTAATTCTAAGATCACTGCTACTCAGGTGGGGAACTAGAACGTGGGGGAACAGAGGAGAGACGGCATGCTGAGCTACAACTAAGACTCCTAAAAGTATCACCGTCGCTCTGCCAACAGGAGTCACTGCACCAGCTGCAAGTGGAGACAAAAGGGAAAAATGACAGATACTTCTATTTTTCATCCAGCCCTACTACACTGCAAATGAAGTGCTAATTAAATTCTGAATCCTGTAATGAGAATTCTGAAAAACACACAAGGTAAATATATTTTGACAAAGTTTGCCAGCTATTTGAATTTTCAGTTCCACCGTGAACTCATCTTAATTCGGTATCACATTACAGGATGTGGCTTATCTGAAAAGCCACTTGAAGGTTTAGTAATATTCCTTTCAATTACAGCCCCCAGCTCACTGACAATGGCAACACTCAAACAATCATTTAGGGTTTGTTGAAACAACAGCCAACCCTGGCATGGCCCTTGGAATATGAATGAGAAAAGCCTGAGCCTAGACCATCTCGAGTAGCAGTGTGCTAAGAAATGTGCCAATATAAATTATGGCTCTGGGTTTACTGCACAAATGACGCAAAGTGGCAAAACTGGTCTGTATTTATTATAGTAAATGGTACAATCCAGGATAACCAGTCTGTATTTACTGTAGTAATGGTGCAAACTTGGATTACCTGTCTGTATTTACTGTAGTGATGGTGCTAACTAGGACTGCCTGTCTGTATTTACTGTAGTATCTGGACAGCACTAGGATTATCACTCTGTATTTACCATAGAAACTGGTGCAAACTAGGATTACCAGTCTGTATTTACTGTAGTAATGGTGAAAACTAGGATTACCAGTCTGTATTTGTTGTAGTAATGGTGCAAACTAGGATTACCAGTATATATTTACTGTAGTATCTGGTGAGCACTAGGATTATTACCACTCTGTATTTACTGTAGTAACTGGTGCAAACTAGGATTACCAGTCTGTGCTTACTGTAGTACCTGGTGCAAACTAGGATTACCAGGCTCTATTGACTGTAGTAATGGTGTAAACTAGGATCATCTGGCTGTATTTACTGTAGTATCTGGCGAACACTAGGATAACCACTCTGTAATTATTGTAGTAACTGGTGCAAACTAGGATTACCACGCTGCATTTACTGTAGCAATGGTGAAACTGGGGTTACCAGTCTGTAGTTACTGTTGTAACAACTGCAAACTAGGATTACCTGTCTGTATTTACTATAGCAACGGTACAAACTAGGATCACCAGTCTGTATTTACTGTAGTAACCAGTAAATATTAGGATTACCAGTCTGTATTTACTGTAGTAACCAGTAAACATTAGGATTACCAGGCTGTACTTACAGTAGTAAAGGTGCAAACTAGAATTACCTGTCTGTATTTACTGTAGTATCTGGCGAACAGTGGGATTACCGGTCTGTATTTTTATTTATCTATTTATTTATTGCATATAATCGGAATTACAATCCTTTGAGTCACAGACTCTTTTGCAAAGGCTCCACGTCGGTTACAGGGGGTGGAGGGAGAACAAAATACAAGAATACACACATAAACAAGCAGTATACAAGAAAACATAATTAAGCAGTATTCACAAACAGTACTGACAGTGCAGTCCAGGCTTTAACTTAGTTAACCAGAGACAGTGGTAGGCAGCTTTCTGGGTATCATTTGTTAGAGATGTGAAGAATGCGGATTCATGGGGTCTAGGGAGACCCTGAGTCAGTTATTAGGGGGGTTAGGGAGCACACGAGGTGGGCAGTGCTAGCCACAGTCACAGATTGCAGACTCAATTAGGTGAGCTTTGAGGCCTGCTTTGAATAGGGAGTTGCTATGGGTCTGAGAGAGCCGGGGAGGTACAGCATTGAGCCAAAGGGGAGCACGGTACCGGAGAGATCTTTGCCCTAGTGATGTTCTACAGTGGGGGACCTGGAAAGAGGAGCTTGCTGCGAGACGTGTATTACGCCTGAGGGGAGCTGGGCTGATTATGTGGAGAAGGCCAACAGGGGCTAGCTGGAGCTGTATTTTTTTTGCGAGGAAGCAGGTGTGTTACCTAAGTCTTTGTTGGAAGTTTAGCCAACCAGTCAGAGCGTAATTTACTGTAGTAATGGTGTAAACTAGGATTACCAGTCTGTATTTAATGTAGTAATGGTACAAATGAGGTTTACCAGTCCGTATTTACCATAGTAAAGTGCAAACTAGGATTACTAGTCTGTATTTACTGTAGTAACCAGTGCACATTAGGATTATCTGGCTGTATTTATTGTTCTAATGGTGCAAACTACGATTACCAGGCTGTATTCACTGTAGTAACTGGTGCAAACTAGGATAACCACTCTGTATTTACTGTACTAACGGTGCAAACTAGAATTAACAGTCTGTATTTAATGTAGTAACTGTGTAAACTAGGTTTACCAGTCTGTATTTACTGTGGTAACCGGTGCACATTAGGATTACAAGTCTGTATTTACACTAGTAATGTCGTAATCTGGGATTACCAGTCTGTATTTACTGTAGTAAAGACGCAAACAAGGCTTACCAGTCTGTATTTAGCAAAGTAATGATGTAAACTAGAATTACTAGTCTGTATTAAACGTAGTAATGGTACAAACGAGGTTTACCAGTCCGTATTTACCATAGTAAAGGTGCAAACTAGGATTACTAGTCTGTATTTACTGTAGTAACCAGTGCACATTAGGATTATCTGGCTGTATTAAATGTAGTAATGGTACAAACTAGGTTTACCAGTCTGTATTTACTGTAGTAACGGTGCAAACTTGGATTACCAGTCTGTATTTACTGTAGTAACCAGTGCACATTAGGATTATCAGTCTGTATTTAGTGTAGTGATGGTGTAAACTGGGATTACTAGTCTATACTTAATGAAGTAATTGTACAAACTAGGTTTACCAGTCTATATTTACTGCAGTAAAGGTACAAAGCAGGGACCAGTCTGTATCTACTGTAGTAAATGGTGCAAACTAAGATTACCAGTCTGTGTTAACGGTAGTAACTGATGCATACTAGGATTGCCAGTCTATATTTACTGTATTAATGGTGGAAAGTAGGATTACCAGTCTGTATTTACTGTAGTAATAGTGTAAACTATGATTACCAGTCTGTATTTACCATAGTAATGATGTAAACTAGAATTACCAGTCTGTATTAAATGTAGTAATGGTACAAACTAGGTTTACCAGTCTGTATTTACTGTAGTAAAGGTGCAAACTAGGATTACCAGTCTGTATTTACTGTAGTAATAGTGAAAACTATGATTACCAGTCTGTATTTACTGTAGTAATGTGCAAACTAGGATTACCAGTCTGTGTGTACTGCAGTAATGTACACACTAGGATTACCACTCTATGTTTACTGTACTGACTGGTGCAAACTAGGATTACCAATATATATTTTTTGTAGTAACTGGTGCAAACTAGAATTACCAGTCCGTATTTACTGTAGTAATGGTGCAAACTATGATTACCAGTCTGTATTTACTGTAGTGATGGTGCAAACTATGATTACCAGTCTGTATTTACTGTAGTAATGGTGCAAACTAGGATTACCAGTCTATGTTTACTGTAGTGACTGGTGCAAACTAGGATTACCAATATATATTTATTGTAGTAACTGGTGCAAACTAGAATTACCAGTCTGTATTTACTGCAATAATGGTGCAAACTAGGATTACCTGTCTGTATTTACTGTAGTATCTGGTGAATACTAGGAATACAGAAACACAGAAGTTGACAACAGATAAGGACTGCAAGGGCCATCCAGTTTGCCCATTTATTTTTCTACCTTACGAATGTGCCATTGGCCTTTGCTCTGTCAATGGCCTATCTATTGATACTCATCTGTATTGCTCCCTTATGCCTATCCCATGCATGTCTGAAGCCCTGCACTGTATTCATATCCACCACTTTCTGAGGTAGGCCATTCCATGCACCAACCACTCTTTCTGTGAAGAAGAACTTCTTCACATTATCCCCTCAATCGGCCTTCCTCTAATCTCATTCTGTGTCCTCTTGTCCTGCTTTTTTTATACTGAAACATGTTAGACTCCTTCACCTTGTTATTGCCCTTAAGGTGTTTGAATGTTTCGATCATATCACCTCTTCCTCTCCTTTGCTCTAGGGTATACATATTGAGCTCCGTTAATCTGTCCTCATATGTTTTCTGATGTAGTCCCTGCACCATTTTGGTTGCCTTTCTCTGGACTGCCTCAATTTGGTTAATGTCCTTGTGAAGGTGTGGCCTCCAGTACTGCACGCAGTACTCCAGATGGGGCCTAACCAGTGTCTTGTAAAGAGGGATTATTACCTCCCTCTTCAGACTTCTGATACCCCTACTAATACACCCTAACATCCCCTAGCCTCACCTATTGCTTTAGTGGTCTGCTTGGATGATTTCAGGTCATCGGTGATGATGATGCCCAAGTCTCTTTCTTCCCTTGTGACTGCCAGCAACTCCTCTCCCAGCCTGCTGGTGGCTTCAGGGGTTCTCTTCCCTATGTGCATGATCTTGCACTTCTCTGCATTAAACCACAGTTGCCACTCTTCCGACCATTTATGATATGATATGATATGATAGAAGGCATACTTAGGATGGCAGAGAAAGGGGAGATACTGTTGATGGGGGACCTTAATATGCCAGATGTTAACTGGAGCACCTTTGCTGCAGCCACATCCAAAAGCAGGGCCATTCTCGATGCCTTTCAGGTGGCATGCCTCAGACAGCTAGTTTTGGAACCTACTCGTGAGGGAGCAATCTTAGACCTCGTACTCTCAAATGGGGACAGTGAGAGGATCTCAGATCTAGAAGTGGGTATCCATTTGGGAACAAGTGTCCACCAAACAGTGTGGTTCATGATAAACTCAGCTACAGAGTCACGCCATACAAAAGTGAGGGTTCTAGACTTCAGGAGGGCTGACTCTGGCAAGATGAGAGAGTGCCTTAGAAAAGCACTAGCAAACAGGCAAGAAGGAGGGGTGGAGCAACAATGGGGAAATATCAAAATTGCCATCACAGAGGCAACAAGCTTTTGTGTGAAGCAAATAAATCAAAACGAAAGAAAAAGCCACTATGGTTCTCAAAAGAGGTGGCAGGGAAGGTTAGGGAGAAAAAGATGGCATTTAGGAAGTATAAGGAAACACAGAAGGAGCAGGACAGAGAACTGTACCAGTTAAGGCAGAAGGAAGCAGGGAGGGTAGCCAGAATAGCAAAGGCCCAAACTGAGGAAAAGACAGCCAAATCGGTTAAGAAGGGGGATAAAACCTTTTATAGGTGTAACCCCCCTGCAAATGGGGGTTCCCAAAAGACTTCCAGGAGCTTGCTTGAATGCTCCAAGCCTGAATGGTGTTTGGCATTTAAGCCATTTATCAGTGAGTGTTTTTAGAGCCTCTGGTACTGTCTCTTTAAGAGCTGTCTGCTTGCAGACATAATTAGTTTGTATGGGGGGACTGTGTGCTTCTCTGAGTACCACTCGAGCTGCTGCCAATTCACTTCATTTTGCAGTCACTAGGAGTGCAAAGGAACCTATCTGAAAGATGTAACTGTTTGCCAGAAATTATTTAGAGTAATAATAAAATTACAGTTTGTCTAACCTGCTTTCTTTGCAGTCAGAACTGTGTCTGCTAGTTCCCCATTCTAGTTTTGAACTGCTGAACTGGACCAATCAGTGTGGGGTAAGCTAGCTCTAAAATGGTGCCTTGGACGAATCAGAACTTGGACTCATAATCTGGGCCAGCCACAAGAGGATTGTATGGGCAGTGACTCTGGGAGATGTAGTTTGGACTTCAGTGCCTTTTTGGACCAACAGCAGCAGTCTATTGTGAGTGACAGCCAATCCAGTCAAGAACTGGGAGGAACTCAAAGGAAGAGCCCGGTTTTGTCGGTTGGAGTTTCAGTTGAGCTTTGGCAGTGAAGAAGGAAGGAGCCCTGTGCTTTTTCAGTGTGCAGTTTTAGTCAAAACGTGTGTAAGGCCCAGAGTTCGGTCTGCAGCTTGTTAGGACTGAATCCGTCCTGTGAAAAGAATCAAGGATCTCTGAAGAGTAGAAACCAGGCTCACCCTGTAGAAGACTGGAAGAATTGCTGAAAATTGCACTCGGTCTGTCAGGAACTGAATCTGCTGTGTGTTCCCGGGTATTGTGCAGTAATTGCGATCGGGATACAGATGCAGCCTGCCTGGTATAGTGCTTTCTTTTATATAAATGTGTGAAGAGGTTTGTGTACCTCAAGTGAGCCCTGCTGACATTGAAGGACCCTATCTTATTTGGAGGTCGTGGAGTACTAATTCAGGGTCGCTTCCTGTTGAATTGCCACATTAAACCAAATGGAATTACTGTACTGCTGACTGTTTAATTTTCCTTTTCTCTGTGTGAAAGGGCCCTACCAGCTGCCACGGTTTGGACTAGCCACTAGGGCTTGGGTACCCAGGGACAGTAACTGATAGGGATAGGCCTGTGCACAGAGCCATAGGTAGATTATTAGAGTGATAAGCTAATTAACCTGATTTCCCCCTGTCCTTGTTATATCCCCCTAAATAAATCAGAGCTGCTTGTTTCAGCAAAGTTATACTGCCTGAGGTATTTGTCTATGTTAAAGTACTGTACTGTGATTGTTGCACTGTATCTCATTTCACAGGAGGTCCCAGTGCCGGAACCAGTCCTGGGGGTAAGTGTATACTGTGAAGGTAATTCTGATATATTGTGTGGGCCACTAGTGGGAAGAAAGGGGGGTTGCAGTGTCCCAGAGGGCTGTGACCAAGTTAGTTTAACTATTGCAAACCCTGACCTCTGGGTGGAGGCACCCGCCATTGGATCCAGGCCCCTCAACCTGTTAGTGGCAAATCAGGCAGGGGTAGTAGCCCCTGGGATAGCGCCATCTAGGGGTTACATAGGTATATCAGGGAGAGTAGAAAGACAAAGTGAGGGATAGTGAGGCTGAACAGAATGGACGGTGGGTGAGCAGAGAGGGACAGTGAAAAATCAGGGATACTGAATGAATACTTCTGTTCAGTAATAACAAAAGAGGAGGTGGGGGAGGTGCCTAATCCAATTAACAGATGCACTCTGGATAGGGGGGTGGATCCCAGTCCTTTCACAGAAGAAAGGGTTCTGAAAGAACTCCTAAAACTGAAGTGGACAAAGCAATGGGGCCAGATGGAATTCACCCCAGAATTCTAAAACAATTAAACAGAGAACTAGTGACACTACTGACTACCCTTTTTAACAAATCATGGGAGGATGGTGTGGTACCTGAGGACTGGAGGAAGGCAGATGTGATTCCCCTTCACAAAGTGGGACCAAGACAGAGGCAGGAAACTACAGACCTGTCAGTTTGACCTCTGTGGTAAGGAAAGTGATGGAATCACTTCTGAAGGAAAGAACTGCTGAGTACCTAGAGGCCAGTGGGGCAGGGACCCAAGGCAGCATGGGTTCATAGCGGGGAAGGTTATGTCAGACGAATCTAATTGATTTATTTGGCTGGGTGACCAAAGTAGTAGACCAGGGAGGGCTGTGGACATGCCTACCCAGACTTTAGCAAGGCATCTGACAGTCCCACACAAAAGATTAATAGTCAAATTAACCAGCCTGGGAGTGGATCCCAGGGTGGTAGCCTGGGTGAAACACTGGCTGGACAACAGGACACAGAAGGTTATTGTAAATGGAGTCCACTCTGAAGAAAGAGGGGATACTAGTGGGGTACTGCAGGGTTCAGTACTGAGTCCAGTCCTTTTTAATGTCTTTGTAAGTGACACTGCAGAGGGGCTGGAAGGAAAAGTATGTCTCTCTTCAGATGACACAAAGATCTGCAACAGGGCTGATACACAGAGGCATGGAAAGATGAGAAGGACTTGGCAAGGTTGGAGGAATGGTCAGAAAGGCAGCTTGGATTCAACAAAAAAATGCAAAAAAGCACCTGGGGTAAACATAACCAGGGGTGACGCTTATAGGTTGGCAAGCAATGTGAGAAGGTGGTAGGGAGGGCTGGGGGATACTGGATGTATAGGGAGGCATCACCAGCAGAAAACAGGAAGTTGTTATCCCCTGTACAGACAGTTGGCGAGACCCCATCTGAGTACTGCATCCAGTTCTGGAGACCCCATCTCAGCAAGGACATAGACAGGATGGAGGCAGTTCAGGAGGGCAACTAAAATGGTGCAGGGTCTGCAAGAGAAGCCATACGAGGAGAGACTAAAGGAGCTTAATATGTATACCCTTGAGGAAAGGAGGGAGAGGGGACATGATAGAAACGTTCAAGTACCTCAGTGGAATCAACAAAGTCAAAAAGGGTAGCATCTTTCAGAAAAAGAGATGTGCAAGAACAAGGGGACACAATTTGAAGATAGAGGGGGACAGCTCAGGGGCAATGCAAGGAAGTATTTTTTCACAGAGAGGGTGGTGGACGCATGGGAACAGTCTTCCTGATGAGGCTGTGGGGTCTAAAACTGTGGGAGAGTTCAAGAATGCATGGGACAGACATAAGGCAATTTTTGTGGGGGTAGGAAGAAATAGACTGTTGGTTAAATAGGATCTGCAGCTTATCCTCTTGGTAGGGAAATGGGCAGACTAGGTGGGCCAAGCGGTCCTTATCTGCTGTCAAAGTCTATGTTTCTATGTTTCATTTTGCTAGTTTATCCAGATTTCTTCTCATTCTGTCCACCCCATCTGGATCATCTACTCTGTTGCAGATCTTGGTGTCGTCTGCAAACAGACAAACCTTACCCTCCAGTCCATCTGCAATGTCACTGATGAAGATATTGAAGAGGACTGGCCCCAGGACTGATCCCTGAGGTGCCCCACTTGTGACTTGCATCTCTTCTGACTGTATACCGTTTACCACCACTCTGTTTTCTGTCCATCAACCAGTCTGCCACCCAATTGACCAACTTCTGACCTACCCCAAGCCTACCCAGCTTATTAATCAATCTTCTATGTGGAACAGTATCGAAAGCTTTGCTTAAGTCAAGGTAGGTGACATAAACTGCTCCCCCTTGGTCCACCACTCTGGTTACTCAGTCAAAGAAATCTATGAGATTAGTTTGACAGGACCTTCCTTTTGTAAACCCATGCTCTCTTGGATCCTTTGGGCCTATGGATTCCAAGTGTTGCACTATCCTTTCCTTCTGGAGTGCCTCCATGATCGTGCCCACTACTGAGGTAAGACTGACTGGTCTGTAGTTCCCTGCCTCCTCCCTGCTACCACTCTTGTGGAGCAGGATCACATGAGCCCTTCTCCAGTCTTCTGGGACCTCTCCAGTGCTCAGAGACTCACTAAACAGTTCTGATAACGGCTCTGCTAGTTCCACCCTTAGCTCCTTTAGTACCCTGGGATGTATGCCATCAGCTCCCACTGCCTTGTCCACCCTGAGCTTATCGAGCTCTTATAGAACCCTTTCTTTTGTGAAGAGACTAGTGCTCACCTCCCTCCCCCCTGTGTGCATGATGTTGAGCTGTGGGCCCTGCCCTACCTTCTCTTCAGTAAATACTGAGCAGAAGCATCTATTTAGGATAGATGCTTTTACATGGTCCTCCTCCTCCTCACACACCCTTGTATCTCCTTTGATCTTAGTAATACCCCCTCTGGACTTCATCCTTTCACTACTCTTGTCACCTTCTTTTACTGTTTGTGCCAGTGTTTCCTTGGTTTGGGCCTTTGCCTGCCTTACTGCCTTCCCTGCTTCCCTTAGGAAAGTTTGGTATGCCTCCCTATCTTCATCCCGCTGTGTTCCCTTGTATTTCCTGAAGGTCAGCCTTTTGGCTCTGACCTTTTCTGCTACTGTTTTTGAGAACCAAAGTGGTTTCCTTATCAGTCTGTATTTGCTGTAGTAATGTGCAAATTAGGATTACCAGTCTGTGTTTACTGTAGTTAATGTACAAATTAGGATTACCAGGCTGTATTTACTATAGAATTGGTGCAAACTAGGATTACCAGTCTGTATTTACTGTGATAATGGTGCAAATTAGGACCACCAGGCTGTATTTACTGTAGTAGCTGGTGAAAACTAGCATTACAAGTTTGTATTTACTGTAGTAATACTGCAAACTAGGATCACTAATCTGTATTTATTGTAGTAATAGTGCAAACTAGGACTACTGGTCTGTATTTACTGTAGTAATGGTGCAAACCAGGATTACCAGGCTGTATTTACTGTAGTACTAGTAAAAACTAGGATTACCAGGCTGTATTTACTGTAGTAATAGTGCACACTAGGATTACCCGTCTGTATTTACTGTAGTATTGGCGCAAACTAGGACTACCAGTTTTGTATTCTCTGCAGTAATGGTATAAAGTAGGACTACCAGTCTGTATATACTGTAGTAATGGTGCAAACTAGGTTTACCCATCTGTATTTACTGTAGTAATAGTGCAGACCAGGACTACTAGTCTGTATTTACTGTAGTAAAGGTGATAACTAGGGTTACCAGTCTGTTTACTGTAGTAATGCTGCAAACTAGGATTACCCGTCTGTATATACTGTAGTTGTAGTGCAAACTAGGACTACCAGTCTGTATTTACTGTAGTAATAGTGCAAACTAGGACTACCAGTCTGTATTTACTGTAGTAATAGTGCAAACTAGGACTATCAGTCTGTATTTACTGTAGCCATGTTTAAACTAGTATTACTAAGCTGTAGTAGTAATAGCAATGGTGCAAACCAGGATTACCAGTCTGTATTCACTGTTGGGACTCCTTCCAGTGCTGGGTTCTACAGTACTGGCCTGATGTCATTGCAGTGGGTGAAACCTGGCTCTCCCCCTGGATTCCAGACTCGTCAATAACCCTCTCCTGTTATAACCTATACCGAACAGACCGGATAAGTAAGGGTGGAGGTGGCTGCGACATTTACATCAAAGACACACTACATAGACAGGTATTCCCCACCCCCCAGCTGGTACTGGGACCCCAGGCCCTCACTCTAAAACTTACCTTAGGACTTTCCCAAACCCCACTCCTCATTACAGAGGTATACAATCCCTCCGGGGAACAGAAGGTGGCCTTCCACTCAGTTCTATCCTACCTAGCCACCCTCCCATCTCAAACTGAAAAAATCGTACTAAGGGATTTCAATATCAATTGGTTAGACAAGGCCGCAGCACCATTCATCGATGCAGCCACTGCTCAAGACCTAACACAAGTAGTCACATCCCCCACCCGACTTAACCAGCACACAGGGTCTTCCTCATTGCTAGACCTCGTCTTCACCAACCGCCCTCACAAAATCACAAGCACCTCAGTTCTCCTGAACGCCCTTAGTGACCACTACCCAGTTCTCTGCTCCTGGACAGAAAAAGCACCCAAATCTCCCCCCAAAATAATAATACAATGTAAACTTGGCCCTGGCAAACTTGCCCGTCTTAAAGCACATCTCAACACCATTGACTGGTCCCCATAACGAATACCCTCGACCTCTTCATCCTCTCCTTCAACACTATATGCGACAAATTTGCCCCCATTACTAAAAGAGTGGTCAAAGGCAATCTGGTGCCTTGGCTCACTGACCACCTCCTAGCCCTGATATGGTCCAAAGACTCTTTATGGTACCTCTCTAATGTATCTGGCCTCCCATCAGATAGACAAAAGTACAGAGAGGCCAGGAAAAAATGCACGTGGGCCTTGCGCAAGGCCAAAGCTGAGTATTATAAATCCTCCTTAACATTTATTTGGGGTGCTGGGCAAAAATTCTGGAATAATATTAAGGATATCTGTGGTAAAGTCTCTAACCCTGTCCCGAATCAGATAATGGTAGACAGGTGCCTTACCTCGGACCCTTCCAGTATAGCCACAGCCTTCAATGACACCTTCACAAATCTCAGCCAAGTTCTCCCTTCTAATTTCTTTGACCCACCCCAGCCAGCTTCCCCTCTTCATCCCCAGAAGCCCCTATTTTGCCTACATCGCATTTCACCCAAGTCCGCCGAGCTGAATCTGAAAAAAGATCTGGCCCACTTCTCCTACAGTAGTGACACCTTAGACTTGCGACTTCGCCGGCTCACCGTCCATGAGGTACTAAACCCCTCACCCATATTCTAAACCTCTCCTTATGTCTAGGGAAATTCCCCACTAGGTAGAAATCTGCTTCCATCACCCCTATTTTTAAAAATGGGGACTGTACCATCACCAATAACTACTGCCCCATCTCCATTCTTCCTCCCCTGTCCAAGGCACTAGAGCGGATTGTCCTTCATCAGCTCACGAACCACCTCAGCAAGTACAACCTACTCTGCAAACAGCAACACAGCTTTCGGAGAGGGCACAGTACTACTACTGCCCTTCTGGAACTTACCGCACATATCCACTCCACTTTGGACAGAGGCCATATCACTGGTGCTGTCTTCACTGATCTCACTAAGGCGTCTGACACCGTCAACCACTCCCTCTTACTGGCCACCCTCTCCAACATTGGTTTCTCTCAGGACACTCTTGGCTGGTTCTCCGATTACCTCTAGAACTATTACCAGCAGGTCAAAATTGGTAACACCCTATCCAACAGGCTGCCTGTCCTCTCCAGTGGTCCACAGGGGTCCATCTTAGGTCCCCCTACTTTTCAACCTCTTCCTTAACTCCCTCCCCAAGTCCTGCCCTGGCAACCTGCTACTCTAAGCCAATGATGCTGTGCTCTATTCCTCCAACTCTGACCCCACTGAACTCCACCATTCCCTGCAATCCTCCTTCAGTTGTGCTGAAAATTGGTTCTTCTCTCAGCGCCTTATTCTTAAGTACAAGACCAAAGTTATGCTATTCGCCCACCCTCTGAACTCCTGCAAAGAGCACTGCCCTCAAGTACTAACTGCCAATTTGATCTCTCTGGAGCTAGTGGATTCCTTTAAATACCTTAGGCATCACTCCAGACCCAGCTCTTAATTTCCACCAACATATCCACCTCCTGTCCACCGCCCTTAATGTTAGGCTCGGGCTATTGTACCGCTTCAAACATTGCCTTACTCCTGATGCCCTTAGACTTGCTGTCCCCTTCTCAATCCTCTCCCTATTTGATTATGGTATACTGATCTATAGTGCGGCAAACACTTCAGCCTTACATAGACTCCATCTCACCCTAAATAAAGCTTGCCGCCTCATACTGGGATGTGACCGTCTCACCCATACTTGCTCACTCTATAATGCTATCAACTGGTTAAATCTCGACAACAGAATCAGGTTCCACATTTGCCTCATGGCTAAAAAGATTGCCCTCGGCCCCCGTTACGCCCCTTAGTCCACTCGGCTCTTGATGCTTCGCACACCCATAGCTCTGAAAAGCAGCTCCTCACAATTCCCCACTGCCGTACCTCCCAGTTCCTAAGGTCCTTCAGCTACAGGGCCCCCTTCTTGGATGTACAGCCTACCCACTTCTCTTGTGAATGAAAACAGAATTGGCTCTTTCAAAACCCACCTTGCCTTTCTCTTCCCCCCTTTTCTCCTCTGACAATGGCCTCGGCCTGCTTACCCCACCTACCCTATGACCTTCTTTGAGTTGACAGCTCCTATATATCTGACTAAACATGTTTTGCTAACACTTGTACAAACTGATTCCTAGTAACTACCTATTAGCCTTCACTGGTATTTGTAATCTGCTTGACTGTGTACCTTGTTGAATTACTCACTAATGTCTGTTCTGTTTTAATTTCTGTGATGTGGAACCTTTGTAAAGGAGTCTCTGACTCAAAGGTGTATCCGAATACCCAATAAATAAATAAAATAATGTGCAAACTAGGATTATCAGTCTGTGTTTACAGTAGTAATGTTACAAACTAGGATTACTGGGCTGTATTTACTGTAGTAACGGTGCACACTAGGATTACCAGTCTGTATTTACTTCAGTAGGGGCGCAAACTAGGATTACCACTCACTGCAGTAACTGCTACAAACTAGGATTACCAGTGTCTGTTTACTGTAGTAACTAGTGCAAATTTAAGGAAACATCTGTTAGATCAATTATGCTGCAATTGTTTTTGAGTGTTCTTATGTTCTCTGTTAAGTATGTTCTGATTCTGTTTATTGTTCAGTGTTAATTGTATTTACTTATACGTAACATCTTGACTGTATTTGTATGGTCCCGGGTCATGCATGAAAATGGGCCTTTTGCTTATTGTGTCTACCCAGTAAACAAAGGTAAATAAATAAATGGAATCAGTCATTCAGTATTTACTATACAGGGTTCCCCCTAAAGCATTTTTGCATGTGGTGCCCTCCATTCATTCATTTTCCCATCGTTTTGCGACACCCCCATGCTCTCCCCTTGTTGCAAGAAGAACCCTCCTCCCCAATATTGTTAAAATTAGAACATTTGGGAGACACCACAGAGAAGAATAGTAAAAAGAAAGATTCCCTAGCACCATAAAGAAACATGGAGAATGAAAAGTAAAATTAAATGGACTCAGACAAAAAATTAGGGAGATAAAATCAAAGATGAAAGAAGAGAACCATATGAAGAAGGCATGTGTTGCTTGACAAATGCCCCTATCCTTTCAAATTTTTCTATAAGAAATACTACAGTAGTACCTGTAGTTAATGCAAAATGTGATTACCAGTTCATATTTACTGTAGTAAATGGTGGAAACTAGGATTATTTTAATGCAGTAATTGGTGCAAACTGGGATTACCAGTTCATATTTACTCTCGTAACTGGTGCAAACTGGGACTGCAAGGCCATATTTACTGTAAGAATTTTTGCTAACTGGGGTTACCAGTCCATATTTACTGTAGTAATTAGTGTAAACTGGGATTACCGGTTCATATTCACTATAGTAGTTGATACAAACTGGGATTACCCGTTTATATTTACTGTGGTAATTGGTGCAAACTGGGATTACCTGGCCATATTTACTGTAGTAATTGGTGCAAATTGGAATTACCAGTTCATATTTACTGTAGTAATTGATACAAACTGGGATTGCCAGTTGACATTTACTTTAGTAACTTGTGCTAACTGTCCTCACAATTGCTGCTTTTGTGACACCACAGACTACTGTGATGGAAAACCCTATGATATCGTAAACAAGAGCACTACGGAGTCAGCTAGGGTCACAGAGGGTCACATTCACATTCTTTTCTATACAAAATATTTCAATAAACTACCAAGAGGTGGAAACCTGCTCACTGGAGCTGAACAGGGAGCTTGTGTTTTACAGCTCTGCACACTAACCACAGCCTGTCTCTTTCAGTAAAGGGTAGAAACAGCCAGAAGAAAATAATCTGGACCCATGGTACTGAGGAAATATTTTGGAATCAGGTTAAACACAAAACTTATTCAATCCTTCTATCCCACAGTAAGTGATACATCTGGAACTATACAATCTATAAACACAAAAAAGAATGCTGTATATGTCAGCCACAAGGCAATGCAACAATCATGTCGGGAAACTTCAGTCAGTTCTTCAAGGGACCCTTGGATTCCTTTGTGGGGTATTGTGATACAATCTCCTCTTTGTTTTACCAATGTTATATTTAAACCACTTTGTTGTTTTTGTGCTATTACTTTGCAAAGTTAGTAACTGTTCTAATGGGGCACAGCAGTATGTGACATTGACATGATGACCAGAACGGAATGGGAGGTTTGGCAGGAAGTATCATGTTTACATGTCTCTATGGTATCCGTTGTTTTAAGCCAAACACATATTTGGGACCAAGAGTGCATTCTTCCCAAGGAGACCTGAAAAGTCTGAACTCCCAACTTGGCATCAAAACTAGAAATCCTCTATTAGTGCAGTCCTGTGACACTGCAATTACGCACTAAGACACAACAAGCCATTGGTTGTGCTAGGTTCAGTGTACGTGCAGGGGCATAGTTCAAATCACCATGCCTTTTCGCTCCTCAAAGTATGGTAAACCAAGAATAATGAATGCCCTGGAGTGTCTTATTGTACTTGTAAAATGTTTTTGTGGAAATTAAAAAAAAATACAATCTACTGAAAAATTACAAAAATATGACAACTTTTGGTAACACAGTCCCTCCGCTGGAGGACTGTCACTAGAAGGTGCTACTGTGGTGTTGCTACTTTTGTCCTGAAGCTGTTTATTTTTGCTGTCTTTTCACTGTTGGTACAGGGTGGGGTAAAGGAGTGACCCTACAGCCAAACCAAGCAGGACTCAGCAAAAATGCTGAAAAAGAGACAGAAATAGAGCTTTTAGCAAAATTGTCTTCCTGGGTGCCTACTACTGTCGATCTATCTTTTACTTTAGCAGAGGAAACAACAGTGGCTATTTTCAGTTATGGCTTCTGGTTGGCAAGGACATGTTTTTAGCCACTGGCTGCAGTCTCCCAGAGCCATGGCTACAAGCAGTTCACAGCCAAGTAGGATGCAGGATTTTCCCTACTCATAATAAAATACCACGAGTGTTACTGTATTATTGGGACACTCTGGGCTCGATATTCAAAGATTAGTGCACCTGCTAACAGGGTTAGGGGATGCGCCAACACAGACTTGTGCTGGCGCTCTTGATCAGCCCATATTCAGAAGCACTGCAATACCAGAGTGCCTCTACAAATTAGAGGGTCTCCCATGTATATCGACACAGCAGTATCTTCAAAGGTTTCTGGTGGTGGTAAACAGCCCCCAAAGTGATGCTACTTACTGTCATCAAAAACTAATTCTTAGTGGGGCACCCCACCTTCCTGAAAGCAGGATGGCTGTACTGCAGCTGCCCGCTCCTGATCACCGGTTTCAGAATAGAAACAAATCCCTGGTGTTCAGCTTAAATCTAGGTAGACCATTTCCACTGCTCCACCCTGACCTAGCTCCTTGGTCACCCAGTCAATGAACTCTATCCGATTCATCTGCCATGACCTTTCTGCCTGTGAATCCTTGCTGCCTCGGGCCTTGTAACCCACTGGGTTCAAGAAAGTCCACAATCCGTTCCTTAAGCAGTGACTCCGTTAACTTTCCCAACACTGAAGTCGGGCTGACTGGCCGTTAATTGCCAGCCTCTTCCCTGATATAACTTTTCTGAAGTGGGACTACATCTGCCCTCCTCCAGTCCTCCGGAACCAAGCTGTTAAACAGGACTGCCAGAGATGCATCCAGTACCTCCCACAATACCCTTGGATGCACCCTGTCTGGCACCATTGCTTTGTCCACTTTAAGATTAGAAAGTTCCTTCAAGACATGCTCCTCTGAAAACGGACTAGTGTCCACCTCCCTCCTTCCAATGTTCCTGTTACTTTTTTGTTGCACGTTCCTCTGTGAACGCTGAATAAAAGTATTTGTTCAGAATGTCTGCCTTTTCCTGGTCCCCCTCTGCACTGTCCATCCCCCCCTTTCCCTTTTTATCAGTCTTCCTCCTTTTGCTCCTTTTTTCTGAGGGAGTAGCAGTTTCCCTAGAAACAAATATATAATGTCTGACACAACTGGAGGTCAAAGGACCCCACTAAGCAAATTGCATAGCTGTGCAGCGCTACTACCGTCTGCACAGCTGCACTGCGGAGGACTGCAGACCCTGCTATGTACTGTGTAGCTGTAGCTGTGCTGTCGATGACTACTGACTCCACTCTGAACTGAATACTGAACTGTGCTTGGCACTGCTCTGGGATGACTGGTATGGGTACAGTGTTCATTTTATCAATTTGTTTAAATTGGACCCACCTCCCCATCCCATGTTTTTATATATGTCTATAGGGGAGCTGAGCCCGCAAGTCATACAAAATTAATAACATTTCAATTTATCTGACTGGGGGGGCTCAGCCCCCCCATAGTCCCAATTTTCATCCTGAAGAAACAGGAGTGGGAAGGTGCTGTATGCTAAAAAACTAGCACAATGTTCAATATTTACATACTGCACACAGTGGATTCCGTAGTCCTCCACTTAAGCTAAATGTTCTCTTTTAAAATGCAGATTAGTGTAAAACAGGTTGGCAAAGTACTGTGTGGCTGGATCTGCTACTGTTGGTTGTTGATATAAACTGCAGTAATTGTTTAACTGTCACGTGTGTACAGAACCTGGTATAAATGCTGCCCTTGTCACCTGCATTGACCAGTTTTGCTGGGCACAAACTGAGTTTCCTATAGTTCTGGGGCTATGGATCAAAACAGTCTAGTGTCTGACTGACCAGTGAAGGAGAGAGAGGCAGCTGGACACCCATTAACGATTTGTACCTCCACTGTTAGCTTTGTTCTACATATGATAAGCTTCACAGGACACCACAAATCAGAAACACTATGTAGAACTATTTTACTATTCAGAAGATATTTTTGTCTCGACTGAACCAAGATGAATCACACTAAATTGTTTATTTGATGTACTGTACGAAAGTGCTTACATTTCAAAGAGCTTGGGCCCCAAAGAGGAAGATTATTTATCCAGATGACCATCTCACGCTTGTGATTGCATCTCTTGGTTCAGAACAAAATTCTCCTCTCAGGTTCCTGTCTTACAAAGCAAAAGACAATTTTCTGAGCAATAAAATTAAATTTTAATTCATTTTCCAAGGAAAACATGTGTATGGCAGAGCATTTCTTTTAAATTGTAGAGAACTCTGGAGCCGTATCATGAAGGGAAAAAGGCCTCAGCTGTAGAGGTATATAGCTCTATTGTTGTACTGTATTATATATTTCTGCACCAGACCATGAAATATTAAGAGAAGTCCCAGGAAGGATATTCAGCGGGACAGTGCCATCAACTGATGATCTGGGGAATAATCCATTCATTTCAGCCAGTGTGTTCCTTTTGACCTAATTCAGTGACAACAAGCCTGTCTCAAACCAGGGTAAACGCTCCAATAGTAAAACACAAAGCAGTGTTGAAATGGGACCCCACAGCGACAGAAGGGGGCAGTCTAGCTGAAAGTGGGACTCAAACTTACAAAATGTGTACAAGAAGAGATTGAATGTATTCAAATTATTCAACCAAGATAAGGGAAGGCAGAGAGCGGAAGGGGACATGACAATTACACTGTTGCAATACTATGGAGATAGGGTGGAGGATACACAGATGTTTGAGCTGCTGAGTGCAAGAAGAAGTAGAGGACAAAAGGGAAGTGCAGGATAAGGGAAAGCACTGCAAAGCATTACTTCAGGCAAAGGGTGACCACATGGAATAGCTTACTCAGTGAGGTTGTGGAAGCTAGCTAGCACAGTTTATTTCAAAGAAAGATTCAACAGATTCCTGAATGAGAATGGCATTGAGGGTTACACAGCATGAGAATGGTTAGCATTTTAATTCATAAGCTTGGAAATGAGCCCATATTCAAACTGGGGTACAGTTACTACCGTGCAGCAGGAGAGGCGGACTAGACAGATACCAAGTCCTTTCTGCCACCACAATACAATGTTTCTATGTATAATATATTTTGGGTGTGGTACATTACAGGTTGTCAGCTCCCTGAGGCATTAATACATGACTGGCTTTAATATATCATGGAATGTCAGTCCCCCTGAGGACAAGGTGTGGTATATCACAGGATGTCAGCCCCCAAGGTAATAATACATGACAGATATCACACGATGTCAGCCTCCTGAAGCAACAGTATATGACAGTGTGTGGTATATCATTGGATGTCAGCCCCTCCCTCAAAGCAATAATACACAACAGGGTGTGGTATATCACAGGATGTCAGCCCCTCCCCCAAGGCAATAATACATGACAGGGTGTGGTATATCACAGGATGTCAGCCCCTCCTGCAAGGCAATAATACATGACAGGGTGTAGTTTATCACAGGATGTAGGCCCCTCCCCCAAGGCAATAATACATGATAGGCTGTGGTATATCACAGGATGTCAGCCCTTCCCCCCCAGGTATGTTGCCTTTAAATACTGCAGAAGTGACCATATCTGACAATATATAGTACAGTGCCAAAAGGTGCATTATTGCAATCTTAAAATGGCCACAGCTATCTGAATATGGCTGATCTTGTAAATTAGCTCTGATCTGTGATGGCATGCTGAGATATCATCACAGGTCAGCCAGGGCTTCAGCCAATCAGCTTTCAGGTTTTCTGCTGTTCTTTTTATTATCTCATGATATAAGCAGTATAGTTTGGATGTGTTTGCTCTGAGATTGTTCTCAACTGGCAACCCCTGAGTCTCTGTCATCTGCATACACACCTGCATGGAAACACACACTACTAACTGCTAAACTGTGGCTTCGGTGCTCTGTGTGGTAGGGCTAGGAGTGTAAGACCAAACATGTAGGAAGGGGTAGACCATACAGGATTTCAAAAATTATTGAAGAAATGTCTTGCTGAATTCAAAGTGAGTGAAGTAGGTTTTCGAGGGGTCTTATGTGATTTTTTTTTCCAGGAGGCACCTGGAAACAAGCTGCTACCAGCTCAGTAGGTCTCTCCTGGTAAAACTTTGGGATAAATAAATATTTCTTTTGGGGGGAGGGGTTAACTAAGGGATAGACCAAGGATTGAGCAATGGAAATTTGAAAGTCAGCGCAGGGTGTGATATGTGATACTTCATGAGTGAAAAAAGAAGGGTTTATAGAACATGGTTGAGGTGGGATGGAAAGGATAGTTCAGGGTCAGGGAGACATTTCTTCTATTGTTTCGCTAATGGGGCCATTTTACAGCTTTGTATCTCAGCAAGGCATCTGCTGCCTCATTAGAAATGAATACTTACTTGACATTAAAATGGATTTGCAGTAGCTGGCTGTTGTCACACTCGATCCATGGCACAGAACATGGAACACAGATGAGTCATATATATCTAGTTCAGAAGTCAGTCCAGGGACTGTACTGACAGGGATGTTTGTAAAATGGAGGCAGGTCTCAGAGGGTCTCTGTTTCCTCAAAGTCTGTTAGTTCACTCACTTTCCTTGTTCTCTGCCAAATATTTTTCTCTTTTACAATTTATTTACCTTAACTCGGACAACCTAGCTGAGATGCAGCCTCTCATTTTCAGGCCCTGCTTCTATATATTGTCACTCCTGGGTGGACTAAAGCACTGGGAAGTTACGGGATTTGCTCAAGGTCAAACAGTTAAAATTTGGCTCTGGAGAGGTTTAAACCTGTGACCTCCTGGTTTCTAAACCAGTGCTCTAACCACTTGACTGCAGTGCCTCTTAATTATCAATTAGTTAATCTTCAATTATATAACATGCTGCACAGTTCTGTAATGAGGCCCCTTTGAGAAATCTCTGCAGTTAACTGTAGTTTATTTCAGAAATCAGTGTGGTCTCATAATCAGAGCATGGACTGTGAAACAGGAGGTCTCCAGTTCAAATCCCACCACAGCCACTGATGTATTTGCCACTCTGAGCAAGATACTTTGTTCAGGAGTCCTGCTGGGTCATTAGTGACTTCATTTAAAGATGTCCAGCTGCTGCAGTATTTCGGACCTATAACACAGTGTGAAGTTTTTTATGCATCCTTGGAAAATAGATGTGCTGAGGACAACAACTAGTTTACACATCACTGTATCGGGCTTAGATGAGCTGCTGCTGGAGAGCAGCTGCAACTGTCAGCTCCTCCTCCTCCACACAGGGTCATCACTAAGTTTCTTTTTGTTTCGAGCATGTGATAGATGTAAGCACACCTCTGCAGTCAGCATATGTTAGATGTAAACACACCTCTGCAGGCAGCACATGTTAGATGTAAACATACCTCTGCAGGCAGCACGTGTTAGATGTAAGCACACCTCCGCAGGCAGCACATGTTAGATGTAAACACACCTGTGCAGGCAGTATGTGATAGATGTAAGCACACCTCTGCAGGCGGCACGTGTTAGATGTAAACATACCTGTGCAAGCAACACGTGTCAGATGTAAACACACCTCTACAGGCAGCACGTGTTAGATGTAAACACACCTCTGCAGGTAGCACGTGTTAGATGTAAACACACCTGTGCAAGCAGCACGTGTTGGATGTAAACACACCTCTGCAGGCCGCACGTGTCAGATGTAAACACACCTCTGCAGGCAGCACGTGTTAGATGTAAACACACCTCTGCAGGCAGCACGTGTTAGATGTAAACACACCTCTGCAGGCAGCGCGTGTTAGATGTAAACACACCTCTGCAGGCAGCACGTCTTAGATGTAAACACACCTCTGCAGGCAGCACGTGTTAGATGTAAACACAGCTCTGCAGGCAGCATGTGTTAGATGTAAACACACCTCTGCAGGCAGCATGTGTTAGATGTAAACACAGCTCTGCAGGTAGGACGTGTCAGATGTAAACACACCTCTGCAGGCAGCATGTTTTAGATGTAAACACACCTCTGTAGGAAGCACGTGTCAGATGTAAACACACCTCTGCAGGCAGCATGTTTTAGATGTAAACACACCTCCATAGGCAGCACGTGTCAGATGTAAACACACCTCTGCAGGCAGCATGTTTTAGATGTAAACACACATCCGTAGGCAGCACGTGTCAGATGTTAACACACCTCTGCAAGCAGCATGTGTCAGATGTAAACACACCTCTGCAGGCAGCATGTGTTAGATGTAAACACACCTCTGCAGGCAGCACGTGTCAGATGTAAACACACCTCTGCAGGCAGCATATGTTAGATGTAAACACAACTCTGCAGGCAGCATGTGTTAGATGTAAACACACCTTTGCAACAAACAAAAGCCTTTGCTACATAAAAACAGCCATAAAGAGCAGCCCTGGCAGTGCTGCGTGGGTGTGACTACTAACCATGCTGGCGACCCAAGGTTGGGAACAATCTTAGATCACTTGGGGCTGGCCAGGGGAGGGGTGATTGGACATCCCATGGAAAGTTCTCCTGGATTTGTGGGGGTTCCACCTGGCTACGTGACTGCCACCTGTTGGGCAGTCAGTGGACAGCAGACAGCAACATGCACATGCATGCATGTCACTGCATTTTGACACCCTCAGGAGAAACCCTTAAGTCTGCTAGAGTTGATGCCAGCAGTCCCTGCAGGTGCATGCACTGACTGTTTGTCCGTCTCCCTGCTAGGGAGCCTGAGTCCTGGTAGGGACAGGGGGTTCTGAGAAGGACAGCATGAGGTCAGTTAAAAAGGAAAATTGGGGCCCAGGGTCCTCACATAGGCTACAAAGACAGACACAGAACTTTTTGAGACCTGAACCTACACCCCAATTGGCCTCCCATACAGGCATGATGACCCCCAAGGGAGACCCAGTTACATGGAGTCCTTAGATGCAGTCACGTTCTGGTACCTTGCAACCTTTCACCATCACCCAACTGTGGGAAGCTCCCTCAGATACATTTTTTCAAACATGAAGAGTCCACCTTAGAACTAGGGCTGTGGTTTTAGTATAACCTACTGCTAAAAATGGAACATCAAAGAATAACATGGATTACATAGAAACATAGAATCTGACAGCAGATAAGGACCGTTTGGCCCACCTAGTCTGCCCATTTCCCTACCTAATGGATAAGCTGCAGATCCTAGTTAACCAACAGCCTACTTCCTCCTGCCCCCCCCCACTAGAATTGCCTTATGTCTGTCCCAAGCATTCTTGAATTCCCCCACTGTTTTTGTCTCTACGACCTCCTCAAGAAGGCTGTTCCATACATCCACAACCCTTTCTGTGAAGAAATACTTCATCACATTACCTCTGAGCCATCCCCCCTCCATCTTCAAATTGTGCCCCCTTGTTCTTGCACATCTCTTTTTCTGAAATATGCTACCCTCTTGGACTTTGTTGATTCCCTTGAGATATCTGAAAGTTTCTATCATGTCCCCCCCCCTCCCTTATTTCCTCAAGGCTATACATCTTAAGCTCCTTTAGTCTTCCTTCAAATGTCTTCTTGTGCAGACCTTGCACCACTTTGGTTGCCCTCCTCTGGATAGCCTCCACCCTATGTCTTTGCGGAGATGGGGTCTACAGAAATGTACGCAGTACTCCAGATGTGGTCTTACCAAACTGTCTGTACAGAGGGCCAACAACTTCCTGTTTTCTACTGGTGATGCCTCTCCCTGAGCATCCCAGTATCCCCCAGCCCTCCTTACTGCCTTCTCACATTGCTGGCTCACCTTTAGGTCATTTGATATGACTACCACCAGGTCCCTTTCCATTTTTGTTGTTATATCTCACCCCCCCAACTGTGTACTTTTCCCCTGGGTTTTTGTTTCCCAGGTGCGTTACTTTGCACTTCTCTGCGTTGAATCTAAGCTGCCACACATTTGACTATTCCTCCAACCTTGCCAAGTCCCTTTTCTGTTTACAAAATCACAGCAGCACCTTTTTTTTTGCTCCTCCCCAGGCCCTCGGTTGGCTACTCCTTTGGGCCACCAAGGCCCACCACCATCCTATCCCTATCACCATCCACCACCCCGTCTGTGTCGTGACCCTGGGTAACCCGACATAACCCTTTGTCGGGCGGGCCTCTTCCCCAGTGGGCCCACAACCAGGAGAAGAAAAATGCCCGTGGGCATCTAGTACATATTCTAGGCATGGTAGGGGTCATCACGCACACCTTCGGGCTATCGTGGTGGCAGGGACTGGCAGCCATCATCCGGCCGGCCAAGGGTAGATTTTCCACTTTTTTCCTGACCCACCAACACCCTCCCACAATGGGCTGGCCACAGTGGCGTCTTGGGAGTGGGGACGGTCGGCAGTGCATCGAGGCCACATGCCACCAAGAACACCACCCTGAACCACCCCTACGGGCCAACAAACAGTGTCCCAAGGCCTCCCTCTACGCTGGGAGGGAAGCATCCAAAGGACACTCTAAATCCCCTCCCTGCCAGACTCCACTCCTGACGTCCAGGCTCGGGGCGCAAACTCAGGTCGCCAGCGTGCCAAGCACACACCCATTGCTCGGCGCCACGGAGGCCCAGAAGCACCTTTTTCATGTGAGATAGAGGGTTTCTGAGTATTAAAATAAAGGACCTCCCTCCTCCTGAGTGATCAATCCGAGATATGTGCTTTAGAATAAG
This sequence comes from Neoceratodus forsteri, assembly GCA_016271365.2. Lineage (NCBI taxonomy): Eukaryota > Metazoa > Chordata > Ceratodontiformes > Ceratodontidae > Neoceratodus > Neoceratodus forsteri. The sequence continues at coordinate 98,000,911 of JADMNL010000034.1, read as the reverse complement.
CTATTCGGGTCTAGAGCAAGTTCCACTGTGCAAAAGAAAGCAACAGATAAGATAAGATGCAGTAATTGTTGGGTATGTTCTGATCCTTGTCCAGGCCTTATCAGAACCTTCTGGGTTTTTGTTTCCATTGACTGTCCAGAGAGCCCCAGTCCCACTTTATGCTGAAACCAACCTGTTCTGTACAAAGGTGAGTCATGCCTGAAAATAAGCATTGCATCATCTAGTGCCCCTGCCCAGTAAACAAAAACTAAATGAAGTGTGGGTTACAGTGGCCACTATGGTTAAGAGGTAGAGCAACATCTCTGTGGTCTTGGGAGTCAATCAACATATTTGTCACCTGCCTTTAGTCATTCCTGTCCAGCCCCATCACCAAAGGTATGTCTTCTCTCCTCCTCATCCACTACCTCCACGCTTTCATGGTTACCCGGTCATACCCTTTTGTATAGATTTTGGTATCCACCCTGCCCTCCCTTACTACCCTCTGCTCTGACATCTTACCTGCTTCCCTCTTTTCCTTTGCTATACTTGTTTCTCAAAAAAAAAAAAAAAACACCAAAAGTGTATTCCTATGCAGCACTGCCCTTGCTACACACAACCTTCCCTGTCCCTCAGAACCCCCTAAATTTGCTCTTCAGAATCGCAGCCCTATCTTGTAAAACACTGCTTCTCAATGACATCACCATGAACACTAACATCCCATATCTTACAGAAACACGGTACTCCTTTTCTTACTTTTTACCTGACCAACACTGACCATCCAGGTTACTGAACCTCTGTCCACAGAGGAGTGAATTACAGTAATTGCTGACAACACTGGAAGAATCACCCCATCCCCCACTCCTTCTCAACCAAACACGTCACCCATCATCTTCTCCAGAAACCCAGTTTGAAATTATCAGCTATAGTCTGGACCCAACACCTACTTCCTACTTTGCCCTATCCAGCTTCACTTTTCTCACTGGGGAATTAACAACTTTCATGGTTTCTCCTCTGACACTCTATCGTAGACGTTTTTCTTCCTTTCATTGGACAATCTTTTACCTATCTAAATTTGTTGTGTCAGTTTTTTTTTTTGGGGGGGGCAGAAAGATCTCTGTGCAAAGGAATTACAGTGTCACCAGGTGGCTGAGCACACTCGGTGCCTAACTGCAGACCTGGGAAAGTGTACTGTATGTACCCTTCCCAGTACAACAACAAAACTGCCCCCTTGCTGGCCCCAGTTCCTCAGGTCTGAGAGTCAGAAGAGATGTGTAAACATTTTGGATAACAGAAACATGGACAGTGATGGCAGCTAAGGACCATGTGGCCCACCTAGTATGCCCCTTTTCCCTACCTAATGCGATACCTCAGACCCTAGCTGATCTGCAACTTACTCTCTCTTCCCTATTGCGCGAGTACTCTTATGTCTGTCCCATGCATTCTTAAATTCCCCTACCATGTTTGCCCTCACCACCTCCACAAGGAGGCTGTTCCAAACATCCACTACTCTTTCTGTGAAAAAGTACTTCCTCACGTTGCTCCAGATCCCCCGCTCCAAGGAATACATAATGAGGTCCTGTAGTCTTTCCTCATATGACTTTTGGTGCAGTCCTTGCACCATTTTTGTTGCCCTCCTCTGGACTGCCTCTATTTTGTCAATGTCCTTCTGGAGATGCAGCCTCCAGGATTGTACACTATACTCCAGATGAGGTCTCACTAGTGATCAGGACAGTGACATAACCACCTCCATTTTTCTGCTGGTGATACCTCTCGCTATGCACCCTAGCATCCCACTGGCTCTCCCCACAGCCTTATTACATTGTTTGGTTGCCTTTAAGTCATCAGATATGATTACCCCCAGGTCTCTTTCTTGACTGGTGGCTGTCAGTACCTCTCCCCCCATCTTGTACTCCTCCCTTGGATTTTTGTGCCCCAAATGCATGATTTTGCACTTCTTTACATTGAATCTTAGCTACCATACTCTCAACCACTCCTCAAGCATGTTTAGGTGCTTTCTCATCCCCTCCCCCCGCCCCATGTCGACTCTGTTGCAGATCTTAGTGTCATCTGCAAAGAGGCATACCTTCCCTCTAGCCCCTCTGCAATGTCGCTCATGAAGAGATTAATGAGTGGACAGATTCTACGGAAACATGACGAGGGATCAGGTTCTATTCTGATTCTGTGCATCACAGTGAATAGCTCTGCTGCTGCCCAAATCTTGTTGCTAACCACGTTTCTACACTGAGTGTAATCAGCCCACTGAGAGCTCAGCGAAACTGATTCTCTTTCATTCCTGTCTGGCCAGGCAATCTTGGAAACGCTGATTTCCATGTAAATTTCCATATCCGCAGGTCAGCGTTGGTGCTAATGATCAACAGATTTTTAATTTATGTGTTAAAACAAAAGTGTTCATTCTCGTGTTTGCAGGTCTCAGGGGCTGAAGTGTACAACCTGCCCTGCAGCTAGAGGTGCAGACAAAGAAGGGCTGATCCTAATCAGACCAGACACCAGAACCTTCTCTGCACATTCCTTTCTTTAGTGTTACCCATTCCCACAGTACAGTATGTCTCATTAAAACAGAATGTGTATTGAGCGCCTCCATCAGGAAGAGCCACTAGTGTTATACTGTGCTAGGCTAATTTAGGAATGCAAAATCTAGGGAAAGATCCATCCTAATAAAATAAAAGTACTCTGGCTGTGAAGGAGTCAGGCACTGTCAGGAGAGGACCAGCGCTCACATCTCATTCAAATCACTGGGAGCACAAAGAAGGTTTTAATCAGCTCTCCTCTCAACCTTTGACTCTGACCTCAGACCAGCTCCAGAACAGAGCTGATTAGAGTCGCTTTTCCTCCAATGAGGCCTCCTACTTACCTTCCTATTTTGCTGAACAGAAAGGATTTATGGCAACCAGCAATGTTCCTGCAATAGCCGTAAATGCAACATTACAACAGCTCACTTGACCTTAAATAGATTTTTATTGATTCCTTAACAGACTCATTTTCTAACAAAATACAGTTTTCTGTTTTCTTGGACAAAATGACTGTGGCAAATTTTAAAGGGGCAGATGGAGCTCATTGCATTCTGCTCCCAATGAGAGTTTTTTTTTTCAGGAGCTGTGTGCCAGAACTATGTGCCAGGTGCTATGGGTTGGGTGCTGTGGGCTGCGGAGTAGACTCAGGGCTAGAAACTGAGGTCATTAGCTGCTGGCAGCAGATTTGCTCTGATTGTTTTTTGTCAATAGAGAACTCAGTGCCACGAATACTGTGTAATGAAGTCCTCACAAATGTCGATGATTACTCTCCATGCGGACTCAATGAGGTTGAGGAGCCTGCGCCATTAAACTCCTGATGGAGGTGTTTGTATCCATTGTTAAATTGTACAAATGTCTGCCTGTCAGCACAGTGGTAGGGCTACCGGTCATGGCACCAGCAACCTAGGCTTGGGAAACAGCCTGGGTCACTACAGTGCCAGCCAGGGGGAAGGAGAGTGAGCATCCCAGAGGACGCTCGTCCTCTCTGGGAAGGAAGGGCTGAGTCTGACTGTGCCATTGGCATCTCGTAGGCCCTGCACCTGCCGACCAAGCTCTCCCCCCCAGTCATGCATTTGGTCTCTGCCAGGGTCTGGCCATCCCCAATTGGCCTCACCATGGGGCACACCACTGGTCTATTGCTGGGACTTATGGCAGCAGCCATTGTGACGATGTAAGTCTGGGGCTGGGTTAATGGCTGACGGGGGACCCTGCTGGAGTTGGGAGAAAAATAGTAATTAAAAAAAGTTTAATTGTGTGGTGCCTCCAGCCAGAGAAAGGTACTGTAGGCCTGGTGTTAGTACGGTACAACCCCTTGGGATGTAGTACCTACCCACTTCCTCACGGGTTCGCCTCACCCACCTAGACTGTAGTCCTAAGACACTTAGTCTGAAGTCCTTCTTTCAACAGAGCTCCTACTGTTAAACATTTATCCTTGTCCCCCTATGGTGTTTGTGTGCATGGTCATGCAAGTGTCTGACTCATCCAGGAAAGAACAGTTACATACTTACCGTAACAGCAGACTGTCAAGAGAATCTCTTCCCTTAAGCCACACTTATGGAACTATATCCGTGTCAGCACTAGGACCACATCACACAAGAACTTTTGCTAGTTGGGGAACACCCATGACAATGTCACATGTCAGCACCTACATAAATGTGGGCGGCCCCATCTCTCCTCAGTTCCCTGCTGGAGAATGTGCTTGGAGGACTCTTCTTGGGGAACCAAGAAATTATACCAGCACCTCAGATGTTAGGCAGATGCGGGTGCTGGAGAAAGCAAGCATGCAAATTCCCAAGGCAGAACTGGATGCTGTATTCCCCTACAGGTGCTAAAAGAGGAGAGGAGAGATGGCTAGCATGGCCCAAGGGAAGAGATTATTTCAAAGATCTACTGTTACGGTAAATACGTAACTGTTCTATCTTCTACAAAGATATCTCTTCCCTTAGGCCACACCTTTGGAATGAGTCCCAAGCAGTCCCAAAAGCTAACTGGGAGGTTGGTGCAGTCTGTTCATGACAGTAAGCCCTATAGGACAGCAAGGCTGAAGCCTGCACATCTATGAGAAACAATATCCAGACTGTAATGTTTAGTGAAGGTAAGGACAGTACTTCAGGTGGCTTCAGCATGCCAGCAGCAGACACATTTCATGAAGCAAGCAACAGAGTGGCCGTGCCCCTTTGTGGATTGACAACAAATTGTATCAGGACGTTCCTCACCATACTCCCTATAACAGAACATAATACAAGCTGCTAGCCATTTGGATAAGCACTGTTTCAAAATAGATATACTTTCTTTCCTGGGGTGAATGAAACAAAAAGCTGAGAAAACTTTCTGCAGTCCTTGGTGCGTGCCAAATAGTATCTCAGGATTCTATGCACATCCAAAGTATGGAGCGATGCTTCACCTTGATTGGTATGCTCTGGATAATAAACTGGAAGGTGGATGCTTTGGTTTAATATGAACTCAGACACCACCTTTGGCAAAAACTTAGGACTGGGACATAAAGACACTCTGTCTTTATGAAAAATCAAATCAGGAGGCACACTGTAGCTCTGAAATCCTTCATGCCAAAGTGATTCCAACTACAAATAATGCTTTCCATGAAACGAAGCATAGGCCACAACTCAAGGCTGACTCAAAAGGAGCCAAAGTAAGTTTCTCAAGCAAATAATTTAGGATGCCGGCCCATCGGCGAAGCGGTTGGATTTCCACTTGCAACCCTGGTGACTCGAGGTTCAGTAGGAGCTCGAGGTGGCTGAGGGCAGCAAGGGAGAGAGACTGAGCACCCGGAGAGCTGCTCTCTCTCTCTCTGGCGGGAGGGACGCACTCCGCGCTGCAATATCACTACCTGGGTGACCACAGGTGGAACTGCAGTTGAGGAAGCAACAGGGAGGGATGGACATTGGCAGAGAGTCCCGAACGAAGACACATCTCTACGTGCCCTTGTCTTCTTGGTCTCTCCTCATGTGCCAACGTCCATAGGGAAGTGGGACCAGAAAGCAGGAAAAAGACCTGCAGCGATGCCCGGAGATGAACCCCAGCATCACGAGACCAGGACCGGGGAGGAGCCACATGAGTCCATCCGACTTGGATGATGGATGGGAAGCTTAGGGGTGAGCCTTCTACCCTACTCTGGGGGTAATCTGAGGGCAGATGCAGGAGGACTTGTGAGGGGCTGACAGTTCCCGGAGACCTGGCGGGCAAGGTGCCTTGGGAGTCCCTGAGGGTAGGCAGCCGCTGCAGTGGTGAAGGAGGCATAAACAGCAAGTTAAAAAAAAAATGATAATTTAGGTCGGGGGGATGACCGGATTGCGAATGGGAGGTTTCATATGTAGAATGCCACTCAAAAAGGTATGGGAGACCTCCAGTTGGGCTACCATATGCCCATCAATAGGGGCATGGAAAGCTGACATAGCTGCCAGCTACACCTTCAGTGAGGAATACTGTAGACGAGTCTGACAGTGACAGTAAGTACTGCAACGCTGCAATGACCAGACAGATAAATGGGTCCATATTCTTGGAAGTGGCCCACAAAGTGAACTGCTTCCAGTTCACAGAGTATGTATGTCTGGTAGAAGGTTTTCTGACCATAATCAGCACATCAACTACTTTTGGTGATACCTCAAACCATGCAATGGCTATGTCTTCAGGAACCATGCATGCAGGTGCAGGGACTTTGGGTCCGGATGGACCAGAGACTCCCTGTCCTCTAAGAACAGGCCTCTGAACAGAGGTAAGCACACTAGAGGCTCCACTGCTAGTTGTTGCAGCAGTGGATACCATATTTGTCAAGGCCTCAAACGTCCAGTGAGGATGAGGGTCACACCTTCATCTGTAGCTTCAGTAACAGTCTCTGTATTAATGAAATGGGAGGGAATGCCTACAGAAATCTCTCTTTCCAGAAGAGGAAAAACACATCTTTTTTTTTTTATATTTAGTATGCTTTTTTCCCACCTCCCTATCAGAGCAGGCCCCCACTGCCGTCACTCACCATTTGTCTGGGGCATCCTCCACCTGGTGTTCCTCCCTGGCTTACCCACCAGGTCAGGGTCACCAGGTCCTCCCCTTCCCCAGCGATCCTAGAGCTTGGTGTCTGGGGAGACTCCTGATTCAGCTACATGGCGGGATGGGACAAGGAAAGGAGCATCCTGTGCATTCTGGGCTTTTTCTTTTTGCTTTCGACCCACAGGACATCGTGTGTGTGTGTGTATGTGTGTGAAGATGTGCACACGGGTTGGCCAAAGCCGACGTCACCCTCCCAGCTCAATGATGCCAGCTTGCCCATCCCCTGTGGTCACTCAAGGGGCAGAGCAGTGGCAGCCAAACACCCTCCCTCCCTCGAGGTGGAGAGCATCTGAGGAGGTGCTCTACTCACCCCCCCCGGCCATCCCTCCGATGACCCAGGTCCGTTCTAGAACCTGGGTCACCAGTGTCACGGGCGATAGGGCTACTACTTCACTGGTGGGCCAGCCTGGAACGACACATCTTGCCAGAAAACTCCAGGCTCTGGAGCAAGCAAGCAGCAACGAGGCAATTTTGCGTTGTCTGAGGACACAAAAAGATCTAAGTCCGCATGATCCCACCTTGCAAAGAGATTGTCTATCACAGAGATCAGCAGTTCTAATTCCTATATCTTGGACTGTGACTTGCTTAACTGATCTGCTAAGACATTTTGGCCTCCTGGGAGATGCATGGCTGATAACTCCAGACCATATTCTAGCGTCCAGTACTACACTCTTATTGCCTCCTGGCACAAGGGACAGGAATGAGCCCCTCCTTATTTGTTTATGTAGTGCATAACACTGACATTGTCCATCTGGACCATCAGGTGACCCGAGGTCAGATGCTTCTGGAAAGTCTGCAGACTGTATAGAACAGCTCTCAGCTGCAAGACATTTATGTGCAATTTGACTTCCACCTGAGTCCAAGATCCTTGGGTCTGATAAGGACCCGGGTGTACTCTCCACCCGTATCCTAATGCATACGAGGTGAGAATCCATAAGCATATGTAAACGAGCCAGTGGCACTGTCACAATGGCTGCTGCCATGAGTCCCAGGAGGCACTGGAACATCCTGGATGAGACATACTGCCTGCCATACGCCAGCTGTGCTTGAGCCATGAGACGTTCTGCCCTGTCCACAGGCAGCAACGCTCTTGCCCCTTTCTGTGTGCAGGACTGCACCTGTATACTACAGCTTCTGGCAAGGGGTCAGTACTGACTTTGGCACATTCACTGTAACCCCCAGGTCTTCAAACAATTGCCTTGTGCGAGACAGTGTGTATGGAAGGACATAGAAACCTTCCCTGAGAAGGACCACTGCCACCACAGCTAAGCATTTGGTAAAGACACGAGGTGCAGAAGACAAGCCAAAGGCAATACTCTGACCTGGAAGTGCTCCCCTTCCAGGATAAATCTCAAGTACTTTCTGTGATACTGTCTAATTTTGGATATGAAGGTATGCATCCTTCATATCCAGGGAACAAATCCAGTCCCGTTTGCAACAGGGGAATCAGATTCTGCAGGGAGACCATGCAAAACCTCTTATATTCTATGCAGATGTTTAGGTCTCACTGGTCTAGCACAGGCCTGAGATCTTCTGTCTGTTTGAGGACCAGGAAGTATCTGGAGTAAAACCCTTTGCCTTTCTGGCATGAAGCCACAAGTTCTGTGGCATATTTGGTCAATAATGCTTGTACCTCTTCTTTCAACAGGGACAGATATCCCTGGGAAATAAGTTAAGAGACAGAAGATGCTCTGGAGGAGTGTCTAGCTACTCCAGAGCATGTTCCTTTGCCACTGTCTCCCAGACCCATTCATCTGTAGGACTCTTCCTCCATTGTGTTAAAGGGGGAAGTGACCCGTACCACAACCACCTGTCCTTGAAGTGGTTTAGGGGGAGTCCTGCATGTGTCCTGCTGAGCCAAAGGGCCTGGCAACACTGGCTTTGGAGGATTTCGTATGAGCTCCTGGGGAAGGGAGAGGTGGCAAGACTCCACCACCCTTCCCTTGGCCCTGCTGATAACAGGCATGGCAGCCACCTTTGGCAGCAGGCTGGAATAAGGACTCATTACCTCTGTCTCTACCAGGTGTAGGGTACAGGCACTTCACAGACCTCAAAATCATTTTAGTGATCTGTAGGCCTCTCAAAGCCTCTTCTACATGGTAGCCAAACAGTGCTGTGCCTCTTCAGGGAGCAGTCATGACTGTTTGTTGTGCATCAGTTGCAAACCCTGCCACTCTAGGCCAAGAGTACCTTCTCATGCAAATCTCAGTGGCAGCTGCCCTGGCAGAAGCATCTGAGACATCAGAGAGAGATGGAGGCACTAGGACCCTGCATTAGTTAGACCTTTAGGGGCAGGCATGCACCATACACATGTGCACAGCAATGCGTATGGTGCCGTGCACACCAACAATATAAACAGTGCTGCCAGCCCCAAACACCTCCGTTTCTTTTTTACAAGGAGAAAGAAAATTAAAAAAGCTCTCAGAAGAAACAATATTTGAATTTTTTAATATAAAACTATCTAAAAAAGTAAAAACACCAAAATGTATGAGGAGCAGAATGTTACCACCAGAGTGCTCTGAGACATAAATCAAGTAGAATTTGAAATGAGATTAGCATAACCTCAAAAGGATTCCTGAAAGGGGAAAAGCCAACCCTGAAAAGGGAGGAAGTTGTGAGAGGTTCTACAGACCACCTCAAGATAAAAGAAGAACTCTGAAACTCGAGGTCCATCAAATTTAACAAATACTTCAGTATTTGCTTGGTGCAGACAACTATCAGCCTATGACCAGATGGCCAAAGCTAGGGGATTTAGAAACACAGAAAGTGTCAGCAGAAAAGGACTGGTAGGTCCAACTAGCCTGCCCTGTTTTCCATGCCTAATTACTATACGCTAGGCCTATTTGGTAATAGGTGCCCCTCCCTTACCTCTATTTATCATACCCATGTGCCTGTCACACGCATGCTTGAAGCTCCCTACTGTCTTGGCCCCACCAGCTCCTCTGGCAGGCTGCTCCAGACGTCCACCAACTTCCCCCCTCAAGCTTCATGGCATGCGCCCAGTGTTCTGGTACTCCTCCTATTTAACTTTTTTTTTTTGTGCGCAGGATCCCTCCTTGTGGGCTCAGCCCCCACGCCCCCAGATCTCTCACTTAGCCCCCTGGGACATATCTTGATGGACATCCTACCGGGCTCGACTCCCAGAGTGGGACTACTAAGCAGGTGCAACCTCCAACGGATGACTGAACCAAGTGTTTCCCCTGTTACCAGGATGCCTCCCTGGCTTGCCCCCCAGGGCAGGGCCACAGGGTTGAGTCACCCAATGGAACATTAGACTTGGTTCCCAGCCGACAGCCACGGGCAAGGTGGGGCAGGTCCACAGGAGCGGGGCATCATTCTCGTGGCTGGCATTTTTTTCAGATGCTGTGCTTCGCAAACAGGAGGCATGGTGTATAATGATGTAATGGTACCACATGCCAACGTCCGGCATGCCTCCCAGCACTATAGGTTCCGGCAGCTGCTCCTCTGGCTTCCTCAAGAGGTTGATCTTGTGCTGGACACACTCCCCCCTCCCCCAAGGAGAACAGCAGCCCATTGGACGCTTAATCCTTCTTCCCCCAGCAGGCCCTCCAACTCCTCGGGTCTGTTACAGAACCCAGGGCACCCAGTGGACCCGCCCCACTCCTCCTATTCAAGAGATTCCCTCCTGCGCCTTGTTCCTCCCCTTACAGGTCTCAGTCACATCTCCTCTCACTCTCCACTCCTCTGGGGAGCACATGTTAAGCTCCCGTAGCCTCTCTCATATGGTTTCATGTGCAACCCCCGCACCATTTTGGCAGCCCTCCTCTGGACTGCTTCCCCCCAATCTATGACCTTGCGGAGGCACAACCTTCAGAGCTGAACAAAGTACTCCACGTGGGGTCTCACACGTGAGCGATACGAAGACAACACCACCTCCCTTCTCCTGCTAGAGATCTCCTTCCATATGCACCTCAGAATCCTACTCACCTTGCCTACTGTCCTGTCGCACTGCTCTGCCACCTTGAGATTATCAGATATGATCATCCCAAGGTCCCTTTCTTGCCTGGTAGCTGTAAGTACCCCTCCATCTTATACACAGCCCCCATGTTTCCCCACCCCAGGTGCATGACTTAACACTTTTTGGCACTGAAACCCAGCTGCCATTCCCTAGACCATGCTTCTAGTTTCCCCAGATCTCTTTGCATTCTCTCAACCCCCACCAGGTTGTCCACCCTGTTGCAGATTTTTGTGTCATCTGCAAAGAAACACACCTTCCCCTCCAGTTCCCCTGCAGTATCACTTATGAAGACAGGGACCAAGCATTTGAAGTGGCAGCCCGGTCTTTTGGAATTCTTAACCTAGGACTTTGAGGGCGGTCCCCTCAGTGGAGGCTTTTAAATGGGGTCTGAAAACGTTTCCATTTATGTAAGCATTTGGGGAATTAAATGAGTATATTAGCCATGACTATTTATTTCTGACCATGCTATTTCTATTGGATAAGGTTGATAGTATTTTATGTATTTTTGCTGTGTTTTTAATGGCACTCCGAGTCTCCAGGGAAGGGGCGCCATAAACAAATAAAAACTACTACTGCTAGTCTCCCCCTACAAGGCTTGCCTTGTTGGCCCTGGATCATCTTTATTTAGTTTTTGTTAACCGGTTCGGTGCACTAGCCAAGAAATTACTATTTTCAGGCATGACCCGGGAGAGTACAAACAAAACTGAGAGAAACATACATTGCATCAGTACAGGTAAATTACATATGGGTCAGATCAGACAGTCCTAGGGATAATACATACAACCAAGCAACGTAACATAAGGTAAAGCCATTACACTGAATTACATAGAGTGCAGAGCTGGCACTCAATAAAATATACATTTAGTCAGAGATACATAACTTAGTGAAAGTCCTATAATGGGGTCAGCAGAAAGTATGTGGTAAGAGGGAAACAAGGGGAAACAAAGGTGAGCTGGATGAGACTGAAGAAGCAGATACATTAGACGAGATGGACAGTATGGGAGGCAAGGATTTGCCAGCAGGGATGTGGAAGGATAGAGTGAGGGAGAGGGGGGTGAGGTGGTGGAAAGTAATTTTTGAGGACATGGAGGCAATGGTGTTTGAGGTGATGAGAAGAGGAGGCATACCGACATATATTATTGCAAGTAACATCCCATTTATGGGCATTAGCAAAGGTGGAAACACCATATGTGAGGGCAGGGAGAAGGATACCTCTGGCAATGGCCAGCTTGTCAGATGGTGTTAACATATGGCATGTTTTGTAAGCAACTCCTAATTTAGCATTCACTGCTTTGCAGGTGGACTGAATGTGCAAGATGAAATCAAGGGATTGATCTAGGAGGACTCCCAGACATTTAAAGGATGCGACACACTCAATGTGAGACCCGCCAGAGTCACGCACCATCAGGGACTGCTTGCAAGTCCTGAGTTTGAGGGCAGAACCAAACAGCACAGCTTGGGTTTTCTTTGTATTGAGTACGAGCTTGTTTTCAGTCAACCATTTTTGAACATTCTTGAAGTCCGAGGAAAGGCATGTGTTTATGATGCCGAAATTGTCTCTGCGCGAGTAGAGGATGAGATCATCAGGCATAGAGAATGGATGAGCACGAGAGGAGGGCACCATCTATATTGTTTATGTAAAGCAAGAAAAGAAGGGGACCTTCTCTGGACCTCCTCCAGTAAGTTGATGGCTTTCTTCAGGTAAGGGCTTCACTACTGCACACAGTACTCCAGATGTGGCCTCACCAGTGACCTGTACAGTGGCAGGATGACCTCCGCCCTCCTACTGGTTATACCCCAGCTATACATCCCAGCTTTTGATTTGCTTTGGCTGCTGCTCTGCGGCAGTGTGCCGAGTGCTTCAGGTCACTAATAATGACCACACCTGTCTTTCTCTTCCTCTGACTTGGTGACCTGCACAACCCCACCCAGTATTCAGTCTCTGGATCCTCTGTCCCCAGCTGCATTACCTTACACTTCTTGAAACTGAATCCAGCTGCAAAATACCTGACCAACTCTCGAGTTTAGCCAGGTCCTGTCTCATGGCTGGTCTCCCTTCTTCTGTGTCCACCCTCCCACAGAGCTTTGTGTCATCCACAAAGAAACATATTTTGCTTGTACCCCATCTGCAATGTCACTAATGAAGATGTTGAATAACAGTGGGACAAGCATTGAGCCCTGTGGAACCCCACTAGCGACTGGTTTAGCCTCCAGGAATTCCCTTCTGACTACCACCTTCTGTTTTTTTTGTCTTGTAGTCAGGGTTTGACCCTCCTGGCTAGTTCTGCTCCTACCCCCAGGTCCTCCAGCTTACTAAACAATCTCATGTGGGGAACAGAGACAAAAGCCTTGCTGAAATCTAGATACAATATGTCCACTGCTTGGCCCTTGTCCACTGTCCTCATTACCCAATCAAAGAAATCAATTAGGTTGGTCTGGCAGGACCGCACTGACATGGGCCAATGCTGCCTATCATCACTGAGTCCATTTTCATCCAGAACGTTTACCAGCCTTTCCTTCAGAATGGTTTCCATGAGCTTCTCTACTACTGAGGTCAGACTTAGTAGCCTAGAATTACCAGGGTCGTCTCTCGGCCCACTTTTGTGCAGCAGTACTACATGCGCTATTCTCCAGTCCTGGGATACCCTTCCCCTTTCTAGAGAGATACTAAACAGGTCCACTAGGAGACTCACCAGCACATCCACTAACTCTCTCAGAACCCTCTGGTGTATACCATTTGGTCTCAGGTACTTATTCACCTTCACGGTCCTTAAACCCTTCTTCACCCTATCAAGTCCAGTCTCTCCATCTATAATTCTTTCCCCCATTACACCACTCTTCTTCCCCTTGGGTACTGGGCCATCCTTCTCCTTCATGAAAACTGAACAGAAGTTCTTGTTAAAGTGAATTTCCAAGTTTCTACAGCAAAGGCACATTTTAAATTCTTTTGCAGCTTACACTAGCTAAAGTCTGTCTCTGTAACAGTTATAATATTTTGAGCTGTCATTGTGGAAGTGGAAGGGATTGTGTTTTGGCCCCGCTGAGGTAGCTAGCTGATCTCTTCCACTTCCTGGTCGATTGATCCTCCCCCAATCCACCCCCATGCTCAGGCACATAATGATGTGTCCCCAGGGAGAGTGTGAGGGCGCACTCTATTAAAGCTTATGGGGGTCAGTTTCAAGAACATTTTTATATATAATAATAGCCATTTGATAATTAATCAAGGGCACTGGTCGACTACTAACGTCCACTGAATGCTGCCTTTAAAAAGAAAGACATTTTTGGTGTATTATTAAATAAATTTTTGAAATGTCACGAAGTGTTACTGCTTACAATGCTTCCTTTAGTAAAGTCTCAATGCCTTCTGGTGTTGCCCTTCTACTCCTAATGTATATTATAAAATGAGCAGGAAAAATACTGTACTATGACTGGTGGAATCCGGTAGAATCCAGTCACATGACCGTGCTGTTATCCCAGCACAGGTCAGAAATGTTTCACTTTCTGAACCTAGTTACTTGGTCCTAAAATAAAAAAAAAAAATCAGGGAAGTCATTTTATAATCACAATAAGGCATTCAAGGGTGTGTGTAACTGAGGGAAAATGGCACTTCTCGGGTGCCGTTATCCCACAATAACACGCACCCTGTCATGCCTTATGTAAGCAATAATACCCGACAGGGTGGGTGGTACTCGGCTATGCCAAACTGTCCAGAGGCATACTGAGACCAACGCTGCAAGCGGAGGCCCTTCTAGCCCCTGAAAGGTCCGGTATAGCCCATACCTCTCACTCTGGGAGGCATTATTGCACTTAGAAAATGGGCCACTGTATTATATCTGTTTGAAAAAAAAACACATTTTTATGTTTACATGTTGAAACTCTTAGGTATTTCCTTTATTTTGTAATACAATAGTTCCTCAGCCTCCATTAGAATAATGTGTTTTTTGTTTTGTTTTTTTGCGCTAGAGACTTTTGTGCTGCTGGATCCTCTGTAGCTGTAGCTTGGAGCTTGGAGCTGGTTGTCACATACACACTTTTTACTGCATTTTTTTATTTATTCATTCAACGTTTTTGTATTAGTTTATCAATGCATCATTTTCAGTCTGTTTCTTTTTTAAACTGGGACTGTGACCTACATGGGAAAAGAGAGAGAGAGGTGAAAGTGCCATCGGCAAGGTGAACATAGCTGCGGGCTTGGAGAATGCAGTCTTGGAAGGGAAGTTCTTAAACCTTGCACCAGTTACTATAAAAAATAATGCCTGTGCAAGGTTTACATTATGAGGATTTTTCACACACCCTCGGTGTGTGATAATCTCATGACCCTCGAGCTTCACTCTTGGGGTTTATGGACTATTACACACTTGGGTGTGTGAAAAATCCTCATAACACACACCTGCACAGGCATTATTCTCTATGTAATGTTTTTCCTTTAACATTGTATGGTACAAGCTCAAATCAATCTGTTTCCCAACGTTGTAATGCAACTGATTTATGTTGTATGAATTTCTCCACTGTCAACTTCTGATGTTGCCAAATGTTTAATAAAAAAGTTAATTATTTAAAAACAACGAAAATATCGAAATTAGGACATACATTTTTATCATAAGATAACACTGTCATTTTTTTGGGGAAGAACAGCATTGGTGGTTAAATAATTTGAAATCTATGTTTATTGTTTTAAAATAAAACAAGTACATGTTACCTCATACAGGGCAATAAAACAGACATTTACTGCAATACAGCTGATCAAATGGTTGATAAACAGTTATACATCCCCTGTAACATTCTACAACAGGAAGTAGGGATTCCAGTAAATTATGTTTAAACCACATTTTACTCATTATGCCAGCCATCTCAACGGCTCTGGACTTCCCTGGTTTAGGTAGAACGTATACATACATATTAACTGCAGTCACACTGAACTGCTATTTTTCCAAATATCAGTTTGATTTTGTAATTTAGGACAGATATGCTCCCCTAAGCATGCTACACATCACTATCTCTGACAAACTGTCAATAATCTTTACACATTATTTCAAAACCTTAAACAATTTCCAGTTGGTGCAACAGGCAGGTTGACTCGATAAATAGGCATTATATTGGGGCATGAACACTCCCCCTCCCAGCCCAAGAAGGCAAGGGAATTACCCAAGAATGGTGCATATCCCATATACATCTATTACCCAGGTTAAGGTTCTTCTTTACGAAGATGACGCGGTCCTCTTCGCCTCTCACCCACACCCCTCCTCACTTCAGGCCTCTCTACAACCAGCTTTCAACCAGGTCGAGGGCTGGTTCCTTGACCGCAGACTTATCATTAACATTAAAAAAACAAATTTATGCTTTTTGTACATCAGCAAAGCAAAGCCAGGGATGCTCCCCTCCAGATACTCTCCAGCTCGCTTCAGCTTCTGGAACAAGTCCTCTCATGTAAGTATCTGGGCATCACATTTGACCCTACACTTTCCTTTCACGCATACATCAGCACACTCAGTTCAGCCACCAATGCTCATATCAGCCTCCTAGACATAAGGACTGTCTGCCTCCAGAAGCCCTCCGCCTGGCTCTCACCTCCTCTGTCCTGTCTCTAGTTGACTATGGACTCCCTGTCTATGCAGCAGCTGATGCCACTGCTATCAACAGAATCCAAATGCCAGTTAACAAGGCCTGCCAGCTACTATCCGGTGCCGACAAGTGGACCCATACGTGCACTGTATACACCTTAGCCAACATGCTCAATTTTGAGGAGAGACTACAGTACCAGTCCCATCTCCTGGCAAAAAAAAAATACTCCTTGGTCCCCCCCCTCCAGGGTGTCCATATCTCTAATCCCTGCCACCCCCAGTTCCTCCAAGACAACCTTACTAGTGCCCAGGGTAAGGACATCACGTGTCCAAAGATTCTTCTGTTATAGCGCCCCTAACTGGTTCAATGCACTCCCCTCCTCAGTCTCCACCCTCCCTAAAATAGGCCCTTTTAAGGTCGCACTTAGGAATCACATCCTCTCCACCCACATTATGTTCATGTGTGCAGTAGGTGAGGTCCTAGTCTCTGGGTACCTACTCTCCATATATCCCATTTATTACTGCTTCATTGACAATGTCTCTTGTACAACTGCATCCTAAACACCACTAGAATCAATGCACCTACTTATGTTAGATGCCTAGCTACTTCCTGTGTAGGACCACAGCTGCACTGACTAAGACTGTAAATGTGCCCATTCGAATGTGTCGTAATCCTCCTAAACAATACCAAGTCTGTAACCAAGCCTGAAACTCTGCTATCTGCTGTACTTATTTCTGCTATTTTGTTGTACTTATGTCTTGCATACTCTGTAACGGACGAGGAGCCTTTGGAAATGAGTCTATGCCTCAAAGGGTTGTAATTCTGATGTGAATATAAATAAATAAAATAAATATCACCACAAGGACCTAAGCGTCCTGCACCAAGGCCCCCTACAAAAACATTTTTCCATTAGATCCCACCTTTCTCTTCGCTGGAATAAGAAACGTTCTGTAGTCATTAACAAATCAGTGCACAGTCCCGATAGTCCCAATTAAACTCCTTGGTGACTTAAGGTACAACATTTAGTCCAATTTGGACAGTCCTCACCAGATTCCTCTTCGGAGGCATCCTCATCCATGCTGGACCTCTCCCGTGAAGCGAACTCCTTCTCAATGCTCTCTAGCCACCTTCCTGCATCCTTCGGCTCTGAGAACTGCCAGGATTTCCCCACATACGTAATCCTTAATCACGCTGGCAGCAGAAAGGAGTGCATAATGTTGAGTGCCCTTAATTTTTGCCTAACTCCATCGAAGCGCTTTCTTCGGGCCCTGGTCTGGAATAAGAGGTCCGGGAAGCATTTTACATCTGCATCGTTGATTGTTCATGGGTAAGCCACATGCACTGCAGATAAAATTATGTCTCTGATGCCTGCTCCTGTTGTCCTCACTAGAATGTATGGGGAATATTTGTGTCCACGGGTCTCACTCTTGGATTGACCCGGTAGGCACACTTGAGGTTGCTCAACTCAAAATCACTGCAGGTAGATATTGAGATTTTTAGCCACTCCACCATAAATGTTAGTAAGTGAGGTCCCTCGGCCCCCTCCAGTATACCAACAAAATGGAGACTGCCTGCCCTTACTTCGTTTTTGAGGGCCTCCATCCTGTCCCGAAGCTACATGTTTTCCTGCACCATCGTAGCAACAGTCGCAAGAGTGGATAGTGATCTTTTTTCACACACTGCGGCAGATCCCGTTAACTCCATTAATGCGGTGTGACGTTCTTCCAGTCTGGCCAGGGTTTTTTCCATTTTCCTGTCCAATGATTTCATGGTTACCAGCATCTGCTGCCATGGTGGACACTTTGAGAAGCCTGCAGTTGCTTCTGGTTCCCGACATGAGGTCTGTTCGGCCTCCCCCAGTTTAGCACCACTGGATTTGGAGGCTGCTGGCGTTGCGCCCTGTTTTTTCCCCCATCTCAAATTAGGGATCAAATGAAAGCTGCTTAATTCCTCAAGCAAATCTGCCAGAAAGTTCTTAAATTTTATAAGTTTTGAAGTATCAATTTGTAATAAATATAATATTGAAGTGTAGCGTGCTAAGGAAAGCTTCCTGCCTGGAGATCAGCTCTCTAGCATCCCCACCCCCATTAAATAATTTGAATAAAGACAGTTGTGCACTAAAGAGAAGTGAATGATGGTCAAGTGTCTTGTGATTTATAGACAGACATATGGTGGTGGCGGCGATGGTGGTGTGTTACCATCAGCGGATAGTGCAAGCTCTTAGAATAGTGCCACAGTTCCAAAACATTAACATAGATACATAGATACATAGATAGTGTCGGCAGATAAGGGCCTATGGCCCACCCAGTCTGCCCATTTGAGCTTGTAAGTTCAGTTTGTTTTCCTAGAAGTCTGTTGCACCTTACCCCTGACCTCCAGAATTCCTTTATGTCTATCCCATGCATTCAATAATTAAGCAACAGACAAAGGGCAAAGTGTAATCTCAATCCTGACTGGCTAAAAGCACCAATCAGACAGTGCAGTATGAGACAACAGAGACCAGGAAATAACTAGTCCCTGTCTCCGTTGCCTCATATTGTTCTAAAGAATATTGTGCCATACAAATTTTTTAAAACAAATTCCACCATGTTTTCCTTGTTGCTTAGCGAGCGAGGGCCCCCCCCCCACACTCGACTGAAAGTGTCACCAGGCGCAGTGATACACAAAGAAAGACGATTGTATTATCTACAGACTACCAGGAGGCCTTCCTCAGCTGAGCAGAGTTAAATTTCAGGAACATAAGGATGCAGGAGCTCTGACAAGTAGCCAGGACCCAGCCCATGCAGGCCCTTGTAGGTCAGAAGACCTACTTTAAAAGGAGATACACCACTTCTCCAGCAGCCAAGGTACTTCTTCACGCAGTACCAGTGAAACATGATAGGATCTCAAGAGGCCTGTCAGTAGCCAAGCCACAACATTCTGCAGCAGCTGCAGGCATGGCAGTGCATCTCCCTTGACCCCAAGGTATAGAGCTTTGCAGCAGCTGAGCCTCAAAGTCACGAATGCATGTACCAGCTGGCCAGGTCATCAGGTGGGACAAGGGACTTAATCCGGCTTATATTTCATAAATGGTAAATGCCATTCCAGACCATCGCCGCCTCCTGAGCCTCCAGTGTTAGCCCACTGTCCAGAACGACTCCCAAATTTTTCACCTTGGAGGAGGCTAATAGTCTACAGTGGCCCAGCCAAGGCCCAGTCTCCCCCTCAGAAGCCCCCACTCCCACCCTTAGACCCAGCTCCACCACTAGCACTTCAGTTTTCTCAGGATTCAGTCTCAACCAGTTCGATGACATCCAAGTCTGGATCTTGGACAAGCACTTACTAACCACAGACTGCACCCACAGTCCCAGGTGCAAAGGACAGGAAGAGCTGACTATCACTGGTGTAACAATGAAACCCAAGCCCATACCATCTAATGATCTCACCCAGGGGCAGCATTTACACTGCAAACAACATGGGTGACAAGACCAAACCCTGGGATACCCCACAGGAGAGAGCCACCGGGTGAAAGGAGTATTCTCGCTCAATGATGCTAAATGCTGGAAACTTCAGACAAAAGTTATAGCTCCAGAACTGATCAAACCAGCAGAAACTCAGCAGTCCAAAACACAGTATGGCAAGGGACTTCAGGTAAAATAATAGCCTGCAAGATTTTGTTCATATGTTATCTGTTCCGCCTGCTGTAGGGGATGGCTTACGTTCCGCACCTAACACTAAAATATAAAAAAACTAGCTCACTACTGTCACTCACTCAGTCCCCTAGCTATCCCTAAAACCCACGCTACTACTACACTACTCTAGAAACAGACAAAACAGGCAAATAAAACGGCACTAAAATGGCACTAAAAAGCATCACTAAAACTCTGAACCAGCGGGATGAGTAACAGTACAAAACAACTCAAAACTCACAAAATTTACAGGATTCCACAAACAGTCACACAGCTCCTGCCGACAGTATGCCCAAAATGATGAGTGATGATGAGACTCACAAAGCTCGACACGTACTCCCTGGTGGATGGAAGGGAGGCGATGACATGACTGAAATCTGTAAATACCTTAAAGAGCCACTGACGCCTCGAGGAGAACTTTGAGAAACATAATATTTGGACACAAAGCAGCTTACATTTCTCATTAGCTCTGTATTTCTCAACTGCATTGTTACTGAGGTCATATTCATGAAAACAGAATAGCTGCTCCCTGAGGGTTCATCAGCTCCCTATTACTTTTTCCCAACCTGATGTCATAATACTCTGCTTGTGACATCACAGTTATTCCCATGGCAACAGGCTGTGATGTCACAACCAAGCATTATAATTGCAAGTACAGAATACGCTACAGAGGCAGATGAATTCTAAGAGATAAACATCTTGGGCTGGATATTCAAAAGGGTTGCACCATGCGCAATAGGGTTGCGCCTGTGCAAGTCCAAAATTGCGCCATTCTGCCATATTCAGCAGGAGGCAGTTACGCCCAAGTCAAGCTGAGCAACAGCGCAATGCAAATGAATGCATGCTGAGCCAGAGAGGGAGGAACCATGCATAAACTGCACAGCCCGATATTCAGTGGGCTGTGCAGAGTTGTGCAGGCACAACCCTCAACCTGCACCTGCACAACTTTGAGCCAAAATAAAAGGAGTAAGTCGAGGGCCACCCACAGGTGAGCTGCCGCATTGCAGGGCACAACACAGCAGCTGCCATCTGTGGCTGGCCCTCAACCTACTCCCTGTGCCCCCCCTGCAGCCCGATCGCGGGCAAAAGCGTAAAAATCCCTTCCCCCGACTGGCCCGATCGCGGGCATAGGTTAAATAACCCCCCACTAGCCCGGTCGCAGGCCAAAGCTTTAACAACCCCCACTAGCCCGATCGCGGGCATAATTGTAAATACGCCCCTTCCACCAGCCCGAGCGGGCAGCACAGAGTCCAACCCCCCAAGGACATATCTCTGGTGGCCCAGTGACCATTCGATCGCTGGCTGCAAAATGTGGCAAACCCCCCCAAGACCAGATCCCTGGTGATCTAGTGTCCCCCACCCCACCCATCCATGAAGCCCCACCACCCAGTCCCCTGGCAGCATCCCACCCACCTGCCGCCCGCCGCCGCCGACTGATCGCCGGTAGGGCTGCACGCCCATTGGTGCAGAGTAAGAGCCAATGGGCATGCAGCCCATACCGCATAAGGCAGTCCAGATATGTGAATGAATTGCACCAATGGCGGCAGCCCTACTGGGAGTCAGTCGGCGGGCGGCAGGCGGTGAGATGCTGCCGCCCGCCGCCGGGGGCGGGGTGGTGGTGCTCGTGGTGGGTGGGGTGGGGGACACTAGATCACCAGGGATCTGGTCTTGGGGCACATTTTGCAGCCCCTGATCGGGCTTAGCGTCCACTGGACCACCAGGAGATGTCCTTGGGGAGGTTGGACTCTGTGCTGCCCGCGATCGGGCTGGTGGGGGAGGGTATTTTACAATTATGCCGCGATCGGGCTAGTGGGGGTTTATTAAAGCTTATGCCCGCGATCAGGCTAGTGGGGGGTTATTTAACCTTATGCCCGCGATCGGGCCAGTCGGGGAGGGGGATTTTACGCTTGCCCACGATCGGGTCATTCGGGGTGGGGATTTTACACCATTGCCCGCAATCGGGCTGCAGGGGATCGCCGGTCCTAACGGCTGCTGCCTGGCAGGCGCCAGGCGCAAGTCCTCGATCGGCGCACTGCATGCTAATAGCATGCAATGGGGCTATAAACAGATGCAAATGCCACCCCCGCACCTTGCATGAATTATGGCCCCATTTGCATGTCACCTTTTGAATATGGGAAATTCCAGCATGGCTAATGGTACTTGGCGCCACCCCAACTTGAATGCTCCACTGACCACCTGCGGTGGTGCAAGTTCCACTGCACCATGCACAGTGGCTGTGGCGGGGTGATATTCAAAGGGTTGCTCAATAAGCGCAACTCCTTTGAATACTCGCCCGGCTCCCTCTTAACTATTTTGTGCAACATAATGCGCCACAAAATAGCGCCGTTTGAATATCCAGCCCCTTGTGTCTGTGGTAATTTCTTCAATAATAAATAACGGAGAGAAAAATATACAGAAGATATATGAAATACAACTTGGATTGTGTCTAAATATTATGTTTTCCAAAGTTTTACCAAAGGCATCAGCTGCTCTTTAAGGGTTTCAACAAAGTGGACTCTGAGGGTTTCTTCAACTTTAGTGCCAACAGGACCACTAGGGGGCACTGCCTCAAACTGGTGGGGAAGGGGCACTTCAAGGGAGGAATGAGGAGACACTTGTTCAATGACAGGGTGTTGGCAAAGTGGAATGAGTTGCTGGAGAAAGCTGCCTCCTTGTGGACTGCCAACAGCTCCAATAGAGGCTGGCACAAGGTGAAAGGGAAAACTGCGGGGGGAAGGTGGGGTGAGGAGGGACATCAATGGGAGGGGGAGAGAGAAGTGGATAGTGGGGAGGGGGTGGATCCCCCAGTAGATACTGGGGGATCTGCAGTCTTGAGTAGACTAGACAGACTGTATGGCCTTTGTCTGCTGGCTATTTTTGTATATTCACAACTTGATCAGTAGAGGTTTCAAATGATTTTATTAAATTAAAAAAAATGCAGTTTTTTTGATTTCTTCCTTATCAAAGAGACAGATAATAAATATAATGTGGCATAGAGGATCCCTCTGTCTCTCCCTCCACCCTTGATGACTGCTCCAAGCTGTTCCTCGCTGATGTTTGCACAGTACTATGTCCCCGCATTTGTGATGAAATTACAGTGTAGTGTTTTGTGATACAATTTATGAAAGATGCTCTATTAAATTTATTTGGTTAATGAATAGTTTCGGTATTGTATACCCGTTTCTGAGATCTCTGAAGTCTCCTCTTCGGGTAGCTAATGCAGGCACTCTCCAGGTCTCGAAAGTTTGTATGCACCAGCCATTAACTGGCTTCAGAAAGACAAAATGGATATCAAACAAAAGAACTTTGTTTTTGCATTGTGCATTTTGTCGGCTAGCATGGCTCTTTTCCAACATATATCATGAAATGCACACTGAACCAGTGAAGACAGACTGACAAAGGGACTGTGCCTGTGTTAGCAAGTTGGGTGGAAATCTATACTGATGGAAAAAAACACTAAATTTGTTTAGCAATGAGAACGCAGCTGTGCCATAAAACAGCCCAAGAGTGCAAGTCAACCAATCACAGACTGTCCGATGACCCCACCCAGTCCCACAGGAAGAAGTAGTCTGGGGTGTGGGGAGTTTGATCACTGATTGTTTTGGCTTGGGGATGTGGCTCACACACACTGAAGGTGCAATTTACAGGTGTTGTGAGTCATTGCCTTCATAGACAGGCAATGACTGGCACCTAAAAAACACAAAATCCATTTCCTTAAAAAATATGGAAACCATCACGTGGAAAACTGTGCCACACTATAAAAAAAAAATCACACTGACAAAATGCTTTTTGTCTAAAACCTAAAGCCACTGTAGCAGTAAAAAGACTCTCAGATGCAACTAATTTGGAAAACAGGCAGTTTATGTCTAAACAATTTTTTCACCAAAATGCAAAGTTGGAGTAACTGAATAATGGTAAAAAGAGAATGAAATAATGGAAAATGATTTCATGAGCAGAACTGTATTACGCATCAATTATTTTGTAGACATAATACATTGTAGCAATATTACTTCTGTGGACAAAATATAAATAGAACATAATCTTTCTGTGGACAGAACAGAAATGGAATATAATCGCTCTGTAGACAAACTGTGGCAGTTACAAATGACAGCCCCTAGACAGCTTGCTCTAATAAACACCGCCTGTTCACAGTAACCAATTCATTAAAGTCCCAGCCTTTCCACTACTCACATTTTTATCAGTTATGTTTTTTTTTAAACAAAGAAGATATGAAAAGCAGTTTCCTACAGGCATCTTTCCTTAAAGAAAGGTTTGTCCCATTGGCAAATGATCTGTGAAATGTGTTCCTGCTGATCACTGCAGTTGATCACTGTTTAGTAAAGTGCCGTCTGGTTTGGATTCATGGGACAGGACTACCACGGCTGATGTTAGAAGGTGTGACCATTTCAGGATTCTGGTACTCTTGTCTTCTTCTGATCATGCAATCCAGCTCGGAACTCCCTCTCTTTTTTTTTTTTTGAACTTTTTTTATTGTTTTCACAATAAACAGTATAATTTGGTACAATCATCTGTCAGGTATTAATCTGAGGTTACCAAATACATCCAATGTACAATAAGGATATTTACAGCCTAGACAGTTTGGATTCAGGATGAGGGTGTAAAACTATATAAGGTAGTAATACAAATATGGCAACTAAAATAAGCTACAGCAAACTAAGGCTTTTGGGGGCAAGTACTTAATGTTTAAAGTCCCAAAAATGTTAACTCAACATTCCATGTTAATATGTCCCCCACTCCTTAAACTTAATACTTCTAAAATAGTAAGCACTTTTAGTACAATCTGCAGCAATATTTTACCAAACATTTTCAGCCACTAGGAAACCATTTAAGTCATATTTCCATCTTAGAAAACACGATAGCAAGAACTACAGTTCTGATACAATGAGAAGAGAAAAAAAAAAAAAAAGTTTATATTGATCAATCAAGTCCCAACATCTGAGTCCGAGTCACTGTTATTTTGGTCTTCGGATGATTTAAACTCCCAAGACATTAATTCGACTTTTTTACCTGCTTCCAAAGGGTCTGTATATTGGTAAGTTTTTCCACCATAGTAAATGCGTAGTTGGGCCGGCATCAAAAGGGAGTGAGTAACTCCAAGGGCTCGGAGTCGAGCTCGTACTGCATCAAATTTCTTCCTCCAAGTGCTCGTATGGAGAGAACCCCGAAAGATGAATCGCGGGTTCATTGTAGTCGAGCCCACCCAATGATCTCGCCGCTTGCAGGAGACTATCCCTGATTAGGGAGCTAGCCGTGACCAACAGGACCACTCTTGGTGCCTCGCCACGTGGCCATGCAGCCCGGGGTGTAATCCAAAAAGCCTTGAGGAACTGTCCCTCCATGGTATCCTGAGGAATGTGAAGGACTGCAGGTAACCAACCTTGTAGAAATGAGATGAGATCTTCCTCCTCGCTGCCCTCTGGAATCCCAATTATTCGAACATGCAATGCCCTATTAGAGTTCTCCAACGCCTCTAGCCTGTAACGGAGTTGGGCGTTTTCTTGTACAAGTTTGGAGGTTGTTGTTAGGGCCTGAGCAGCCGTTTTTTCTGCAGCTTCAGCTGTTTTATTAACCGCCTTTAATTTCGAATCTTGCTCTACAAATCTCTGGATGATCGACTCTATCTTAGAGTCGATCGCTTTCATAGAGGCCTGCAGTGCTCTCCAAGGGGGTTCTCCATTAGCGATGGGTGTTAGAGAATTTGCTGCTTGCTCGACCACGACTGCATTTTTAGATCCACCTCCAGTAGCTTTCTGGTTACGTCCCATAGAAGTGTTTGGTGTCCCAAGACTCTGATTTACTCAAGCTATCCACTGCTGCACTTAGATTTAATAGTAGTCCTCAGCAAATTTTGTTTTTTTAAGAAATAACGCTTAGTGCTTCACAGAGCTGCACTAAAGTGCGTCTTGCCAGTTTGCTGCTCCACAGCGCCCCCCTGGAACTCCCTCTCTGTCACCTCGAGATATAGTCCGGATTAGACGCCTACTGAGAGATCAACATGTGGACACCAGCTTAGCAGTCTCTTTGAATGCTGTTAACCTGATCTTGGATTATTTACACTTCAGGGTGTTTCAGCTCTAGATATCAGAGATCAAACTGAGGCCATCAGGTTTATTAGTCAATAAATATAGCTGTACAAAAAAAGTCTAAACCAAAGCTGGCTGCCTGATGTGATAGAGAATGTGTCAGTGCAGCCTGTCTGGTTTTCAGATCCTTCTCAAACCAGTTTCATCTCATACCAGTTTCATATATACATAAATATATTGTCTTCATGAATTGCTGATCATTCACAGACAGTTGTAAATTATAACATACGTCAGGAAACAGCAAATTTTATATTTATGAATAAATCGGCAGCCCTTCCTTTTTTGGTTCCTCTGCCCAGAAAATCAGTTTGGGAAGATTTAGTAATGGACTGCGAGCTCACAGAAAGATGCACTGATAATAAGCAACCACAAATTATTGGGATCATTGTATTGTTAATCCAATGTACCCTCCCACTTGTTTTCTATCACTAGGGATCACTGCATTGTTAGGTATCAATCCAATGTTCTCTTTCTCTGATCTCCAACCACCATCACCGTCTAAGGATCATAACACTGACAGAAATCAATCCCAATGTCCTGTCTCTCTCCCTCCCTCCCACTCTGTCTAGGAATCACTGCATTGTTAGGAATCATTCCCAGTGTCCTTTGTCCTTCCCTCTGTAGAGATCACTGCATTGTTATGACTAAACCCAGTGTCCTTTCTCTCTCTCTCTCTCATGTTTCAGGGAATCACGTCATTATTACGATGTAACCCAGTGTCTTCTCTCTCTCTCCCCCCCCCACCTTCACTGTCTAGGGATCACTACATTGTCATGATTAAATCCAGTGCCCCTCCCTCTCTCTCTCTGTTTATGGACTGCTGCATTGTAACAAGTCATACTAGTGTTCTTTCTCCCTCACTGTGCATGGATCGCTGCATTGTTATGGGTGGAATTCTGTGTCCTTTCTCTCCCTCCCCCCCCCATCCCGTATCTAAGGATCACTGCACTGTTCAGAATTAATTGAACACCTCCCAGAGAATCACTGGATGGTTAGAGAGTCATCCGGCATGCTCTCCGCTCTCTCTCTCTCTCTCGCTCTCTCTCACTCTCTCGCTCTCTCTCTCGTTCTCGATCACTCAGTGGTTAGGGATGCATCCAGTGTTCTTTCTCTGTCCATTTGTCTAGGGATTAATGCATTGCTAGAGAGGAATCCAATCAAGCCTACTCTGTATTTTATATGTCATCTCATGACTCTGTCCAGCACTCAGAGCTACTGGGAAAGAATGTTAAACAAAAATTTCAATGTTTTGGTGAATAGAGTATGTGGTTAGTTAGCAGTGCTTATGTAACTGTAATTTACTTTTTGGCTTTTCTCTGTTTCCACCCTTGGTAGGTAAGCCGGGTAGTAAGTAGGGAATAGAAAGCCCAGCACCAAGGGTGAGAAGAGTGCCGGAGAAGGAGGAGGTAGAGGTGGATGGCGGGTGTTTCGCAATGCGCTAAGCAGGGAACTGCAGTGGGAGGCTGACTTTTATTAGGGATGTGGGAGGAGCTATTCCCCCACATTGAACCTTGGGCTTTAGCCTTCCCAAAATATGCCTTGTCTATGTCTTTCCCCTCTCTCTCTCTCTCTTCCTCTCCCTTTCACTGTTCCATTTTGTTCTCCTATTTCTCTATGTCCCCTTATCTCCTTGTTTCTGTTTCTTCTTTTTATCTCTTTTTCTTCTTCTCCTTCTCTTGCACCCTCTTTTTCAATGTGGGGGAGCCAAGCAGAGAAGAATGGAGAGAAGGATTTGGAATCATATGAAAGAGAAGAAAGACAGGTTTCTTAGCTGAGATTTCAGGTCAGGATTTTAGTTTCAAGTCTCTCAAACTGCTTGGCCTCTCAGCTGAACGACTTAACCCACATAAACTGATCCTCTATCTTAGTATTTGCTGGCATTATGGTCTCCTCACCTTCTTCTAAGTAAAATGTTTGGGAATCTGGAATGAATACTTTCCCCCATGCTGATCACATGTACACAGCTCCTGTCTCTTCTGGATAATGGCAGAGCTTTTTTCTTACCCGAAAGCTTGTGACTCTCCCTGGTACCCCTATGAGCGGAGGGCCCAGGCCACAAAGGATTCTTTCCACGTGAGAAACTGTTTGTGGATCAGGCCCTAAGGGCTGTACAGCATGAGAGCATTGCAAATTTGCAGAAGTTTGTAGAATTGTTGAAATCTACTTATCTGACCATAAATGAGTTACCTACTGGGCAAGAGAGAGATGAGGTCTGGCACAATCACTTGTTGTCAGGTGTCCTGAGGACATGCCAAAATATCATTACATTTACATGAGTAGTGTCAAATGTGTAGTGACTTAAGGTCTGGCATTTGAAGTTTTTTTTGGGGGGGGGTTGTGAAAATATTTACTACTTATACTGACCACCTTTGGCACTAGATATGTGCAAACTGGAACGCGTAACTTTCTTGGAAGGGTCATACAAAGTACTAAATATGGAGAGATTCAATTCTGTCATTTTTATGTTTGCTTGCGCATGCGCAAGAAACATTCCGGTACAGCTTAGGAGAGAAGTGGGGTTTTGGAGGTGCGGCACTGTGGGGGCCAAAGAGGCTTGGTCCGCTTCCCCCAATGCAGTGGCACGCTGCTGCTGACACTAGTTCAGCCAGCATGCCACCACCTTGAAACGTTTTCACCGCTGCAATCAGGGGCTGCCTCATCATTGCAGTGTCAGCCATTCCGCTGCAATGAGGGAGTGACCCGTCATTGCAGGGCGGTACCTTGCCCTCCGCATGCCCTGACCCAGTTCATCTGCCGATGGGGTGCCCAGTCCCCTTCAGCATAATGTCCTCACCCCCAAGTTTGTGTTGTATGCCGAGGGGGTGCCCAATCCCCCTCGGCATCATGCGCACCCAACAGTCTTTCTTTGCCAACAGGGTGCCCAATCCCCCTCGGCTACAGTCCCCCCTTCCCAGTTCAAACTGCGATGGGAGGAGCACTCCCATTGGCATAAAGTGCCCCAATTTGCTGCCTGCTGAGGGGTGCCCACCCCTCGGCTCTTACCCTCCCCACCTGGTATCAAAGCAAGGGTGCCCAATACCCTGTCAGCTACAGCACCTCCCTCAAAAACACTCAGGTGACACGCTGGGAGCTCACCCCAGCATGCCAAATGTCCCCAAAAAATCCCATGATTTTTTTTTTTTTAAACCTGTAACACAGAAAACCGTCCCTCGTTGAGTCTATGGCCCTCCCCAACCCGTGCCCACCCTCACGCACCCTGCCTTCCCACACCCCCTCATCCCACACTTACTTCCGGAGCCCAGCGCGACGATCTTCAGTGGACCGGGAACACGTCTGCACTCTTCAAAGCTGACCAAGAACTGAAAAAATGCCGGTAAGCTGTATAATGGTATAAATAGGTTTTTTTCAACTTTGGTGCATATCTCAGGCATTTTGGGGAATTTTGGCACCAAATTTTCAACATGGGGTTATTGGCAGGGGCACTGGAAAATTGTGGAGAAATGTGGACAAACTTGCGGAACTTTTGGGGTCAAAATTGCAGAACGTTGTGGAGCATGCGTGGTGCCATTTATGCCAGTCAACAGTTCAGTTTTTGATAGACAAAAAGTCACACATTATTTTAAAAGCACACACACTTTATTCTTTGCAAACAATACATTTTACACACTTACTGTACTAATAGCAGTCTTAAAGGACCTCTGTTTGTTACATATTTCCACTCACTTCCCACCCCCCATTCCAGACAATATATATTCAGCTCTACTCCTAGCCCCAAATCCACCCACCATAAAACTACTACAAAAAAAATATAAAAGAAATTAGAAGTTCCATCCCAAATGCATAACCCCAGCCAAACACATAAAAAATAAATACATTTACACACCCACAAAAAGTTACGTAATATGTTCCCCAATTTTCACTGTCACCAAGGCCACCCTATCTTGAACCAGCAGAAAAGTACATATTGGGCTGTCTGTATAGCCCAGAGTGTGGTATATCTGGCAGGCATGGACTGGATTCCCACAATCTCCACTAGTATACTGTGTGAACCTGGGCTGCTCCCTTAACCCACTTCTGAAACCAGGCCTTCTGCTTGGTTTGCCAACCAACTGAAGTAATGCAAGCATATTATTTAGCAATATTTAAAAATGTTTGTTGTATTTTAGCATTAACAGCAATTTCACATTATTTTCTTTTAGAGTTCTTCTATTGTCCTTCAGAAGGTCTGTGTAAACAGAAAATGTTCTTTCTATGTCGGCAGTGCTGACAGGCATCCAAATGTAGCGTTTTGCCAAGGCTGCCAGTTTGCTCAGTGATGGTGATTGAGGCTCCCACCAGGCTGCAATTTCAAAGTCTGGTGGTACCGACTTGGCAGCATTAATATAAGCATGCCACTCAAAGGGTGAAATGTCTGCAAGCCCTGGCATTAGTATAAGCATGCCACTCAAAGGATGAAATGTCTGCAAGCCCCAGTATGCAGTGATATAGCTGTTTTTTTGTTTGTCCAGCATAGGAAGTTGTAGCGGATCAAACACACAGGCTGCCTGAAAAACATACATTGAGGGATGTCCTCTGATGACATTGTCCAGTTTTCGACTGCTCTCTAACATCACTTGTTGAAACAGATGGACACAGGCAGCTCGCTCGCCCTCTTTGCACACTGAGAGTTTTTCCACAGTCTTAGGCCTGTATTCGTCTATGCCGGCTGTGGCACAGAAATCCAGAAAAAAGTGGAGGTGATTCAGTCGGGAAAAAATGTTGTGCCCTTGGGGTACCGTTGTTGCCTGCAGCTCTTCGATGAGTTGCACAAGCTCACTGGAGTGTTCTGACACACATGTGGCTTGTGCTACAAGCACATCAAGCCTACTTGACAACAGCATTTTGAGTTTTCTAACTGAAGCTGCATCTGATGAAGTATTGTTTATGAAGTCTGCCACAAGAGGCAGACAGTCGGCCAGATAATTGACTGCCTTTACCCAGGAGCACCAGCGGGTCAACATAGCATATACAGGCATCTTTGGCACAATGCCATCCTTTGCCTCTGGAAATTCTAAATATTGATGGCGCCGCATGGGGCTCTCACAGAACACCTTTTTCATCAAGCTAACCACAGTATTAAGGCCTTCCAATACTGTGGACCAGAGTTCCAAAACCAAATTTAGCAAATGTGCAATGCAAGTTGCATGCACAGCGTCAGAAAATATGCCAGAAAGAATAGTTTTAAATGCTTTCTGCATATAGCTGCCACTGTCTGTGGCAACTGCAAACACCTTGTCAAAATTTATGCCATTCTCATTTAAAATATGAAGCACAGCTTGGGACACAGTGGTGTGATTCACACGATCCAGAAACTCAAGTCCTATCAACACTGGCTGTTCATTGACCCTCGTCAGAGGCTGTGCCAGAACTCCAAAAACGCTATATCCATAGGCATCTGTAGTTTCCGCCCAATATTAAGTAGAGGTCAGTGTCTTCAACCAGCTTACATAGTCCTCATGCTTGGGGCGCAAGCTCCTGAAGGTATGTAGACGTAGCTGTGCAGACCCAGGAAGACTTCCACCATGTTTTGTGTATTTGCAGAGGAACTGTTCAAAGGCTGGAGCTTTTTCTAGAGGAATGTCTGCATATGACAGGCATCATACGAAGTCCAGGACAAATTCTTTACGATCCTCAGACAGCTGATGTTGCTCTCGATAAACAAGACGCCAGTGACTGCTGTCGTTGTATGGTACTGCTGTAAAGTGGAAAAAAAAAAAAAAAAAGAGTAATCTAAAAAAAAGTGATAGACCCGACCCCCAACCCACACATACCTTCATCCATCCACCCACACTTCACACACACCCTCACCCACACACATACTCACCCCTCACACCACCACCCACACCACCCCCACACACCCTCACCCACACACATACCCACCCCACACACACACCCACCCCTCACCCACACACACACCACCCCACACACACACACACCAACCCTCACCCACACACCCACTCTCTCACCCTCACACACACAAACGCACACCCTCACACACACACACACACACCCTCACTCATCCACCCTCCCACATGCACAGAGAGATAAATGTGACACTTGTATATAAATACTGTATACATACAGTCTTGTTTTCTCTTCATTGCTGCAGCTTTCTGATCCACATGTTTTTGTGTTTTCATGTGCAGGTCAATTGTATGCTTGTGAATATAATCCACGGCTTGACAGCAGAACTTACAGAACAGCTGGCCCCCATCCTCATACAGATCGCCAGGATAGAGAACAACCCGATCAATGGCATGCACAGTGTAGGAAAGATGGAGCTGTTTGGCCTCCTCACGAGACAGACGCGGACGCTTGACATTCGGCTACGACATATTGATGTTGACTGATTCATGCAAGCACTGTTACAATTAAATAAAATTAATGATTGATTCTTGATTCTTGCAAGCACTGTTACAGTTACAATTAAATAAAATTGATTGATTCTTGAAAGCATTGTTGCAATCAAATAAAACTGATGTTGATTGATTCTTTTTTGACTCTTTATGCACACCGGAGGACAGGGCATCCTTCCAGAGTACTCACTGGGTGAAGGCCCCTCACTCCCTGCCTGAACCCCCACAACTGGATCTCCCCACCTGCACTGCTCTAAGCCAGACCCCAGACCCCTGGCACGACTGGGATGCGCGCAGCCTATGGGTTGGCACCCAGGGCAATCACGGCGAGCTCTCGCAGTGGGATGTGGGCCATGCCACAGGAGTCCCCATCATCTCCACTGTCCTCCAGAGGGGGGTTCTTCCCTTGTTCTCCCCCCCGGGCGATGTGCAGCGACATCATGGCGCATGGCAACCCTGTCGACATCATCGCACTTGCCCCACGTTACAGGCTAGTCATCCTGGAATACCCCTGATCTCTACGGGGGCCACTGGGACACTGGGTAACTCCATGCCCACCATCACCCAAGGCCAGAACAATTTTTTTCTGCATGTGTGCCGAGTCTGCCAGGCCCAACCCTACACCAACCATCAACAACAAGCGACAGGAGCTTGGCCCGGACATGGCGGACTGGTACAGATGCAGAAAAAACTATTCTGGGCCAGCCTGCTCGTCTGCCCCATGCCCACCATCACCAGAGGCCAGAACAATTTTTTTTCTGCATGTGTGCCAGTCTGTTACACCCGTCCCTCCACCCTACAGTGGGCTGGTACACATGTGGAAAATAATTTATTCTGCCACCAGGCCCATCCCTCCACCAACCATTAAGAAACCACTGAAGCAAAGAACTAACCTATCGGACTGGTATACATCATTCATGTGACAACAACAAAATTCTGTGTCAGTCTGCTCATCCGCCCTTCTGCCCAACATCAAAAAGACACCAGAACAATACAGGTTATACAGTTAGAAAGAAAAATGTACACACACACACACACACACACACAGTGAACCTCTGCCCTTCCCTGTCCTTCAAACCTCAAATATATTCCTCTTTTTACAACTTTATATGTTGTTATAGATACACATATATTATATAAACAACATAGTACTGTGGTCAGTGCATTCGGCCACAGACCTGTAGACTTGAGTTTGAACCCCACAGCCCCAATGTAATGCTTTCACAACTGCAATCCAAACCATGTCAGCCTTCCATCTGCCCCATCTTCTCTCCATCCCTATGCATTCATTTGTACCTTTCTTGCCCCCTACAATAAATGAATTATTGTACTTACAGCCTCAGGACAGAAACAGGAACTAGCAGTAGGCTCTCTGTACTCCACTTGATAAAGCTACAAGCAAATGTTAGTTGACCGAGTGATTTACAGCTCTGCTGCTCGCTGTGTGTGCTCTGATAGTAGGTTTGTGGCCAAGCAGGTTTGGTGCTGTTCCACTCCTCACAATCGCTAGCAGCGGGTCTGGTGTATTCCATTCTGCTCCCCTCCTGATTGCTGGCATAGCTGAGCAAAATGAAGATGGAACCGAAGGTCGGCATTTGCGATTCAGGCTGTTCTTGAACAAACGAGTGGGCGGGAGGTCAGTCAGGAAGGCAGCACAGTTCTTTTCCTCCGCTGGTCTCTGGACACACAAGATATATTATCTTCCCCCCCAGCAACTCACACACTATATGGAACTTAAACAGACCTGAGGGGGGACAGGATTTATAAAAAAGGCGCCAATTTTTTTTTTTTAAGGAAAGCCGAACAAGTGTCCTGTCCCCTGTTAGGACGTCACTGATGCATGCTGATTATGTGGGTCGGAAGTGACTGTAGTTTCTTTGTTTGGAATGCCGAAAACCAGGTGGCCAAAATGAATGTAAGTGGTTTTGGGAACTACTCAGAGTCATTTTACATGGGTTACAGGGGAATGGCTAAAGTCATGGGTGGGTCACAGAGGAAGCCACAAATCGCGGAAATAGCGCAAAAATCGCGCCCGCAAATTTCCAGTGCCCCTGGTTTTTTGTACCCCTCCTCATGAATTCAGTCACTGTCATGGCAATATTTGGTCCCGAAAGGTGATTTCTCAGTCACTATGCGGAATCACCTTTCGGGACCGATTAATGAAACAACAGTGCCAGTGTTCAAGAGGTGGGCTCTTAAAAAGGCTATATTGCAAATTTGGAGAAAAAATCCAAAAAATGACTGGTTTACGAGCATGCCTTGCACAGTTTCCACGCACACTCGTAATGTCGCAAATTTGTAGTATTTTCACTCCAGTTTTTCAACACTGGCATTTTTCCACACCTCCTTACGAACAGTACAGCTGTCATTTTACACATCCTGGCCAAAATGTGTTGTCGCACTTCTGGCGCAGAACAGTGCAGTCACTGTGGGAAATCAGTTTTCGGGATAGACTGAGACAGTGACACTGATCATGAGCAGTGAGCAGACTCCTAAAATGCCTATTTTGAAAATTTGGTGATGAAAGTCCATAAAATGACTGTGTTACAAGTGTACTTTGTGCAGTTTCCACGCACCCTTGTAACTTCACAAATTTGTAATATTTTCATGCTAGATTTTCAACACCGGCATTTTTTCACACTTCCTTATGAACAGTACAGCTGTCATTTTTCACATCCTGGCTGAAATGTGTTTTCGCACTTCCGGCGCAGAATAGCGCGGTCGCTGAGGGAAATCATTTGGGACAGATTAAGATCGAGTAAGAGTGAGCAAGTTCAACTGAGCTCTGTCAGAACTGCTGCAGATTTCTTTGTGGGCAGAAAAGGTGCCAACGCAGGCAGGAGCCCAGTACAAAAGGGCAGCCTGCAGCACCGGGAGAAACAGAACGAGCGAGTGAGAGAAGGGGAGTGAGCGAGCTCAACGAAGCTCTGTCGGGACAGCTGTGAACTTCTTTGTGGGCAGAAAAAGACGCCAACACAGGCAGGAGCCCAGCACAAAAGGGTAGCTTGCAGCGCCGGGAGAAACAGAATGAGCGTAGTGAGGGGGGAGTCAGCGAGCTCAACGGAGCTCTGTCGGGACTGCTACAGATTTCTTTGTGGGCAGAAAAGGCTGCCACCACAGGCAGGAGCCCGGTACAAAAGGGCAGCCTGCAGCAAAATAGAATGAGCGAGTGAGAAAGGGGGAGTCAGCGAGCTCAACGGAGCTCTGTTGGGACTGCTGCAGATTTCTTTGTGGGCAGAAAAAGGTGCCAACACAGGCAGGAGCCTTGTACAAAAGGGCAGCCTGCAACGCCAGGAGAAATTGAATGAGCGAGTGAGAAAGAGGGAGTGAGCGAGCTCAACGGAGCTCTGCTAAGACTTTAGAGTTGCCCACCCTCCCTCTCAAGGTCCTTTGTGATCCTATATTACAGCAGGGTCTCTGGGGTGGAAATAAAGCAATGATTGGATACTTTTAAGATTGCTGTAATAATACAGATTTAGTTGTTCTGTTTATTGGTCTAACTGACCTAAGTACTGAGCTATACTGTTATGATTGCTGTACTAACACATATTGATTTGTTCTGTTTATTTCTCCGAGTTAAGTACTGAGCTATACTGTTATGATTACAGTAATAATACATATTTATTTGTTCTGTTTATTTTTCTAACTGAGCTGAGTAATACTTGGAGTACAATAAGATTTCTAACTGAGCTAAGTGAAACTATATAAGAGCTGAGAACAAAAAGTATGATAGCTGAGGGGTGAAAAACGGACAAGGAGGCTTTAGGATTGCTACAGTAATACAGTATCTAACAGATGAGATTTGTGACCGAATTAACCTGGTCGGCAAGGGAGCAGTAGGGGGACTAGTGTGGGGGGGGCAGGAATTTTAGTAAATAGGGGCCTAACAGTTGTAGTAGGGTATAGAACCAGGAAGTGAGAGCCCGCAACATAAGATGCGGCCAAAATGGGGCAGGTGCCACATGTCAATAGGACGGGCATCTTTGGAAGGGTGGTGGGGTGTACAGGGTGTGGATCTGCCATGATACTGGACTGGGCTTGGAGGATGGGGGGGGTGTATGGTCTGTAGATGACTGACTAGTTTGAGGGAGGAACTGTGGAGGTTAGGGAGGAGTCTGAGTGGCAGGGCAGATGAGTGTGGTAGGCATCCTGGCTGGGGGGAATAGGGGATGGCAAGGGGGGACAGAAGACCAACTAGGGACTGAAACCGACCCCAGTATCAGAGGCACTAGCAGAAAAGAGACGAGAAGTGATGGGGGTGCCCAAGGCGAGAGGTAGGCCTCCTGATGGGGGAGGAAGAGACCACGAGCAGTACAAGGGGAGAGAGCAGATGGCTGCAGGGAGGGAGGGACCAGGGTGGCACGGACGGGAACAAGCAGGAGGAGGGAACTGATAGGGGGAAGAGATGCAGGAGGGGTATTGACTAGGAATAGATTCGAGCCTCTGCTATGGGAGAGAGGAGAAGCAGGAACATACTGAAGGGGGAAGACAAGCGGGGCATGAGAGGGATGGCAACAGGTAGGGGAAGAGATAGCGAGGATGAAAGGGTAGAAGGGGGCTAGTAAGGAAGAAGGGGGTGGTGACTGGAGGAGAGAAGGCTACAGGAAGTGGAAGGATGGGAGGGGCATCACTATTGGGGTAGAAGGGAATGGGGGCTCTAAAATCGACAACAGTGGGGATAGGAGGGGTTGGAAATCAGCAGGGGAGGAGGGGAGGTCGACATGGGAAGCCCAGTAGGAAGTAGTCAGGCTGGGAAGGGGTTCAAGGGGGTTGAAAGGAATAAGGCAGAGAAAAGAGGTGAGGTGGAAGTAGGGGGTACAGATACAGAAGTCAGAGGGTGCAGGTGGCAGGAGTAAGGGGCAGGGAAGAACGCATACTGGGGTGGTGGAAGGGGCATTAGAAGGGAAAGGGGGTAAGGGATGGGGGGTACTCATCCTGGGGAATTCTATACTAAAAGGGGTGAGATGGGGTGGAAGGGGGGAGCACAACTGTATTTGGGTTAAAGCTATCCCCAGGTTGACTGTAGGAGGGGCAGGGCAGGCACTGCTCACGTGTGCAGTGAGGGGGATGAAGAAACCTCATTTAGTGTTGCATGTGGGTGCAAACGACTTGGCAGGGGAGACTGGAAGTAATGAGGGGGAGGTTCGAGTAGTTGTGCAGGCAGGCAGTGTGAGGGGGTGGGGAAGTCGGTGGCATTCTTGGAGGTACTCCCGGTACCATGTGCAAGCATGGGGAGGAAGGGTAGGATTGGGGAGTTCAACGAGTGGCTGAGGGATTGGTGCCACACCAAAAGTTATGGGTTAGTGACTAACTTGGGTAGGGCCTGGGGAAATAGTGACTTGTACGTGGGGGACAGGGTACACTTGAGCAGGAAGGGGAGAGGAGTATTAAAGGCAGGATTAGAGGAGTATATTTCTACTAAAGTGGATTTAAACTAGTGGGTTGGGGTGGCCAAAAGACTGAGCTTGGTAGAAAGGTCCAGACAGGGGAGCCTAATAAGCTCACCCCCTAGATATAGGTAAAGGCGGAGGCATAGTAACCCTGGGAGGGGGCAGGCAGAGTGGTCCGAGTGTAATACAGAAGGCACCACCACCCGGTAAGAATACAGAGGAGAAAGGGTGCAGACTACCGGGAGGAGGGGCACAGGCCAAGGAGGAGAAGAGTGAGAAGGAGGGGTATGGGTGGAAGGTGGTCTGACTAAAAGGATAAATAACTGGCTACAGGGGAGGATGCAGAGGGTAGTAGTAGTGGTGGTGGGGGAGCTCTCGGCACCCAGAGCAGTGACAAGCGAGTGCCGAAGGGGTCAGTGCTGGGCCCGGTGCTATTTGGGCTCTTTATCTCAGATATAGCACACAGAGTGGGGAGCAGGGTTAGTCTGTTCGCACATTATACCGAACTGAGGGTGATGGTGGACGAAGAGGACAGATGGGAAAAACTGCGGGGCACCTAACCAAACCAGAGACATGGTCGGTGGAGTGGCAGCAAGGATTCAATGCAAAGAAGTGTAAGGTGATGCACTTCAGGGCTAAGAACCAGAAGGGGGACTACTGGTTGGGGATCATAGAGGAGGAGAAGGACCTAGGGGTGTTGGTAACTGGGAGCATGAACAACTCGGCCCAGTGCAGGAAAGCAGCAGCGAAGGCAAAAAGGATGCAGGGGTGCATCGCAAGGGGGTTCTTATCCAGACACAGGGATGTGATCCTACCTCTCTACAGATCACTGGTCACACCGCACCTAGAGTACTGTGTACAATACTGGATACCATACCTGAGGAGAGGTATAAAGTTATTGGAGGGGGTGCAAAGGAGGGCAACAAAAGTGTTAAAGGGGATGGAAAGAAAGGAATATGAAGTTAGGCTGAAGGAGCTGAACATGTACACAATGGAGGAGAGGAGGAATAGGGGCATATGACTGAAGCGTTTAAATACCTGAGGGGGTAAATAAACCTAGCACCGAGGAGGGTGTTTAAACTGAGGAGTGGAAGAGAGACAAGGGGGCATGGGCTAAGGTTGGAAGGGGGATGTTTCAAGAGGGAAATGAGGAGGCACTACTTCTCCGAGAGGGTGGTGTTTAGTTGGAATGCGCTGCCAGAAGGGGTGGCAACATGTAGGACAGTCAATAGCTTTAAGGAGGAATGGGACAAAGCAAGAGGAAGAGTTTGGGGGGCAGGGGCTGGGACAAGCAGGGGAGGAACTGAGGGGGCGGACGCTGGGGCAGCTGCAATCTAGGGTGCTAGCTGCACACTCGGGCAGATTTACATAGACCGATTGGTACGTTCTGCTGGCAGATTCATATGTTCACATGTTCGTATGTATGTTCACATGTAAAATCACAGTGACTCTGTCCATGAGCAGAGGTCCT
The DNA here is from genome assembly GCA_016271365.2 of Neoceratodus forsteri. Classification (NCBI taxonomy): domain Eukaryota; kingdom Metazoa; phylum Chordata; order Ceratodontiformes; family Ceratodontidae; genus Neoceratodus; species Neoceratodus forsteri. Next base: position 97,961,806 of record JADMNL010000034.1, on the reverse strand, counting down.
AAAATGCCTATGTTAAAACTTTGGTGACAAATGTCCATAAAATGTCTGTATTACAAGCATGCATTGTGCAGTTTCCACGCACCCTCATAACTTCGCAAATTTGTATTATTTTTTCTCCAGATTTTCAACACTGGCATGTTTTCAGACCTCCTTATGAACAGTACAGCTGTCATATTTCACATCCTGCCCGAAATATGCATTCACACATCTGGCACAGAATTTTTTTTTAAATTGATTTTAGTCTTTGGTAACCGGGTAAGGCCCGCTAGGCACAAGTGTCTGTTTTCTTGGGTGACCTGGGAGCACTGGGCGGTTAACTGACTTGCTCAGAGTCGCACAGTATGCAAGCTGAGGTTGTGAGAATCAAACTCAGGTCTGGTCTGCTGGATATACCAAGCTTGTTCACACCTCGTTCCTCTAACCTCTAGGCTATACTGCCAACGGTTGCTGTGGGAAATCAATGTTCAGGACAGATTAAGAAAATCATACTGACAGTGTTCATGAGCAGAGGTCACAAAATGCCTATGTTGAAAATTTGGTGAAATAATTCCACTAAATGACTGTGTTACGCACATGTGTTGCGCAGTTTCCATGTACGCTCAGAAGTTTGAGCATTTTTAATATTTTCACTACAGATTTTCAACACTGCCATCTCTTCACACTTCCCTATGAATGACACAGCTGTCATTCTTCACATCCTGCCCAATCTGTGTTTTCGTACATCTGGCGCACAATGACACAGTTGCTGTGGAAACTCAAATTTTGAGACACATTGACAAAATCACAGTGCCACTGTTCATGAGAAGAGGTCCCAAATGCTTTCATGAGGTGGGAGCCACAAAATGGCCATGTTTAAAATTTGTACTGCAAATACCAACAAATGCCTGAGGTGTTACGGTTCCTAACCATAACGTCCTACCCTGTACAGACCGACAGGCATCACGGGTGTGCCCTTGGATTACCGACTGTAATGCTCATGCCATTCCAACCTCCCTTCCCCCACTCTGCAGCCAGTGACAGGCATCGAGCTGTGCCTTAGACTCTTCGGCCCCAGAGTTCACCCCATTCTATATTGCACCCATTTCAGCATATGTTCTTATGGAATGGGGTGACTGTAAGGCCGAACAACCCAAGGCACACCTCAACACTTGTCAGTGCCTGCAGGATAGGGTGAGGTGAAATGGCATGAACATTATGGGCGACAACCCAAACGGATATCCCAATGCCTGTCAGTCTCTGCAGAGTGGAGGTGGGGTTGGCATGAAATTCAATACTTCACTGCCATTCCTACTCTGCGTGTCTGTCTAACTCCTGCATTTCCAATGCTAATACCAGCAAGCAAACATTTGGCATTGACAAATGCTTGTTAAATTACAGGGGTTCATAACTTTACTATAGAATCACTGGTGAAATTTAGTGAAAACATTCTAAAATTGTGGATGTCTTCTAATTTCTCTGTTGTTAGACACTCAGTATTTAGATCTTAGTCTCAGGGAGTATGGATATGTATTTAAATGTTTCTACTTTATGACATGTTTTTAACCCTGTGGTTTTATACATGAAATTTTCAATAGGACTGACAGATGGCTGTCTCTTGACAAAGTCCAATCTTTCAAATATCTCTGTATTTGGAAGGCTGAAGTCTCAAAGTCCCTGACCACACGGATGCCATCCACAGTAATCTCTGCCCAAACTGGGTGCAAAGTATAGCAATAAACCCTGCCTCCCCCTCCTGAGCCAGTGCTAGAACATCCTTAGGGTGATCCTCACAGTGTTATGCCACGTAGATGTAGTCTACAGTGCTGCTTCCCAAATCAACCCAAGCTAGGCTGGACCCCCTCATACAGGTCTTCTGCTGTTTCATCTTAAACTGTCCTCCCTCCACCAACCACTGCTCTCTGTACTGCAACCTATTCCTTCTGTCACTCAAAGGCAGGTACCTATCCTGCACCCACCACTGCTATCTGCGCTTCCTCCTGTGGTCACCCATGTGGCAGAAGAGCAACAGCACTAGCCACTCTCCCTACTTAGAGAAGGGTGTCCTCTGATACATAATCCTCCTGCCTCACCAGTTCTCCGACATTTAGGGCTTGTTCCAAAACCCAGGCTGTGGCATCACAAGCAGAAACAGTGCTGCTGTGCAGAAGGGATGGCCAGTGGCAGCTTGTTGAACAAAGCTGGGACTCAGATGGTCAAAGAATGAGAAAGAGTAATCAGGAAAGATGGAGAAGGCATGAATGAGGATTTCATAAGAGGAGGATTCAATAAATTCACAGATGCGGGTGTTATAACCCAGGTAGTGTATAGGCATGCAAGCTGGGGGACAGAAAGAAAAGTTCAAAGTCTAGGCGTACACCAAGGTTACATTAAAGGGAGGCACAACTGAGGTCATAGTCAAGGAAGGAGATAGGTGGGTGAGGATGTACCTGAGAATGCTCCTTGGTCACAATGAATCCTTTAGTTTTGGAGACATTCATGGAAGAGGTTGAGGTGGAATTAAGGGAAGCTGAAATGGTCAACAGAGAAGGATAGGGCAAAAAAGAAGTGGAATCAGCAAATAACTCATAGGAGATCAGCTTAGTGCTGTCCCTGTAGAAACAGTATCTAAAAATAAAGTAACAGGAGATATGAGAGGGAAGCAGTAAATGGAGAAATGTCAAGGGTCAAGTCCATAGGCTTGAGAAACGTCATGAGGAGGGAACAGTGGAGGAGAAGACACCATCAAAGATGACAAACAATTAGTTGGAGAGATAGCAGCAGAGTCAGAAAATGAGGAAACATATGACACTGAGATTTTGATGCTAGTGGTGCAGAAGGGCGGAGTAGCCAACTGTGTGAAAAACTGCACTGGGATGAGCAGGATAAGGAGGGGAAAAGGAACAACTGTCTACCAAGAAGAGGTCACTGACTATATCGAGGAGGGCAAGCTTCCCTGCTGTGGTTAAAGTGTGAGCCTGGTTGAAAGCAGTTAGGAAACTGATATGAAAAAGGTGGCATGAGTGGTGGAAAATGTTACTTTCTCTGGTTGGAAATTCGATGATTATTCAGTTGTATACGCAAGGGGTGTCCAGTGAGCATTTTGTAAGAAAAGGGATGACTGTAGCAGTTATGAATGTACCAGAGGAGCCACAAGGAGCCAGAGGTGATAGAAGAGCGGATGACAGCAGCAATATATAGAGCTAATTCCTTTTTTCCCAGTTCCTGCAGTATCTAAGGAAGGCTCAGTGTAATTCAGTTGGAAAAATGGTGATGACATCACATTGTCTTGCAGGATCTTTTCAGGACAGTAAGGATAATAAAAGAGCATGTGCAGGCTGACCAATAACTAAACATACATATGCACACAGACTGACATAAACAGATACTCTCTCATGCATACACACACACACACACACACTAGCATACTGTATATACACACACACACACACACACACTAACACATAGATGCACTCTTGCATGAGCAAACACATAAACATACATGAGATATATATATATATATATATATACACACACACATATACACACACAGACTCAAAAATATATTAAGCATACTGTACATGTACACCTAAACACACATTAACATATTCACATGCTCACTCCTATATGTGGATACACACACACACACACACACAAAGATAGGTGTCTTAAACCTCCACAGAAGTGGCGATATCCCACAGACCACATACCTTGGAGTGTCATGTTGCAGTTATAAAAGAGGAGCTAACTTTCCAGAGTCAGGTATAGGCAACACCAGTCTCAACCTACTCAGTGAAGACAGGACAGGGTCCAAAGAAGGAGGAGACAGTCTCTCACAGCTGTGTGAGTGTGACAATTGGCAACCATGCAGAGTGGGCTGAAGGCAAAGAGAAGTTCTATTCTGAGTAATCAGACAAGAGGAAGCCTTTTATGCCCATCGAGCCTGTCCCCAACATTTCCGTGGGACCTACACTCTTGAGTTCCAAAATATATTTATCCAATTTTTTCTTAAAGGCTGTTATGGTTTCAGTCTCCACTATTTTCTTTGAGAGACTCTTCCACTGTCTGCCTGCCTGTTGTCTCTAAGAACCCCTCCTATTATTATTTGTATCCAGTTGGTTTTGTTGCTTGTGTGACCCGAGATTCATTTCCTTATGTTATACTAGGATTATAGTAGGATACGTAAGATGCACAGGAGGCAGGTATGCCCATGATTGTACATCTCCCGCAAGCGGGTTTCTTACGTATCCATTTGTTTTAGTAAATGTTTGTCTAATCTAGTGTTAAATGTACCAAAGGTATCTGCTTCTACCACTTCTTTCGGCAAGGAGTTCCAGAACGGTATAATCCTTTGCATGTAGAAGAATCTTCTACTGTCTAATTTTGGGTAGGTCAACATCAGCTGACGTTCGTGACTTCTGACAGAGAGTGTCCTGTAGTTCTCTTTTAGTCCCAAGTCATCCAGAAGTTGCCTATCCCTAGAAATACAGAACATCTGTAAAAGGTCCCCCCTTGTTTGCCTGAGTTCCAGTGAGTAGAGGTTAAGATCAGTAAGCCTTTGCTCGTATGTTTTACGGTGCATTCCATTTATCCATTTTATTATATATCTTTGGACACCTTCACCTCTCCTTACAACTTTGCGTAGGTGAGGGCTCCATAGTGGAGAACAGCAGTCCAAGTGTGGATGAACGTAAGCCCCACACAATGGCAGGTGGAAGACCTCTTCCTAGAAGAAAATCTTCTCTTGATGCATCCAAGAATTCTATTTGATTTTTTAACTGCTGTGTCACACTGGTCGCTGGACGTAAGATCTTTAGTTATAATCACACCTAGGTCTCTTTCATTCGCCGCTGATTTCAGTACCCAATCATTTAGTAAATACGTGTTATGATTAGCAGATTCACCCACATGCATGGCTACACCCATTTCAACATTAAATGTCATTCCATTCAATGTAGCCCATTCCTCTAATCTTGTGATGTCTTTTCTTAATGCTTCTACTCCCAAGTTGTTTTTCACCTCAGGTGCAATCTTGGTGTCATCAGCAAACTTGATGAAAAAGCTATTGCTATTTTTTGTCATGTCAGATATGAACAGGGAGAACAGAGCAGGTCCCATCACCGATCCCTGCGGTACCCCACTAGTGACGTAACCCTCAAGATAATAAATGCCCCCTAATTCTCACTGTTTGTGTCCTGTTACTTAGCCATGCCTCGACCCAGTTCACAGTAGTCTTGTTAATCCCAAACCTATGCATTTTATCAATCAAGGTAGAGTGTGAGGCTTCGTCAAAAGCCTTACAAAGATCCAAGTCGATGACATCAACTGCTGATTTGGCGTCTAGTAATGCACTCACTTTCTCATAGAAAATGAAACTGCTTGTGAGGCATGATGTGTTGTTAGTAAAACCATGTTGAGTATTATCTGTTAGATGTTTATTAGTAATTTCTTGATCCATCCTGTCCTTTACACAGGCCTCCATTATTTTACCTAATATGCTTGTAAAGCTTCTGGGCCTGTAATTGGCCATGTTCCCCTTATCTCCTTTCTTGTAAATTGGGACCACGACAGCTGTCCGCCAGTCTAGTGGTATTTCATCCCTGGTTATGGACATATTAAACAATGTGTGCAACGGAACTGTAAGCCAAGTTTCCAGTTCCTTAATCAGTCTAGGGTGGACTAAGTCTGGGCCTGGAGATTTATTTGTTTTAATTCTTCTTAACTTTTCTCTGATTTCTCATGGGTTATTTCGGGAAAGGTATTGGGTACTTCATTTTTGTCTGTGGTCGCCGTCATTATGTAGCCTTTACCAAATACTGAGCAAGATGAGTTTCATTTTCTTCTGCCTTAGTTTATTTATTTATTTAGCTTTTTTGTTGACCGGGAAAGTGCACTAGTCCAATCCTGCCTATTTTCAGGCACTACCTGGGGAAGGGGGATACAGATGAATGACAACTGACTTTGAACCAGATTACGCCGTTGGTGGCATTTTTAGTGAATGGGGGAAATTTGGCCAGGACACCGGGGAAATTCCCCTTCTCTTTTCAAGAAGTGCCATGGGACATTTAACATCCACCTGAACTACCACCAGAACAGGCAGATGGGACCTCGGTCTAATGTCTCATCCGAAAGACGGCACCTCAGGAGTGCAGCACCCCCGACATGCTGCACTGCAGTGTCAGTATTTGGATATTAACCCAAGTGCCTGGTGTGGGGCTACAACCCACAGCCTTCTGATCTCCCAGAGGAGAGTGTGCTACCTGCTGAGCCACTGACACTGCAATACTTCTGGGTTATAATTCTGTACATCTGTGGCAAGTCTCCCAGCATCCTCCTTTCCTCAAGCGAAAACAGATTCAATTTATTTAACTTAACCTCATATGGAAACTGACTCAGTCTTTGCACTATTTTGGTCACCCTCCTCTGTACTGCCTCCAAACTGGTGAATTTCACCTCTCATGTGTGGGTTCCATAACTGTGAATAGTAACCTTGTGTAGTCTGACATGGGTTTTATAGACAGGAATGATGCAGTGTTCACTGTCAGAAATAAAGGCTCCTGTGAGGTTTCTGAGAAGTCTGTTTGTAGCTGTGGTTATTTTATTACAATATTTGGTAAATTTCAGGTAATTTTCTATCATAATCCACAGATCTCTTTTGGAGTCAATCTTTGTCTTACCTTCATGGCAGGAAGTTCTTTTCAGACTAACCTGATTTTTTCTTTGACTGGGTGACCAAGGAACTACACAAGGGCCACGCTGTGGATCTGCTGTACTTTGACTTCAGCAGGGCTTCTGATTCTGTACCACACAATAGGTTGCTCAAAAAGATGGCAGACCTGGGTGCGGCTAAAACTGTAGTGAACTGGGTGGGTAGTTGGCTAGAAGGGAGGCCACAGAGAGTGGTGGTCAACGGGGTTAAATCAGAGGAAAGGGAGGTTACAAGCAGAGTTCCACGGGGATCTGTCCTGGGTTCAGTCCTCTTCAACATGTTCATTAGTGACACTAGTGAGGGAATCCAGGGCAGGCTGTGTCTCTTCGCAGATGACACAAAACTGTGTGGGAGGGTGGATAGTGATGAGGGAATAAGGGATATATAGAGGGACCCACAAAAACTAGAGGGGTGCTCAAAGGTCTGGCAGTTAAAATTCAGTTCCAAAAAGTACAAGATAATGCACCTAGGGAAAAAGGCACCCCAAGACGGAGTACTGGATGGGTGGGGTGAGACTTAGCACTACAGAAGAGGAATGGGATCTCGGAGTTATCATCAGTAACTCCCTTAAACAAACAAGCCAGTGCAACAAGGACTACAGCAAGGCTAACAGGATTCTGGGATGTATCGGGAGGAGCTCTGATCGCAGAAGAAAATAGGTAATACTTCCCCTGTACAGATCCCTGGTGAGGTTTCACCTGGAGTACTGCATCAAGTTCCGGAACCCTCACCTCAGAAAGAACAGAGATAGGTTGGAAACAGTGCAGTGCAGAATAAAAAAAATGATTCAAGGCAAGCAGAGCAGATCCTATGAGGCGTGTCTCAAGGCACTAAATATGTATTCACTGGAAACCAGAAGAAAGAGGGGAGCTATGATAGAGACCTTCAAGTTCCTTAAAGGAATTAACAAGGTAAACTGTTGGGAATTATTTTCCCTGACTACCAACTCAAGGTCACATGGTCATGAATGGAAATTAACAGGAGGGAGGTTCAGGAGGGACCTGAGGAAGTACTTCTTTACAGAAAGGGTAGTGGAACCTTGGAACAGTCTGTCAGCCGAGGTGGTGGGTGCAAACACAGTCAGAGGATTCAAGCACTCACCTATGGCAACAGGACCAGGGAAGAGAATCCTTGAGTTAACCTGATTAGTGAACTATAGTGTTTTTTTCCCCTTTCTTATTATACAATTTTATTTTTTATCTGGTACAAATTTCTTGTCAAGTTCTCTTTTTTCCTTAACTTTATGTTCATTCAGTTTTCAATAAACATACAAGCACAAAACTTGATTTCAGGTATAGGATGCAAATTCAGAAATATTACAGTAGGTAACACAAATCCCATCACTCTATCACACAGCACTGTAGGGGATATTAAAATGTCCCATTGTAAGTCCAGGATTTAAACTCAGAAAGGCCTTTACAGCAGACAATGGATGACCATCTGGTGATTTCTGTATGAAAAGTCCACCGAAATGAATCCTTCCAATAAAAACGGAACCTTGTCAATGACCTGGCCCTGGAATCCATGAAAAATAATAAATGCTGAGAACTCTCCCTTGCATAGTAATAGATATTTATCCATAGAGAACCCCCGAGATGTGAACAACAGGTTAGTGTTCTGATGGAGAGACAATAGATATCAATTATTGAAAACTTTAAAAGCAGTACAATCAGTGTTGGAATTACACTTTATGAGCTCTGGGAGCTAGGGGGCTCAAGAGGGCACTATCTTTAAATTGAACCCCCTTCCCTTTCTAAGTCAATGGAAGTGATGCGTGAGCTACTGGGGCTCCCTTCAGTGCTAGGGGGCCCGAGCCCTGGCAAGCCCCCCGTAATTCCAACACTGATACAATGTTAGATTGCAAACTCATTCTGTGAGCATGGCTTACTTCATCTGCAATAGGATGCAGTAAATTTAAAGTCGTCTGCCTTATGGTGATAACCCAGCTAGCCAGGAGTGAGAACAAAAATACACTTAGTACTTTTTTAACTTAGCAGTGCACCCAAGTCATGCCACTTGGATTATAATTTAAAAGGAGATGTGCCCCAACTGTCACAAACGTACTCAGCAGGTCAGGCCCTCTGCTCCCACAGTGCCAACATCAGAGCGCAATAGTGTGAACAGGTAACAGACAGGGTAACCCTTCTGTCTGCTTTTGGGTCCGAATCACCTTTAGCCTCAAGTTCTGAGGGGGATTCAAACTGTGAACCTTATGCTAGCGTACCCAATGTACAGGCTCAGATACTTACCCTTCTTCAGGGATTGTGGTACAATCTTTCGCCAGCAGCACCAAGCCAGGCTTCCAAGATGAACATTTAAAACTCTATAAAAGACCTTAGGTATATTCTTACCTTTTCCCAGTTTTGTAACACCATGAAGCTGTTGAACAATTGTCAGACTTAACCCTCTATATGTCACATGCAAAAAAGGAACTGGCAGACAACCAGGCAGTCTTTTAAATGAAAGGTACTTTACTAAAAGATTATAAAAATATGAAAAATGTAAACACAGAACATATCAAAGAGCATCACAGTTACAAAAAAGAAAAACAACAAGGAAAACTAAAGAACTTCTACCAACATACAGTTAGATCTTTTCTATCTAATGTATTATCTCTGTAAGTGCCTTAGTTTCTCTCGGAGTCCCAAAATAATATGTCATATTCCCCAGTTACAAGGACACATTTCAACCCCATCTCCCCACCCCCTTGGTGAGTCATCTAGTTCGTCCTTTTTAGAATTAAAAAAAATACAAACACGATGTCCTATCAGGAAGTATATTAAGTAAGGTGGCATGAGCAAAAACCCATTTCCCAAATTATAAGTCTTTGATCCACTAGTTCCTTTCAGGTTTACAATCCTGCAATCCGTCACCTAGGTGTGAGATAGCCACGTCCTGTCCTGTAATCAAATGTATAGTTTCCCAACTTCAAAGCAGCAACAGGTCATAAAGAGGCCATAAAATGCAATTTCTCAAGGACATTACTACATTACAGAGCTCTCCTGGTACTATATCATGTAGCTTCACTGAAACCTGGGGGGCACCCATGGAAGCTAGACCATCTTATGTGAAACAATCACATACTATACTTTTATATTACAAATATCATACGATAATCCTAACCAGCTGACCAAGCGTAAACATTTAACAGTGCACCCAAGTCATGCCACTTAGATTATAATTTAAAGGAAATGTGCCCCATGACGACAGAGACTTACCTGACCATCTGTCACCTAAAATAACCAGAGAACTCTTGAGCCATGTTTAGAGGTTCTAGTGTAGGGAACCAAGTTTGCCTCCCCTTCATCTTCCACACTATGCAGTCTCTGCCATTTTTATAGTTTCATAGTTTTGTTTACAAGTTCAGTAGGTTTTCACCTTTTAGGAACTTGCCACCTTTCGAACCTCAAAAATGGGTGTCATATTTGTTGGTGTCCACATGCATATCCAATTTATGTTAAAGATACAATACTGAGGCGCACTGGTGGTAAGCTGGCAGACTGGGTAGACTACTGAATTCAAACAGTGCACTGCTCTCAATGGGGGCTACACACTAACGTGAGCTGGGTACGTTCAGTACCAGCCCACATAGCTACGCACCCGCGGACAGGCGCAGGTTGCACAGTATGCTCAACCGTGCACCCCTGCTGGGCACCTGTCTGCGGTGCTGCCACCCAGTGTACACAATCACAGGTGGCAGATCGAGGGACACAGGTGGGTATGCAATCAGATGCCCATTCTGGGTCCCATAGTAGATCTCCTGCTCCATGCGAGCAGGGGATTCTGAGAGATGTGGGACAGGAAAATTATTGTAAAGTATAGGTGAGTGCCCCCAGTCCTCCTTGTCAGCTCGGTGGGCTGGGATAGCACAGTGGAGGGATGCCTTGTTGGCGGATGTCATGGGGGATGCATAACAGACATGGCTGGGTTCTCTCTGTCATATTCTAGGTCCCCCCCTTGCCCTGCACTCCATGCTTTGGTGCATGGCAAGGAGTGCAGGCACGTCCCCTGACATGCCCCTAGATCAACTGTGCATGTAACTGCACAATCAGCCGGGGGATTAGGTGCAGAAAGGATACACATTCCTTCCATGCATGCCAACGGGGATCTGCAGGACCCCCAATGTATGGCTCAGGGACTTAGGGTTGTCTAATCATTGCGCATTTGTGTCACATAGGTGACCTGCACCTACGGCCCAAAAGAGGCTATGCACAAAGGCGGGCTGGGTATGCATGATTCACACGCACCTGGCCCGTGCAGCTACACACCTGTGGACAGTCACAGGGTGTGTGGTATGCACAACCATGTGCCCCCCACAGGGTGCCCATCCATGGATCTGTCCCCCAGCGTGCAGCTGCATGGGGGCAGTTTGAGAGACACAGGCAGGGATTCAATCAGATGTCCGTCCTGGGTCCCAAAGTGGAACCCCTGCTCTGCCTGAGCAGGGGATTCTGGGAAGGTGTGGGACCACCTTTTTTTTTATTAAGCATGGGTGAGTGCCCAAATGCCTGCCCAGGCCCTCCCTCTCAGCCCAGTGGGCTGGGGCAGCACAGTGGAGAGATGCCCTGTCCCACCGCAGCCGGCGGGTGTCATGGTGGGCATGTAAAAGATATGGCTGGGTCCCTGCTGCTGTATCCTATGCCCCCTTATCCAGCACACTGCACCTTCGTGAATGGCGTTGAGTGCAGGCACACTCCCAGACAAGCCCCCAGATTGGCCACACACGTAGATGTGTAATTGGCTGGGGAATCAGGTGCAGAAGGGATGCGCATCCCTTCCATGCATTGCCATGGGTAATCCGCAAGATCCCCAATGCATGGCTCAGGGGCGTAGGTGACCCACAAAATGCATAGGGCCTAATATGCTGAACTGTTGAAACCAATACCTATCAGTTAACACAATCTGAATGTGAATGATACAGTAAAACATTTGTGCCACCGTATTTCAAATAAACTAAAAGTGACTGAGCCACGTGGACTTAGTCTTTTTAAAAAAACATAATGGTTACTATAATAAAATTGTACAGTCTCAGATTTCCTAACACACTTTTATTTCTCTTAATCGTAACTTCTGACTCAACCACAGAAATGCTTTTCCTTAGTGGTTTTTGCAGTCACATATTGCCAGTCTATTTCTGCAAAATTACTAACAGTGTGTCCTCTGTTTTCGCTATGCATTCTATTATCTGTATCATCTGTTGATTATATAATGCTCTGCTTGCTTATTGTAAGACCAGTTCCCTGGTTTTATTTGGGCCCATACTGCTTCTGCATTCGCTGCTGATACATAGAAACACAGACTTTGACGACAGATAAGGACCGCTTGGCCCACCCAGTCTGCCCATTTCTCTACCTAGAGGATAAGCTGCAGATCGTATTTAACCAACAGCCTATTTCTTCCTACCCCCCCCACCAAAAATTGCCTTATGTCTGTCCCATGCATTCTTGAATTCTCCCACAGTTTTAGACCCCACAACCTCCTCAGGAAGGCCGTCCAATGCATACACCACCCTCTCTGTGAAAAAATACTTCCTCACATTGCCCCTGAGCCGTCCCCCCTCTATCTTCAAATTGTGTCCCCTTGTTCTTGCACATCTCTTTTTCTGAAAGATGCTACCCTCTTGGACTTTGTTGATTCCACTGAGGTACTTTACTTTCACTACTCTGTGTACTGCTTCTAATCCACTTTGCCACACCACCACTTAGTTTCCCAGTCCCATCTTATGAAGACAATCCCGACTAAACAAATCATTTTTTTACCATTTAAAATTTCTAGGTGTGGTACACAGTGATGAAGAGTCGGACTGGCCCACCTGGATTACTGGAAATTTCCAGATGGGCCCCCACTCTTGGATTCCTGGCCACCTTCTAAGCTCGGAGAATCTTTAGCTTTATCTTCTATTTTTTAATAGGCCCTGTAAGTAAATTCATAATGCAAACACAGAGCTGGTGTTTCATACTGAAGTGGAATACTTATGAGTGTGACACCCTGGGCCCTCCCTATTGAGTTTCCAGGTGGGCCCTTTGTAGCCCAGTCCAACCCTGCAGTGATGTTTTTCCTCTAAGGTCTATTTGCGTAACCAATTATTGCTTCTTTTAATTTTATTGTTTCTGCATATTCCAGCTCTGGGGACTGGAAGTACTTCTGAAAAGGTGACTTGAGTTACGTGATTTTAACGTTTTGCTTATGTTTTTAAATTCCTGGATGATATCCTGCTCTTCTTGCCTTCCTACTGTGAGCGCCCGCCCGAAATGGGGCTTACCTGTGAGGGCTGTGGCCCCCGTGCTCCCCAAGTGGCTCCAGCCACCGACATTCCGCCCATTCCACGGCCCAGGTAAAGCGAGGTGCCGAGGTCGGGTAGTTGTTTGTGCACCTCCAAGCACTTACAGGAGGTTGGGAAAAGTCCCGGGAGCAGCGAAGGCCCGGACCACCACAGACAGACAAACAAACATGGCGGCCCGCACATTACTGCGCATGCGCGGCTGCCAAATAAGGCGGGAATTTTAAGATCCAATGTGTGCGCCCGTCAATGGCCGCTTTTGAAAGATATCACTTGCTCCAGGGCAGGCAGCAGAGCTGAGAATCAGCCACATTTTGCCTCCGTGCATGGTGGGTACTAGCGTCAGACCATGGAAAGAGCATATTTTAAGATAATAAAGCACAGTACTGTTGAGAAAATAATGTAAACAACATATGGACCCCCCCACATGACTACAAAACACAGGGGGCTACTGGACTAGGGTCAGAGAGCATCGAATTTGCCCAGGCAAGCAGCAACTAATCAGAGAGGGATTGCTGTGAGTCATAAATGCTGCTGTTTTGCCTGCCAAGGGAGATTTGAAGTGGATCCTGAAGAGTAAGCAGCACAGGAGACAGTGCAGGAGGGCTCTATAGCCCTAGGCCTGAAATTTGGACTTCACGGCCAGTTCAGGCCCAGCATCCGGAAGGCCTTGGCCACTTGGTTCATTCAGCTGTGCAGATAACAGAGGCTGCAGAGGTAGCCAGCGTAAAAAGGTTTCGCTGCAGTTAGATGGAGAAAGAGAAACGAGAGAGGTCAAGAGAAAGCAACCAGTGTGAGAAGGAGAGAGCTGAAGCCAGAGTGCTGCTTTTGAGAGCAGAGGCTGCCAGAGTACTGTCCACAGTATCAGCACTGCAGCTGTGGAATAAGGACTGAGCCGTTGTGCTCCCCCTTGTTGGGGTAAGCTTGATATTTTTCTGAGTGCTGGAAGCTTGAGAGACGGAATGAGTGTACTGAGGCTAGGGACTGTGCCAAAGCCCAGACCCATCTTTGTATAGAGAAGCAACGTGAGAGTGCTGAGGCTAGAGACTAAGGCAAGCCCAGCTGCTAACTGTGCTTATGACGGGTGTGCAACAGAGGGGTCTAGGGGACCATGCCTGCCCTGCCCTGCCCCAAGACCGAAGACGGAGAAGACCAGTGGAGGAAGACATTGAGAGGCCTGCGTGGTGAACACTGTCTACAAAAGCCTCAGAGGTAAACATTGGAAAGATCAGACAAGTGAAGACCAGCGTCCTTCAACTTAGTCAGCCAGCCCTGCAGCTGCTGTGGTGCACCAAAAACCTGATACCTCCACAGTACAGTCAAAGCCAGATCATTGAACCCCCCCCCCTTTGAACTGCTGAACCTGTAAGTACCCTGAGCTGCAGCTTTGGGGCATCTTCATTTAGCTAGCTAGAGAAATTGAGGAGTTATGTCCTGGGCAGGACTCTGCCAGAAAACTGTGCCCAGGCCTAAATTTAAAGCAATGTTGGGTTTAAAAGTATTGGGCCCCAACAAGAGATCCCTTCATCGACATCAGCACCGCAGTGAGGTACCCACCAAACAGACAGTAGACCTTCTGGGCAGCTGCCAAGGGGAAGACAGGTGCACCGGCAGGTGGGAGGTGGGGATTGTTTGGGGGTATAACAATTGTTAGCCAGTTATTGTTGCTGTTACTGTTTTAGCTCCCCTGTCCTCCTGCCCCTAAAATAAAATACTGCTATTGTTTATGTTAACTGTTGTCACAGTGGATTATTGCAGAAAAAGGGGGTGCTGTCATTGTATGTTGGGAATTGTTTTGGGGGTCAGTTTACGTATTTTACCAGGGGGTGGTAACCTGCTATTTGTCCACAAGTATTCCCTGCCATTTCCCTGGGTGGAGGCACTGTGCTACCCTTCCATCATACCCCTGAACCCAGGCCAGGCCCCTCAGAGACAGTTGCTGTGTGGACCTCGAGGGGCCTGGAACAGTCAGGGTGAGTCAAGGGACCGTTACATTACATTATTTTTCCCCACATGTATTATCACTATTGGTTTATTTTCTCTTTTTTGATAATGGTGGGAATCATTTGATCAATATCTGTGAGTTTAGCTAAACCTGTAGTGATATTTATTTATTGTTTATTTCATCACTCGGACATAACCTTTGAACAAAATGCTCTTTTTCAAAGGTTCCATCTTGACAGGAGGACAACACAGAAAGGTAGTTACAGAGTATGGGTGCACAAGTACAGATACAAAACTACAAGAAATAACAGCAATTGGTCTGACTATTTAAAATTGTAAGCTATCTCATATAGCGGTACAGCATATTGCAGTTAGTACAGCCCAAGGTACATGGTGAGTGCTGTGGGTTTAAGAAACTAATTTAGCAGGAGGTAAAACAGCCGGGGAGGCATTGTCGTTATTTCATATAAAGTCGGGGGGGAGAGACTCAACATAGGCTTTCACACCCTGTATATTAAGGCAGCTAAGAGGAGGCTTTGTCGTTAATTGTAGTCCAGGGTGTTGGGGGGGGGTAATTTTCTGTGCAGTACTGACCTAGTAGGAACATACCAGAGAGCAATGTGAGGGAAGACCGAACACAGAATAAGCTGGGGGCAAGACAGGTCCTTTGAAACAGTCATATTTGTGCATGGTCAATGGCAGGGGAGGGACTTAAAACAGAGTGCGGAGTTAAGGACAGTAGACAGAAGGCTCGTCAACAGGCTGTGGCTATGGAAGGCTCACATTCGAGGGCTGGCAAGTAGTAGGAGGAAGTAGGAGTTAAACTCAGGGTTACTGGGCAGCAGGGTAATAAATCAGAGAATGCAGCCCAGGAGCAGGCTGACTCCAAGCTACTGGGTGATAGTGCTACAGGTTACCTGCAGCTACAGACTTCAGCCTTTGCCAGATGACGTCTTAGTTCCGCCTTGAAGATGGGAAGGCTGTTAATGAGTAAAAAGCATGCTGGGATCTCATTTGGCCAAGAAGGAGCCCAGTATGTGAAGGACCATTAGCCAAGCACCGTTTTTCTGAAGGGGATGGCAAGTGGGCAGTGAGTCTGCCCTCTAGTGCGGTACCCGGATCTACCTCATTGGGACAGTTCTTTGAAGGCCAGTGGAGCTGTACTTGGAGAGATTTCATGCCAAGCAGGCATATTTGGTATTTGAGTCTGCTGGCAAGACTGAGACAGTTAGTATATTCATAGAGGGAGCAGGTGTGTAGGAGATTATCAGCCCCTAGAGCCAGCCTGCAGGTCCTGTTGGGGGCAGTGCTTACTCGTTTTAGTGCAGAGTCAGTTGCTGACCCATAGATCACAAGTCCATAGTCAACAACAGACAAGATGGAAGAGGAGACTGCCGACCTGTGGGCCTCAGGAGTTAGGTACGGCCTGAGTGCCTCAGGAGTTAGGTACTGCCTGAGGGCCTCAGGAGTTAGGTACTGTCTGAGTACCTCAGGAGTTAAGTACTGTCTGAGTACCTCAGGAGTTAGGTACTGCCCGAGGGCCTCAGGACTTACGTACTTCTGAGTGCCTCAGGAGTTAGGTACTGTCTGAGTGCCTCAGGAGTCAGGTACTCTCTGAGTGCCTCAGGAGTCAGGTACTCTCTGAGTGCCTCAAGAGTCAGGTACTGTCTGAGTGCCTCAGGAGTTAGGTATTGTCTGTGCCTGCAGAGAATTCCAAGTTTGGTGTTCACTGTTTTGACGACCTGATCGATATGCTGCACGTAAGAGAGGGTGTCATCAATGATCACGCTCAGGTATTTAAGAGTTGACCTGCTCGAGTGGAGCAGCCTTGTTGTTAGTAATAGTAAGGGACAGAAGAGATCTCTTGTGCTGGTGGCTGGTTATCAGCATCGTCTTTGTCTTTTTGTAATTGAGAAACAATCTCTGAGAGCTGAACCAATCCTCCAAGCTGCGAAAATGAGTACTGCAAATCATCCTGTAGGTGCTGAAGCTGGGCACTACTACTAAGGATGACAGCATCATCTGCAGAGCGAATAATCTTGCTATTGCAGGCCTCTGGAAACCTGTTGAAGAACAGGCTAAAGAGGAGGGGGCTCAGTATAGACCCTTGTGGGACACCCAGTACTATATCCCTAAACAAGGAGATAGCTGTTACTGACTTTGTGTATCTATCCATGTACTTGAGTATAGAATCGCCAAGTATGTATAATCTGCCTGGGAGGTGTGGTATTTGGTGCCTGATCAGGGTTAATTTATATTGTTTATTTTACGATATTATCATTTCCTATTTGATCTGGTTGTTCTTTAACTGCAGTTTCTTTTAAAGGCTTAATACAGGTTTGATGTTTCACGCTCAGAATTCATTGCCCTTCTTTTCTTATTTTTGTGATTTTTGCTTACTCTGTACCATTCCTCCTCATTTTCACTTTTTGCTTCTCTTGGTCTTTTCCTTGTTTGACTTGACAATTCATCTAGCCTATCTGCCTCTCTCATAGTCTGTTCCTTGGCTCTGCTCATTGAATTCATTAGACATTTAGAATCCCTCCTTCCATTTCTAGTTCTATCAGTTTGATCTTGAGCTCTTTTATTTCTAAACATTGCCTACAGCCGAACGTTGAAAAGTTGTTTTCAGACTCAGTACTGAATTTTCCGTAGAGAATGCCTCACTCACCACTAACTAGTTTAACTAGTCCTCACTCCCCACTAGCTAGTTTAACTAGTCCTCTATCCATACTGTTAGTCAATAGTTGTCCACCAACTTATGATATCCTACCATAACTTTCTCAAACAGTGATTTCTGCCCTCACTGGCTTGCACTGATATACACCATCCCTGCCAGTGCTGCCTGCGCCCAATGCTCGCCAACAGTTGCACAAGCATTGGCTTTTTTACAGGTCAGATCGGAAGTGGATCATGTGTCACTTCTGGTTTGATCATGAAACAAAAGGGGAGAGTCTAATTTTAAAACCAGGATATTTATTGCCTGAGTATTCGATTTTTGCGGTGCAAATCCTGTTCCGTTCGGTATAGTGCTTAGTATCTCTTAAAAGAGCTATCTTTAAAATTGCCAGCTCCTGGCTCCTCCAATTTCCCAGAATCCCTCCTGCCCACCCATTGAGCCTATTATAGATACAAAGGTGGGGGGATATTTTTATTCATTGTGGCTTTTAAGTTCTGAGCAGGTATGAGAGAAGATAACACTTTCCAAGCAATCAGCTCAGCAAATGCTGAGTATTACATATCACAGTTCCAGTCACTAAGTGTTTTTAAGAGTATTAAAAGAGAATATTAGAATTATAGTAACAGATGGGAAGAAAATAGTTAAATCTCAGTGCTTCCTAACAATTCTGTTCAAGATTGATCTCTATTTACCACTTTTTCTTCCTTTTTTACTTTTAGAACCAACTTCATGAAGTTAGGAAACAATAAATTAGGTTTTTGGTTTTAAAAGATAGATAAAGATCATACAATGTTTAAAATAATTTGATGTAATATAGAGGAACAATGAATTGTTATAAAAAGTTATTTCTCTTCAATTTTCACATTTAATATATTTATATATATATGTCATGCATGTCTGAATGTTGAAACTACATGCTTGTTTTGGTCAGAATTTATGACTGTTGTTTATTTTTATATCATGTGTTGACTATATTCAATATTATTGTCTAACATCATGTGACTAATTTCCAGTATAAATAGGGGTGGTACCCCAATATGTGACACACCCCTTGAGGAAGACCTTTTCGGTTGAAGTGCTGGGGCTGTTTTTCAGCATCCTCCTTACACTGGAATAAATCTTTGGAACAGTATTTTAGAGTGGTGTCCTCCTTGTGAGTGCATTCCCTTTATCTACATATCTGCACTTAGGGCTAACTACCCTGATCTGCACCGGCGGATCCTGTCTTGAGCATACCTGCTTTTCTGTTCTACAGTCACTAAGTGTCCCTTCATCAACTGCACACATTGAGGGGAAATAGGACCCCTAAATCAGAGCTCACCAAGGACAAAGTGGAGATCTCTGAAACATGAACCAATGTGTCCAACTCGGATCATGAGGCAAGAAATCATGTGTCTGAGCTCGAGCTGTACAACATCGCTGGTGAGGTCATGGAAGAAGCAGATCTTCAAGGTCCCAATGACATCTGTGGCCTTTCTAGTGCGACTTATGAAATGGTGACAAGCTGAACACCACACCATATCATGTTCCTGGCATAAGCATTTGAAACAATGAGAGTGGCAGTCGGCGCAGGAAATCTGAATGGCGGCTTCTGTTTTTTCATCAAGAAAAGAATAAAATGCTAGAAGCTTACACAGGGAACCCAAAGTCTTATGGTCCCAGTGAAGTTGCACACTACAGTGGGGAAGAAAGAAACCGAGTGGGCTGAGCTGTAATTCTGTCTGTCTACACTGGGGGGAGGGTGTTTCTTGTCCCACACTGATGTATTGAACTGGCACTGAGAGACAAAAAGTTTTAATTCCATGGGGTCGTAAGTACCCACAGCCCTCAGACCAAAGAGGGTGGCTCTATTGAGAAGGTTGATTCTTAGAAGACAAATTACCAATACAAACTAACACATACAGACTCAATTTTGTACACATATAGAGATTTAGATATACCAGGTCATACACTCAGGCTTAAAAATAAGTGTGCCTCACAGGCTAACAATAACAGTCTCTCTTTTGTGCATGAGAACAAACAGTAGTTAAATTTGCTGACACATGCATACACACACAGCTTCATACACACATATATATACATACACCCACAAACAGAGAGTCTCTCAGGCACAGAATGGCAGAAACTATTTGATGAATATGGTCAGTTGGTCTCTTGTACATACAGGCTAACATATACAATATGCACACACACATGCACATAAAGTTGCACATATTGGCACTTGCATCCACACACTGTCTCATACACACATACATACACACACACACACTGCCTGATAACACAGACTCACAAACAGACCAGATAGCACCTCTCCGGCAGCTATTCACAAAAGACTGTTACCATATGCACAAATTGGGAGAAACTGGTGAACAGAGCCAGTTCCTCTCTTGCACACACAGACTAATGCATACAATGCACATACATACACACACACACACACACATATATATGCCTGCACAACACATGCACAAGTAAACAAGCACACACATGTAAAGAAACACTTTCAGTACCCTGGGCTGTAAGAAAGATGGCTGTCAGCAGGGAAGAGTCCTTCCTGTCAACGGTGAAGGCATTAAGGTCTGCTAGCTGAACAGATCTCCTCTCGTCCTCCACACTGGCAGTATTTTTAAGCTTATAATGACAGGTCTTGTCACTTCAAATTATTCTGACGCTGACAAGCCTGTTGCAAAGCCAACAGTTCCCTATAGGAGTTAACACATACATTTATAACCCAGCAAAGGTTCTATAGAATCACAAGGTGGAGACAAGAGAAGACCCAAACTAGTAAGTTATCTGAGTGTTTTTGCCAATGAATAAAGACTCAAATGAATGTCTGTGGTTTATGGTTACGATCCAGTTTGTAATATTGGCAATGTGATACAGCAGCCTGTTTACTAAACACTACAAATTTAATATTAGTATACTCAGAGCAATCCAACTGAAATGAACTGCATAATTTTGTGCTGAACAAGATAACTCAACAATGATACATCTCTGAGCTGCTGCGGTACATAACAAGGTAAGAGTACTGCTGTGGTGTATATCAGGGTAAGGGTACTGTGGTATATAACGAGGTAATGGTACTGCTATGGTGCATATCAGAGTAAGAGTACTGTGGTATATAACGACATAAGGGCACTGCTATGGTGTGTATATAAGGGTAAGAGTACTATGGTATATAACTAGGTAAGGGTACTGCTGTGGGGTATATCAGAGTAAGAGTATTGTGGTATATAACGAGGTAAGGGTACTGCTATGGTGCCGGCAGTCACTGATATTGTGAGGATCATCCAGACTCTGCGACCAACCTGCTGTAGTCTGGACCTGGGCCCAGCTCACCTTCTTGTAGGGTGTGTTGTGGTCATTGGCCCGATCCTGAATGGGATAGTCAGGCGTTCGCTGGAGAGAGGGATCTTCCCAGATCCCTTAAAAGAGGCGGTTGTTCAACTCCTCCTGAAAAAGCCCTCCTTAGACCCTGACTCCCTGGCCAACTACAAACCAATCTCTATCTTGCCTTTTACAGGTAAAGTTATTGAGAAATTGGTCACTCTGTTGCTGGAGGATCATTCAACGAGCCACAATATCTAGACCCTCTCCAGTCAGGTTTCAGGAAAAGGCACAGCACTGAGACAGCCCTGGTCAGGGTACTAAATGATCTCCTGATGACCAGAGATTGGAGGTCCTGTACCTTTCTGGTTCTGTAGATCTCTCGGCAGCATTTGATACTGTGGACCACAGGATACTCCTCGAGCACCTGTGATTTTCCTGTGGACTGGGAGGACATTCCCCAGTTGGTTCCAGTCATTCCTCGGGGACAGATCTCAGAGGGTGGTGTCGGGATTTATTCCTCGGCCCCCCATGAGCTACTCTGCAGGGTGCCACAGGGCTCAGTGCTGTCCCCCATGTTGTTCGCAGTATACATGCTACCATTGGGAGACATCATAAGATGGTATGGTTTGAGTTTTCACTGCTATGCAGATGATTCTCAGCTGTACATGTCTTTTGTGCCTGACTAGGAGAAAACTACTGTATTGGTGTTTAAGAGCTGCCTAGCTGAGATTGAGGACTGGATGAGTGCCATTTGGGTGAGGCTAAACCCAGAAAAAACATAGGTATTGGTCATGGACCTAGATACTAGGTCGGCCAGGATGTTGGTGGGACAGCATTTTGGTTTAGAACTGGGAGGGATACCATTAACTGTCTCTGACCAGGTACATAACCCTGCGATGCTTTGCATTGCGTGGGCGTGTGTGATTTTGTATTTCTTGAAACTTGGCTTCCCAGCCAAATGCTCTTTGGGGTAACCCTTGCCTCAGTGTTTGTGCACAGAGGTTCTTTGTCTTGGTATGGTGTTTGACGAGGGCCTGACCTTGAGGGTTCAGGTGTCGGCCATAGTCAAATCTTCCTTTTACCATCTTAGGAATATAGCCAGGGTGAAACACCTGGTTCCGGCTGAAGATCTTCCTATTCTGGTCCATGTCTTTGTCACCTCCCATCTTGATTACTGTAATGTCCTCTACCTAGGGCTACCACGGGTTGACATCCGCCACTTGCAGCTTGTGCAGAATGCGACAAGCAGGTTGTTGACTGGAGCCCTTAGATCCAGGCATATAACACCTGTGCTGCATGAACTGCACTGGCTGCCAGTACAGTGTGTACTGTGTAACTCTCTACCTTGTAGGTTGAGACAATGCCCAACCGTCAGTAGATTTAAAACTGAGCTTAAAGCTTATTTATTTGATTTGGCCTTCCCAAATGGTGGATAATGTAATTCTGATGTTTTAATGGTATTTATATTGCCTTCTGTTTTATGTTAAGCTCCTTGGCTTTGAAAGGCACTATAAAAATAAAAATAAAGTTGAATTGAATTGACAGTGGCGGATAGCCTTCAAGGTCGCATTATTGACCTATAAAGCCCTACACGACCAGGGACCGCAGTACCTGCAAGATCTCTTGATTCCTTACTGCCCCTCCCACCTGCTTCGATCCTCCAGTGAGGGATTGCTAGAGATTCCCAGGTCCGTTTGAAGACATCTGGAGGTAGAGCATTTGCTTTTATGGCTCCAACCCAGTGGAATTCTCTACCTTGTCGGATACAAAATAGCCTGACCTTAGAGGGTTTTAAAGCATCCCTAAAAACACACCTATTTAATCAAGCCTTTTCTGGGCTATAACAAGTAGGTATTTTACTAGACAGTCACTAATAAGAGTTATAATGGTATGTAATAATTTTATGGTTATTTTAACTGTGTTTGAAGTAATGTGTCTGTGTGTATATGTATGTTGTATTTTAATTGTAAGGGCATCCTGAGCTCCGGAAGAGTGCTTTTTAAAAAATAAAATGATGATGATGGTGTATATAAGGGTAAGAGTAATGTGGTATATAACGAGGTAAGGGTACTGCTATGGTGTATATCAGGGTAAGAGTACTGTGGTATATAACAAGGTAAGGGTACTGCTGTGGTGTATATCAGGGTAAGAGTACTGTGGTAAATAACAAGGTAAGGGTACTGCTGTGGTGTACATCAGAGTAAGAGTACTGTGGTATATAATGCAGTAAGGGTACTGCTATGGTGTATATCAGGGTAAGAGTACTGTGGTATATAACGAGGTAAGGGGTACTGCTATGGTGTATATCAGGGTAAGAGTACTATGATATATAACGAGGTAAGGGTACTGCTGTGGTGTATATCAGGGTAACAGTATTATGGTATATGAACCTGGTAAACAAAAACAAATCAATAAACACAGGCATGGTATCTTATGGATAATTTCACGGCACGCTGGGATCGGAAGGCAACTCTTGTTGCAGTACAGTGCACAAGTCTGTGGTGGAGCTCAGTGTGAATAGCATCAAAGGTAGAGAAATCAAGGTTAAGATCCAACCACACACCAAGGTGCATGAAGTGGGGGTTCATCTTGGAGGTGGGCACCATGAATTGTCATGATAGCAAGAAAAGAAAGGAGCCAAACAAATCTCTGCTTCTTGCCAAAAGTCATGGAAAAGTATGTTTAGCATTAAAATGAAAGATTGTTGCAGTGGAACCAACATTAAACATTATAAAAGTCATGTTGAAAGGAAAATCCCAGCTCAGGGACTGAGATTCTAGGGGAAGAGAGTATTGTATCGTCTGCATATATATGGATGCACAAGCTGACAGAGACGATTCTGTCTCCAGCTGGCTGCGTAGTCTAGAAAGCAGCATTCCTCCCTCATTTCTATAATTAATGAGCTTAGAGATCAGCATATCACAAAATGCCTAGGACTTGGACACTGTTATTATCACTATTACATGTAATGATAAAATATAGGAGATAATAAAAAATAAAATTACGTAAACTGCAACTGGATCATTTTTAAATTACAAAAAGTGCATTGGGGTATCATTCATTGAGAGGTTTAACCATAGCATCCCTAAAGGAGGTACTGAATGAAACTGACTTAAGCTGAAGTACACAGTTATACACAAGTGGCTCACAATAGAGGGGAGGGCATGGCTCGTTGTCTCCCAAAGAACACAGCTGAATGCAGTGGGTATACTGTCACAGAAAAGTTGGCACATGTGTGAAGGGAGATGTAGCAGATCAGCATGTTTGAATTTAACATGAAACTGTTACTCTTTGAAGTGATTAGCAGAGTTTCAGTGTCAAGTTAGAAAACATTTTTTGCATGCAGTTCTCTTCCCGCCATGGCTGCAGGGACCCATTTTTGCATCGCCTCTTTCCATGCTATTTCCACAGTGACCCATTTTCTGTGAGAAACTGGCTACTGGGACAGAGGACCCAGTGCTGGGTATGGTTTCTCAGAGCTTGATGATACTGTTGGGGACACAATGCACTACATTCCAGGCAGGGTAAAATTATTTATTAAGCCAAAAAGGCACTTGTCTAGGTGCCCCCAGTGAGAATAGATAACAGCGCATCTACACACACTGGAAGGAAATGGAGTTTCATGGGAGAGATGCATGGGATGGGACTCAGAATGTGTGAGAGTAAGTTGGGAACCAGTCAGAGGACTCCCTGCACAGACAGAGAGTAGCTTTGGATAGGAGAAAGGGTGTGTTTTTGCTCATTATTCTCAGCAACATAATGAGAGAGAGAGAGAGAGTATCATGCTATCAGCCAGCTCAAACTTGTATGTGGGTTACTTGAAAAAATAAAACATGGGACGGAGGCGCTCAAATTCAAATATGTCTTACTCTGGCCCTGGTTTCAGAAACTGACATGAATCTGACCTGCTGCCTTCACTAACCATCCACCAAAAATACATTTCCAGTCCTGACATGCAAATCCCTTCCAGATGTTCTAATTCCAGTGCTCCAGGTTTTTCTTTCCCACACTTGCTAACAGTTTTAACATAGAAACATAGAATTTGACAGCAGATAAGGACCGCTTGGCCCACCCAGTCTGCCCATTTCCCTACCTAATGGATAAGCTGCAGATCCTAGTTAACCAGCAGCCTACTTCTTCCTGCCTCCACCCCCTAGAATTGCCTTATGACTGTCCCATGCATGCTTGAATTCCACCGCTGTTTTGACTCCACAACCTCCTCCGGATGGCGTTCCATGCATCCACAACCCTCTCTGTGAAAAACTTCCTAAATTACCTCTGAGCCGCCCCTCTATCTTCAAATTGTGCCCCTTGTTCTTGCACACTCTTTTTGAAAGATGCTACCTCTTGGACTTTGTTGATTCCTTGAGGTACTTGAAAGTTTCTATCATGTCCCCCTCTCCCTCCTTTCCTCGAGGCTATACATATTAAGCTCCTTAAGTCTCTCTTCATACATCTTCGGTGCAGATCCTGCACCATTTTAGTGCCCTCCTCTGGACAGCTTCCATCCTGTCTATGTCTTCTCGGAGATTGGGTCTCCAGAACTGCATGCAGTACTCCAGATGGGGTCTGACCAGCTGTCTGTACAGAGGGATAATAACTTCCTGTTTTCTACTGGTGATGCCTCTCCCTATGCATCCCAGTATCCCCCAGCCCTCCTTGCTGCCCTCTCACATTGCTTGCCCACCTTTAGGTCATCTGATATGACTACCCCCAGGTCCCTTTCCATTTTTGTTGTTGTTAGTATCTCACCCCCCATTGTGTACTCTTCCCCTGGGTTTTTGTTTCCCAGGTGCATTACCTTGCACTTCTTAGCATTGAATCTAAGCTGCCATACATTTGACCATTCCTCTAACCTTGCCAAGTCCCTTCATCCTTTCCACCCCACCTTGTGCATCAACTCTGTTGCAGATCTTTGTGTCATCTGCAAAGAGACATACTTTTCCTTCAGTCCCTCTGCAATGTCGCTTATAAAGACATTGAAGAGGATCGATCTAATACTGAACCCTGCGGTACCCCACTAGTAACCCCTTTCTTCAGAGTGGACTCATTTACTATTACCTCTGTGTCCTATTCTCCAGCCAATTCTTTACCCAGGCTGTCATCTTGGGACCCACTCCCAGGCTGGCTAACTTGTATATTAATCTTTTGTGTGGGACTGTGTCAAATGCCTTGCTAAGGTCTAGGTAGGCCATGTCCATAGCCCTCCCTGATCTACTACTTTGGTCACCCAGTCAAAGAAATCTATCAGATTCGTCTGGCATGACCTTCCCGCTGTGAATCCATGCTGCCTTGTGTCCTATGCCCTCTGGCCTCTAGATACTCGACAATTCTTTCCTTCAGAAGTGATTCCATCATTTTCCTACCACTGAGGTTAAACTAACAGGTCTGTAGTTTCTCGCTTCTGCCTTGCTCCCACTTTTGTGAAGGGAATCACATCTGCCCTCCTCCAGTCCTCGGTACCACCCCATCCTCCATGATTTGTTAAAGAGGATAGTCAGTGGTGTCACTAGTTCTACCCTTAGTTCTTTTAGAATTCTGGGATGAATCCCATCAGGCCCCATTGCTTTGTCCACCTTCAGTTTTAAGAGTTCTTTCAGAACCCTCTCTTCTGTAAATGGGCTGGTATCAACTTCTGTATCCAGAGTGTTTCTACTGTTTGTTTTAGGTACCTCCCCCACTTCCTTTGTAAATACTGAGCAAAAATATTTGTTTAGTATCTCTGCCTTTCACAGTCACCCTCTACCCACCTCCCTCCCGTTTATTAAGCCTCACTATCCCTCCTTGGTCTTCCTTTGCTCCCTGATGTACCTATAAAGGTTTTATCACCCTTCTTAATTGAGTTGGCTATCTTTTCCTCGGTTTGGGCCTTTGCTGTTCTGACTGCCTTCCCAGCTTTCTTTTGCTTTAACTGATACAGTTCTCTGTCCTGCTTCTTCTGTGATTTCTTGTGCTTCCTGAATGCTTTCTTTTTCTCTTGAACCTTCACTGCCACTACCTTTGAGAACCATAGTGGTTTCTTACATCGTTTTGTTTTGTTTATTTGCTTCACACAGAGGCTTGTTACCTCTGTGATGGCAGTTTTTATTATTCCCCATTGTTCTTCCACCCCTCCTTCCTGCCCATTTGCTAGTGCATTCCTTAGGCACTCACCCATTTTGGCAAAGTCAGTCTTCCTAAAGTCCAGTACTTTTGCCTTTGTATGGCTTGACTCCATTGCTGTGTTTATTGTGAACCATACTGTTCGATGGTCGCTAGTTCCCAGATGGCTACCCACTTCTACATCTGTGATCCTCTCTTCATCTCCATTTGAGAGAACCAGGTCTAAGATTGCTTCCTCTCGAGTGGGCTCCAATACTAGTTGTCTAAGGCATGCCCCCTGTAGGGCATCTAGAATAGCCCCACTCTTTGAAGTGGCTGCTGCAACTGCACTCCAGTTAACATCTGGCATATTCAGATCACCCATCAGCAATATCTCCCCTTTTTCTGCCATTCTAAGTATACGCTCTATCATTTCCTTGTCCATTTCCTCCCCCTGAGAAGGAGGTCTGTATACAACCCCTGTGTAGATTGTGGTGCCATTGCCGGTATCCAAATTTACCCACAGTGCTTCTTCTCCTCCCTGTTTTCCCTTTTGTTCTGTTGCTTTGATTCCTTCCCTTATGTAAAGAGCTACTCCTCCTCCTCCTCTTTTACCCTCCCTGTCCTTCCTGTAGATAGTGTATCCTGGTATGTTTACGTCCCAGTCATGGTTTAGTGTATACCATGTTTCTGTGACTGCCACGATATCCAGCTGTTCCTCCTCCATCAGGGCCACTAATTCAGGAAGCTTGTTACTCAGACTACGGGCATTGGTACTCATTGCTCTCCATTTCTTGATGGCTTTACCTTCTGTTGCAGCATCCCCCACTGACCTTTCTACCTTGGTCTTTTTCTCATTTAGTACCCTGTTTTGTAGGGAGAGGCTGGGATTTTCCTGCTGCTTATCAGTGCCTCCCCCGGTAACCGGGTGAGGCCCACTAGGCACAAGTGCCTGTTTTCAGGGGCGACCTGGGAGCACTGGGCAGTTAAGTGACTTTTTCAGAGTCACACAGTATGCAAGTGAAGGTTGTGAGAATCAAACTCAGGTCTGGTCTGCTGGATGTATCAAACTCGTTCACACCTCGTTCCTCTAACCTCTAGGCTATACTGCCAGCCCGACAGTCACAGAATGCGGATCCCCACCACAGGATGGCATGCTGCAATGCTCATAGGAAAAACTCAGGGAACATATAAAAAGGGTGGCACACAGCAATCGGCCACAGACAAAGACTCCAAAACTGTTTAAAGCAAGAGTGTAAATTTGTTACAGCAGTACAACAAAGATGGGCAGGGGCTGCAGGATGATTTGAATAAACTGGAGGACTGGTTGGACACATGGCAGCTGGGGTTCAATGCAAAGAAGTGCAAAGTCATGCACTTCGGGGAAAGTAACCAGAAGAGGTGTTATCAGTTGGGAGGGGTACAGAGCACCACTACAGAGGAGGAGAAAGACCTTGGGGTGATAATTATGGGGCAGATGAACCACTCGGCACAGTGCAGGAAGGCAGCAGTGAAAGCCAATAAGATGTTGGGGTGTATTGCTAGAGGTATCTCCTCCAGGAGAGGGGAGGTGATCCTGCCACTGTACATGTCGTTGTGAGGCCACACCTGAAGTACTGTGTGCAGTACTGGCACCCATACTTGAGGGAAGATGTTAAGCTGCTGGAGAGGGTACAGCGTAGAGCAACAAGGATGATCCAGGGAATGGAAGACAGACACTATGAGGAGAAGCTAAGTGAGCTGAACATGTATTCCCTGGAAGAAAGGTGCAATAATGGGGGTATGATAGAGACCTTTAAATACATGGAAGGTATAAACAAGACAGGTTCAGAGGGAATTTTCAAGATAAAGGGGGGAAGGGACATGAGGGGCATGGGCTGAGACTGGAGGGGGAAGATTCAGGAGAGAGCTGAGGAGGCACTTTTTCACAGAAAGGGTGGTGTCTAGGAGGAACACGCCGCCGGAGGAGGTGGTTTCCTGTAAGTCAGTAGGCAGCATTAAGAAGGGGTGGGACAAAGTGAGGGGGAGGGTCACCGATATGCAGGTGGGTGAGAGAGGGGCAGCTGCAATGTAAGGGTTGCTAGCTGCACACTTGAGCAGAATTGATAGACCATGTGGCCTTTATCTGCTGGCAATTTCGTATGTTCGTACGTTCATATGTTTGTATGTTTTGATACCATGGCACTTTGCGTCACAATGAGCTTCATCAGGAGCCACAGTGAACAAGAAGGAGTTCCTGGCGCAGCATTGTTTGAATGGGCAGCAGTTAAAAAATGGAAACTGAAGAAAAGCAAACCCGCACTCCAAAATAAAACAGGCTGAACAGTAAAACTGCAAGTAAGGCATTATTAACCCTAAATTGTGCCTCTTTGTCTGTTTTGTTCCTATTATAACATGTAATATGTACCTCCTCGATGTACTATGTAACTTGCACCTCTGTATAACTGTTTGGGATCTCCTGTTGTACAACACTGTATATGTATTTTTTTTTTTTTACCTGTTCCTTGATTTGTACTCTCCCAGGTCGTGCCTGAAAATAGGCAGTTCTGTCTAGTACACTTACCCAGTTACCAAAAGCAAATAAAATAAAATAAATAAAAAAGTGACTGGATAACCTTTATTCAGAACGTGGAACACACGAGACATACACCCAGTGCTTCGAACCTCCTTTGCAGTGCTGGGGTGTATGTCCATTGTACTCCCATGTATTCTGCATTCTGAATAAAGGTTATCCAGCTACTTTTTACTTGTAATTTTGTTCTTCATCAGAGGCCTCTGACGAATCCTTACAGTAAGGAGAAATGCTGTGGTGCCAGGAAGTTCACTATCATTGCACTGCTGCAAAAAATTTGCACTCTTGCACGCAACAGCTTTTGAGTTTTGGAATCTTTCTCCCCCAAGTCATTGCTGTGCACTGCATTCTGCTGTGTTCCCCATACCCCGCCATGCTGGCTGATGGTTTTGTGATTTAGGTTGCAGAAACAGCCCCCAAGCACACTGCTACAGTGCAGCTGAGTCACCAATGGCGATATGATGCACTAATACCTGTGATCTGGGTTACAGGAACAGCTCCAAGCACATTGTTATAATATAGCTGGGTCTCCAATGGCGATATGATGCAGTAATACCTGTGATCTGGGTTACAGGAACAGCCCCAAGCACATTGCTACAGTGTAGCTGGGTTGCCAGTGGTAATATGATGCAGTAATACCTGCAATCTAGGTTACAGTAAGAGCCCCGAGCACTCTGCTGCCGTGTAGCTGGGTCACTAATGACCACATCATGCAGTAATGCCTGTGATCTAGGTTACAGTAACAGCCCCGAGCACTCTGCTGCCGTGTAGCTGGGTCACTGATGACCACATCATGCACTAATACCTGCAATCTAGGTTACAGTAACAGCCCCAAGCACTCTGCTGCCGTGTAGCTGGGTCACTGATGACCACATCATGCACTAATACCTGCAATCTAGGTTACAGTAACAGCCCCGAGCACTCTGCTGCCGTGTAGCTGGGTCACTGATGACCACATCATGCAGTAATGCCTGTGATCTAGGTTATAGTAACAGCCCTGAGTACACTGCTACAGTGTAGCTGGGTCACTGATGACCACATCATGCACTAATACCTGCAATCTAGGTTACAGTAACAGCCCCGAGCACTCTGCTGCCATGTAGCTGGGTCACTGATGACCACATCATGCAGTAATGCCTGTGATCTAGGTTACAGTAACAGCCCTGAGTACACTGCTACAGTGTAGCTGGGTCACCTAGGTCACATGATGCAGTAATGCCTGTGTCCCAAGACTAGCAGCAAGATGGTTTTGCACTCCTCTCAGAGCTGCATAAAAGTCTGCACATGGAGGGAGACGTGAGTGCTTAGAACAGCTCCCACCTCGACACAGATCTGTGCAAAGAGGCTGCACACAGAGGGATGTAACGGTGTTCACAACCACAATCTTCGAGGGTCCTTACTGCATATACTTATTAGCGAAGGAGAAGTACTAGACCAAGTCAACACATTCAAGTACTTAGGGATTCACCTTGGTGACACCCTCACTTTCACTGCCCACGCTGAGCAACTGGTAAAGTCCACTAACATGAAGCTTGGCATCCTGTGCAGACACCGCACCTCAGTGACACCGGCTGCCCTGAAACTTGTTACGTGCAGTTCAGTTCTCTCATCTGTGGATTATGGCCTTGTCATATACGGAGCACGCACAGACACAGCGTTTAAAAGGGTCAAAACCATCCTCAACAAGGCCTGCCGCCTGCTGCTGGGAGTACACAAAATGATTCTTGTGACCTATACAAGGAAACTGGCTGGCTCCCACTCCACTACAGACTCCAATCCCAGGCCTGCCTCCTTGCAAAAAGTCCCTGATGAGGTCTATGCCTAGTGCTGCTTCAGCCCTCTTTGATCCTGCACAACCATCTAAATGCACAAGGAGTGCCTCCAGGGCTGTCCTAACTGTTCCCTTCAAACGAACCACCCTTGGCAAAGATCTCTCTCTCCTACTGTGGGCCTAAATGGTTCAATGATCTGCCTGCAGACCTTGCCAACTCCCCCATACTTGGCCACTTTAAAAATGGGCTTTGATCTCTTCTTGCCAGCAAATCTGACTGCCAGTGTTTCTGTTAACCCACGACTTCTGACAGCTGTTCTCGCACCCATCAGACACTACCCTCTCTCACTCTCACCGTCCTGTTCCACAACTGCCAACCTCCCTCCCACCTCCCACCACCTACAACCTCCTTATGACAAAGCCTCACCTTAGCTGCTAAAACTGCATTTCTGCACCCCGTCTGAACTGTAACATGATTGTTAAACACTGTTCTGCACTTATTTAGTGCTGCATTATAGAGGATAATGGCTGGGCAGCAGGTGATAACCACACTGTAATCACCTCGAGTGGTTGCTAGGGCAACATGGTAAACCTCGAGAGCACAGCTCGAGAGGTTTACTGTAGCCCTAGCAACCACGAGAGGTGATTTCAGCGTGGTTGTCACCCGATTCCCAGCCATCATCTTTTATGGTGTATGGTCAAAAAAACACTGTTTGCATTCTATGTGTGAGAATTATGGAACTTTGGTGCATTCTGTTTTGTTATGCCACTGTTTGGAAGTTCCGAAGTGTGGTTAACAACTTTTAAAATTCTAAACAGTGCATAACAAAGCTGTGTAACTGCTGATTATGGTGGTTAATAGGCCCTTACCATACATTATAAAATGGTTACCCATCGATGTACCATGCATTATATTTTATAGTGTATGGTACAATTTAGGTTTTATACAAAAGAATGCAGTTCCTTACTGCAGTTTTTTTTATGTTGCCGCTGCTCTGCCCTCACCGCCGCGGCCATTTCTTGGCCATCCAATCCATTTGCGCGCATACCCAGACTGTTCCCGGTTGTTAACCCATTGATGTGACGTATCATCAATAGGTTAACAACATCATGACGTCACATCGATGGTAAAACGTTACAAAAAGGTAGATTTCTACATATAACAACGTTCTACCATACATTATAATATGTTTCTCCTCACTTCTTGTACCCTGTTTAATGTTGTAACTGCACACTAATACCACTTGTTAGTTGATGTCTTTCTGTTCTGCAATGTTTCATCACCTGTAAATGTCTTGTATTTCTTGTTGACTTGGAGCCTTTGTAAACGAGCCCCCAGCTCAAAGGTATTAATCAGAATTTGACATAAATAAATAAATAAATAAAATCTCCTCATATATTTTTCACACATGCTGTATAAGTGGTGGTTATGTTTTGTACAGACCGTGTGCATGTTTTGTGTAAGTAAAGTGCATATTTCGTACAGGCAGTGCACATATTTTGTATAGGCAGGATGTATGGTTTTTATAGGTGGTGTGCATGTTTTATACAGGTGAAGTGCCTGTTTTGTAGCGGTGATGAACACGTTTTGTATAGGCAGTGTGCACATTTCCTATATACAATATCCATGCTTTGTACAGACTGTGTGCATACCTTGTATGGGCAGTGTGCAAGATCTGAATACACAACTGTATTGATACTGGTGGAAACCCAAACAACAAGCGATTTACTGCACATTGCCACATTGATCAATGCAACAACATGCTTTCTGCGCTTGGTAGTCAGCCGCTCACCCTGAAGTACTGATGGATTTAGTAGGTCAAGTGATAGTGTCTGATAGGGCCTCTGGAACAGTGCAGCTGGTTGATATTCATACATCCCTGCAAGTGAGAGAAACATCTCTTGTTTTAGTGCTCCCCTCCCCGGAGTTTAGGTAGTCACTTTGGTCACCAGTCAAAACTCTTACTAGCCAAAGTAAACTGTTAGGCAGACAAAATACGTGGGTCTTTCTAGTCCCAAATTTTTGGAGAAATGTTTCTGCAATTTGAGGAACATAATCCCCAAATTATAGAAAATCTTTTCCAAAATTAGGAGATTTACAAGAATAAGAAAAACTCCCCTTTCTGGCCATCTGTTAATGAATTAAGTCACCAAAGCAGTCTGCTCATTACTGTCAATGATGCCCATTTTGGTCACCAGGTAGAGCACAGCCCCACTGCCCCCTCCCCATCCAGTCATGTGTGTAGCTCGAGTTACCTTGTTTCCTGAGTTTGCACTGGAATTGTAAATTAAAATAAACTGATATTTGACAGACAGCTGATAAGGTCCATCTTGTCTCTTATCAACGTCTGTTGCTGCTCCGGCATCTGGGGACTCAACATTGATTACCTGAACCTTCCCAGGTTAACCCCGATTTATCCACCTTACACACAGTAATGAGGGCCATATGATTGGTTTCAGATTCTCTCGCCACAGAGATTTCACTTGAATTACTCTGCCAGTTGAAAATCTGATTTTCCACATGATGCGAGCAAATGTTTCTCTAACAGAGACCGGCACCTTGAACACACAGTTCCCCATCTTCTCTGTATTGGTGTAGTCAGGTACGGAAAATAGTGAAAGCATTAACTCCTTGCAGCTATAATGCACCTCCATGTAATAATATGCTCTGGGAAGTGGGACACAGTATCAGAAAGCGTTCAAGACAATCTTAATGCTGGTTTTAGTCACTGTTGTCCCCACCCCTCACCCCCACCACAAATACGAAGGCAGGAGTCACAGTCCTGAAGCAGCCAACAACAGATCCTGCTTATTAGTAGGGGTGGCCCTCAGTGAAATAATCCCACTAGCCTATTACTGTTTCTTTTATTTTTTTGTTATATACAGTTTTTTGCCTGCCCGCCACCACCTTCTCCTGTCATTGGGCTCTTTGGGATTCTCCCAAGGGCCATCACATACGGCGATGGGGGGAAATACAGTAGCTTTTTCCCCAATTTCTCCCCATTCCCCATGCTGGGGTGCACGCCTAGATGCGAGTGCATGGAGCTATGCGCATGCCCCAGACTCCCACAGCCGTCCCCTCTATTGCTCTCCTAGACCCACACCACCACCTGGCCTCCACCAGGTGGCAGTTGTTCAGCAGAGCGTGCCAGGTTCCCCCCACCTCCGGGAAGGGAGAACAGCAGTCAGGCGCTCAATCCTTTCCCTCTCTGGCCGACCCCAGCAACCTGCGCTCATCACCGAACACAGGTCTCTGGAGGTAAGGCACCAGCACCTCAGCCCTTCACACCGCTGGGCTGGCAGCTTATTATTGTTTCTAAAGAAGTAGTGTGGGTCCCTGTCCTCTTACCACTGCTCCGTTCACCCGTAAATCCTGATGCTGTAAGTTGCACCTTGAGTGCTAGTTTTTACATGCTGTGTTAACTCAGGGTGCACAGTTCTAATGTCTGGTGTAGGTCCATGGGTCAAGGAATCTAGCAGAGGGGATGACTTGTCTATGGCTTTGACTCTGAAGCGATAATGACCAATGTCCAGGATGTTTTCTGGCAGCTGATGACTGGTCGGAGGAGTTTCACAGCCAGCTGGTTACTGTATCTGCCAGCAAGTGTCCATGTAAAATCACAAAAATTCAGTATGTTCCCAGTAGTTTTCTGCTTGTTTGTCTGAACTTCTCTTTCATCCTGCATGCCATCTGTCTGTCCATCCCATCAGAGAGACTGGGCAAAAAAATGAGGTTCCTAGGAAGCCAGAGTACACAACTGTTTTTAATCACCAACTGCTGTGCATTTCCTAGCATTTAATGACTACTAGCAATGCCAATAAAGTGGTGCTATTAGCAATCCTATATGCTATTTAGATAAAAATTTCCATAATAAAATAGGTAAGAAGAATCCTGAAAGCTGATCTGCCGAAGCATTGACTGACTTATGATGACGTCTGAGTATATCATTGCGATTCAAAACAAATTACCAAGATCAGCAGTATCCCAAACGTTGTAGTCTATTTTATCGTTGCAAAAATACACTTCAGGATGTGGAATATCATGGGATGTTGTCACTTTTCAGGTGGTGGAAGACACTCAACCTCCCCTTATGCCTTACAATTCAGCTGCATTGTGTTGCTATCCCATCATACACCACACCCTGTTGTTTATTATTGCTGAATTAATGCAGGATTCCCAGTCCTAATGTGTGATACTGGTCATTGCAAGTAATGAGAATGGCACTGCTGTCATCCCCTTTAGGGATTTTGTGAAGTCATCTCCTGGGCAACAACCGCTCACAACCCTCTTGGCATCTACAATGATGGCAGGTTTCCAGGAATTGTCACCACACAGGGCACTGCCACACAGACTGAAACTCATGGGGTTTAAGCCGGCCTGCTGGTGCAGAGGTACACAAGGCTCTTATGTATGTGTGCAGGTGGAGGTAAGCCAGCTTGCTGGTGCATCGGTACATGAGGCCCTTGTGTACATGTGCATGCGGAGGTAAGCTGGCATGCTGGTGCCAGCGGTACACGAGACCCTTGTGTACGTGTGCATGTGGAGGTAAGCCAGCCAGCTGATGCAGCGGTACACAAGATCCTCATGTACGTGTGCAGGCAGAGGTAAGGCGGCCACTGGTGCAGCAATATATAATGCCTTTGTGTACGTGTGCATGCGAAGGTACACCAGCCTGCTGGTGCCAGTGGTACACGAGTCCCTTGTGTACATGTGCATATGGAGGTAAGCCAGCCTTCTGGTGCCAGCAGTACACAAGACTCTTGTGTACGTGTGCATGAGGAGGTAAGCTGGCCTGCTGGTACCAGCAGTACATGAGGCCCTTGTGTACATGTGCATGTGGAGGTAAGTCAGCCTGCTGGTACAGTGGTATACGAAATCCTTGTGTACGTGTGCAGGCAGTGATAAGCCAGCCTGCTGATGCAGTGGTACACAAGACCCTTGTGTACGTGTGCAGCTGGAGGTAAGCCAACCTGCAGATGCAGCGGTACTCAAGACCCTTGTGTACGTGTGCAGGTGGAGGTAAGCCAACCTGCTGGTGCAGCGGTACACAAGACCCTTGTGTACGTATGCAGATGGAGGTAAGCTGACCTACTGGTGCAGTGGTACACAAGACCCTTGTGCACATGTGCAGGCAGAGGTAAGCCAGCCTGCTGGTGCAGCAGTACACGAGACCCTTGTGTACGTGTGCATACGGAGGTAAGCCAGCCTGCTGGTGCAGTGGTACATGAGACCCTTGTGTACATTTGCAGGCGGAGGTAAGCCAGCCTGCTGGTGCAGTGGTACATGAGACCCTTGTGTACATTTGCAGGCGGAGGTAAGCCAGCCTGCTGGTGCAGTGGTACACGAGAACCTTGTGAACGTGTGCATACGGAAGTAAGCTGGCCTGCTGGTGCAGCAGTTCACAAGACCCTTGTGTACGTGTCCATGGGGAGGTAAGCCGGCCTGCTGGTGCAGCGGTACACGAGACCCTTGTGTATCTGTGCATGCGGAGGCACACACAGTATGTGTATCTCTGCACTGGATGTCTCATTGAGGGAACAAAACTGGAGGCAGAAAATGAAGCCTGATTGCAGAATGACACCCATTTCTCAGCAGGTCCTGTGCTGCCACTCAGACTTGGCCACATCTGAATGCAGTCACCAGGAGGAGGATGACCTCCCCCAGCCCTGCCACAGGGAGAAATCTATGGGGAATTAGCTGACTAGGTAAGTCCTGGGGGGATGTGGTTCTCAGCTGGGATAGCTGCAGTAGCAGGGGGCCATTGTGGCAAAGGATACAAATCTACATAAAAAAAGGTTTGTCACCACATAGGGCACTGTCACTCAGAATGAAACCCATGGGGTTTGTCTCCACATAGGATATTGCCACACAGACTGAAACCCATGGGCTTTGTCAGCACATAGGGCACTGCCACGCAGAATGAAACCCATGGGGTTCGTCTCCACATAGGATATTGCCACACAGAATGAAACCCATGGGCTTTGTCACCACATAGGGCACTGCCACACAGAATGAAACCCATGGACTTTGTCACCACATAGGGCACTGCCACACAGAATGTAACCCATGGGCTTTGTCACCACATAGGGCACTGCCACCCAGACTGAAACCCATGGGCTTTGTCATCACATAGGGCACTGCCACACAGAATGAAACCCATGGGGTTTGTCATCACATAGGGCACTGCCACACAGAATGAAACCCATGGGGTTTGTCATCACATAGGGCACTGCCACACAGAATGAAACCCATGGGGTTTGTCACCACATAGGGCACTGCCACACAGACTGAAACCCATGGGCTTTGTCATCACATAGGGCACTGCCACACAGAATGAAACCCATGGGCTTTCTCATCACATACGGCACTGCCACACAGAATGAAACCATGGGCTTTGTCACCACATAGGGCCCTGCCACACAGAATGAAACCCATGGGGTTTGTCATCACATAGGGCACTGCCACATAGAATGAAACCCACGGGGTTTGTCATCACATAGGGCACTGCCACACAGAATGAAACCCATGGGCTTTGCACCACATAGGGGACTGCCACATAGAATGAAACCCATGGGGTTTGTCATCACATAGGGCACTGCCACACAGAATGAAACCCATGGGGTTTGTCATCACATAGGGAACTGCCACACAGAATGAAACCCATGGGCTTTGCACCACATAGGGCACTGACAATGCACATTGAAAACCATGGGCTACATCAACACTTTGGACATTGCCATGCAGACTGAAACCCACGGGTTTTGTCTCCACATAGGGCACTGCCACACAGACTGAAACCTACGGGCTTTGTCATCACATAGGGCACTGCCACACAGAATGAAACCCATGGGCTTTGTCACCACATAGGGCACTGCCACACAGAATGAAACCCATGGGGTTTGTCATCACATAGGGCACTGCCACATTAGAATGAAACCCATGGGTTTGTCATCACATCTTGACACTGCCACACAGAATGAACCCATGGAGCTTTGGTCACCACATAGGGCACCACACAGAATGAAACCCATGGGCTTTGCACCACATAGGGCACTGACATGCACATTGAAACCCATGGGCTGCATCAACACTTTGGACATTGCCATGCAGACTGAAACCCATGGGTTTTGTCTCCACATAGGGCACTGCCACGCAGACTGAAACCTACGGGCTTTGTCACCACATAGGGGACTATCACACAGATTAAAAACCATGGAATTTGTCACTCCACACAGACTGAAATTCATGAACTATGTCACCACATGGGGCACTGCTACGCAGAATGAAACCCATGGACTTTGTTATCATAGGGCCCTGCCACACAGGCTGAAACCCATGGGCTTTGTCTCCACATAGGGCACTGCCACAAAAACTGAAACCCATGAGCTTTGTCAACACATAGGTCACTGCTACGCAGAATGAAACCCATAGGATGGATTTGTCACAACATAGGGCACTGCCACACAGACTAAATCTCATGGACTTTGTCACCTCATATGGTACTGCCACACAGACTGAAACCTCTGTGCTTTGTCACCAAATAGGGCACTGTCACGCAGATAGCAACCCATGGGCGTTGTCTTCACATAGGACCTTGCCACACAGACTGAAACCTATGGGCTTTGTCACCACATAGGACACTGCCACTTGGCTAAAAATGCACAGGCTGTGTCACCACATAGGGCACTGCCACAGACTAAAACCTATGGGCCTTATCACCATGTAGGGCACTGCCACACAGACTGCAACCCACGGGTGTTGTCACCACATAGGGTATTGCCATGCAGACTGAAACCCATGGACTGTGTCATCACATAGGGCACTACCACGCAGACTGAAACCAATGGGCAGTATTACCATGTAGGGTACTGCCATGCAGACAGAAACTCTTAAGTTGTATGGTTTTAAATGTCACAAACCAAAATACAATAAAGTCACCATGAATTGCATTCACCAGACTTCCTTGCAGGACACTGTCATGGCACTCTAGTTTTACATAATTCTGGTTTGTGAAGGACGACTACAAAGAGAAGCCTTTCTGTAGCTAATAACTAGAGTGGCAGTATGTTTCTATTTCTGACTGACCAGCACTCTTTAATAGTCGGTTCCCCAAACACACGGCAACCACAGGCTTAGAGTTTTCTATCAACTCAGTAAAACTTTGCTCCAGGTAAAGCAATTAAATCAGCGGCTGCTTTAGTCCCAACTGCAACCTGGGGCAGGGCGTCCAACGTCTGTGCCCGTCACATAGGTGACAGGGCTTGTTCACAGCCCAGTGACTGATTTTAATTAGGAAAAAACAGTAAATTACAGAAGGCTGCTGCAGCTCCAGTCCCCACCCCCAGCCTCCCAGAGCGGAAGATTGACATTTTCAATTTAAGTTTTAGTTAGATAGCGTCTATTGGTGTCAGTAGATTACATATTGGATATCAAATCCTATTGGATTTACGATAAAGGAGTGTAGCCTGAATCATTAAGTAGAAACCCGGAGGGAGATAGAGGGAAGATGAAACTACTCTCCTTCTGGGCTGTCTATGTGGCATCTGACTCTTAAAGTGGTAGGGCCTTCTTTTTGAGATCTTTGGGTCCAACAGCAGTCTGATTTCCTGTCACTGTACAGAAGGGAGTCTTCCCATTCATGAACTAACTATCCCATATTCTGATCACAGTGATGTCACAGTACACTTGACTACTGAACTCCCTGGAGGTTGGCAAAAAAAGATACTGGTGATCTCTGTGCCTTCTGTTTCTTTCTGCCAACCAGTAGACCTTGCAGGCATTGGAAGGATGCATAGCTCACACGTTGTTCACATTCTGTATTTGGTACTATAGACTGTGGCTCTCTCCAACGTTTGGTGTTTTTGTAACCAGAGCTCTAGCTGCACCCAGTATCAAGCTTTGGGGGCTCTGATCTCAGGGTTTGTATCTGCCCTCTACATGGACTCTATGTGCTGCTGGGGTAACTCACCAGCCAGCCGGGCCTCATGGCCCTCAAAATGGGGGTTAGTAGTGTTGCCCTAAACTTTGACCTGGTTAACAGATGAACTGTTGGCCCAGTCATATTAACATGCCTGTGGCTTGGGTTCAAGCTTTGGGTCTGACTCATAGCCAAATGCTAGGGGGGAGCCCGAGCGTGTCAGGCAGGTGGTGGTCTCAAGCTCCATCTGGGACAGGGGGAGCACCACATGCTACTCCAGTGTCTCCCATCAGTTAGCTTGAACAGATAAGAAAAGTTTATTATCATAACTACAGATCTTCAGGAATATCTTCACCATAACAGCCACACTCTTTGGTCTTAGGGCAGGAAGCACTACAGTCATGCAGAAGTTAGAACTTTTGGGCCTAGCATTTACCATGTGCACTGCACTTAGTATGGTGCCATGCACACTA
Organism: Neoceratodus forsteri; assembly: GCA_016271365.2. Taxonomy (NCBI): domain Eukaryota; kingdom Metazoa; phylum Chordata; order Ceratodontiformes; family Ceratodontidae; genus Neoceratodus; species Neoceratodus forsteri. Next base: position 97,921,072 of record JADMNL010000034.1, on the reverse strand, counting down.
ATAATATAACGAGTGATACCAGACCTAACTGCCCCATTTTCTGTTTGCCAAGGAGACAGCAAGAAAAAAAACTATTGAAAAGGAAAAAAATCTGATATATTTTGTTTTAAACAACATTTATAAAAGTAAATAAACTAACAGTATGAGGAACAACATGCCTCCACAAGAGTATCCAGGGGCATAAAACAGGAAGAATCAAAATCAAGATTAGCAGCGCAATCTGAAAAGGATTCCTGAAGACAAAACGGTCAACCCTGAAAAGGGGAGGAAGTTGCAAGGGATTCCACAAAACTTCTCAAGATAAAAATAGAAATTTTAAACAAGAGTTCCATCATAGGGAACTGTACAGAGGATTCCAAGAAATTTAACAAATACTTCAATATTTTCTCTGAATGGGCAACTCTCCGCCTAGAGTTGGACTGGCTGAAGACAAGGAACTAAATCCCAGCCCGGCAAAAGACACGGGAAAAATGTTAAAACCATCAGCTAAAAAGATAAGGGATATAATACAAGTACATGGGAGAATTGTTAATATACATATATCCTGAAGGGCTAAACATGAAAACAATAGCTTGTAAGAACAAGCATTGAGTTTAATCATGCTGCTACGACTCACCACTCTGGTCCATCTGCCAGCAGAAAGTTATGTAGCGAGAGCTTTCTGCACCTAGGAGTTTCCAAGACCAGACATGGCTGTAGCACAAGACAGTCCCACTCCTTGTAACCCCTGTATAAAGAAGAGGGGCCTGCCGGCTGGGTGAGTATGGCTCTATGGAGAATACTGTATATTATTTGAAGATCTAAAGTTATGGTAGCTTACTTTCCTAGCTTTCAAAATCAATCTCCTATATAAAGCCCCATTCTTTGGTCAGGTAGCAAGCTGTCCTTTAAAGAAGATAGGAAATTATTTTTACATAGTTAACTGCCCTTCCATCTTCCTTTCCAGGCCACTTAGAATTCTTATATGCGTTGGCCAATTTGTGATAAATAAATCTTCTAGTTTTGGGGTGCCCTCAGATCTACATAGAGTTCCACTCTCCTCACCAGCTACTACTCTTGATTTTCATATTTCTAAGACATTCTGTGACATAAATAACACCATTCTGTGCTATTCCTCTGAATGGCCTGGAATGGTGTTATTGATGTCATAAAATGTTCAGGTAGTATGAAAAGAAAAAGCAGCAATTGCTGAGGAAAAAGGGATTCTCGGTAGTTACAAGGTCAACAAAATTGGATTATTAATTTAACAAAAAAGTTAAAAACATACCAGAATATTGGTTAGACACTAAAGGAACAACTGAAGGGCATCTAGAGGTGTAAAAACTGTTTCCAATCACCTTTAAGGAGGAAGGTTGTGCAATCTCAACTGAAAAGGGCTGAGTCCTTCAGTCCTTGGAGAGGACAATGAAGAGGGGGTACCAGTGGTTTCTTCTCCATAGGCTGTGCCAGTGAGTGTGGACAGTCCTGGGGATAGTGGACTCTGGCAGCTACAGTACAACCGTAGCACAGAAAAGGGATTTCCGCTGGAAAAGGGCATTCAGGGCTTTGCAGCAGTTAACTTAACCAAGATGTGATAGGCATAGCCAAGACGCCTGTCTGAGGCAAATGGCAGATACTACTGAGTGGAGGACTACCTCATAGAAATTGTGAGGCACCGTTATCTGGTGCCCTGCTGCCTCCACACCCTAAGCAGCTATGCCAAGGATGGACCGTATTTGCTTGCATGTAAGCAGCTTTGAAATCAATGTGTCCACTAGAGTCCACAAGTGGTGCTGAAGTGATCAAGAAGTGTAATAGCCATGCAGACAAACTGCACCAGAACCAGCTACCACACCAGGTGAGACGGAGAACAAGAGATCACACGGGGGATCCATGGATGAGCCATCCCCACAAGGGAACATCGCAAAAAGAGCTGTGCAACCCTGCTTGAAGCAGCCAGCAGAAGGGTACTAGAGGCTGCAAAGAATAAGAAATACAGGCCTAGAAGGACACACAGAAAAGGGGTAGCTGGAGTGAGGATGCTCCCAAAGGGTAATCCTACTCAAATTCTTCCCCAAAGAATAAGAACTCCATGGCTGCAGAATAAGGGACAACAGAGCCAGAAAAACAATCAGCCAACAAGAGATTAGGAACCTCTACCAGAGAGAGGAATACCTGCCTCTGGAAATTGGCTCTTGGAAAAAGAGAACCCAAGACATGCAGGATAAAAATAGTGGACCTAATACCTTGAGAATTCCCCAAGCAAGGCATATGAGTGAAGAAGAGGACAAAGGCATCCTGCAGGGTACCAATACCAAACCAGTAGCGTACCTCAGGTCATGAAGCCGGGTTGGAAACAAAGCCCCTCAAAACCTGCAGGGTACTCTCCAGCAGATCCAGAGCCACAAGTAAAGAAACTCCATAGTCAGCTGTGCAACAAAGGCAACAGGGTGTGATGCAACAAACATTAATTGGTGCAAACAAATTAGCACAAACTGCATAAAATTAGACATCAAAATAGTACAAGATTGCTTGAGAAATTATGCAAGTTTGCAAAAAAAATCATAAGTTGCATTAAAAATAACACAAGATGTGTAAGAACAACATAAATTGTTTAGAAAAGCTGTAAATTGAATAATGATTAGTAACAAATAACCCAGGCTTACATAAAAAGTAACGCAAGATGCATTACAAAAGATGCATACTGTAGGAAAGTCGTAAATTGTGTAAATAAGCAGGCTTGCATAAAAATGCTTAAAAAGATCAGTCAGGTGAAAATAATGCAAGATAAGTTAAACAAGCATTTGTCAATGCTGAATGTTTTCTTGCTGGTATTAGCATTGGAAGTGCAGGAGTTAGATGCAGAATAGGAATGGCAGTGAAGTACTGAACTTCACGTCAACCCCACCTCCACCCTGCAGAGATGGACAGGCATTGTGGTGTGCCTTTGGGTCATCGCCCGTAACGCTAATGCCATTTCACCTCACCCTATCCTACAGACACCAACAAGTGTTAAGGTGTGCCTTGGAGTGTTCAACTTTACAGTCACCCCATTCCATAAGGACATATGCTGAAATGGGTGCAGTATAGGAGAATGGGGTGAACTCTGGGGCCAAAGAATCCAAGGTACACCTTGATGCCTGTCACTGGCTGCAGGGTAAGGTGAAATGGAATGAGCATTACAGCCAGCAATCCAAAGGCACACCCCTGACACCTGTCAGTCTGTACAGGGTGGGACGTTATGGTGAGAAACCCTAACGCCCCAGGTGTTTGTTGGTATTTGCACTACAAATTTTCAACATGGCCTTTTTGTGACCCCCACCTCAAGAAAGCATTTGGGACCTCTGCTCATGAACAGTGGCACTGTAATTTTCTTAATCTGTCCCAACGTTGATTTCCCACCACAACCGTGCCATTCTGCTCCAGATGTATGAAAACACAGTTCAGGCAGGATGTGAAAAATGACAGCTGTACTGTTCATAAGGAGGTGTGCAAAAATGGCAATGTTGCAGATCTGGAGTGAAAATATTACAAATTCTCTAAGTTATGAGTATGCGTGGAAACTGCGCAATGCACGCTCGTAACGTAGTCATTTGGTCGACTTTTGTCACCAAATTTTCAACATAGGCATTTTGGGACCTCCGTTTATGAACAGTGTCACTGTGATTTTCTTAATCTGTCCCAAACATTGATTTCACACAGCGACCTCGCTATTGTGCACCACATGTGCGAAAACACATTTCGGCTAGGATATGACAAATGACAGCTGTACGGTTCATAAGGAGGTGTGAAAAAATGCCAATGTTGAAAATCTGGAGTGAAATATTAAAAATTCTCGAAGTTACAAGTGTGCTTGGAAACTGCGCAATGCACACTCGTAACACAGTAATTTTTTTACATTTTCTCACCTAATTTTCAACATAGGCATTTTGGGAACTCCGCTCATGGACAGTGTCATTGTCATTTTCTTAATCTGTCCCAAACGTTGATTTCCCTCAGAGACCACGCTATTGTGCTCCACATGTGCGAAAACACATTTCGGGCAGGATGTGAAAAATGACAGTGATCCTGTTCATAAGGAGGTATGAAAAAATGGCAATGCTGAAAATCTGGAGTGAAAATATTAAAAATTCTCGAAGTTACAAGCATGCGTAGAAACTACACAACGCACACTCGTAACACAGTCATTTTTTGGAATTTTTTCACCAAATTTGCAACATAGGCTTTTTGTGAGCCCACCTCATGAACAGCGATACTGTCGTTTTGTAAATTGGTCCTGAAAGGTGATTGCCCGCAGTGACCACAAAATCACCTTTCTGGACCAAATAATGAAATGACAGTGACTGAGTTCATGAGGCGAGGTCCCAAGAAGCCCATGCTGAAAATGTGGAGCCAAAAGTCGCAAAAATAGCCGAGATATCCACCTAAGTTGAAAAAAACCCATTTATGCCATTATACAGCTTACCAGCATTTCTTCAGATCTCAATCGGCTTTGAAGAGTGCAGACGTGTTTCCGCTCCACCGAAGATCATCACACCGGGCTCCGGAGGTAAGTATGGGGTGAGGGGTGTGAGGAGGTTGGGTGCACAGAGGGTGGGGCGCGGGTTGGGGAGGGGCACTGGGACAACGAGGACCATTTTTCTTTCACATGTTAATAATAATGAAAAAAAAACATCGTGGGAAGGTTTTTCCTTTACAGGTTTGTTTTTGGCACACAGGGATGGGCTCCCAGTGTACCACCTGTATTGTTTGCGGAGGGTGACTGAAGCCAATGGGGATTGGGCTCCCCATCGGCACAGAAAACAGGTCTGTGTTGAGGGGTGCACTGTGCCAAGAGATGGGCACCCCTCGGCATCTACAGAACTATTACATGGGGACATTATGCTGGCGGGGATTGGGCTCCCCTGTCAGCAGATGAACTGGGGAGGGGGCATACCGACAAGGGGATTGGGCACCCCCGTCGACTTCCATGGGGACTGTGAGCAGCGGACATCGACAGCTGCCGCCATGTTTATTGAAATGTTACACCAGGCAAGGCACCGCCCTGCAATGATGGGTTGCACCCTCTGTGCAGCGGTTAATTCATTTCAAGTTGGTGGCACACTTGCTGAACTAGTGTCAGCAGCAGCGTGCCACTGCATTGGGTAACAAGAGCCAAGCCCAAGAATGCAGTGGTGGCACTGGCCGCCACAGTGTCGCACCTCCAAAACCCGCTTCTCTCCTAAGCTGCCACATAAGGTTTCTTGCGCATGCGAACAAGCAAACATAAAAACACCAACTGAGTGAAAAAACATAACTTGAATGAAAATCTCTCATGATAAGTAAAAACATGCCAGTTGTATGAAAAGCATCAATTGTGTGAAAGGAAACAGATGTGTGTAAAAATCAGTCAAGATAATTGCATGAAAAAAATTTAGTTGCACAAAAATAACGCCGGAAACACCTGGTACCAAAGTCCGCATCTATGTCAGCACTGATGCCAGCAGCTACATCAACACTGAAGTTGGCCATGATGTCAGCACTGAGGCCAGCAGCAAAGTTAACAAAGGGGCAAGCAGCAATGTTAGTACAGAGGACAGCAGCAATGTTGGCACTGAGGCTTGGACTGGAACCAACACCGGCACTGTGGAGCCCTACCAAGAAGTCCTCACAGAGAAAAACACTGCAGAACTCAGGTTTATTGGATGAGGATTGACACTGCGCTCTGTAGCAGATGGTACAAAGAATGGCACAGATGGAGCCTCTGAAAAACAGAACTCGGTGTCTGACACAGAAACCCTGCCAGAGATGAGATTGTCTGGGGACAGAGCTTAGGAGGCCAACAAAACTGCTCATCTGAGACATCCTAGTAGGCAGTGGAGGTGTCAGAGATTGAACTGCAGCACTGCCACATGAGGAAGATCAGTATGGGGTTCACCCTCAAAGATGGAACAGGGAGTACTGGTACCAATCCCATACGAAACAGAGCCAATGGCCTCAAGACAGAGTAGCAAGAACCAGACTAGGATCTGTGTCCTCACAGCATTTCTTATGTGAGAATGAGGTTGCACGGTCTTGGGAAACTGACATTGAGCATGAGTAGGGCTTACTCTCGGAGGATTGCCTATGTTCCTGGATGTGAGATTATCCAGTATCAACACACTCACACAGAGAGGACTAGTGGTATGAAACAGACTCACTGCCAAAGCAGATGGCGTTTGATAGAACCCTACATGACACAACGGTCCATGAACGCACTGATAATCCTATCAGGTAGGGCTGAGAGAAAACTTGCTGATTTGCTATGAAAACCAGGCAGTACTGAGAGCAGCTAAATAAATAGTGTACTTCGTGCTGAGGAAAAGACAACATACCTTACAAATAAACATGAACTAGAAATTTAGAGGCCTACATGTGCTAAACCCAAAGTTCAGTTAGTCCACTGATGAGGCATACTCTTGACGGCCGGGAAAAGAACACTGAGGCAACTGGAGCCAGCACCACTGGAAATGCAGTCACTGTGTGTGCTGCTATATTTGATGTTGTGTGCATGGTGTGTGCCAGCCCCAAAGGTTCTAAGTCCTGCAGGGTCCTAGTACCTCCAGCACTATCACCAAAGGGTAGGGCTCTATGAAGACAACTGATTTTTGTTTTCCATATTGCTTTTTCTCCTCAGGGGCAGTTAGCAGGCACGGCTTCGGTTCTGTCATTGAGAGGACTCAGATCCACCTGTGAGTGTGTCTCGTGTGACCCTTTCTCCGACCCCAGGTGAGTCCCCTATGGATTTCCCCCATGGCAGGGCCAGGGAGGGGAGGGTCATCCCCCCAGTGAATAATCCAGATTCCAGGGTGGAGCTGTGAGTCAAGAGCTCAGCCAGGACTTCATGAACCCTGCTAGCATCCCTTTTTTCTGTTTTTTTCTCTTCCCCATTGCTGGGGTGTGTATGTCAGTGTGTGCACATGGAGGCATATGCATGCTGTGGAGTCCTGCAGCACCCTCCCGTCTTTGGTGCCCCAATCCTGCACTACCCTCAGACCTCCACCTGGTGGCAGTCATTCAATAGGAATGCCAATCCACCCTCCCCGGGAAAAGAGAGCTGCCCTCAGGACACTCGATGCTCTCTCTCCCTGGCCAGAGTGGCAGGAGGTAAGGCGCCAGTGCCTCAGTCCTCCTCACCAGTGGGCCAGCAAGAGGACTGATTCTTTTTTTCTAACTTGCTATTTTATTCCCCTGGAACCCAGCTGAGCTTCCACCGACCCAGTTCAACCCATGATCCACTGGTCAGGCACCCCCATGTAGCCTTGGATATGCCCCCCAAGAGGGTTGGGATGGTGGGAACCCCCCAAATCCTTCTTGTTTTGTCGGGTCCCCTGTTGTGGCCTTGCAGGTTGAATGGTGAGAGGTGCCTTCCTTTGTCAGTGGTGCTCTGCCAGGTCTCGATTTTTCTCCCTGTAACCCCTGGAGACACAATTGTGCCATAGTGTCAAGGCGTGTACGCCAACGTCCTGCCACACTCCTCTCATCTCTGTGGCATTGGGCTGCTGTACCTCTGGCCTCCATCAGAGGTCAGATCGGCACTGGGCTGACATCCCCCTCCCTCCCAGGGGAAGCGAGCTGTCCATTGGATGCTCAAGCGTCCTGCCCCTAGCTGTCCCTCCAGCTCCCCAGGCTCATTTCTGAACCTGGGTCACTGGTGTCGCAAGTGGTAGCACTACTGCTGCTCCGGCGGGTTGGCGAGGATTAATTCTGGAAAGATTAGCAAGTCATCTCTCACTGTCACTGTGGGGAGCTGACGGAGTTCTATAATGAACTGGAGTGCTAACTGGCTGACAAAAATGAACCTGCCTGGAGGATGCAGTGCTGATGGCTGGGACATCAATCGTTTTTGTAATTTTTTCCTTTCAGTTAATGTTTACTTACAGATAATTATTTTGGTCACCACATGATGACAGAAGATGCTGCGCCAGATAACAAGAGTCAATAAAAACGTTTCTTCTGTGGTTCTGCTCAAAAGGACAGCAGCAGTAAGGCCCCCTGTAGGTGCACCACATCCCTGTGAGTTGGATAACAGAAAGGAATGTTAGGGTTCCAGTACATCATAGAACTCACTGGGGGAGCTGCTGTGAGCAGCTTCAATCCTTGGAGGAGGGTCCATCTTAAAAGGAACAAGAGTCCCTCTTTTATATAATGATACAGGAAACTGCAATACATTCTGTCCCAGCAAAACATGTAATGTGATCACTCAGCTGAGGGTGGTGGTGGTGAATCTGCAAGGGACACTGGAATAAAAGGGGGTATGGGGTAAGAGGGAGAGCATCCAGACTGAATAGGTAAGAAGCGCATCTCCAAAATAAAATGATCATTATCCGATGTCCCAATGTGTGTGTATGTGGTGGTGGGGAGGGAGGGGTGTTGGTAGAGCGAGGCACACGTGCTGTTATTCTGCCTTATGTTTAGGCTCGTGAATGCTGCAACATTGCCCAAAGAGTCTCTGGTTATTTACTTTTCGATTTAAAAATTGGTGACCAGGAAAGGCACATTGAGCCAAGAGCAGGCTCATTTTAAGGTGTGACCCTGGGGGAAGGGTACAGGTAGTACTCCAGATAAGGTGAGTACCAGCCAATTTTACTCACCATTTTTAAGGAAATATTCTTTAAAAAAATGTTATGAATACAAATCCTCATCTACACACCTGAAAATGCTTCACACCCAGCAAAAGAGTGCTTCAGAACACTATTATTCTTCAAAAGGAGAATTTTCTTCCAGAGGTAAAGCACTTGTACTCACCAAAATTACATTTTACTCACCTAATTTAAAGAATGGGGAGTAAATTACTCTTGCCTGCCAAAATTATCTGGAACACTAGGTTGAGGGATGAGTACACTATATTAACAGTTTAACTAAAGCTCAAATACAAGTTACAGTAGTCCAAGTGGAAAACAGTACCAGTGTGATTCTGATGATTATAATGAAACTCTAATGACAGTAAGACTGCAATAATTATTTATAATCATTTTACCATTTACTGCGTAACACCGACACACACCACTATTTGGGGGAACCTCACACAGTCAGGTTCCAGAAACTTAAAAGTATTGTTTAAATAGAATATTCAACAGACTGCAATGTGATCTTGATTTTACACACCTAGCGAAACACACACACACACACAGTTTAAAATTAGCCCTACACTGCAGCCTGTCAGCAATTTATAACCATTCCTTAGTTACTTTATAGAGCTCTCCTCTCCAGTACAGTGAATGCACATTGGGTCCTCTCTTTGCAGTCTTCAGCCTGATGGCTATCCTGGATAAGGAAATTGTATAAATACTCTGGGCCGACTCGATAGGCCCGCGGTCTGTTTCTGTTCAGTGTCTATGTTTCTATGTAATAAAATAAACAGTTAAACCACCAAACAATGTGAAACCAAGACATCCATAATCAAGGTCCCTCTTTGAAGTACACCTTTCATAGGCTGTAAACTGACTACTATCACAACATGACAATGAGATGGTACAGACCAGCGGACAGCCTGTCAGGGGAGTACTTGAAGAGAGGTACTTTGACTAGGAATGTGGGGGAGTACCTGAAGAGAGGTACATTGACTAGGAATGCGGGGGAGTACCTGAAGAGAGGTACTTTGACTAGGAATGCAGGGGAGTACCTGAAGAGGGGTACTTTGACTAGGAATGCGGGAGAGTACCTGAAGAGAGCTACTTTGACTAGGAATGCGGGGGAGCACCTGAAGAGAGGTACTTTGACTAGGAATGCAGGGAGTACCTGAAGAGAGGTACTTTGACTAGGAATGCGGGGGAGTACCTGAAGAGAGGTACTTTGACTAGGAATGCAGGGGAGTACCTGAAGAGAGGTACTTTGACTAGGAATGCGGGGAGTACCTGAAGAGAGGTACTTTGACTAGGAATGCAGGGAGTACCTGAAGAGAGGTACTTTGACTAGGAATGCAGGGAGTACCTGAAGAGAGGTACTTTGACTAGGAATGCAGCGGAGTACCTGAAGAGAGGTACTTTGACTAGGAATGCTGGGGAGTACCTGAAGAGAGGTACTTTGACTAGGAATGCGGGGGAGTACCTGAAGAGAGGTACTTTGACTAGGAATGCAGGGAGTACCTGAAGAGAGGTACTTTGACTAGGAATGCGGGGGAGTACCTGAAGAGAAGTACTTTGATTAGGAATGCAGGGGAGTACCTGAAGAGAGGTACTTTGACTAGGAATGCGGGGGAGTACCTGAAGAGAGGTACTTTGACTAGGAATGCAGGGAGTACCTGAAGAGAGGTACTTTGACTAGGAATGCAGGGAGTACCTGAAGAGAGGTACTTTGACTAGGAATGCAGGGGAGTACCTGAAGAGAGGTACTTTGACTAAGAATGCTGGGGAGTACCTGAAGAGAGGTACTTTGACTAGGAATGTGGGGGAGTACTTGAAGAAAGGTACTTTGACTAGGAATGCTAGGGAGTACCTGAAGAGAGGTACTTTGACTAGGAATGCGGGGAAGTACCTGAAGAGAGGTACTTTGACTAGGAATGCGGGGGAGTACCTGAAGAGAGGTACTTTGACTAGGAATGCTGGGTAGTACCTGAAGAGGGTACTTTGACTAGGAATGCTGGAGTACCCAAGAGAGGTACTTTGACTAGGAATGCGAGGGAGTACCTGAAGAGAGAGGTACTTTGACTTGGAATGCCACAATTGTTTTACGACTGTAGATTAAAGCAAGTGCTGGATTATTTAACCTGCTTTGGAAATCAATCTTTTGGGGCAGTGAAGCCCCACACTGAGTATAGATGTCAGGTAGGGGAGCTGTTGACAATGCTCAGCAGCAGTGGTAAGCATGTGGGGGAGCAACATTTTCTTTAACTATCTGTAATGGCCCTGCTTCCTTTCTGCTCAAAGCACCCATACAGGGGTTAAATTGGGCAGGAGCCCACAGGGACTCAGTTCCACCACCTCTTAAAAAACTGTATGACACTTCCACCACCTTTGCCATCTCTCTCCATTGACTCCTATAGAAGAGTTTCACCGCCTAGAAATAATAGTTTATTTATTTTATTTATTTAACAAATCGGAAAGACCTTTGAGCCAAGGGCCCTTTTAGAGAGGTTCCACATCAAGTTCCCCTACTTAAACTTTTCAGTTTAACGACTGCACCCATATACCAGCTCCCACTAGGATACACACCCTATTTCTCCCTACAGTCATTCTACAGCGACCTACCTTCATGGGTTGAATCCTTCCTATCTAGTGCATGGGGGTGATGACTTTTGGAAGCCATGGGCAGGGTCACAGAGCATGGGAGGCAGGCACTGCCCACGAAATAAACTGTTCAAAAGGTTTTTTTGTCTTTGCAGACTTGGTTACTATTTCTTTTTTTGGGGGAGGGGACTGTAATTCCTGGGGATTTGGTCAATCAGCTTATTTAATTTAATTTAAAAAATGTCTTATAGAACACACATTTTGTATCGGCCTCGCCAAGTTTTATGCACTGGTGTATTGTTTTGTTCTTCACACACCTTGTAAAGCATTTCGAATTCATGATACAAATGACATGAAAGACACAATATAAAACAAAGTTGTCACATAAAATAAAGCTTGTAGATAGCAGAATGTTTGTACATCACATAATGTTTGCATTAACAGATTTCCATTTGTAACCTGGCCTGGGGCTGGTTTCAGTGATGCACTTGTTGGAAGGAGGTCGAAGCGCATTACTGTAACAATATATAACAATGTCTTGATTAGGCAGCAGTGACTTCACTCAGCAGCTGGCTGCCTGTGGAGGGATGGCGGGGCACACAGGGACCAACTCTACACTAATTAGTTCAGTCAGGCAGTGCAACAGTGCCACCTAGTGTATACTGCAAGATATCCCCATAATAGCCCAGCTCTAAACAGTACAGCACTTATTCCGGCTTTCCTTTGTATCCTGTACCCTTTCAAGTTGGTTGTCTTACAAGGTGCCATCCCCCTCCATCTAAATATTGCTAGCCTTTTCCCTCAGTTGGAATATTTGCAGTCCTCAAGCTCACTCCTAAACTTGGATTACCAGAACAGAAGTGCACCATCAGGCGGCCCCCATCATTCACTTTTAACTTTTTTTTCTATAACCAGATAAGGCCCACTAAACACAAGAGCCTGTTTTCAGGGTGACCCAGGAGCAGTGGGGAGGTTAAGTGACTTGCTCAGAGTCACACAGTATGCAAGTGGATGTCATGGGAATCAAACCCAGGCTGTCTGCAGCATGTACCAAGCTCATTCACAGCTCATTATTCTAACCTCTAGGTTATACTGCCAGCCCATTTGACATGGTCTAACACTTGATATGTCCCTCACACACACACACACACACACACACACACACACACACACACACACACGCTTGTAACTGAACTTCTTCATTGCTCTAGTCTGTACCATGCTGCTGAACTGCTCTGTATTCAGTCCTTTTATGGAGCAGTGATTGGCTGGGCTGTATTTTTAGCTACTCTGGGGGGGTGGGCATGATAGAAACCTACAAGTACCTTCACGGGATATATAGGGTGGACCTCAATGGCACTTTCACCTCAAGCAAGAACACAGGAAAGAGAAGGAATTCAGTGAAAATGGCAGGTGGTAGGTTAAAAAATATGGCCTTGAGCATTTTTTGACTGGCTAAGTCATGAAGAAGTGACAAGACAGGACTGCCAAGAAGAAGCACCCGTGGTAGTGGCCAGGGAGGATGTGCAGTCCTCCATAGGGGAGGCCCCAAGGTGGGTAACAGAGGACCCCAGCAGAAGAGGAAGCAACTTCTGGTGAGGACTCAATTATTGGGAGTAGATCTTGGAGCAGGGCGGGCTGGGAGGGAACAGGAGGTGAGCGAATCCTTAGGATCGTTAGGGTGGTAGGGCAGGAGGTGGAGCTGGATGTCATTATCCATCTGGGGACTAATGACCTGGCAAGGGTTGCAGCAGGGGTGGTGCAGGATAGGTTTACGGAGCTGGAGAGGGGCCTGAAGCAGGTAGCTCACATACAGGGCTTTCACTGAGGTGCTACCTGTATACTGACAGGGGGAGGCTAGAGAACACTGCACCAGGATCTTCAGTGCCTGACTGAAGGCATGGAGCAGGCAGGAGGGGTTTGGCTTAATTGGGGACTGGGGTCCTACCTGGGGGATGGAGGCTGGTACAAAAGAGATGACCTCCATCCAGGAGGGGAACAGCAGTCCTGAATGGAACATTTAAATTCTGCTTTGATGGACATTTAAACTAGCCAAGGGAGGAGGCAGAAAAATTGAGGGAGGCACTGAATGTCACCAAAGAAAATGGAGCATTAGTGAGGAGAACCCCAGGGAAAATAAATTCTGAGGGTAGAGGGGCATAGGAACAAGGGAGGAGGGACGGAGGGTCAGGAGGTTGTCCTAAGCCTAACAAAAGAGTTAAGGAGGGTGGGCAGAGGGAGAGTGAAAAATGGGAGGACAGTACCAGGGATGGGGGGGTGAAGGGTGCAATTGGGAAGGCAGGACAAAGTAGGGTCAGAGAAGGACAAAAGGAGTGGAGGGCCATGTATGCCAAAGCAAGGAGCCTGGGAAATTAAATTCTTGACCTTGAGGCAGCCATTGTGGAGGCATACCTAAATCTGCTGGCCATAACAGAATTATGGTGCACCGATAGCCACAAGAAGTGGTGGGGGCAAGCACAGTGGAGGGGTTTAAACATGCCTTGGACAGGCACAAAGAAACATTGGGTGGGGAGGGAGTGATGAAAAGCCATTGCTCACTTAGGGTCAGTGACTGCATACATGTATAGGGCTTACGGGCAAACTAGATGGGCCTAGCGGTCCTTATCTGCTGGCAATTTCTATGCATCTATGAGATATGGCCATTCTAGAATACACATGTTCCAGAAGGACAGGACAAGGAAGGGGGGGGGGTCGTTTTAAGAACATATGAACATACGAAAGTAGCCAGCAGAAGGAGACCACATGGTCTATCTTGTCTGCTCGATTTGTTTCAGTGCCTTATACGTGACAGAGGAAAAAAATACTCACCATAGTAATGTTATGTCTTCCAAGGGATCCCTCACTATGCTTAACTACTGTAAATCAGCCTGCTGGTTTGAGCAGCCCCGGAGAGTAGAATTGTATGCAAATTAGAGAATCTTGGAATGAAAATCAATTCTCTGCTGTGTGGTCACGCTCCACTCTGTCCTCTAACGTCAGATTTATTTCTGTAGCTAGGGAAGCAGTGACCACCAAACTAGCTAAACATATACAAAAATAGAAAGCTCAAAAATGTTTAGACTCTGCAGGGTCAAAACATGACAGACCAAAAATTTAGCACAAAAAAAACAAACAATTGTTGGCAATGCTCAAAAAATGCTCAGGTGAAATAAGGAAAGAAAGGAAACTAATTATTGGAGAACCTTTTCCAGGTTCCGGAAGGAGAGGTAGGATGGGTGTGTCAAACATAGTGAGGGATCCCTCGGAAGAAACAGCATTACTATGGTAAGTAATTTTTTCTTCAGACCCTAGGAATCCCTCATTATGCTTAACTACTGCAGACTACAAAGCAGTACCTTGGGAGGCTAGGTACAGAACCTATTTAAGGAAACAGTTCTGCAAGACAGCAGTGCCAGATTTGGCATCCCTTCTGGACTGTACATCCAGACAAGAATGCTTTCTGATGATGTGTACTGTTTTCCAGGTAGCTGCTTTACAAATCTCCAGGAGGGGATATGCCTTGCAGCTGCCACAGAGGCAGAAGGGCCACACGTGGAATGTACCAAGGCCATGTGGTGGTAGCTTGCCAGCTTTGCTGTAACAGAACTGAATGCAAAAGACTATCCAGTGAGCAACTGTTCTCTTGGAGGCTTGCCTGCATTTGTCCACTTCATCATATGTAACAAACAACTGCGAATGGGAGGACCTGACTTCCTTAGTGCAGTCCAAGTAACTGAGTGCCCTCTTGACATCCAGACTGTGGAGCCTCCGCTCCCAATAGCTGGATTTTGTTGTAAAGAACACTGGAAGGGTAATGGAGTGGTTCAGGTGAAATTTGGACACCACTTTAGGAAGGAATTTCCCATTTGTCTTTAGGACTACTTTGTCTCTGTGGAATACGATGTAATTTGGGTCTGTGGAGAGAGTTTGCAGCTTGCAGATGCTTCTGGCAGAGTTCATGGCAACCAGCAAAACCATTTTCCAGGTGACATACTTTAAGTCAGCAGTAGCTATGGGCTCGAAGGAGCGCTCCATGAGCTTGGCAATGCACAGGTTCAAATCCCAAACAGGGACTAGGTCCCTGACAGGGATATAAGTGTAGAAGTCCTTTAAAGTGATTTTGCCAGATTATGCTGTTTACAAATTGACTTACCCCATTGGATAGCTAATGGTATCGAAAGTCATCCTGTCCCATTTTTAATATTTGATGCAGTGCCTGCATTTAGACATTAAAGATTCCTAATTTCCCTTGCCTTCCAAAGCAATGTTCCCCTAGTTATCCACTCCTCTAATATATCTCCCCCAATCCTCCCTTTATCTCCCCCAGTTTTCATCCCTAAAGTTGTCTGCCACCTGGACCTGTTTCCACAACTTGTAAATATATCCTCTTCCCCCTACCTCTTATGACGAAATCTTTCTGGCTGATGTATTCTCCCTCCCCTATGTAAGCCTTCCTATCTATTATGTATGTTGCAGCCTGTCTTACCTCACTGTTACCTTTACTACCCCTCGCTGTCTTGCTTCTAATTGTATTTTTACATATATTGTACAGTGCCAGCTTGATGTCTTATTACCTTACTTGCCTAAGTTCAACATTGTATGTATAGTTTACTTGGTATTTAATTCTTACTGTTTAACAGCAATCACTTATGTTTACACTGTCTAACTCTGACTTGGACCTTATGTAATGAGCTTGTTCTCAAAAGGTGTTAATCCAAGATCACAATAACATAAATAAATAAAATAAAAGATTGATTTTTAGCCCCAACAACACTGGCCAGCCAATTCCTTTAATTCCTGATTTAATGAACATGCCCCCGCACTATGACATCCAGAAAGGGAGAACATGGGGGCGTGCCCCCCATTGAAATGAATGGGGCTCAATTTTGTGTTGTTTTTAATACATTATAATGGTCAGCTTGAGATTAATGAAGGACATCACTCAACTAACAAGGCCCTTTGGAGGGAATCCAACTCTGCTCCTATGAATTCCAGAGCCTGCAGTGGTTCTGTCTGGGACTTTTGAGTGTTTATATGAAGCCCAGACCCTCCAGGGTATGCTGGGTGAGGAGGAGAGAGGCCTTGACCTCCTGGTGTGATTTTCCTGTGACCAGTCAGTTGTCTTGATAAGGGAAACCTACCACTCCCTGCCTTCTCAGATGTGCTGCCACCATGGCCAAGCACTTCGTGAACACTCTGGGAGCTGAAGAGAGTCCAAAGGGAAGGGCAGTGAACTGATAATGACTGACCCCTACCCTCAATCTCAGGTATTTTCTGTGATGGGGCCTGAATGAGATATGAAAATAAGCATCCTTCAGGTCCAGAGACCCTAGCCAGTCCCCTTGCTGAAGGGATGGGATTACTGCAGCCAGGGTTACCATCTTGAACTTTTCCTTTCTGAGGTGTTTGTTCAGATATCTGAGGTCCAAAATGGGTTACCACTCCCCATTTTTTTATGGGTGAGGAAACATCTTGAGCAAAGGCCCTTTCCTCACTGTTGTGGGGGGGGGGGCGTTTTCTATTGCTTTTGCTTGCATCAGTTTCCCTACCTCCAGATCCAACAGGGTTTTTTCTGTTGGGGTGGGAGGTGTAAAGTTTTTACAAACCTGCAGTCTTGGGAATCTTTTGAACTGCAGGATGAGCCCCTGGCTCACTACTTCCAAGATCCACTTGTCTATGGTGATGTTTGTCCACTCCTCAAAGAAATGAGCCAACCTTCCTCCCACTGGCAATGGGTAAGCAACCTGGACCAACTTGTCAGGGGTTCTGCTTAGGCTGGGCCTTAGGTGCTGGGGTTGAGTCAGCATGCTTAGAGCCCCTTCTACCTCTGAAGAAACCCCTCAGCTGGGGGAAATCATTGGTGAGGAAACCCCGGGGAAAATATCCCCAACCTCTACCTCCCCTTCCATAAGGCCTGCTGGAAGTAGAGGCCTTATTCTTCTCAGTATTACTTTTGTAGGTGGCCTTACACTCTTCCACCTTCTTCATGTATGCCTCTGTCTTGTCACCAAACAGGGAATTTCCCTCACAAGGAAAATCCATAGCCTTTGTTTGAGTGTCCTGGGAGAGGTTGGTGGTCCTAAGCCAAGCAAACCTCCTCAGGGAATCTGCATGAGCCATGACCCTGGAGGCAATGCCATTGGAGGTCGGGTCGCGAGGGCAGGAGTCCCTAAGCCCTCCCCACAGCCCATAGAAAGCGAGACGGACCCCCCCCGGACCACGCCGAGGAACACTGCCAGAGCGGAGGTTGGGTCGCGAGGGCAGGAGTCCCCAAGCCCTCCCCACAGCCCATAGAAGCGAGATGGACCCCCGGACCACGCCGAGGAACACTGCCAGAGCTGAGGTCGGGTCGCGAGGGCAGGAGTCCCCAAGCCCTCCCACAGCCCATAACAAAGCAGGAGACGGACCCCGGGACACACACCGAGGAACACTGCCAGGTAGCCGAGTTTTTCCTGCAGCTGCTTCCTGAGTGAAGAGAAGCTCTACCACGCCACATATTTTTGAATTTGGCGCCTTTTAGCTCACAGTACTGCCTTAAATTTTAAACTGCTGGTGTGCACCAAGCATCTCCACAGCTCTCTGCCTCCAATCCTGTAACTGCAGAATTTTGTGTTCTAATAAGGGAGAGAACTGTTAGTCTAGGAAGAGTTTTAAATCAGGGTTTTTGTTTTAAATGTTACTGTCTATGCACAGCCTAGCCCAGGGGTAGAAATTGCTGTGAGTGTTAAGGGGAGTTGCAGGAATCTCCGCAGCTGCAGTCTGCTGTTCGGGGCTCTCCCACATTTTTTTATTTTTTTCCAAGGCTAAATCTGTAATCTCCGGGTTGCGATTTTACCGTGCCACATTTGATTTGTCCTACATACAAGAGTCTGATTTCCCCAAGCTATTGTTAGCATTATTGAAAGCACGCTCCGCCTTCTAGCCACTCACCTGTACTTAAGCCTTTCTCCTTCTTTCTGCAGAGCAGAGGTCGCGTCGCGAGGGCAGAAGTCCCCAAGCCCTCCCCACAGCCCATAGAAAGCGAGACGGACCCCCCCGGACCACGCTGAGGAACACTGCCAGGTAGCCGGAGTTTTTCCTGCAGCTGCTTCCCTGAGCGAAGAGGAGCTCTAGCACCGCCTGCGGTACGTGTAGGCTCCCCACCGCCCCCACCACCACCCTTGGTCGGCTTGTCTTTATATAGTGGAGCTGCTCTGTTACCTTGTGAGCTTGTGAACCAATCAGACCACTTTCCCATTAGTCCCTTATATTTCTCCACCACTAGCGGCCACCGCTGAGCATACTGTCGTTTCCCTCCTCTGCACACAAGGAACTTACTTGTAAAAAATAAATGCAGCTCACTGCAATTATTATGCTTGCAGCCTCATCCTCCCTCCTCCCCAGTCAATCGTACCCTACCAGACCCCTTGCCACCTCCCACCTTAACTCCCAAGCCTACACTCCACTCCTCCTCAGCTCCAGTTAAACACTACCTACACCTGGGGCACAACTGGACCCTGGGGGCCTCTATCCTCCCCCCTCTTTCCACGCTGCAACACCTGCCCTATATCTCCCAATCTTTTCAGTCCCAAAGGCAAACTCAACTCCCGCAAATCAACCCACCCGGAGGGGCGCACCAATAAAGATCATGCACCATTTAAGGCACGCCCTGGTATTCCTACTGCTCATAGCAGGGGACGTTGAATGGAACCCTGGTCCACAGGCACCCATGGCTGCCCAACCACCAGCACCACCCACACACCTCCCCAAAGGTCTCAAAATCGTGCACATAAATATATGTAGCATCCTAAATAAAATGGCTGCCCTACAAACAACTGTCCTGGCCCTTCGCCCAGATATTGTAATCATCACAGAGTCATGGCTGAAGCCCCATCACCAGGACGAGGAATTCTCAATACCCGACTTCTCACTAATTCGCCAAGACAGGCAGGGGAGGAAGGAGGGTGGCGGCGCTGCTTAAATTTCCAGTTTTCTGTAATCACTTCGCCAACACCCTTAATAAACATAGATTCCCTCCTGATCAAAATCCCCCTGCCCCACTCTATCCCAGTATACATATCTGGGTCATATAGTCCACCGGACACACCGCTAACCAGCATCCTCGAACACCTAGGTAACCTGAGGGCCCTCACAGAAGCCGGTGAACTCCACATCCTTGGGGATTTCAATCAGAACTCCTGGGATGCACAGCATCAAAGACACGCTCACAATAAGTGCACTAAACTTGCACCAGCAAATAGGGGAACCCACCCGCCTAAACCACAAATCTAATAAACACACACTACTGGACTGGGCACTCACTACCCACCCACATAGGACACTCAAAGCCGGCCTCCTACCAGACTCCCTTAGCGACCACCATATGATTTACATAGTGCACAAAATCTTCCATCCCCCGACTCCCCCACCCCGGTTGCTGCACTGCAGAGCTTACAAATCACTGGATCTGCCTGCGCTCCTAAACGCCCTCACCACCATTGACTGGTCTCCCATCCCTAGTGCCACCACCATGGAAGAGGCCCTGAGCTACTTCTCTACAAATTTCCTCGCTATCTGGGACATATATGCCCCACTAAGGAGATCCAGAGTCAGGGGCTCCCACTTACCCTGGGTAACCTCAAACCTCATGGAACAACTCCGAGCCAGAGACCGGGCCTGAAAATCTTTCAAGACCACAGGTTCTCATCTGGCCCAGCAACAATACCGTTCCCTTCGAAATGCCTGCACAAGACTCATACGGTAGTCCAAATCAAACTACTTCAAAATGACGTTTTATAAAAACCACACCCACCCTTCTCAATTCTGGAAATTCATAAAATCCCTCCTCACTCCACCAACCCAACCCCCCTACCCCCACTCTCAACCTCGTAGGCAAAATCATAAATGACCCTTGCCTGGTTGCATCCAAGTTTAATGCCCTCTTCTCCACCGCTACTGCCTCCCTACCTCCTCCCACCCCCACCCCCACCCACCACCACTCATTCTCCCCAAGGCTCCCCTGATCTCCCTAACGCACTCCCCTGGGCCTCCTTCTCGCTCCGCCCAGTCACTCCAGACCAGGTGCTAAAAATTCTACACTCACTAAACACATCCAAAGGAAAATGTCCATCGGGATTAGATTCTAAAATGCTACAACTCTCTGCCCCGGCCATAGCCTACCCCCTAACCATGCTCTATAACCTGTCCTTTAAATTAGGTGCTGTCCCCACAAAATGGAAACAGACCACAGTCATTCCTCTCCCCAAGGGAGGGGACCTCTCCTCCCCATCAAACTATCGGCCTATATCTCTGCTCCCCATCCTAGCCAAAATTCAAGAGCGCCTTGTTCTATCCCAGCTACACAACCATCTAGATACAATCTCCTTTTTCACCCCCTTTCAAGCCGGGTTCAGAAAAAATCACTCCACCACCACATCCCTCCTTTGCCTCACCAACTCCATCCTTACAGGCATTGACAAAGGAGAAATTACCGCAGCTATTTTCAAAGACCTGGCAAAAGCTTTCGACACGGTCTCACACCCCCTGTTGATATCTAAACTTGCCCAAACTGGTCTGTCGATGGCAGCACTCAGCTGGTTCCACTCATACCTATCAGGCAGGTCACAAGCAGTCCGCATAGGTATGGCTCTATCCACCCCCCTCCCTGTCACCAGTGGCGTACCTCAAGGGTCTGTACTCGGCCCGCTGCTTTTCTCAATCTTCCTCAACGATCTGCCTGCTGTCTGCACACAATCTGGCATCCATATGTATGCAGGCGATCACGGTAACTATTTGCCTCTGGCCCATCTGGAACCGCCCGTAGCATACTTTCAGAAGGACTTCGACTCCATCCAACGCTGGTTCATGAGAACCAGCTATTCCTAAACTCAAAAAAAACTGTCTCCCTCACCTTCGGCTCCCGAGCCAAACTAGCCCGGCTTACTGACGCACCCACATTCTATACCTTGGATAGGACTCCGCTTGAGGCCTGCTCCATATATCATTATCTCGGCGTCTGGCTGGATCAGCACCTTGACTTCTCAGCGCATGTAGATGCTCTGCAAAAAAAATTACATCCCATGCTGGGAGCTCTCCATCGTAACATGTTTTGCATCCCTCTACCGAACAGGCAAGCAATGGTACAAAAAATGATCCTCCCAATTTTGGACTATGGTGATGTCGTCTACGGTGCCGCCTCCCCAAACATCCTTAGCCAGGCTCGACCCCATATTCAACTCCTTCTGCCGATTCTCCTTGGACCGTCCTCCCAACACCCACCACTGTGACCTCTACCAGTCCCTTGACCTTCCATTACTCCAAAACCGGCGATTGCTGCACTGTACTAGAATTACTGCTAAATTCTGGTCACATACGCTGCCCTCCTACCTATCAACATCTCTAACCGCCGTATCCCCACCTACCTACGATCTCAGAAACACTGACTCCAGGCTCCTTCACATTCCCCACAGATCCACCCGATCAGGTCAGGTAGCTTTCAGTTTCAGACTGCCCAAATTATGGAACTCACTGGCAGCCAACATCAGACTCACTACAAGTACTCCACAACGAAATGCCCTCCTCAAAACGCATTTTGCTACCAACTGCACATGCTTTCCCCATCGCTGAATTCCCTGCTCAACTCTTATCAGCTATTCTGGGCCCCATTTCTAAATCAGTACCATATGCCACTGAATCCTTCCTCTGATGCTGTAGATACGCACACCTACCCATATAGTAGATAATCTAATCACACTATGTAATTGTTGCAATTTCTTCCATGCTACTACATCACTGCCTGTAATACTCTTCATTTTGTATAAACCATTATGCATCTCAGTTACTGCACCCATCCTACTGGGCCACTGCTTGTTATCTGCAAATTATGTATGTACTGTACTGTTTTTGTATTATGTGCTGCACTCTTGTAACCCCCTACCCCAGGGTGCATCTGGAATCGAGCGGTACTCTGCTCAGTATGCCTTCCTGGTAAATCTCTTAAATAAATAATTTGGCATCCACTGCCATATAGAACTGATACTTGGTGGCATCCATGGCCATCTTAGCAGTGTCTGCTAAGTCCTGCACCAGGTCACCAGATGCTTTCTCGCTCATGGCCAGAATGGAGCTCCACAGAGCCTTCTGATACTGGGCAGTGTAAGCCATGTCAGCTGCTTGTCTCAGGAGCAGGGATGCTGAGGTGTAGACCTTTTTCCCCATGCACTCAAGTTCCCTGGAGTCCTTATCCGGGGGCTGCATAGAGAGGGGAACCTTAGCTTTGTCACAGGCTGCAGCCTGTACTACCCCCTCATGGTCAAGGTGAGAATAAAGGTATTCAGCACCCTGTTTTTCCAGCTGGTATTTCTTTTCTATTTTCTTGTCAGTACCAGGGGTGGAGGCTGGCATTTGCAACAACTTGCAGGTTGCCTTCTTTAAGGACTTGTGGACCAGCAGAAGCAACCTCTTGGTAGGGGTTAACCCCATCATGTCCAGGAATTCTACCTTGTCTTCATCCTCAGCAGTCTCCTGGGTGGAGAGGTTAAGGGTGTTGACAATTTGCCTCAGAAAAAAATAATGTGAGGAGAAGTCATCCTGGGCTCGGGGAAGAGAAACACATTCTTGTTCAGGGGAACCGTCAGGTTCAATAGGGTCTCCCTCTCCCTCTTCCTCCTCATAATAAAATTCAGCCCCTTCCTCCTCTGGAACTGGGGTAGAAACTGGGACCGGGGTGGGGAGAACCAGCATGCCCATCAGCAAACCCACGACCTGGAAAAATTGCCATGCCTTGGTTATGTCCTCAGTCAAGGGCATTTTACTTTTGCCCACTGACAACTCCTTTCCTTCTTCAGGAGGAGGGACAGCAACATGTTTTCCTTTTTTCTTAGCAGGCACCACTTCCAGTATCTACTCAGAGGCTGTCTTATGTTTACTGGCTTCAGGGTTCCCCCGTTCAGACACCCTGAACTCCGAGCCATCTTTAGCAGACTTGTCCTTCTGCTTATTGTAAGGGCCTAGGCCCTCTTTTGAGTGCGTTGGAGATGTTGAGGCAGACTGTGAAGTCATAAGGTCTTCTGACTTTTTAGCCCTCTTTTTTAATAGTTTTAGGGCATCACTTTATACAAAGCGCACAATCGGAAAAAAGGTGATCTGGACCCAGGCACCACAAACACAACTCGTAGCAGTCTGCCTCAGCCAG
Organism: Neoceratodus forsteri; assembly: GCA_016271365.2. Lineage (NCBI taxonomy): Eukaryota > Metazoa > Chordata > Ceratodontiformes > Ceratodontidae > Neoceratodus > Neoceratodus forsteri. The sequence goes on along the minus strand of JADMNL010000034.1, from coordinate 97,897,735 downwards.
GAGATTAAAACAGTTTTTACAGTTTTTGAAGCCTGTAGGTCATGTTTTCTTTTTGGGTCTGTCAGACAGGCCAATTGCGACAAACCCAAATTTGGTTAAGTTCCAAAAAATGACCAAAATGCAGTTAGTGGTCTGATTCCTGAATAAAAAAAGAACTGCTAACCAGAAGGTTTAACAAAAAAATTAGGGAAAAAAAAACACCAATTCCGTCTCGGTTCCCAGAAACAAGGAACCAGGGCAAAAAAACAACCACAAAGCGGCAAGAAAAAACAGGTAACAAAAACCAAAAAGGATTTTTTTTCCTTTTTTTTTAACTTTTAAAGTGGTTCCCAAAGCAGGAAAACCGTGAGTCAGGGAGCCATCTCCGGTTCCAGGGAATTGCAGAGAACAGCACTAAAAATTTAGAAATAGAAAGGAACTAATGTTAACTATCACAGAGATTTCAAAACTAAACAAAACTGAGCAAAATAAAATAAAATAGTAAAAGATAACTGCAATCCAATGTAGAAAAATGAAAAGAGCTCTTCGGAGTGACTTCTTCCTCAGGCGGCAAAATAAATCTGATGTGAGAGGGCAGAGTGGAGTGTGACCACACAGCAGAGATTTGAATTTCTTTCCAAAATTCTCTGATTTGCATAAAATTCTACTCTCCGGGGCAGCCTAAACCAGCAGGCTGATTTGCAGTAGTTAAGCACAGTGAGGGATTCCTGGGGTTTGAAGGCATAAAGGCCATAGAGATACAGGGACACCAGGGGAGAAAGAAGAGCTGGAGGTCCTTTGATTCTGGTTAGAGACAGAGTACAGAGCCTTTATCTGTGTGAGGGTGGTGTACAGACCAAAAACACACGGGGAGGAAATAGATGAGGTCTTGGGGGAGATCACTGGCAGAATGGCGAGTAAAAGGGAAGTATTGGTTATGGGGGATTTTCATCTGCTGGATATAGGATGGAGCATTCTGACTGCAGCTACATCAAGAAGTAGGGCCGTCCTCAACTCCCTTCAGGGGGCATTTCTCAGACAGCTGGTTATGGACCCCACTAGAGATGGGGCAGCGCTGGACCTGGTACTTACAAACAGGGACAACATAACATACATCACAGTGGGTAGTCCCTGGGTACAAGCTATCACCATATGGTGTGGTTTGGCATACGGATTGGGCAAGAGAAAAACCACACTAGGACAAGGATCCTGGACTTTAGGGGGGCAGATTTTAAAGAAATGGGTAACTGCCTTAGTAAATATCTTGAAGGGGGGAGGCCGGGGGGGGGAGCGGAGGCACAATGGAAAAGGATAAAGGAGTGAACAACTAAGGCAACAGCAAGCTGCTTGAAGGAAGTAAGGTAGGGAAGGAGGAGGAGGAGGAGGAGGAGGAAGAGGCCACTATGGTTCTCAAAGGAGGTGCCTAAGGCAGTAAGAAGAAAAAAAACAGCTTTTAGGAAGGGCAAGAAGACACACATGGAGGGGGACAAGGAGTTATATCTAGATAAACAAAGGAAGTCAGGAAGGAGGGTGAGGGCAGTAAAGGCACACAGGAGAGGATTGTCAAGGAGGTCAAAAAAGGTGAAAAGAGGAAAGCAAGAGGTGAGATAGTGAGGATCAGGAGAGTAGGAAGGGAGACTGTGCAGAAGATTAAGAAAAAGCTAAAATGTTAAATGAGTACTTCTGCTCAGTATTAACTCTGGAGGAGGGAGGGGACAAACCAACATGTATCAGCAGACACCGGGGAAGATCCATTCTCGGAGAAGAGAGTCCAAAGGGGATTGAAAGACCTAAAGGAAAAGAAGGCAATGTGGCCAGATGGGATTCAACCAAGGGTACCAAAAGAACTGTGTACGCTGCTAGCCACCCCTCTGGCAACACTATGTAGCACCTCATTGGAGACAGGGTAGTTTCAGAGGACTGGAGGAGGGCTGGTGTGGTCCCTGTGCACAAGAGTGGCAGCAGGGAGGAGCCTCACAATTAAAGGCCAGTCAGCCTCACCTCAGTGGTGGGGAAATTAATGGAGTCCCTGCTGAAAGAGAGGCTGCTGGTGTTCCTGGAGGCAAATGGACTGCAAGACCACTGACATCATGGCTGCACAGGGGGGAGGTCATGGCAAACAAATCTTACAGATTTCGTTGACTAGGTGGGTGGAGATGAGGAAGGCAGTGGATGTGGGCTCTCTGGGCTTCAGCAAAGCCTTTCACACAGTGCCACACAGGAGGCTAATAAAGAAACTTAGCAATTTGGGGGTTGGAAAGAAGGTGATAAGGTAGGTATCAAACTGGTTAAAGGATAGGAGACAGAGGGTGGTGGTAAACGGAAGTCACTCGGGGGGCAGGAAGAGAGACCAGTGAAGTGCCACAGGGATGGGTACTGAGTCCTGTCTTCATCATTGTCTTCATAAGTGACACTGCTGAGGAACTGGAGGGAAAGGTGTGTCTCTTTGTGGATGACACAAAAATCTACAACAGGCTGGACACTCAGGAAGGAGTGGAGAGAGAATGCAAAGAGATCTAGGGGAAACTAGGACTGGTCTAGGGGGTGGCAGCTGGGTTTTAATGCAAAAAAGTGCAAAGTCATGCACCTGGGGTGGGAAGCCGAGGCTATGTATAAGATTGGGGGGGGGGAGCTACTTACAGTCACCAAGCAAGAGAGGGGCCTTGAGGTAATCATATCTGATGATCTCAAGGAAGGTGGCAAGGTACTGCAACAGGGCAGTTGGCAAGGCTAGTGGGCAGCTGGGGTGCATAGGGAGGAGGATTTCTAACAGGAGAAGACAGGTGGTGTTGTTACTGTATAGCTCACTAGTGAGACCCCACCTAAAGTTCTGTGTACAGTTCTGGAGGCATGAGGGTATGCAGTGAAGCTGGGAAATGATGGGATTTTAAGAAGAATGTGAGGAAATACTTCTTCACAAAAAGAGTGGTGGACACCTGGAATGGTCTTCTAGAGGAGGTGGGGGGGGGGCAAAGACAGTGGAGGCCTTCAAGCTTGCATTAGATAGGCACATGGGCATAAAAAGTAAAGGAAAGGGAGGAGGGAGGGACACCTGAGACTGAATAGGGAGTAGTAATAGGCAGAGAAATAGGGCAGACTGGATAAACCTACTGGTCCTTTTCTGCCAACAAATTCTATGTTGCTAAGTGAAGTAGACTGCCCAAGCGGTGATGCAGGCTAAATCAGTGTGGGGGATGTCCAAGGGGGTGGTGCAGGCTAAATCAGTGTGGAGGGTGTTCAAGTTAGGATGGGACAGGCACATGGCCATAGTAAGGGAGCAGAAGAAAAAGATAGACGCACAGGGGCCGTCGCTGTGTAGTTAAGCAGGGGAAACTGACTGGATGGCCTGCTCTATCTTTTTCTCCTATCAAGTTTCTACACACTTTGGAACACATTCGCATGATGTTGTGCAAGAAAGAAGTGCCACAACTACCCTCACAAAGCACAATGATTTTATTCTTTGGATAAGTCAAAAGGAACTCTATACAGAGCATATTAAAACCTGTACTACAGTATCTCAACCCTTTACTACAGACAGTGATTTGTAAATGGACCTATGTTCCAGGGCATTCAAACTGTCAGGGACATTTTGATACACTCAAACACTTTAACAGAGGCAACCTTTGTTTAACTCCTGAAGTGTCTAATCAAGACTTTCAACAGAAATATTTTGTAGTGATAACATAAGGTGTTGTCACCTTATTCCCCAGTATAGAACTATGATCAAGCCCCATGCTGAGCTAGGCTGCAAGCTGTGCACTGGCCATTTTCAGAGTTGCATCTGTGTAACCAGGTTATAGGAAGCACTCAAAGTATTACACCTCACCCTGAGAGTAGCTTCCTATGGGGCCGCAGCTGGGAGACAGGGTGTCTGCATGTTTGTGCTCTGTGCTTCCTGGTTAGGAGTTAGGAGCCCAGGCATGAATGTTGAAGGCCTTGCCCTTCCCTCCTACATGACAGAAGGGGAAGGCTAGCTGAGAATTCAGACTAGAGTAGACTAGACTGGACTGTCCATTAGGTTTGGGTTTGGACACAGCTGAACTTCAAAAGAGCAGAGAGGAGGGAGAAGTCCAAAGGGAGCCCTGTCTCTCCTCACCCCCTTCTGGGGTGGTAGGGGCCCTGCAGAGACCAGTGACAGGATGGAAATCTGTGTAACCTTGCCCCAAGGGGCATAACATCCACTCATACCAACAGGCTCTGGGGAGGAGCTGTGGGCCTCCCGTCAAATGAAGTCATGGGGGAATCAGGCGGAAGCACTCCCAGTAAAGGATACAAGGGGGAAGAGCAGTGTATGAGTACACATTCATAAGAAGCTCTCCCAGAAGCTGTAAGAGGCATATAATGTATCTGAGTAAGTCGAATCCCAAGGTAAAATGCATGCATGGTACTTGAAATAGGTTGGTAATCACCAGGAGAAGGGCCTGATAAGAGCTGCAGTCAGTAAGTCCCACTTAGGTTGGGCCTGACAAAGGAGACTGTGAATGGGGTCACTAGGATCTATCAATTCCCAGTACCTAGAAAAATAATTCAGTTGTGTAACTGCATCAGAGGAAGGATTTTTTTTGGGGGGGGGGGGTATTGTCCAAAGAGACTTTACAATATCAGTTGGGTAACTGCACTGCAGGTTTTGCGTTGAACACATGATTCCACAAAGCACAGCACTCATCTTACTGGGATACTGGGGGTGAAAACCTTTGCCTGTCTCAAGATGCTCCACAATGGCAGATGTGGGTAATGAGGGAGGTTGTCAAAGGTAAAAATAGCAAAGATGAGACATCAAATGGTACGGAGGAGTTAATTGCAAAGAGAGAGATAAGAACAAATTGTTAAAGTAAAAAAAAACTATAAAATGCCTCTAGAAACAGAATGTAGCAAAGAGACATCTTTAACAGTTTAGGGTAAGAACATAATGAAAGAAATGGTGGCACAGATTGCACTGTGTTTTAGAAACAATTACTTCAGATTTAATTAAAAGCAATTAAAGTAGCAAGCGTTATTAACTGGGGAAGGGGGGTATCGTACCCTTTTTACCAGCAGAGTATTCCTGACAACCTCAGATGCTTTGGTGAGATATTTTCAGTTCATTCAGCAATTGGAAAACCGTATTTATTATTAGTTTTTGTAATTACTGATGTGGTACAATGAAAACTGCAGCCCCTAGCAGACGCAGGGCCTGATTCTCAAAGCTCCCGGCGCAGTGCAAGGGACTTGGGCCACAAGGAATGCTGCAAAGTGCCCCTTGTGCCAAGAGATGCACTTGGAGCGATTCTCAAATGCAGCCTGTGGCAACCACAAATTTATTTATTTATTTATGTATGTATGTATGTATGTATGTCTAGGATTACAAATACCTTTGAGCCAAGGCTCTTTTACAAAGGTTCCACGTCATTTATAGTACAATACAGGGAATGAGGAAATATAATGTTAAGAATGGCAGTAAAACAATGCTGTAGTTACAGTACAATGCAGAAAATAAGGACATAAAAATGTTAAGAATGGAAGTAAAACAATGCTGTAGTCAGATTTAGCTGTACTTGAGTGAGATAGCATAGAGGAAGACCAGGGTAGAAAACAGGATGGAAGAGGAGAGGTGGGAGAGGGGGACTCAAGGGGACGGGGGGGACACAAGAGGAGGTAGGAACAGCCAGAGCTGTTGTCATCTTCACAGAGGTAGGAGCAGCCAGTGGCATTGTCAACATAAAAGGGGGAAGTGCTAGCGGTGGGAAGGGGAGGGGGAGATATGGCAAGGGGGGGAGTGGGAGAAAAAGGGAAGAATAGGATAATAAGTGCTAGGAAGGAGGAGGAGCATGGAGAGGCTTGGTGAATGGTAGGCAGGGCTGATTATATGTAGCAGTCACAGGAGCTAGAGGCAGTGATATAAATGGATTGCATCACAAGTCCTAGGAAGACAGGTTGAAGGAACTGAACATGTACTCCCTGGAGGAGAGGAGGGAGAGAGGGGATATGATAGAGACATACAAGTATCTTACAGGGAGGAACAGGGTGCAGGAAAACACTATTTTTAAGCGAAAAAGATGTTCCAGGACTAGAGGGCATGGGATGAAGTTGGAGGGAGGGCGATTCAGAGAAACATGAGAAAGAATTTCTTCACAGAACGGGTGGTGGACAGTGGAACACCCTACCAGAGGAAGTGGTGGGGGCTGAAACAATCATGGGATTTAAGAATGCATGGGATAGACATAAAGGAATTCTACAGGTCAGGGGTAAGGGGAAACAGACTTCTAGGAAAACAAACTGAACTTACAAGCTCAAATGGGCAGACTGGGTGGGCCATAGGCCCTTATCTGCCGACATTGTCTATGTATCTATGTATAAAAGCAGAGCCTGGATTTGAATGAGCCAAGCTTGGGAGTGGAGGAGGTGTCAGGGCTGAGACCATTCAGCAAGCTAGGCCTCCTATAAGCAAAAGATCTTTGGCCCTGGGTGGTGCGACGGCGGGGAACCTGAAGGAGCTGAGTTTGAATCCCCTGGTGTTGCGAGGATTCAGGCTTGGTCACAGTAGGGATTGCACTCCGGGGGTGCGAGGCCCATGGTTACTTTTTTTGCCATAGTGCAGGTTAGATACTTAATGCGGTTTGAGAGTTGAAGCCATCCAGTTTGTGCATAAAGGTCACACATATGCGTGAGACATTGGGCACCAGAGATGAGCCGGCAGGCCTTATTGAGTGATGTCGATATTTATCTGAGAGCAGTAGCCGAAGCAGAGCCATAGATGATCAGGCCATAGTCAATGATGGAGACTACGGAGCTCTGGACAGTGACCTTCAGGGCTTCCGATGTAAGATGTCATCTGTGCCGGTAGAGTAGGCCTCAATAGGTATTTGTAGCTTTGGTAGCACAGTCAAAGTGGGCACCATAGGATAGATTTGGATCCAGAGATATCCCAAAGTATTTAAATGGCTGTACCTGCTTGAGGGTGTTTCCAAGGCTGGTTGTAATGGAGAGGGGGTGTAACCTATACTTGTTGTGAGGGCTGTTGAAGAGCATTGCCTTGGTTTTTTTATGGTTTAGGACCAGCTTATGCTTACTAAACCAGGGTTTGGGGTCCTTGTGGGAGGTGAAGATTACTGTGTCATCAGCATATAGGATGAGCTGTTCAGGGCAAGATTGCGGGAGGGTGTTCAGGAAAAGGCTGAAAAGTAGAGGGCTCAGTATAGACCCTTGGGGACTCCAGAGTGGACCGGTTTAGCATCGGAGAGAACACCCACGATTTTTACTCTTTGTGACCGATCTTCCAAGTAACTATTGAACCAAGTTGTAGTGTCAGAAGAGAGCCCAGTAGACCGGAGCTGTTCAATCAGCAGACGATGGTGAACAGTGTCGAATGCCTTAGTCAAATCAACAAAGACAGCCTTGGCTAGGTGACCTTTATCCAAGGTGCTGTGTAGTGCTCCAGTGAATTCCAGTAAGGCAGATGAAGTGCTATGGCCTTTTCTGAACCAGTGTTGTTGTGTACACAAAATATTGTATTTATCCAGGTAGTCTTTAAGTTCATTGGCCACTATGCATTCAAGGGCCTTGGAGAGAGGAGGGAGTATAGAGATCGGTCGATAGTACCCATGGATGGCCTTATCCCCGCTTTTGTGGACTGGGGTAACTGTAGCAGCTGAGCTTTCCATAGGTCAGGGAACTGGCTGAGGCTAAGGGAGAGGTTGAAATTTTGTGTTAATGGGCCTAGAACCTCATCAAGGGTGAGAGTTAGCAGTTTGAGGTCCAGCGAGTCCCCACTTGTTCTTGTCTTGGAGATTGCTTTGGTGATGTACTTGCGGGCTTCGTGCATCTTGACTGTTTTGAAATAGAATGGTGGGTGTTTAGAAGGGTGGGAGGGCTAAAGGGAGTAGGGGAGTCACAATCCATAAAAAAATCCAAGGGAAGAACACTACTTAGGTCAGTGAACGCATCATTGAAGGTGTTAGCAATGGCCAGAGGATCAAGAGTGATAGACCCATCAATTGTGTGCACCAAAAGGGGCTAGCGCCATCTATGTACCACAAAATGGGCTGCAGCATGGCGCTAGGGAGAAGCATGGCACTTGAACTGCCAAATCCACAAAATTGGGATTCTCATAACTGTGCAAGAGGGCACATTTCTAAGTACCATTAGACCAGCCAGGGCTGGTCTAGGGGTACTTTGACTGCCCTCTGGCAGAGTTCAGCAATCTGCCACAGTCACCCTTCCCCAGCCCCAATCCCCCAATATGTAATTATTAACTTCCCTGGTGGTCTAGTGGACTCCCTCTCTGATGTTGCCTGTATATTTAAATAATAACAATCCCTTCCCTAGTGGACCCCACCTCGGCAAGTAGTGCCCACCACCCCACTCCCCCCCAGCCCAAACCCTAAGCCAGTGACTGGCACAGCCCTCTTCTCACCACCACGGAGAGCATACTGTATACAGTATGCACTCAGTGAAAGTCCAGTCAGCAGCTGGCTGTGGTGATGAAAGGAGGGCTGTGCCAGTCACCAGCTCAGGGTTCGAGCTAGGGGGATCTGGGTGGTGGGCACTACCTGCCGATGTGGGAGGGGTTGGGATTCACTAGACCACCAGGGAAGGTTTTTTAGTATTGCAATATACAAGTGGAATCACGGATCAGGAAGGGGGCCCACTAGAGCACCAGGGAAGGGGATTGTTATTATTTAAATATATGGGCGACATCGGGGAGAGGTGGTCTAGTGGACCATAAATATATACTGTACATATTGGGGACATCAGGGATTGAGGAGGGGGCCCACTAGATCACCAGGGAATTATAAATTTATACATATTGGGGACATCGAGGAGGGGGGGTCCACTAAACCACCAGGAATTATAAATATATACATATTGGGGACATCAGGGATCAGGGAGGAGGGTCCACTAGACCACCAGGGAATTATTAACATGCTTGCAGTACTGGAGGCCACACCTTCACAAGGACATTAACCAAATTGTGGCAGTCCAGAGATGGGCAACCAAAATGGTGCAGGGACTGCATCAGAAAACATATGAGGACAGATTAACAGAGCTCAATATGTATACCCTAGAGCAAAGGAGGGAGAGAGGTGATATGATCGAAACATTCAAACACCTTAAGGGCATTAACAAGGTGAAAGAGTCTAACATGTTTCAATATAAGAAAAATAGCAGGACAAGAGGACACAGCATGAGATTAGAGGGAGGCCGATTAAGGAGTAATGTGAGGAAGTTCTTTTTCACAGAAAGGGTGGTGGATGCATGGAACGGCCTACCTCGGGAAGTGGTGGATATGAATACAGTGCAGGGCTTCAAACAGGCATGGGACAGGCATAAGGGAGCAATACAGATGAGTAGGAATAGATAGGCCATTGACAGAGCAAAGGCCGATGGCACATTCATAAGGTAGAAAAAGAAATGGGCAGACTGGATGGGCCTTGCGGTCCTTATCTGCCGTCAACGTCTATGTTTCTATAAAGCTGCATGGAGCCTGCGGCAAACTCCTCCCATACACCATGTGTTTGTCTCACAGGAGAGGTTGCCGCAAGTGTGGGGACTTCGCTACCGGGACCCCTCCTGTACCAGAATCTGGTGCAGGGTCCCTGGTGCACCAGGCATTGACACAAGCTGCTGTTTGCCACAGCTTGCATCGATCTAAGTCCTCTTTGAGAATCGAGCCCTCCGTCTCCATATCTCAGGTTGTACTTCAACTGTGTATACCGTATCCATAATGTGCAGAAGTTGCAGTGGTGCCAAATACAGATTCCTGGTGACTTGCTGTACGGCAAAGCACCTCTCTCGACCTTCTTATATCCATGACAGCATGCACTGATGGAATTACACTTTACGAGTTTTGGGAGCTAGGGGGGCTCATAAGGGTCCTATCTTTAAACTGAGCCCCTACTTCCCATTATAAGTCAATGACAGTGATCTGTGAGGTACCAGAGCTCTCTTCAGAGCTAGAAAGGGCAAACCCTCCTGTAAATCCAAGACTGCATGACAGCCAGCTTGCCAAGGGAGCACACGCTTTTAAACACTTCATATGAATGATCCCCCACTGGGAATGCAATACAGTGGGAATAGCTGTGTGTATGCTAAGGTATATAATTGTTCTGATAAATGGCTGACTTCAATTCCTTTGTTAATTGCATCATTATATTAACAGCAGGGAACTCCAACCAACATTTGTGAAGTAAAGTCCCCTTAATCTGTAAGTGCAGACATTAGCACAAGAAGAGTGAAGTGCAGACACCAAAACTGCCAACACTGTAAAACTATTAAGTGCATGGTGAACATCGCGAACACAAGACTGCTGCACAGGAGATAGCACATGGCCTGCTCTGGGACTATTGGAGGACTGTAGTCTATACACAGTGGGCCCAATTTTAAAAAGTGTTTAGATTGCTACAAGGGACCTGCGGCAGTGATATGGATGCAAATCGCTACTTGCGTCAAACATTGCAGCAAGCACAATTTTAAAAGGCGCCTGCTGAAACTGAATGCAGAGAGTTAGACCAGCACCCTCCAGGTCTAACTTTGCATCTGTGGGGGACCCATTTTATGGGGCTTGCGCCAAAGCTTTGGTGCAGACTGCTATAAATTTAGCAAAATGTCGCAACTGCACCAAATGTACTAAAACGTAGCGCAGGTTGCAGCAAACTCTTTGGTGCAGCTGTGTCAACCTTGTGAAATCAGTGCCAGTGTGTTTTTAAGTAGGGCCCATTAGCCTGAGGATGGAGCAGTGTTGGATTGTAGTGTATACAGAACATATCTTCTGTGGGCAGGAATGGGCGGTACTGGCTGGCAAACACTTAACTTAGCTCTGGGTAGTGGAGCTGTTTAGGCCTGTGTTTCTAGGTATAACCATTTGAGTCAAATCCTTGTAGAAGCTGAGCTGCTCTGATTTGCAGACAATTCATGGTATCCCCTGCTATTTTTGGAAGGCTCCTTAGGGAAGTCAAGTTCAAAAGCATAGGCAGTGTATTAATCATCAGCTTAATCTTTGTATGTTTCTTCCCTGTGACTTTAGCCCAAAGCCAGTACATCCTTTACAAGTGCCCTCTGACAAGCTGCAGATACACCCCTCAAAACTCTCAAGAGTATATAGCAGCTCCTGTGGTGATGGGATTATAATTAAAGTGTCACCTCCACGCTACACTGATTCAGATAATTTTACCTTCTCATTGCAGCTGACAACAGTCCTTAATTCTTCTTTTGTGTCCCTAAATTACCCGTAATTTGATAAGTGGGAGCCTCATATCCATATTTATGAATTTCCTTACTAGAAAGATTTTATTTTTCTTTCATTTACTTTTTAGGGCTGTTCCTATTGGGATCAAAGTCAGGAAGTGTTTTGTAGCCGTGTCACTGAAATGCATTGGGAGACTGGGATATGTCTTTTTATGGCCATCAAGGAGTGAGTTGTGCCTTGCTATTTCTCCTTGCTGCTGTCTGTAATGCTTTGCTAACTTTCTGTTAGCTGCAAAGAGTAGAGTGCATGCGAACCTGTTGAGCAAGTGACAACTCTCTCATGGACCTGCAGCTGACCTAGGTGATATCACTGAAGAAGTCCTCGGGTTGGTTAGCCTAGCCCCAGACAGCTGAGTTTCCAGTTAGTTCAAGTAACCTGGCCAGAAACTGGAAAAACATAAGGGGGGGGGGATCAGTTACTGGAGCAAGAGGGGGCCAGGCTGAGGCAATTTGCAGAACAATATTTAGCCAACATGACTTTCATGCACGCTGTATCCCAAATGTTTTTCAAGACAATGGAGTTTTATACTGGTAATGCAGGGAGTGCAAAACAGAACAGAATTTCCAGTGTCCAGTCCAGCCTGACAGAGAATAAAATAAAATCTGGCTCCTCTCCCAACTACCTGATGGGTCAGATAAACAGCCCGGCCCCTTCCCTCAACTACGTGGTGGGTCCAGTGCCCAAACCAAGCAGTGAATAAAAACATATCTGTTGCTTACCACAGCAACTGGACAGATCCTGTACCAAACCAGACCATTAGGGAATAAAATAAAATCTGGCCCTCTCTTCCCTCTCCCTTCCACTGCCTGATTACCCAAGTGGATCCAGGGTTAGGAGAAATGACATACTCATCCCAATTTGAATACAGTTTTCTATTTTATCAGTTTTTATTAAAAGACTTTTGTCAACAGCACCACAATAATCTGCTTGTCTAAGTGCCAACATTTCGAGGTAATGCCTCTTCATCAGGGCTTTAGGTAGTTGATAGAGCACAGCACCCAATTTTAAGTCACACAAACTATAGCGGACCCAGAGGGACAATGCTTAGTTCTCAGGGGGATACCGAACAATACAGAATGCATGTGTTCTGGGTAGTGTATATGGCCTTAATAATGACTGCCCAGTTTTTCTCATAACACTTGCCAGTGTCTTAGCCCTGCCCTTACAGATTCCCTTGTTTGTTTGTTTGTTTTTTTGGGGGGGGGGGACTGGAATCTGGTTCTGTCTTCTGATCTAAACAGAACTGGGAGGAGACAGGTGGGGCTGTCACTGGCACAAAGAGCCATACAAGACATGATAGATTCCTTGGGGCTTTATGAGCTCTGGAGAGTCCTATACCCTACTTCCATGGACTATACCTTTTTTCTCCAGCTCTCAACTTCCTGTCTAGGTCTGACTATTTCCTTATCGGCCAGACCCTCCTCCATGGCTTCCATTCATGTCAGATCTCCCCTAGGCTCTTTTCTGACCACTCCCCAGCATTGCTGCAACATGTGTTTAGGTACAGACAAGGACACTGTTGAAACTGTACAATCAACTGTGAAAGAATGCATTTATAGCTGAGCGGGTACGGGAGACCATCAATACCTTCGTAGTGCACAAAATTGGGACAGTTGAAAGATATGATTTGGGACGAGCAGCTTGTAAAGCCACTATTAGGGGAGAACTCATTAAGCTGGAGTCTAAACAGAAATGGAAAGGGAACAGGCTGCTAAAGAATAACTGGAGGATATCCGGAAATTTAAATCTAGACTCAGCCCAAACACCCCAGATGAGGTCAAACTAAGTTATCCTCATTGCGGGACAAATATGCAGACTTGCTGTGAGAAAAAAGAGAGTATGCAGTCTTTCAGACCCACACCAAGTAATACAGCAGGATGAGAAAGACAGTAAACTTATTACTCTGCCACTTAAAAATGGGAAGCAGCTTGGCTTATCAAAGCATTAAATCTGAAACAGACAAGGCACTTAAAATTTCCGCTAGGGCTATTGCACAATTCTGTATTTTTTACACAAAGCTCTACAAAGCCTCTCCAGAACCCCCCCCCCCAACTCATGCTGAGATAGAAGCATACCTGAATTTGGTCAATTTGTCCCCTCTGTCTCAGGAGCAGCAAGCCCTGTTATCCGAGAAACACACAGTGCCATCAAGAATCTAACCACAGACAAGGCACTGGGGCCAGATGGCTTCACTGCCAATTTTAACAAAGCCTTTGCCCCCAAATTGGTTGCCCTCTTATCTCAGATCTTTACCTATATACACACACCGATGGCAACTCAGATGCAACACTGACATGATCATTCATGTTGCTTCCTGAACCTTCATTAATAAACCAAGATATTAAGATCCTCACTAAGATTCTTTCAAAACATCTGAACGAGGCATTGCGCTGCCTTATTGGCAGTGAGCAGGTGGACTTTATGCCTACGCAAAATTTGGCAGACCACCTTAAGAAACTGGCTCATATTTTCTATGCATCCGGGGACTCTAAGGACCCTGCAGCCCTGGTATCCCTGCACACAGTGAAAGCTTGTGATAGGGTGTCCTGAGTATTTTTATTCCCTACACTCACTAAATTCAGTTTTCCTGGGAATTTAACCCACTGGGTTCATTTACTATAAACAAGACCTAGTACAAAAAATTTATTGCAATGGGATATTTTCATCCACATTTTCACTATATAGGGGCACCAGACAGGGGTGCCCCCTGTCATCCTTATTGTTTAATTTATACTTCGAGACCCTCACTAGGAAACATAGAAACACAGTATTTGATGGCCGATAAGGACCGCTTGGCCCACTCAGTCTGCCCTTTTTCCCTACCTACACTGTCACCACAGACTGTACTTGATCTACTGCTCTTTCTCCCCCCCTTCCACATGACTCCCTTGTGCCTATCCCATGCATTCTTGAACTCCACCGCCGTCTTCATTCCCACCACCTTCACTGAAAGATTGTTCCTGGAATCCACCACTCTTTCTGTAAAGAAGCACTTCCTAACATCTCTCCTGAATCTACTCCCCTCCAGCTCCATAACATGTCCCCTTGTTCTTGAGCTTCTTTTCTTCTGAAAAAATTCTGTACTTCCATCCTGTAGCTTATTTACCCCTGTAAGGTATTTAAATGTCTCTGTCATACCCCCCCCTCCTCTCTTCCAGGGTGTACATACTGAGGTCCTTTAGTCTTTCCTCATAGAGCTTTCGATGCTGACCCTGCACCAATTTAGTTGCCCTCCTCTGGACAGCCTACGCTTTATGGTCTTCCAGAGATGTGGTCTCCAGAACTGCACACATTACTCTAGGTAGGGTCTTACCAGAGCTCTATACAGAGGTAACACCACCTCCCTCCTTCTGCAAGTTATACCCCTCCCTATGCACCCCAGAATCCCGCTAGCTCTTCCAACTGCCTTGTTGCACTGCCTGGCCACCTTTAGGTCATCCAGTATGATTACCCCCAAGTCTCCTTCCTGCTCGGTGATTGTCAGTACCACTCCATCCATTTTGTACTCTGCCTCTGGGTTTCTGAACCCTAAGTGCACAGTTTTGCACTTTTGTGCATTGAAACCCAGCTGCCATACCGTTGACCACTCTTCTAGTTTGCTCAGGTCTCTGTTCATCCTTTCCACTCCCCCTGGAGTGTCCATCCTATTGCAGATTTTAGTGTCATCTGCAAAGAGGCTTCCCTTCCCTTCCAACTCTTCTGCGATGTCAGTTATAAAGACATTAAAGAGAACTGGTCCCACCACTGATCCCTAAGGCTAGTCACTCTCCCTTCGTCGGAGTGAACTCCATTTACCACCACCCTCTGTCGCTGATCTCCTAACCCATTTCTTACTCAATTTACCACCTTTGCACCCACTCTTAAGTTACCCAGCTTGCTTACTAGTCTCCTATGTGGAACGGTGTCGAAAGCCTTACTGAAATCTTAGCAGGCCATGTCCATCCGCTCCACCTTAATCTATCTCCTCTGTCACTCAGTCAAAGAAATCTACCCGATTCATTTGACATGATCTCTCTCCCCCCTGTGAAACCATGCTGCCTCAGGTCTTGTAACCCACTGTATTCAAGATATTCCACAATCCTTTCCTCCAGCAGGGATTCTGTTATTTTCCCACTACCGATGTCAGAGCTGACTGGCCTATAATTGCCAGCCTCCTCCCTGCTACCACTTTTGTGTAGTGGGACTACATTCTCCCTCCTCCAAAACCACTTCTGTTTCCAATGAGCTGTTAAACAGGACTGTCAGAGGTTCAGCCAGTATTTGCCTGAGCTCCCTCAATACCCTTGGATGCACCCCATCTGGTCCCATTACTTTGTCCACCATCAGATTAGCGAATCTCTTCAGGACTCTCTCCTCCAAAAAAGGACTAGTGTCCACCTCCCTCCTTCCAAAGATTCTGTTACTTTTTTGTGGCCCTTCCCCTTCTCCTTCCTCTGTGAACACTGAACAAAAGTATTTGTTCAGGTGGTCTGCCTTTTCCTGGTCCCCCTCTGCACAGTCCCCCCCCTTCCCTTTTAACCTTACAATCCCATCCCTGGTCTTCCTCTTTTCACTTATATGCCTAAACAATGTCTTGTCCCCTTTTGTTATCTCCTGGGCTATTCTCTCTTCAGTTTGCACCTTTGCTCTTCTTACTGCTTTCCCTGCTTCCCTCTGTTTCCCCGATACACTTCCCCATCCTCCGCCCTCTGTGTCTCCTTATACCTTCTGAATGCTGCTTTTTTGCCTTTTCCTTTTCAGCCACCTCTTTCGAGAACCATAACGGTCTCTTTTTGTTCTTCATTTTGCTCACTTGTTTGATGCAGAAGTTTGTTACCTTTACTATGCTCCCTTTCCCAGTGTTCATCTACCCCTCCCAACCCGGCCATGCCCCCCTGCCAGGTAATCCCTGCGGCATTCACTCATCTTTATAAAATCTGCCTTCCTGAAGTCCAAGACCCTTGCCCTTGTGTGGCTCAATTCCACAGCCATCCTTACATTGAACCACACTGTAAGGTGATCACTGATCCCCAGGTAGCCTCCCACCTTGATGCCTGCAATACTGTCCCTGTTAGTGACTACCAGCTCCAGTATTGCTCCCTCAGGAGTGGGTTCACTGACTAGTTGCCTGAGGAATGCCCCTCTGCAGACAGTCCAGGATGTCCCTGCTTCTAGCTGAAGCTGCTGCTGGGAGGTTCCAATCTACATCTGGCAGGTTAAAGTCCCCAACCAGCAGCACCTCCCCTTTTCTGCCATCTTGCCAATGGCTTCCACCAGTGCCTTATCTACTTCCTCCTGTTGTGCTGGAGGTCTGGAGAGCACTCTAGTGCAAATAGTGGCTCCATTCCCCATCTCAGGACAACCCACAGTACCTCTGCCTGCCCCTGTATTCCCTGTATCTCTGTTGCTTTTATGCTTTCCCTCACATAAAGCACCACACCCCCTCCTTTCCTTCCCACCTGGTCTGTCCTGAACAGAGTATATCCTAGTATGGACATGTTCCGTTGGTTTTCAGTGCACCATGACTCGGTAATGGCCACAATATCTAGGACAGCCTCTGCCATGATGGCCTCTAGGTCCGGGATCTTATTTTCTAGTCTTCTAGCACTCACACACAGGGCCTTCCAGATTTTGTATCCACTCTGCTTGTTGCTCTCCTTTCTTCCTTTTTGCCCTCCATCCCCCCTCTCTTTTTAATGCCCCCATTCCCTTCCCCCTCTACCTATACCTCTGCCACCCTGCTTCCTTTATTAATTTGCACCCTGTGGGATTCCACTCCCATCGGGTTCTCCTTACTCTCTACTTCAGCCTATGGGAGGGGGCAATTTCTGCCACCCCCCCCTTGACTACTTTAAATGTTCATTAAAGTAACATTTAAACCATCCACTGAGGACTGTAGTTCCAATCCTGGATAGATGCAAGCCATCAACCCTGTATAGGCCTTTATCCTCCCAGGTGGGTTCCCAGGGGGATTCCCACTCCCCAATGTAGCCGAAACTCTCTTCTCTGCACCATTCCTTCAATCTTCACCATTCCTTTAGCCATGCATTGAAGCTCCTGGTGTGGAGATCCCTTTCTTCACCCCTGTTGTAGACAGGGCAGCACATCAGTGGAAGCCACTGAGTGAGCTAAGACCCCCTCAACTCCCTAAACTCCCCCACACTATCCATGCCCTGTTCCTACCCAGATCATTAATCCCCAGGTGGGCAATGACATCCAGCTTTCCCTCCTGTCCTGCTGCCCTAGCAATCCTCCAGGTCTGCTTCCCATCCCTCTGAGCCATGGCACCTGGTAGGCACCTAACCTGCCTCCCCCCTTTCCTATTCCCAGATCTATAACCCTCACAATCAAGTCCCCTCCAGAAGTTGCATGCTTCTCCTCTGGGGTCCTCTACCACCCTCCTTGGCATCTCCACTATAGAGGGCCCCCACTTCCTCCCTGGTCACTACCATGGGTGCCTCCTTTCGACAGTCCCACCATGCCAGAATGGTGTAGGAATTGCGTAGTAGTACTGGTTGATGAATGTTCCTCTGTCCCATCACCCCCACCCTTCCAGAGCCCACCACAGTCCAGCTGTTCCTCCTCCCTGGCATCCTCTGAAGTAATGGTGGTGGACTTGGTGGCTCCTGGGTGGGGGAGGAGGTCCCCAGAATCCTAGCCAACTCGACCTGGAGTCTAGCAACCTCCTCCCTCAACCCATGGAGGTGTGTGCAGATGGGGCAGCACTACAGTCTCCAGGTCTCTCTGAAAACTGCCGCCCCACAACCACTGTACTGCACCATGCTCAGCATTCTCAACTTGCATTCTTCCTGTGCTACCTGGAAATATTTTTGTACCCATACCACTGATAGAGTGTTTCTAGTTTTCCCTTTATTTGTTTGTTTCTATTTGTGTTTCCTTGTGCCTTGTTTAAATCTCTTTATTCTCCTATCCTAGATAGGATGTTGCATCTATTCCCAGTTTTGGCCTACCCTTGATCTTCAGCCCTTCCTAGAAGAGTCTGTTACACAGTAGTGAACAGGTTTCTTGCCTTAGTTGACCGGCAGAGTCCTTCGCTTCTCCGCTTCCTTCTGCTGATGCCTACGACGCCAGTCACATGTTCCACTCCTTTGCTGTTCCACTCACTCGCTGGGACATGAATGTGCTGGACACTTCAGAGTGGAAGTACTTTTATAGTGCTCTTGTAAGAAGACACTGAGCCTCTGTCAGCTCCACCCCCCAGTTGTGTACCTAATTTACAGGGCATCCTGAATCTACTCACCCCATGTTTAAGCTCCTGAGCTAGTTCCCCCCCTCCCACCTGTTACAATTTAAAACCCAAGTTTCAAGGTACTCCAAACACTGCCTACCAAGTTTCAAAGTGCCCCAAACACTACTTTTCAGATTTCTTCTTTTCTCCCCACTTACCTTGCTACTTTCAAAAGGAAGAGGAGTATAAATAAATATTGATATACCTTTAAGATCAAGCTAGGTGCTTTCACTCCACTCTGTCAGCAAAGTCTGGTCTCCCACCTGCCCTTATTGGAATGCAGCCTTTCAAGACAATAATTTTATATGGGGAAAATATGGAAAGACTTTTATGTATATATTAAAAATAATAAACTACGGTGTACACACAGTTTCACATTCTGAGCAATCTTTATAGACCAGGAAGATCCAGAACAACCAGGAGATCCCTGGCATCCCAACAGGAGACAGTCACATTAAGCTCTCCGTATATGCGGATGACATCTTCCTCCTCCTCCATGTCACATGCCTCAGGACGTCCGTCCCAGCAGCACTGCAGACAATAGCTGAATTTGGGCTTTATCTGATTACAGGCTTCACAGAAATAATACCCTTGTGATGCCTCTGAATGCTGTGATACACATATCAGATATTACAGACATAGGGCTGGTATGGTCACCAAGCAGGTTGCGATACCTTGGATTGAGCTTACAAGGAGTAAGAGCAACTACAAAAACTTAATTTGGATGACTCAGTAAGACCGTTGGAGTTCTTTGCTACTTACACTCTGGGGTAAAATTAATGTAGTAAGGATGAACATCCTCCCCCAACTACACTATCCACTCCAAACGTTAAACATCTTCCTCCCTCTCTCCTGGTCTCATAAGCTACACACAATAATAGGTTCCTTAACTCATGTGGTACTAGGTCTTAAAATAAGTTTACCTTCAAACTGCCTTTTTTTAAGAAAGTATCAGGACAGAGATCAATTTTATACAGAGCACCGTTGTTCTTTAATACACTTTTAACTGATATTATTGACTATAAAACAGTATAGGCTTTTAAATCAAGGTTAAAGCTCTGGTTGATGGAGATGATTGCACGTTTATCTTAACAGTCTGTGTATTTTACTGTATTTGTTCTTTTAATATGTCTGTTCACCTGTTTATTGTATTTGTTCTGTTATTTGTATTAACTTGTCACTGGTGAAAAAGGAAAGTATTGTTCATCTAGCTTACAAGTAGAAAAAATAAAAAATGAAATAATATCCAAGTTTGTATGGGCAGACAAGGCCACATGAAAGGCCTATCATAAGTTGGTTGCCCTTAAATATGCAGGAGGCCTCCAGTTCCCCCATTTCAGCATTTATTACCTGGCTTGTCATGTTGGAAAGTAAATGAGATGGGGGCACCATAACCTCAGAGTGATGCTCAAACATACACAACACGGTAGTTAACTATAGAAAGACAGAGGATGCAAGGAGCTGGGTTTAACCACTGGGCTCTCCTATACATGAATATTAAGGCTCTCCCAGCTAGCATTAGAAACTCTGCTACTGGTACCTCAGTACAGGTACATCAACAAATGTGCAGGCTTCTTAAAATAAATCTCCAACGAGATACTTCCCAACCAATTTTAAAAACTCAGATTTTTAAATTGCAGGCCACACACTGTCAGCAGTGTCATGGGACTGTATTGATTTCCCAGCAGTATCTAACCTGTTACTGGGTTGCCAGTTCCTCTCATTCCATTCTATCCAAATTACACATCACCTCCCAAACAGGTGTGCATTTAAATTTCTTACAATTAATGCACACTATTGCTAAGCACCTGGGGCAAGGACCATGGGCAACTAATCACAGCCATATTCTCCCAGCCACTCTCCAAAAGATCATTGTGCCTCACACCATCTCTCAACTACATGGCCTGTTATATTCTAAGGTATATCGCCGTATCAACGGAACCTGCTCTTATTGGAATGCAGCCTTTTAAGGCAATAATTTTAAATGGGAAAAATATGGAAATACTTTTATGTTTATATTAAAAATGATAAACTACAGCTTACACAGTTTCACATTCTGACCAATCTTTATTATACGCTTGTAAAATTGGCTAAGCTGGGGAGGCTACAAACTAATTTCGTGTACCCGATGTGGTGAAGATGTAGGTCCCTGCAGCTCATTTGCTGGGATTGTCCCAAAGTCAGAGAATTATGGGACTCCATCAAACGTGAAGCAGATACTCTTCTGGGTTTGGAGTACTGAGTTCAGTACTGGAGGCCGCATCTCCGTGAGGACATAGACATGGTGGAGGCAGTTCAAAGAAGGGAACAAAGATGGTGCAAGGTCTGCACCAAAAGTCATATGAGGAGAGACTGGGAAACCTCAATATGTATACCCTGGAAGAGAGAAGAGACAGGGGAGATATGATAGAAACCTACAAATATCTAAAGGGCATAAATAGGGTACCAGAGGGTAGCATCTTTCAGAAAAAGAGATGTTCAGGAATGAGGGGGCATTACATGAGGTTGGAAGTAGGTAGACTATGGGGTAACGTGAGGAAGTATTTCTTCCTAGAAAGGGTGGTAGATGCATGGAACAGACTCCCAGCAGAGGTGGTGGGGGAAAACACAGTGGGAGAATACAAAAATGCATGGGACAGTCATAGGAAAACCCTAGCGATAGGAACAAGATGGTAAAGCTGGAAATTAAGTAGGGTCTGCAGCTTTTACAGTAGGTAGGAAAAGTGGGCAGACTGGATGGGCCTAGTGGTTCTTATCTGCCATCAATTTCTATGTTTCTATGACCTCTTCTCATTTCAGATTTGTTTAATCGGACTATATCTGTAAGAGAGATGACATCGGATGGCTATGATCTCTCTCATGGCCAGAAAATTAATGCTTCACCACTTGCTTGACCAGAAGATAGTTACATAAAATGAGTGGCTGCAGGACCTGCTTTTTAACCTAAGAACTGAGAAAATGATAGTGAGTGCACATCATTCTCTTAAATGTTCTGAAATTGACGGAGTAAACTGCACACATTGTACTCCCTACCAATCACAGAAGCTGTTGAGGTGTCATCCCTTGAAGGTCTATAAATGGCCCTTTTATTCTTCCTATTATGTAGTGTATGTATTTTCATCTAGGAATGTACTTAAGCACACTGAATATTGTAATTAATTATATCAGCACTGGTTTAGCACTAATTCCCTTTCCCTTGTAAATGGTTGGGGATGTGTCCTGTTACTGTATGGACAGTCTGTATGTATGCTGCAAACAAATAAACTCAATTAAAAGAAAAAGACTGAAGGACCTCAATATGCACACCCTGGAAGAGTGAAGGGGATATGACAGAGACCTTTAAATACCTCATGGGGTAGATAAGGTACAGGAGGGGAGTATTTTCAGAGGAAAAGATGCTCAAGAACAAGGGACATGATATGAAGCTGGAAGGGGGTAAAGTCAAGACAGATGCGAGGAAGTACTTCTTCAGTGAAAGAGTGGCCTGTAACTGTCTTCCAGCAGAGGTGGTAGGGGCAAAAACAGTGGCGGGCTTCAAGCATGCATGGGATAGGCACACGGGAAATTTAGTGGGAAGCAAGGGGGTGTGAGCAGAGATTAAGTAGGGTCTGTGGTGACGGCATAGGCAGGGGAAGAAAACGGGCAGACTGAGTGGGCCAAGCTGTCCTTATCTGCCATCAAATTCTCTGTTTCTATGTCTGCACACATAAACCTCCCAACAGAGATGTCTTCACATGTAACCACTTCCATGAGGGGTCAGCACACATAAGCCCTTCTGTGAGGATGTCTGTACACATTAACCTTCTGAAAGGTGCCTGCACACATGAAGCTTTCATGAGAGATGTTGGCATACATAGACCTTCAATGAGAGATGACTAGAAACACGAACCTCCTGTAAGATGTGTCCACATGTAAATATTCTGTGACAGAAGTCTTCATGAGAGCCTTCTATGAGAGGAGGTTTACACATGAACCCTTCTGTGAGTGCTGTCTACATATGTGAACCTTCTAAGAGAGATGTCTGCATATGTGGCCCTTCTATGACGTGTCTACACACAACCTTTTGTAGGAGGTGACTTCACACAGGAACCTTTTGTAAGAGGTATATTCAAACGAGTCTTCTGTAGAAGGGGTCTTTACATGTAAACCTTCTGCAAGAGGGGTCTACACATGTGAACCTTCTAAAAGAGATGTCTGCACAAGAGAACTTTCCATGAGGCATCTGCACACAAGGACCTTCCATGAGAGGTGTTTGCTCACATGGACCTTCTGTAAGTGGTATCTGCCCACATCAATCTTTTAAAAAGATGTCTGCACACATGAACCTTCCTTGAGAAGTGTCTATACAGGCGAATATTTTTGAAAGGTGTCTTAACACATAAACTTTCCATGAGAGATGTTTACACGTGTTACCTCTTCTGTGAAAGGTGTTTCTACATGTAAACCTTCTGAGAGGTGCCTGCACTTGTAAACCTTCCAAGAGAGATGTCTGCATGCATTAACCTTCCATAAGAGGGGTCTTCAAATAAAAACCTTCATGAAAGGTATCTGCACACGTCAACCTTTCATAAGGGATGTCTGCACACATGAACCTTCTCCAAGAGGTGTCTACATAGGTGAACATTCTGTGAGAGGTGTCAGCACATGTGACTTTCCATGAGAGACATTTGCACACATGAATCTTTTATAAAAGATTTCAGAAAATGGGAACCTATCATGGGAGTTGTTTGCACACATAAACCTTCTGTGCAAGGCATCTGCACATGTGAACCTTCTGTGAGAGATGTCTACATGAGTAAATTTTCCACGAGACATGACTGCCTATATGATCATTCCATGAAAGCTGATGGCCCACGTGGCGGAGTTAGGCTACACCCTCGGCTGTGACTAATGGACCCCTTTTTTATCTCCTTATTTCCTAGCAACAGTTATTGCTTTTTTTCTTTTCCCCCTACCCTAGGTTGGCCACCTAGAGTAGCTCTTTACTATCCCTACTAAACATCCTACTAGTTCTCTCTTTTCATTCTTTTTCCATTTCCATCCATCCAGTCCCTGGAATGATGCCAAACACCTGGAGAGGTGTTGTGTAAAGTGGATAAGTGTATTTTGTGTACAAAAAAACATGAAGGCTATTTTAAATAGGAATGAATACAGTTAGTAAAGCCTTTTTAAAGAAAAAGGAGTCAGAAGTCATATAAAATAATAATAATGTCATGATTAGTACAGTTATAAGAAATCCTAAAGGTAGTTTCATAAATTCACATTATAAACTTGCTACTGTATAAGGTTCTATGTATAAAAGAGCTTAGTCACTGTGGATCAGAGATATAGAAAGTCAATATCTGTATATATACACTGTACCTTTAACTGAACCAGGAAGTCCCCTGAAATAACCCTTCCCCCTTGGTTTTGAAACAACATGTTCAGACATAAAACAACATGTCCAGCCTTGTAAATAGAAAGGGCTTAGTCAGGTGACCCCCACCACCAAAAAATATAAATACCTCTTCACAGAGTTTACTTCAGTTCAGCTCAGTGGGGTTCAGCCCTGAGAGAGAGGAGAGAGGTTCTACTGCTACTGTAGACAAGCTGTTGAATGCAGATGAGAAGGGTCTTAGGAGCTCTAGAATCCAGGACTGTATTGTGTGAGAAACTACTGATGTTAAGTAGTGATTTTCTTTGCAATTTTTTTTGTTTTCATGTATTATTTTTCAAACTTTTGAAAAATAATCACACCATGGTGTATTAAATCTGTAAACTGGCATCGTCTGAAGTTTATTACCACACACTGTGACAGTCCACATGAACCTTCCATGAGATGCATTTGCACATGTGAACCTCCAGTGAGAAGTGTCTGCTTACATGACAATTCCCTGAGAGGTGTCTGCTTACATAAACATTCCATGAAAGGTATTTACTTACATGAACATTCTGTAAGAGGTGTCTGCTTATGTGAACATTGTGTGAGAGGTGTCTGCTTACATGAACATACTGTGAGAGGTGTTTGCTTGCACGAATATACCATGAGAGGTGTCTACTTACAAGAACATACAGTGAGAGGTGTCTGCTTACTTAAATGTTCTGTGAGGCATGTTGGCTTACATGAACATGTTGTGAGAAATGCCTGCTTACATGAATGTTTTGTGAGAGGTGTATGCTTACATAAATATTCCCTGAGAGATTTCTGCTTACATGAACATTCTGTGAGAGATGTCTGCTTATATGAACATTTTGTGAAAGGTGTCTGCTTACATGAACATTCCGTGAGAGATGTCTGCTTACTTGAATGTCCTGTGAGAGGTGTCTGCTTACATGAACTTTCTGTGAGAGGTGTCTGCTTACAGGAACATTCTGTGAGAGGTGTCTGCTTACATGAACATTCCGTGAGAGGTGTCTGCTTACTTGAATGTCCTGTGAATGGTGTCTGCTTACATGAACGCTCCGTGAGAGAGGCCTGCTTACTTGAATGTCCTGTGAGAGGTGTCTGCTTACATGAACTTTCTGTGAGAGGTGTCTGCTTACATGAACATTCTGTGAGAGGTGTCTGCTTACATGAACATTCCGTGAGAGATGTCTGCTTACTTGAATGTCCTGTGAAAGGTGTCTGCTTACACGAACACTCTGTGAGAGAGGCCTGCTTAACTGAATGTCCTGCGAGAGGTATCTGCTTACATGAACTTTCTGTGAGAGGTGTTTTGAACATTCTGTGAGAGGTGTCTGCTTACATGAATATTCTGTGAGAGATGTCTGCTTACATGAACATTCCGTGAGAGATGTCTGCTTACTTGAATGTCCTGTGAGAGGTGTCTGCTTACATGAACTTTCTATGAGATGTGTCCACTTACGTGAACATTTTTCAAAAGGTGTTTGCATGTGAATATCTAAGGTTTCTGCACAAGTAAACCTGTGCGTGGGGTCTGCATATGTGAAGCTGGAAGCACAAAGGGACACCTTACTTTCTAATGAAAACTCAGTTTTAAAATATGAGATAACTGCTTTTTCAATGAATATTTTACCAGAAAAAGGGCAAAGGCATTGTACAGATCTTTTGTTTGCTTTCAGTGACATAAATGGCCACATACAGCACCATTTCAATGAAAATCTTCAATTGTGTGGTGCATTTCGTATTCCATTTGTAAATAATTTCTCCCAGTTCTTCCTTGCGCTGAAGTAACTAAGAACGCTGATGATGTTCCTATAGCAGGTGATTCCTGCTGTAACTAATTCAATCTGCTTCCTCTGGAGTCTGGCTCAGTTGAAATGCAATACTGCCTCCTGCACTGTATGCTGTATCACAGAGCCTGACCTTTAAGGCTTGTAACTTCAAGGGAACGCGCCTGTTTGACATTTAGAGTAATATTTGAGATTGTTTCCTTTTATATTTCTGCATATTGATAGTTAATGCCACATTGTAATTCAGGAGCATGACCTGCACTGGCAGAGGCTAATCATGGAAAACACATTTCATTTTGTTTAGTGAGGAATAATAGTGGCCCAGGGGAGTAGATTTTCAGTGGCAACAGAATATGCCTAAAAAGTGAAGGGTGGTCACAGGAAGGTAGACAGTGACTGCCAGTAATTAAACAAATGTAGGTTATGAAAAACCTAGCACAAATGGACTGTAAGTGATATCCATTTCCACCTGTCTTTCAACACAGTCATGTTTTCAGGAGCTGCAGTTGGGAAAACTAAAACCTTGGGAAACAAACTGGGACACCTGGAGATATCATCATGCTTTGTGTGTGTGTGTGTGTTTTGAGACATGAGGTCAAGCCAAGTGCCTTCACCCACAGAGAAGTGGTGATATCCCAAAACACACCTATGTCCTGGAGTGTACTGTTGTGATTATAAAATGACCTAAGCAAGTGGTGTTTCTTTTACCCTTATTTTTTATGTTGGCTTGCGTGCTTGCACAAGCAACATCTTGTGCTAGTAGCACATTTCAGAGGTGTGTCAGTGTGGGTGAATGCAGGGCATGCTTTAGTAGGTGTGTCCCTCATTCCCCAATAAGCCAGCATGCTAGCACTGACACAAGCATTATGTAAAGTGGACACAACTTGTAAGAAAAGTGCCACTGTAATCAGAGACAAGCTCGTCATGCAGCGACACAGATAACACGCCTCCCGATGTGCCTTTCCTTGTAAAACATTTACACAAACATGGCGGTGTTGTCACCATCTGCCACACAATCCCCAGAAAGCTGACTTGGGAGGTGTCCAATCCCACTGTCGGCATGTCCAGCACCCCCAGATTGTGTGGCACACTGCCTCCGTTTAAGGAAAGCCGACCCGGCGTCAACATGTTCCTGACCCTCCCACCCCATTGTGGCACTGGGGCCACCCAGTGTGGCCAACATCATCCTCCCCCCCCAAAAGTCATGGGGCACACTGGGAGCCCACCCCAGTGTGCTCACCATTTCTTTTGTTTCACCCGTAAAAAAGAAAACCATACGCAATGTTCTTTTTTTTTCTTTCCTGTCCCTGAAACAAAGAAAGCGGTCCCTCGCTGTTGGTGGCACCCCCTCCCCCAATCCACACCCACCCTCTGTGCACCCCACCTTCCCACACACCCCTTACCCCATACTTACCTCCAGAGGTTGGCGCTGTGATCTTCGGTGGTGTGGGAACATGTCTGCATTCTTCAAAGCCGACCTCAAACTGAAGAAATGCCGGTAAGCTGTATAATGGCATAAATGGGGGTCAACTTAGGTGGATATCTCAGCCATTTTTTGAATTTTGCCTCCATATTTTCAGCATGGGGTTCTTGGGAGCCCACCTCATGAACACATGCTGCACTGTCATCTCGTTATTCGGTCCTGAAAGGTCATTTCACGGTCACTGCGCAGAATCATCTTTTGAAACTGATTAACGAAATGACAGTTTCTCTGTTCATAAGGTGGGCTCTCAAAAAGCCTATCTTGCAAATTTGGTGGAAAAATTCCAAAAAAATGACTGTGTTATGAGCATGCGTTGTGCAGTTTCCACGCATGCTCATAACTTCGACAATGTTTAATATTTTCACTCCAGATTTTCAACATTGCTAATTTGTTCACACCTCCTTATGAACAGTACAACTGTCATTTGTCACATCCTGCCTGAAATGTGTTTTTGCACATGTGGCACACAATGGCGCAGTCGCTGTGGGAAATCAATGTTCGGGATAGAGTAACAAAATCACAGTGACACTATTCATGAGCAGAGTTCCCAAAATGCCTGTGTTGAAAATTTGGTTAAAAAATCCCCAAAATAATTGAGTTACAGGTATGCATTGCGCAGTTTCTATGCACGCTCGTGACTTCACCAATTTTTCATATTGTCGCTCCAGATTTTCAACATTGCCATTTTTTACACCTCCTCATGAACAGTACAGCTGTCATTTTTCACATCCTGCCCGAAATGTGTTTTTGCACCTGTGGCACCAAATGGCACAGTCGCAGTACAAAATCACCCTTTGGCTAACAAACTCATAATGCCACTGTTCATGAGGTGGGGTCACAAAAGGCCCATGTTGAAAATTTGGAGTGAAAATACCAACAAATGCCCAGGGTGTTAGGATTTCCAACCATAACGCCCCACCCTGTAGCGACTGACAGGTGTCAGGGGTGTGACTTGGCATTGTCAGCTGTAATGCTCACACCATTCCACCCCTGCCCCCACTGTGCAGCCAGTGACAGGCATTGAGGTGTACCTTGGACTCTTCTGCCCCAAAGTTCACCCCATTCTCCTTTACTGCACCCATCTCAGGGTATATCCTTATGAAATAGGGTGAGCATAAGGCCCGAAGACCCCAAGGCACACCGCATCACTTGTTGGTGTTTGCAGGCTATGGTGAGGTGAAATGGCATGAGCATTATGGCCAATGACCCAAAGGCACACCCCAATGCCTGTCACTCTCTGCAGGGTGGAAGTGTGGTCAGCATCAGTTCACTACTTCACTACTGTTCCTATTATGCATCTCTCTAATTCCTGCACTACCAATGCCAATACCAGCAAGCCAACATTAGACATTGACAAATGCTTGTTATCACTAAGGTTGTCTGCATGGAAGTTCCTTGGAAATGCTTAATTAGCCAAGTTGAGGATCAAATAAGGGACCAGTAGGAGGCTGATGATTTCTGTCCCTTAAAATTCCTCTGCTCCTGCCTGCAGCATGTCTAAACCTGAAGTCACAAACCTGTCTGAGACCACACACTGTCACCGTGGAAATGGTTCCAGTGTCATAAGCAGAGGAAGCTAACTTCAGCTATAGATAACAAGTGAGGGATGATGAGTTCTACGGGAATTTCCATTGTAATAAAGGAGAGGGAGATAAGAACTGAGTCACAAATGACACATAATACGTTGATTGGTGTCTAAATATTGTATTTGGAAGTTTTCCTTGAGGTGAGAGGAACTCCTTAAAGGCGTTTCTCCCTTCCCTTTGAGAACAGCTGAATTGTTTAATCTCTTCTTTTGAATGAGTTTTTTTTTTATGAAAAATACTCTCTTTGGAGAATGAGCCAGTTGTTTGAGGTCTGATGGCAATTGTGATAACAGTGAAAAACAGTGGAATAGCTAGGAAAATAAAACAGTACCGTGCCATCCTCATACATATACTGTATGTGTAATCCCCCTCCCTAATTTGTAGGCTTACATTTTCTACACACCTCCACCATGACCAGCCAATCAGAATCTATTGGCTTCTGCCTAGAAGTACACACCTCTGCCTCTCCTTGAGACCCACCCAGCCAACAGCCACCCTGATCTTGTGCTGCTCCCAGTCCTCAGATGGAGTGAAGCAGAGGGATTGGTAGCACAGCAACAACCCTTTCCTTCTTCAATTCCATGGGATGGGAAAGAAGCACTGTCGCCATTAGCAGGGGACCAGAATTAAATACAAATGTTGGTTCCTTGCCATAGAGCTGGCAGGGAGCATATCACCATGGCTGCACGTGGGAACAAGTACTGTTCATCGCTCATGGGCCATCTCTTCACCTGCCAGACCCCAGATGGACAAAACAGGTTGGGTATCACCTCCCTGTAAAGGATAACTTTGAGTATTTACAGGTTACGGTATACCTACAGACTCTGGGTCCCTTCTACTAACAATATCCAAAGAAAGCACCATTTGGTAGGTCAGCGCTATAAGGCACTGTCCTTATTGGTAACAGACTCCACGGACTTAGTATTGCAAAGATGGAAGGCAGAACTACAGACTAATTGGGACTTGCAAATTAGCTGTAGTACACACTTCCTTCTTATAAACTGACGATAGTTCCATACCTTTGAGAAATTTCCTGGAAGTGCTAGACCAGATATTTTAGGATACCTGAAGTCCAAGCTAAATATAAGGGGGAGGAGTGGATGGTCTGTTGGAGACTCTGTGGGTAAACAAAGGCAGACCAGTTTCATATTTTTGGGAGATGCCCCCTTCTCACAAGCCATTGGAATCAAATAGTACAAGTCTTAGAGAACATGTTTCCACTCCAGATTTGGTTACTCCTTCATTGCCCTATTGTCAGCCCCCCCTGAACACAGCCATGTATGAAGCAGACAACTTAAATTATTATTCATAATGGTGGCTGGTGCTAAAGAGGCCATCACTAAACTTTGGCTTACACCTAAACTGCCCACATTAGTGTTGTGTATCTGTCAGTTAGAGAAGCAGTCGTGTGTGTGTGTGTGTATATGTATATATATATATGTAAGGCGCTTTAACATTAAACTCCAATTTGTGCACCTTAATAACTTTGCCCCTGTTCAAGCGATTTACATGAAATTTGGAAAGCACAGGATCTCTTGATGCTTAAAATTTCATGTAGGTCGGTTCAGTGGGGGCAAAGTTACAGAGGTGCAAAAACATAAAGCTCTGTTTTTAAGACTTTTTTTTTGCTCTCCAAGAACTGGAACAATATGAGGATCTGAAACATGAAACTTTCAGATTTGATAGAGTTTGGTCCAAGGTACGTGCTTTTGTGGTTTTTTACCTCTCACAGTTCAGTAGTTTTTAAATTATTTAAGAAATAAGTTCCATTTGCGAGCATGCACAGTTCAAAAAGTCAGCACTGGACCCATGCTCTGGGTCAGGACTGTCTCCAATATTATAGAACAAATAATTAAATCTTGGCTATATAGCCTTAGAACACTGTGAAGATTAAGGGTTTCATGGTCAAAAAGTTTGCAGTGTCAAAATGTATTTATTATTTATTTCATTTTGGTAACTGGGTAGGCCCACTGGAACAATAGGTTCCTTTTTCAGGGGCGACCCAGAATTAGTTGCATGTATGTAGAGCAGATATCATAACAAGTGGTACAGAAGGAGAATATAGTTGAAAGGTAAAGTCATAACAGCAACAATCAATAAAAGTACAGTTACGTAAGAACTTACAATAACAGTAGATCTTCGAGAGAGGCTCTTGCAGTAGGTAATTACATATAGGACTGAAGCCGGCAGGCATCAGGACCCCACGGAAAAATTTCTAGCTAGCAGTCTCTGGCAGGGGACTGCCCCCATATCAGGTGACCGGCGTCAGGCGACGTCGGTATAAAGGGGCGGTCCCCCACGCCCACCTTCCAGTTCTTTCCTGCCAAGAGCCAAAAAGGCGAGATGAGAGAGAAGTGGATATTTCCCTTCCTGGAAAAGGAGTTGAAAAAATGAGAATCCCCGCCTACTGGTTCCTCTGGATCGGCTAGAGGCTGTGGGAGAGGGGGGGAGGGAGTCAGGAGGTGTGAGGCAGCGCCACGGCTGGAGGTCCCACAGCCCATTTGGGTGGAGGGGTCTCACAGCCGGAGGGGCCCAGCGTTTGTTGGCCCACTTTCCTTGTGGTTTCGCCTTAGGCCGTGCGCGACAGCGAAAGGAATGACACTGCGTTTGAGGGGCTCTATATATGGAGTCAACCTCCTTGAGAACAGTGCCCTTCACTCGCAGTCCGGTAGTGATGTCCTTGACATCACCACCAAACAACACCAAACCTCGGAAGGGGGCATCCTGGATGGCGGATTGTACTTCTGAGGCTAAACCTGACACCTGAAGCCAGGCATGTCACCGCAGGCTCACGGCGAATGCCGAGCTTCATCCAGAAGCATCCACCGCATCGTAAGTAGCGCGCAGCATGTGCCTACTGGACAAACGTGCGGAGCGGACCAGGTCTGCCACTTCCTGTGTAGTCTGTGACTGAGGAAGGGAGTCCGACTAGGCTTCCACCTCACTAAGGATAGCCTTCTGGTAATCCCCCATGTGAGCCACATAGTTCAAGGCTCTGATGCCCAGAGTGGAAGAAGAATAGACCTTATTGCCATACTGGTCCAGAAGGTGGGATTCCTTATCAGGTGGGGATGAGTTCAGGTGTTTCGGGTTAGCCGAACGGCCATGGTCGGCGCTGATCACGACCGAATCAACCTTGGGGTGTGACGTAAGAAAGTCAATCCCCTCAGAGCCTGATACAGCCTATCCGCCTTCTGAGGAAGGGGGGGCTAAAGCTGACGGTTGTTTCCAGATAGTGGAAACAAGGTCGTCGTAAGGCTCGATCCAGGGAGGAACTAACGTGGGAGTGACCTCGGGCAAATCCAAAAGGGCAGCTAGCTTCTGCCTCTGTGGATCCGGCTCCAGAGATTTCCACTGATGAAGAGGGATCCTCCGGAGGGGACTTTGGAGGAGTCCTGGGTCTGGGCTTGTCAGGAGTGCGAGGCCCGTCCAGATCGGAGCTGTCATCGGAGTCCTCCGATGAGTCTGAAGAAGAAGGAGATGAAGACCCCTCCCCACTCGGGGGAGGAACATGGCCCCTAGAGGGCAAGGTGCCACCCCCAGCCTTAGACCCCGTAGCAGTGTCTTTGTGGTTGGGGGGAGGAGAGGTCTCTTGCCCCCGGCGATGGGGATCTGGGACCGGGTCCATCGTTGGGAGATGGCTCTCCACTTGCCTGGTGAGCTGAGCCTTGGCCTCAGCCCACCAAGAAGCCAGAGTCTCCCTCAGATCCACCGGTGACCGAGGGCACGGTGGAGGAGGGGGGATATGGATACTGGGGGTATATGTAGGGTGAATATCCATACTGAGGCACCGGGTATTGCAGTGTCGGATACTGCGGCGTCGGGTACTGTGGTGCCGGATACTGCAGAGCCGGATAAGATGGCGTCGGATACGACAGCTTAAGATCTGGCACCAGGGGCTCTACCAGGGTAGAAGGTCCTGGAAGAGGCCCTGCAGGTGGGCCAGGGGCAGGTGGCCAGGCGGGCGTCAGGTCCGGCATCGGGGTAACGTCCAGTAAAGGGACATTGGCCGGCAACGGGGCCGACGTCCGAGGGTCCGATATCAGGCCATCCGGACCTACGGGAGGGAGGCCTGACAGAGGTGCTGAAGAGTCCCCAGCGGCATCCGGGGGAGGGCCGGAGGGATCCTCCGGGTCCAGCTGGGGAGACGCAGGAGCCTCAGATGGCAACAGCGAAGGCCGCGGGGAGCCAGCGGCACTGGATAAGTCCAAAGGATCCAGCGTAGGCTCCGTCACCGAGTGACCACCGGACAGGCCGGCAGGCGTCTGACTGGTGGGATCTGGGCAAGCGTCAGAGGAGCCTACGTCCAACTGACTGGACCCAGCACCCGATGAAGGCTGCACAGGGGAGGCGACCTTGATGGGCGGCTTGATGGCCATGCGCTGCCCCGAAGGGTCGAGCGGCTTAGCGGCCAGTTCCGGGCAGACGTCAGAGGAGCCGATGCCTGACGTACCGGAGAGGCTCAAACCTGAAGGCCGCGCAGGGGTGGCCTTACTGGGCGTGGAAGCCTCCTTTGTCCCGGAGGCTCCCGGCAAGCCTGAGCGTGAACCAGCTGGGGGGACCTACGCTGTCTCAGACACCACCAAGATGGCCGTCGGGGCATGATCCCCTAGAGGGGACATTACCTGGAGGGCAGCGACTCCAGCCGAAGTCACCACAGCTGCGGATGAGGAGTCCCAGTCCCGGTGCTTCTCCTTCTTCTTCTTAAGGCCCTCGGGGGAGGTGGAAGCCTGACGGAGCTTTTTCAACTCCTTTTCCATGGAGGACATCTTCTTCTTTAGGATGTGGGCCTTCAGGGACTGCTGCCTTCTTCTGCGGGTAGCCGCGTTGAACTTCAGGCAGTGCTGACAGAAATCCAAGGGGTGGTCGGGGCCTAGGCAGATGAGACACCGAGAATGGCCATCCTTGTGCGGGAGTTGGGTGCTGCACGAGTCACACTTGTTTTTGTGCTCGGACGTGGTAGGGGACGACATACAAGGCAGGTAAAAGAATCCTGACGAATATATTAGAAAAATCGAAAAAAATGACGGTATAACTACCGGAAGCGGACTGACGAGCTGTGGAACTTAATCATCAGGTAATTGTCGAAAGCAAACAGCAGGAAACAACTGGAAGACGGGCGTGGGGACCGCCTTTATATCGATGTCGCTTGACGCCGTCACCTGATGGGGCGGTCCGCTAGAGACTGGGTTAGCTAGAAATTTTTCCGCGGGGTCCTGATGCCTGCCGGCTTCAGTCCTATATGTAATTACCTACTGCAAGGAGCCCTCTCAAAGTAAGATCAGTTATTTACAGCAGGTTACATTCATACAGTGGAGACAAGCAGGGCTGAGCAACTTCATAGAGTAGGGCTAGACTAAACGTTTGGGGAAGTTGAGTACAGTAGATGGCTAGGGAGCAAGTGCTAGAACTACATGCAACAACTAGCAGGTACATTGGTGCTGCACATAGAGGTGTATTTTTAGACCCTTGCAAAAAGTGGCTAAGGAACCAGCTGAGTGTAGGTCATGAATTATGTTTCTAAATCCTGGTGTAGATAGAGGGACAAAATTCCTGCGTAATGCCAGACAGTTGAGCAATATGAACAAAGGGGCTTTGAGGAATAAAAATGAGAAGTGTCCTCCTAATGTGAGACAGTACGTATACAGATGTGAGCGCACACATGACAACACACACACACACACACATACATACACAATTTAAAAGTCCTAAGGAATAGTCTGTTTTCTTCCATATTTAACATAGGGTTCACTGCCTCTAGGTGGTGGTATCAACCTACAGTCATCATGGACACATATGAAAGTGGTAATGTAAAGCAGGGAGTTAGAAAAGCCTTTATTAACCCATGTACAGGCAAGATGGACAAAATAAAAAAAACTATTACTGACTGCAATATTGGTGGTGTAACTTATCTGGCCATCTGTATGTGTGCTGTATTTTATGTGGGAAGTACAAAATGCAAGCTTAATGTCAGAGCAGGAGAACATATGCAGGCAACCAGTGATGATAACCTCTGTGATTATTAAGCGGGCTTTGGGAGGGTTGTTTTGGGTAAATGGGGAAGGGGGGGAGCGGCCCTTATGAACAACTCTTGTCCCAAAGGGAGCTGTTTTGGATTTACAATTTTGGGGAGCAGGCAGAGGCCTGATCTGAATGATCAAATACATCTGGCAGCTTTCTTACAGGGAATGGGCAAAAATGCCAAATAAATATAACATATCTAGTTATCCTTTATTGTTGGAATTCCTTTCATCTGCAGTTACAACTCCATGTAAATTTTGTGGTGAAGCATGGAATAGTATAGTGTGGTATTACCTACATGTAACCTGCAGTGTAGAATGGTGTAGTGTCACCTACATGTAAACTCTGTGGTGTACCATGGTTTAGCACAATGCAGTGTCACCTACATGTAAACTCTGTGGTGTACCATGGTTTAGCACAATGCAGTGTCACCTACATGTAAACTCTGTGGTGTACCATGGTTTAGCACAATGCAGTGTCACCTACATGTAAACTCTGTGGTGTACCATGGTTTAGCACAATGCAGTGTCACCTACATGTAAACTCTGTGGTGTACCATGGTTTAGCACAATGCAGTGTCACCTACATGTAAACTCTGTAGTGTAGCACGGTGTAGCAGAGTGTAGCACCACCTACATGTAAACTCTGTACTATGGCATGGAGTAGCATAGTGTAGTGTCACCTACATGTAAACTCTTTAGTGTAGCAATCTGTAGTGTCAAATACATGTAAATGCTGTAGCGTAGCATGGTGTAGTGTTACCTACATGTAAACTCTGGAGTGTAACATGGTGTAGTGTCACCTACATGTAAACTCTGTAGTATAACATGGTGTAGCATGGTGTGGTATCACCTACATGTAAACTCTGTAGTGTAACATGGTGTGGTGTCACCTACATGTAAACTCTGGAGTGTAGCATGCTGTGGTGTCACCTACATGTAAACTCTGAAGTGTAGCATGGTGTAGTGTTACCTACATGTAAACTCTGAAGTGTAGCATGGTGTAGTGTTACCTACATGTAAACTCTGAAGTGTAGCATGGTGTAGTGTTACCTACATGTAAACTCTGGAGTGTAGCATGCTGTGGTGTCACCTACATGTAAACTCTGTAGAGTAGCATTGTGTAGCATGGTGTAGTGTCACCTACTTGTAAACTTTGCGGTGTAGCACAGTGTAGTGTAGTGTCTCCTACATGTAAACTCTGTGGTGTAGCACGGTGTGGTATAGTGTAGCGGCACCTACATGTAAACTCTGTGGTGTAGCATGGTGTAGTGTCACCTACATGTAAACTCTGCTGTGTAGCATGGTGTAGCATAATGTAGTGTCACCTACATATAAACTCTGCTGTGTAGCATAGTGTAGCATGGTGTAGTGTCACCTCCATATAAACTCTGTAGTGTAGCATGGAGCAGTATAGTGTAGTGTCACCTACATGTAAACTCTGCTGTGTAGCATGGTACAGTGTTGCCTACATGTAAACTCTATAGTGTAGCTTGGTGTAGCATAGTGCAGTGCCTTCTACATGTAAATTCTGTAGTGTAGCTTATGAACATATGAAATTTGCCAGCAGATAAAGGCCTAGAGGTCTATCAAGTCTGCTCGAATGTGCAGCTAGCACCCCTTATTCTGCAGCTGCCCCTCCCTTCCACCCTTCCCCTTCATTGACCCATCCCCTTGTCCTGTCCCAACCCCTTTTGAAGCAGTCCACTGTTCTACTGGATACCACTTCTGCAGGTAACGCATTCCACCCAGCCACCACCCTCTCTGTAAAAAAGTGTCTCCTCATCTCCCTCCTGAACCTTCCTCCCTCCAGTCTCATATCATGGCCCCTGGTGTCCCTCCCCTCCCTTACTTTGAACAGCCCCTCTGTACCTGTCTTGTTTATTCCTTTCATGTACTTAAAGGTTTCAATCATGTCCCTCCTGTCCCTCCTCTCCTCCAGTGAGTACATGTTCAACTCCCTCAGCCTCCTCTCGTATGATAAGTCCCCCAGCCTCTTGATCATCTTTGTCGCCCAGCACTGCAGCCCCTCCAGTAACTTAATGTCCCTCTTCAGATACGGGCGCCCAGTACTGCACGCAGTACTCCAGGTGCGGTTTAACTAATGGCCTATACAGTGGCAGAATCACCTCCTCCCTCCTCGAGGATATACCTCTTGCAATACAACCCAGTATTTTGTTGGCCTTTGCAGCTGCCTTCCTACATTGTGCCGAGTTGTTCATTGACCCTGTAATGAGCACCCCCAGATCCTTCTCCACCTCTGTCTGGGCTAGCTGCACTCCCCCCGCTGGTAACTCCTCCTTGGGTTCTTCATCTCAAAATGCAGCACCTTGCACTTTTTGGCATTAAACCCCAGTTGCAAGGTATCTGACCAGGTTTCAAGCTTTGCCAGATCATCCTGCAACCCCTGCCATCCCCCTAGGTCATCCACCACTGCTTCTACCTTGGTATCATCAGCAAACAGACTGATCTTGCTCTTGATGTCCAATGACATGTCTGCAATGAATATCCCAAACAACACTGGTCCCAACACCGAGCCCTGTGGAAAACTGCTTGTCACTATCCTTGGGTGTGAGAGCTCCCCACCCACCACCACCCTCTGTTGCCTTCCCTGAAGCCAGTTCCCTACCCATCTCACCAGCTTTGCACCTGCCCCTGTGCCTACTAACTTACTTCCCAGCCTTCCATGCGGCACTGAGTCGAATGCCTTACTGAAGTCCAGATACAGGACATCAACTGCATGGCCCCTGTCCAGTTGCCTAGTTACCCAGTCATAGAACTCCACCAGGTTGCTTTGGCAGGATCTGCCCCATATGAAGCCATGCTGTCTGCTGTCCTGTAGTCCTTTGGCCTCTAGGAGGGCCACCAACCTTTCCTTCAGGATAGTCTCCATTAGCTTACTCACGATGGATGTGAGGCTCACTGGTCTGTAGTTTCCCGGTTCATCCTTGGGGCCACTCTTGTGGAGGGCACCACATGAACCATCCTCCAGTCCTGAGGTACACCCCAGATGTGTGAGGCATTAAATAGGTCTCAAGGTCCTGCAAGGACCTCTGCCAGCTCCTTCAGTACCCTGGGTGGATGCCATCTGGGCCTGGCACCTTATCCACCCTCAGTGCCTTCAAACCTCCCAAATTCTGCCTCCATTATTTCCATCTGTCACCCTCCCCATTTCTGCTTTCTTCCCCTTGGGTGTCACCCCTCTTCTCTATAGTAAATACTGAGCAGAAGTACTCATTTAGTGCTTCTGCCTTATCGCACCCTGCTTCCACCCAACCCCCCTCCTTCCTAATCCTTACTATGTGGTCCTTACAGCTCCTTTTCTCCCTGATGTACCTAAAGAAGTCCTTCTCCCCCTTCTTAATGCATTGTGCCAGCCTGAGTTCTGTAGATGCCTTGGCTCCCCTTACTGCCCTTGTCACCTCCTTCGATTCCATCAAGTACTCCTCCCTGTCCTCCCCTCTCCCTGTTTTCTTGTACTTCCTAAAGGCAGCTTTTTTCCTCCTTACCTTTTCCATGACCTCCTTGCTCAACCAGCTCAGTTTCTTAGCCCTAGACTTCTTGCTCTGGGCCTTGCAGCAGGTTTTGGTTGCCTCCACTATCCCCAGCTTTATGAGCTCCCACCTCTGGTTAGTGTCCATACTAGATTGAATTCTGGCCAGGTAGCCTTTTACTACTTCCCCCATCTTCCCAAAGTCGGCCCTCCTGAAGTCCAGCACTCTTGTGCCAGATTCCACTCCTTCCTTGCCCATATCCAGTGTGAGCCATACTGAGTGGTGTTCACTCCCTGACAGCGGTTCCTCCACTGTAAGTTCTCTCACAAAGTCCCCATTTGCCAGCACAAGGTCAAGGGTATTCCCTAACCTGGTTGGTTCACTGACCATTTGCAGCAGGAAGCTGTCCTGGAAGGCATCCAGCAGTACCTACTCCCTTCTGTTCCTTGTTGTTGGGTACTCAGTCCACTCCTGGCATGTTGAAGTCCCAACAATCACCACACTACCCTTCTCACAGGTCCTCCTGATCTGTCCCGCTAGTTCCCTGTCTAACTCCTCCGTCTGAGATGGCGGCCTGTACACCACTCCCATTCTAAGAATCCTATTCTTAGAATCCTGGATTAGCATACAAATTGACTCCGTACTACCCTCCTCCACTTCCTCCCCTACACACTTCAGTCTTTCCTTCACATATAGTGCCACACACCCTCCTTTTCTAATCACCCTGTCCCTACGAAATAACCTGTACCCTGGTACAGACAGGTCCTAGTCATTGTATTGGGTGGCCCACCTCTCCCTCTGCCATGAGCACCTGTAACTCTGCAGTTTTCCTCCCAAGGCTCCTAGCATTGACGGTAACCACCTTCCACCCTCGCACCCCCTCCCATTTCCCATCCTGCCCTCCTTTACTAGCATCACCAATAGTACTTGCCATTTGTCCTTTGTCACTGTTATGGGGTGTAAGCTCATATGATTTCCCAACCTGTGGTCTCTGCATGTCTCTTACCCAATTGCCACCCCCCGCTCCTAGTTTAAATTCCCTATTTCCTCTATGTACTCCTCCATCTTCTGTTTCAACACTTTCTTTCCCTCCTCACTCAAGTGTAGTCTGTCCTTGGCATAGAGACTACTGTCCTCCCAGGTCCCTCCCCACGCCCCCACCCACAGCCCATTCCCTTTAGCACAACACCAGGTTGTTAGCCATTCATGAAATTCCTCTATTCTCAGCTTTCTTGTTGTGCTTGACTTGGGCACTGGAAGTATCTCCGAAAAAGTTACTGATCTTCCTGCCCCCTCACATAATTGTCCTAGTTCCTCAAACCTCCTCTGGACTATAACTACTGTTTTGTCAGCCAGGTCATTCGTCCCAAGATGTATAATTAAATGAGGCTTGTCCCTAACCCTTCTAGCATATTTCAGAACAGATTGTCCTACCCTTTCCGCTGTCATTCCTGGCATGGTCTCCACCCAAATGTGACTATGTCTCTCCCCTTGGTTACCCCACCTGACTCCTCTTAGTATTGAGTCCCCAGCACTAGATTCCACCTCTTACTCCTGCTTGCTTCCATTCATCTCTCTCTCATTTCCAGCTCCTCTTCTTCCTCCTGCACATTATTTCCCTTTTACCCCTGTTGCAATTCTCCCAGCAGAACTTCCCCCTCCAGTTTGGTCCAGGCATTTATCAATTACTCCTCTAATTTCATAATTTCCTCCTCCACCTTCTTCCTCTCTAGCAGTGCAAACTATTTTCGAAGACCCTTCACAAATGCCGCTCCCTCTCTCTTCATGATAACCTGTTCTCTCCTTTCCACTCCATGACTTTGCCACTTCTTCACCTCCTCACAGGTCCCTATCTCCTCCTTCCATTTGTCTTTTGTCTCCTGACCTGGTTTCCCCAGCAATGCGTTCTTCCTGGCCTGGGCCCCTTGTCCTGCTTCCCTTCTTCTGACCCTCTCCTCACCACTGTTGGCTTAAATCGTCCTCCCTCATCTCCCATTCTTCCTCCCTCCAGTATTGGGCTAAACCCACCCCCAGTCTGCCTTGCCTGTCTTAGTTCCTCCTGCGGACCCTCAATCTCCTTTCTGAGTTTCTCTATGTGGTTGCACACTAAACATCCTCCCACACACCAGGCAATTTTTAGAAAGATTGATGCATCGCAGTTGTTGCAGCCTACCACCCTACCCATTGCTGTCGTTGCCCACCAGTGAGCCCCCACCCTTCCAGATGCAGGATACCAAACACTCCCCCAGGTCTCCCCCTTCTATCAGTGCAAAACATTCTTTTCTTAATTTCCCTTAGCCCCTTTGTTGTACACGTTTAGATAGATTGAGCAACTGCTTTTTATATTCCTAACCTTCCTATCCAAACTCAAAAAGAGACTTTAAGTAGCTATTGCACAACGGTCTTCAAACTCCTACTCCTCCTTTCCACAATGCAATAGCAATGCAAAGAAGTAACAATGAACAATGAAAGTTCCTAGATTTGCAGTTACTTCCCTTCCACTGAGATAGCAGTCACCGCTTCACTCGCTGCTGTTCCTTTCCTGGATGTCTGCTTCTGCTATGACAGGTGCATATCCCTTGCCCATTTGAGGAAGTGATGTCAGAACCCCTGATATAAAGGAAATCATGGACCGGGGCGGGTAGGGTGAGGGGTTGGGGGTGGGACCAGCCCAAGTCTTCCAGAAACAATCAAGTAGCTGAGGCCCCTGGTCAGACCATTAGCACC
This sequence comes from Neoceratodus forsteri, assembly GCA_016271365.2. Taxonomy (NCBI): domain Eukaryota; kingdom Metazoa; phylum Chordata; order Ceratodontiformes; family Ceratodontidae; genus Neoceratodus; species Neoceratodus forsteri. The sequence continues at coordinate 97,856,821 of JADMNL010000034.1, read as the reverse complement.
CTTCCCCCACTATGCACTAACCCTTGCAGCTAATGAAGCCAGCAAAAATGAATCACAATTCTACTCAAAGCCCCCAAAATAGGTTTGCTACCAAAAGAAACAGGTCTCCAATTCAAACAGCTTCACCAACAACACATCAAAATAGGCTTGAAATTAGAAGATATAGGTCTCTGATTCAAAGAAACAGACCCAGTTAAATCGCACCAAATAGGTTTTAAATCAGAAGAAATAGGCCTCTACAAATGCAGCCTGCTACACAGTGAAACATCAAACAAATGAGCCCACTTATAGCCACCAAAACAGTTTTCAAAATTCCAACAGCCCCAAAATAATACCCTACTAGCCCCTTAGAAGTAGTAAGAAAGAAAAGAAATAACCTTCTACCAAGTAAAATCCACAAGAAACAATATAAAAACAACAAGAAACTACTGTACTGTAACAACTCTGATCCTTTCCCTTCTAGTTCCTTCTAAGAAGCCAAAGCAACTGACACCACACCTGATTCAGCTCCGCCTCCCTAGCTGAGTGAGACCTGGCCAGACCATTAGCACCCTTCCCCCACTATGCACTAACCTTTGCAGCTAGTGAAGCCAGCAAAAATGAATCACAATTCTACTCAAAGCCTCCAAAATAGGTTTGCTACCAAAAGAAACAGGTCTCCAATTCAAACAGCTTCACCAACAACACATCAAAATAGGCTTGAAATTAGAAGATATAGGTCTCTGATTCAAAGAAACAGCCCCAGTTAAATCACACCAAATAGGTTTTAAATCAGAAGAAATATGCCTCTACAAATGCAGCCTGCTACACAGTGAAACATCAAACAAATGAGCCCACTTACAGCCACCAAAACAGTTTTCAAAATTCCAACAGCCCCAAAACAATACCCTGCTAGCCTCTTAGAAGTAGTAAGAAAGAAAAGAAATAACCTTCTACCAAGTAAAATCCACAAGAAACAATGTAAAAACAACAAGAAGCTACTGTACTGTAACAAATCTGATCCTTTCCCTTCTAGTTCCTTCTGAGAAGCCAAAGCAACTGACCAAAAGCTTGGTGTAGCATAGTGCAGTGTCATCTACAAGTAAACTCTGTAGTCTAGCATGGAGTAGCATAGTGTAGTGTCACCTACAAGTAAACTCTGTAGTGTAGCATGGAGTAGAAACATAGAAATATAGAATGTGCCAGCAGAAAAGGATCGCCAGGCCCACTCAGTCTGCCCAGTATGCCTAGCAAGCAGCTAGGACTTTGCTGTTATCTTCTGCCTGCCCCTTCCCCTCCTTGAGTAGCATAGTGTAGTATCACCCACATGTAAACTCTGTAGTGTAGCATGGAGTAGCATAGTGTAGTATCACCCACATGTAAACTCTGTAGTGTAGCATGGAGTAGCATAGTGTAGTGTCACCTACATGTAAACTCTGTAGTGTAGCATGGAGTAGCATAGTGTAGTATCACCCACATGTAAACTCTGTAGTGTAGCATGGAGTAGCATAGTGTAGTGTCACCTACATGTAAACTCTGTAGTGTAGCATGGAGTAGCATAGTGTAGTATCACCCACATGTAAACTCTGTGGTGTGGCATGGGTAGCATAGTGTAGTGTCACCTACATGTAAACTCTGTAGTGTAGCATGGAGTAGCATAGTGTAGTATCACCCACATGTAAACTCTGTAGTGTAGCATGGAGTAGCATAGTGTAGTGTCACCCACATGTAAACTCTGTAGTGTAGCTTGGAGTAGCATAGTGTAGTATCACCCACATGTAAACTCTGTAGTGTAGCATGGAGTAGCATAGTGTAGTGTCACCTACATGTAAACTCTGTAGTGTAGCATGGAGTAGCATAGTGTAGTGTCACCCACATGTAAACTCTGTAGTGTAGCATGGAGTAGCATAGTGTAGTGTCACCTACATGTAAACTCTGTAGTGTAGCATGGAGTAGCATAGTGTAGTATCACCCACATGTAAACTCTGTAGTGTAGCATGGAGTAGCATAGTGTAGTGTCACCCACATGTAAACTCTGTAGTGTGGCATGGAGTAGCATAGTGTAGTATCACCCACATGTAAGCTCTGTGGTGTAGCATGGAGTAGCATAGTGTGTGTCACCTACATGTAAACTCTGTAGTGTAGCATGGAGTAGCATAGTGTAGTATCACCCACATGTAAACTCTGTAGTGTAGCATGGAGTAGCATAGTGTAGTGTCACCTACATGTAAACTCTGCAGTATAACATGCTGCTGCTTAGTGTAGTGTCACCCACATGTAAACTCTGTAGTGTAGCATGGAGTAGCATAGTGTAGTATCACCCACATGTAAACTCTGTAGTGTAGCATGGAGTAGCATAGTGTAGTATCACCCACATGTAAACTCTGTAGTGTAGCATGGAGTAGCATAGTGTAGTGTCACCTACATGTAAACTCTGCAGTATAACATGCTGCTGCTTAGTGTAGTGTCACTTACATGTAAACTCCGTAGTGTAGCATAGCATAATGTCAGCTGCACGTAGCATGGTGTAGCATAACAGGGTGTCAGCTACCCTTAAACTCCCTCATCTTCCCCCATGTTTAAGATATATAAGCAATCACATTACTGTACGGACAAATCACAGTACAAAAGGGTGCTTTGGTGTTCCTGTCAGGCAGGGGCCTCCAAATGGATCAATTCCTGGTACCTCTGCGTGCAGCATGTCAAAAATATATAATGTCCAAAGGTGATCTTAAGAGATGTGGAGAGTTGTACCAGTCACGTGAACGCACTGTGATAATGCACCTTCACATTATTTGTCTATCAGTAAATATAATGATGGCTTCCTGTGGCAGTTAAAGCGACTTCATCCTCATTTCATGCACAGATGGTATCACATGAAGCCAGCTAAATCCAATTATGAATGTCAACTTCTCTGCAGGGAACTCAATTCTAGGGATATTTAAAAAAAATCTTTCTGTGCTCTCTTTTCCCACTGGGGAGGAACTGCATTACTTTTTTCTAATTTAACAACAGGTACTGTGGATGTCACATCTACCACAGGAGCAAGAAGTGTGTTCTTTTTTTGGCAGCTGTACAAATGTACCTTTTCAGAGTACCAGCATGTGCAGTCTGTGAGCATTAACTGTTCCCCCTTCACTGAGAAAGAATTTGTGCAATTTAAAATTGCATCTGATAGCACTCTAGATTGGTAGTAAAAGTGATAACCCCCAACACAATGGGTGTTCGAGGAAGTCAGCATCTGCAGCAGTTGTTTAAACACTTGCTGCTATTATATGAGAAAAGTTTTAAATGAATACCTTCCTGACTATTTTTAAAATGTTTATTTTGCCATGTTTTTGAAACTTTCACGGCAGGTCTACTGATGAGCATTCTCACTTGTCAGGGGAGGTACTCAGGTTCAGTACCCAAGCCTGGGATCTGGAGCAGGGTGATGAGAGGCTTAGAGCTGTCTCTGAGGGGCTCACAGTGTTTCTGCAGCTTGTCTGCCCGCTGGTGCTCATGGAGGAAGTGGAGACATGCAGAGCAGCCCCCCCCCCATGCACAGTGGGGCTCCTGACATCAGCAGGAGAGGAGGGCAGTTGAGATGTGACTAACTGATTGGATTTGTGTGTATAACTGAATGACTTGTCAGGGTGTGGCTATGTTTAAATGAGTAGGCTGTAACATGCTGAGGGCAACCCTGGTAGGTTGTTCAGTCTCACTTTCTCTCAGAGAATCATTTTCTGCCCATTGTTGGCCTAATTGCTAAGTATTTAAAAGTGATGTTCTCAGCATGCAAGTAACCACTGTCTCGTGTACAAGTATTCCTATAACATGGCCAGTGAAAAAAAAATGCACAGGCCATGTTATAAGTGGATTAACTCACCCAGAAGCCATGGATTACTGGGGAAATTAATCCATGGCTGGGTGGTTGTCGACACTCAGCCTGTGGCCTCTTGTGACAACCCCCCCCCCGACACACACACACACACAGCCGTGGATTAATTCCCCACTGACCCACCACTTCCTCGTGGGTTAATCCCTACTTGACACAGAGCTCTGATTTACAATTTATAACAAACATGGGTATCAGAGAAATGAAGCCTACCTAGAAAGGACAGAGGAAGGGAGTCAAAGAAGGAGGAACATTGGGAAAATATCATTTTTTTGCCAATGCTGAGGTAATGGAAAAAGGAAAGTGGCTGCCAGAAGAGGAGGCGTCACCACCTTTGTGAAGTGGGAGAATATTAGCGCTCTTTCAAGTGTTAGGAACAGTAATGGTGTGGAGAGAGAGAGGTTAAGGAGGACCAAGATGGGGAAGCAACAACAGAGGTTGAGAGGTGAAGGAGCCTGAGGTCCAAGATATCAAGGTAGTTACCCTTGGAGTGGCTGAGAGAGTGGTAGCAGTAGAGTTAGGTGAGAAGAGTGAAGAGGGCGGGAGGGAGGAGGAGGGAGGCGAGGAGCAATGAAAAGAGCAGACAAATAGAATGGTACTGAGAGCAGAGGCAGCTTTCAGGAAGTCAGAGGTGGTGGAACTGCATAGTCCGATGACCAGGATTTTATTTTTGTTTGGTAACTGGGTAAGGCCCAATAGGCACATTACCTGTTTTTAGGAGCGAGCCAGGAGCATTGGGGAGGTTAAAAGACTCGCTCAGGGTCACACAGTATTCAAGTGAAGGTTGTGGGAAATCAAATCTAGGTCTGCTGGATGTACCAAGCTCATTCACGGCTCATTACTCTAACCTCTACACCATACTGTCTCAGGGAGAAGGACAGCGCAGGGAATGGATGACCTTGCTAAGCTTATTCGGCAGGCTGCAAGATAGGTATACTGACTTGGCCAACCTAGTAGCTTTAGTGTAGGTGTTAAAAGGTTACTTGTACATAAAGTCCCCCAGTGAGTTTGAGAATTTATGAAGGGTGCCACATAGCATCTTGAGCTTTGAAAGAGACACTAAGCTCATCTTAGATTCAAGGGAGGAAAGAATCTTTAACGGTTCTTCCAAAGAGAGGTGTGTTTGCAAGAGACAGCAGTGACTTTGGAGTGACAGTAATCTAGGGTGTCAACATCTGAGTAAGAAATGATGGGGTGGGTCAGTCAGTTTTGAGAAGGTCAGTGAGGAGGAAGGATAGGTTGAGGAACGTGAAAGATGAGCTGAATGACCTTAGAGTGGGGCTTTGGGACAGTGGATGTTGCACACAGAATAGACCACATGGTGGTCACTTGTGTATCAGGGAGTATGCCAGCTCTACAGTGTGATGAGATGAGAAATCCCAATCCATATGGCAGTAGTCTGCTGACGACAGGACCAGAGAGGGAGCAGCCAGAGCAGCAGCCCATGTGGGTATGGGAGTGGGTATGGGAGTGGGTATGGGAGAGCACAGATTTCATCTGCCCAGCCAGAACCTGCTGTTTTCTCCCCTCACCTGGTGCCATCAAGTGGCATCCAAAATGGCATTCCTGGCACAGGGACACCTTGATTTTGCCTCCTCTTCAATGTCCTGCTTCATCAGCAGAGTTAATCAGGCAGTGGGAACAGGAAGCTTCACTTCCTGGGGGAGTTGAGCATTTGGACAGATGCCAATATTCTTCCTGCTGAATGGTCCTGATGGTTGCAGGCAGCTCCCTGCAGCCTGGCACCACAGTCAGCCATTCCAGTTATTCTCAGATTGACAGGCATATGTTAGTTGTAAACATTTAAATACCAATACAGTCCAGTGGTTAGAACACAGGCTTGGCAACTAGGAGACCCAGGTTCAAATCCCACTGGAACAAATCACATCACCTCCCAGTCCTCCTGCCCACACAGATGTAAAGCTGGGCAGAAGCAAGATGCAAGTGCAAATGAGCTGTTGCATCGCAGCTGGACTGCCCTGTGTAGCTGAATTTTAATATAAAAATATACCTAATATCAGTTGTGTCCATGGCTCCTTGTGACAAAGCTTCACCATCAGATCCAGTTCACAGGAGATTTAGGCACTACAGGAAATGCATGGGTTGGATTAACCCCATAAACACAAATCCAGGATTCCTGGAAATGGATATAGCTAACTGACACAGAGCCAATTCATATGGGTGAGGACCTGTATGCATCCAATAAAATTATCAGCAGCTGCAGGAGTGAGAGAGGGAGAGAATACGTAGGTTGTAGCTTAGCCAGAAAAAAGGCGAATTTCATCTACAGAAGAGCAAATTTCAACCACTGACACTACAGTACATCCAGAACAGCAGCCACAGGAAACAATCAGAGTTCCTTCCACTCCCTGCACTTGCAGTACCAATCTTCTTTTGTTCCTGCTCAGCCATGTGAACAGTACATTCTAACATTCACATTCAGCCTACAAAAGAGACTGGTTAAATACACTGCATTGTCTCAAAAAATAAATCCTAATGAATCTTTTGATGATGCTGTATTTCCCTGCTTCTGTTTATGGCACCTTCCCCAGAGGCTCAGGGTACCATTATAGAAGAAATAACACATAAAACATTAAAATACATAAATACTTTAAACTCTACCGAATAAATAAATAAAATAATCACAAAATACAGATATATAAATATATATATATATATATATGTGTGTGTGTGTGTGTGTGGTCAGACTGAATTAAACCTCAAATGCTTGTGTACACAGAAAGATTTCCAGACCCTGTTTAAAGGCCTCCACTGAGGTGGCCTCCCTCAGAGTCCTAGGCAACAATTTCCAAAGAACCGGGTCTGCCACCTGGAGTGCTCAGTCCCTGGACAATTTTAGTCTTGCCCTAGGGACTACCAGGAGGCCTTCCTCGGCAGAGCGGAGAGGATGCCCAGAAGCATGAGGATGCAGGAGCTCTAACAGGTAGCCTAGGCTCAGCCTGTGTAGGTCCTTGGAGATCAACAGACCCACTTTAAAGAAGCTACACCAAGGGTGGATAAAAATTCCATACTCCCCATGTGTGCACACAGTTTTGAATGCAAGGGCCTTAGAAAGAATCAGAGATCAGTTACAGGCTTATCGTCCCCTCCACTCATAGACTAGGTGCCGCTGTACACAGACACACAGACTCTCCGCAAATGGCTGCATGCCTTCTATATCTTAATATTACTGAGTCCTGGTTACACTCTTGCAGTTTAAGTGTAGTTTCACACATGTTCAGGCAGTAACGTGGGGAGGTGCAGGAGGTGTGACTGGACCCGAGAGGGTCACCATATCTTTGGGCATGGTCCAGCAGCCTACTAGCAGGGATGACCCACCTCCTTTTATAACCAGTCACAATGCCATGTGTGACAACTTGGAAAGGTGTTGCAACCCCTGTTGAGCATGGCTGCGGTAGTGCTAAGCGGTTGCACTGTTTGCAACTATGAATGAACCTCAGACTTTTCTTCAACTGATCCTGCCCACACCTGGTCTGTTGTTGACTTCTGGTCAATATCAGTTCATTGGTCCTTGATATTGTTTAATTTTGCTCCTCGAAAACAAACTGACTGCTAACGATCATGTTTCATTTATTTCCATCTTGTTTTGCCCTGAAGCAGTTTGTGCACACCCTTTCTGTAACTAGGATTCCAATTTCTGATTACAAATAAATGCAAATTAAGTGTGTGTGTGGCTGTTAAACTCTACAAGGAGCATTTTCGAAGCTTGAGCAAAATGCAGGGCAAAGTCCACTACCAATGTATAAAGTACCCCAACATGCCCAGAGTGGTATATTTAAACATGCAAACTTTCCTGTGCAGCTGGTGTTCGAATAAACCCTTTTGTGAGTGCAATCACAGCACTGAGGGTGCAAACTGCAGACAAAGCCCCCTGCAGGTCTATGAAGGGGATACAGATGGGGTCAATGAATAGGCATTCCACACAAGCACTGGAGAAACAAAAGCCAACTACACCGGGCAAACCTGTTTGCTCCCAAGACCCACAGCCCTATAGTAGAAACTTACCATGCAAATGACAACTATACCCTGATGGAGAGCGAATAACTCATTTGCATATCAGTAGAGCCTCATTATATGAGTAACCACCCAGTCCCCTGGGGTTACTAGAATCCTATCAGTCTTATTGTTAGGAAGGCAGCAGGCAGCTAGTAGGGAGCTCATTAGGGGCTCCCTACGTAATAATATCATTGTTTACTCAGCTAGCCTGAGGGAGGAATGATTAGGTCATTTAGAACTCTTGCAGCAGTATAAGCCACACTTTGTGGATAGCTGCTCTGGGGAGCTTAGAATGCTCAGTTCAGTGTAGTTAGTTGTGGAGTGAAGAGGTGAGAGTGGCAGAAGGACTGCCAGTGGGCTCTGAAGAGATGGCCCAGGATTTCTCACCCTAGAGGAGTGTCATTTCCAGCTTCCAGATGAAGTGGTGGAGACAAGGCTACAACAGGATTTCCTGATTTCTACTCCCAGTGAAGCGGAAGGAATTGTTTGTTCTCAGTGGACTCAATGGGCAATCCCCTGAATGTTCTGTGGTGTTTTCAGCTGCCTTGGATAGGACCCGAAAGAGACTGTTTTGACTGGCTACCCACAGGATTGCCTTTCCTTTTCCTTTTTGTTGTTCCATGCCCTGTGGACGGGACAACTTCTGTGAGTACTGTTCTAGGAGACTAGATCTCCACATTTCTAAGGGGATTAGATAGTCTGGGGTGTGTGTGCCCATAGATAAGGCTGGATACTGGTCTATCTTCCCATTTTCTCCAGCCTTCTTTTCACAACTCTATACTGCACTCATCCACAATCTACAATACTGAAAAATTGTTTCCCTGGAAAATAGCGGTCCCCCTCCCCCTGACTTCCACTGCCAGTAAAGTGAGGTGCTTCTCCTGGTGTCCAGTGGACCCACAAGCACATACTTACAGTGAACTCACCATGAAATAATGGCTGGCTCAGCTTCACAGAGGACTAAGATGCACATAATACTCCTGATGCATGGCATAACCCTTGTCCCACTACTTTGCTCCCAATGTTCTTTTAAATTGCTTAACTGGTTTAAACTCATAATAACCCAGCAACTACTTTATTATCCTCCAGTCTAATCGAGGCACACTCCTGCCCGGTTATGTATCATGCTGTGCTGACCCTGGAACCTCCCTGTCCACTGTTAAGCAATTTAAATCACAGATTGTGGTGAGAAAGAAACAATGTGATCTACTGGGAATTCGACCCAGGCCCCCAGAACACTCTCCTGGTGCTTCACCCACTGAGACGGGGTGGTGTTCCAGGGGCCTGGGTTCAATTCCCCGTTGATCACATTGTTTCTTTCTCACCACAGTCTGTGATTTAACTTGCTTAACAGTGGTTAATACTGCACCAAAAACATCTAATTGTCAATCAGGATAGCAGTGACGTGAGACAGAGTACACCATGAGAGAGACACTTTTGGGACAATAAGGGACTTTTGAAAACAGAAGAGATGAAGCAGGCAGAGCCTACAGCTCTTTCATCTGAGGTGATTTATAAAAAGGGTGTTTTGTTACTGAAAAGAGATCTGTCTTTATTAAAAACAAAGTCAGCTGAGCAAATGGAAAATGCATGCTGTGATAAACAGAGCTTTGTTATAACATGAAAGAGGAACCAAAATCAGACGAGAACCGGACACTCCCATGTTGGTGAGTTCCCACTCCAAACTCCAGCTGGACAAGCAGAAAGAGAGAGCCACTACAGGCCTGTAGCTGGAGTTCTTCACCCTGAGAATAGTTCAAACTGAAATCAATCTACTGCTCCCAATGTAGGATGCTGAGCGCTGGAGGGAGAGACAGCTGGATTTAATTTGCCTGCAGTAGGCCTGGAAACCCCCCAGCCTAAGGAGGTAGGGCGTGCCAGAAGTAATTATAGGAACAGCAGGTAAGGGTGTAGGGGGCCCACAGCCCGGGGTGACAGATTCAAGTTTTTGAACAGTATGAATAAAAGCAAATGTACAAAGGATAGCAACAAAATATCAAAACAGTTACAAAATTATCACTCATCAAGTAGATTACAGGAAAGATACTATGAAACAGTGTTCTGTGAAAACAAAATGATACTTTCTTGAAACAAGAATGGCCCAATCAGGAATCATACTCAGGACTTCAACAAAAACTGACCCAGATGGTTGAGCCCAGGATGACACTAAGATCTGCAAGAGGGTGGTCACTCCGGGACAGTGGAGAACAGGAAAAGGGACCGAAGAAAGCTGAAATCAGCCCTAAATGTACAGAACTTGGGTATAATAGTTAATAATTCCTTCTCTTCCTCAAATCATTGCTTGAGAATTGCTAAAACTGCTTGCTTTATGGTAACAAAGATTAGATGTTCATTTGTGAATAAGACTGAACAATGTATCTTACCCCTCTACACCACATGTTCGGCCCTTATTAGATTATGGATCCCAGTTTTGGTCACCTTGTTTGCTTAAGGATATTAAAGTAGTGGAAGGAGTGCAGAGGGCCGTTACTAAACATATTTCTGGATCAAAACATCTTAACTATCCAACTAGAGTATTGAAGACGGGCTTACATTTACTTGAAGCTCGTAGACAAAGGGGTGACTTGTTGCTATTATATAATTTACCTTAAAAACAAGAACTCATGACTGAATATGATCTATATCTTAACAATGTAAGAGGCAACCTGCATTCTCATAACAAAACAATTTATATACAAACAACGCTGACAGTGAAAAGAGATCATTTCTTTACACTTAGAGCTCCAATGGTCTGGAATAGATTTCCACAGACAGCAGTTGACTGCACAGGTTTAACAATCTTTAAACATACTTTAGACAGACTTCATTATAATAGTCAGCTGATGATATAATTAGCCCACATATGTGGGGGACATTCACGATGGGCCTTGAGCTCCTTATGTTCACAGATTCCTAGTAATCCTAGTGTGGCAGATGAGATTCAATACAAAGAAATGCAAGATCATGCATGTGGGGCACAGAAACCCAGGGGAGGAATACAGGATGGAAGGGGAAGTTCTGACGGCCACCAAACAGGAAAGGGACCTGGGAGTGATTATATCTGATGACCTAAAGATGACCAGAAAATGTGAGAAGGCTGTAAGAAAAGCCAGTGGGATGCTGGGGTGCATAGGGAGAGGAATCACTAGCAGAAAAAAGGAGGTGGTGATGCCACTGTACAGATCACTGGTGAGACCTCATCTGGAGCACTGTGTCCAGTTCTGGAGGCCACATCTCCGGAAAGACATAGACATAATGAAAGCAGTACAGAGAAGGGCAACTAAAATGGTGCAGGGGTTACATCAGAAAGACCTCAATATGTATTCACTGGAGGAGAGAAGAGAGAGAGGGGGAAGTATAATAGAGACTTTCAAGTACCTTAAGGGTATCAATAATGTACAAGAGGGTAGCATCTTTCAGAGAAGAGATTCAAAAACAAGGGGAAATGATATGAGACTAGAGGAGGTAGACTCTGTAGTAACGTGAGGAAGTATTTCTTCACAGAAAGGGTGATAGATACATGGAACAGCCTCCCAGCGGAGAGAGTGGGGGCAAAAATGGTGGGGGAATTAAAAAATGTATGGGACACACATAAAGGAACACTAACAATAGGGAAGAAAGGGGAAGCCACAGGTCAGGTAGGAAATGCAGTTTAAGCACTGGGTAGGAAAAAATGGGCAGACTGGATGGGCCCGGCAGTCCCTAACTGCCATCAAATTCTCTGTTTCTGTATTTCTATGTTAGGCGAGGAGCATTGCTCAGCTCCCTTTGACCTGTCCCCCACAGAGACAGCAATAGTGCCATCCGTGGTAGAGATCTCAGTGTTGCATGCACCCAGGGTCAGCTGCCATCTATATCAAGAAGGTGGAATCTCTTGATTCTCTGATTAGAGTAGAAGCACCACTAAATCAAGGTGAGCAATACACTGTATATAGCCCTGGGCCATGACAAATTGAAATGCCATTGAATTTCTGCATAAAAACAAGCCAGCAGAATGAGGCCATTTGGTCTATCTAGTCTTCCCATATTGCAGGGTCCTCAGCTTACATTACTGACCCATCCCCCAATGTCCTCTCTTCCTTTCCATCTGCCCCCCATGCCCCATACTTTCCCCCTTATGCCTTTCCCAGACTCTCTTGAAGCTGTCCACCATCTTCATCGAGACTAAGGCAGCGCATTCCAACTGTCCACCACCCTTTCTATGAAGAAATGCTTCCTAACCTCCCTTCTAATTTTTTTCCCTCCAGCTTTACATTGTGTCCCCTTGTGGTTCGGCTGCCACTTGTCTTACAGAGACCCTCATTATCCATCCTATTTATCCCTTTCAAGTACTTGAAAGTCTCTATCATGTCCCCTGTCTCTCTCCTCTCCTCCAGTGAGTACATATTCAGGGCCTCCAACTTCTCTTCATATGTTTTACCTTGCTGACCTGAAATCATCTGTGTTGCTCTCCTCTGGACTGTCTCCAGCAGGATGCTGTCTTTCTTAAGGTGCGGGCAGTAGTATCTTTCTTCATACTCCAGATGTGGCCTCACCAACGACCTGAACAAGGGCAGTATAACCTCCTTCCGCCTACTGCTGATTCCTTTGGCTATACATCCCAGCATCTTGTTTGCCGCTGCTGCTGCTTTTTTGCACTGCGTGAAGTGCTTCAGGTCACTAGTGATCATCACTCCCAGATCCTTCTCCTCCTCTGTAGTACTTGCAGGTCTTCCATCTTGTTCCCAAGACTTCAAACATTCAGCAACACCACCTGCCACCTCGACTCTGTTCCCCCTTCCCTTCCTTTTATTACTTTCCTAACATTTCTCCCTCATGCACTCCCCCCCACCCCCTGTTGCTAATTGCTCCACTTCCCCACCACATCCACCCTCCTGACTAATTCTACCAGTATGGGGGGGGGGGTTGTTGACCTCCTGTTCCCAGAGCCTTTGTGCCAGCTGGCCCACTGAACCTCCCCAGTATTTAAATTCAGCTTGTTGGCTATGTACTCCCCCAGTTTGTCCCTGAGTACCCTTGAGCCCTCCCTACTGAGGTGCTGCCTATCTGGTGAAAAGAGTGTTTTATTCAGCCAGGTCTCCCCCAGTTACCAATAAATGTGAACCCTTCTTCCCTGCGCCAGCTTCTCAGCCAGCTATTGAAGTCATCTATTCTTTTCTTTCTGACTGTGCTGGCTCTGGGAACTGCAGTTTCATCAGAGGAGAGTTAGGAATCAATAATGGCTCTAAATTGAACTACCCACTTTCCAAAGTCCTATTACTGTCCAATCAAACTAATAACAGTGAACATAGGGAAGACAGATTGCCCTGTAAGAATAATTGCTCTGACCATCTGCCGCTCCATTCTGCAGTCAACCAGGTGCAGGCTTGCAGCTGTCACATCCAAGCAACTACCTGGAAAAAGGGTACTGCCCAACCTCACCACACCTTACCCTGACCAACTATCTTTCAGACCAGAAATGTAATCCATTTTGTTACAGTATCTCATACACTATAGTTGTAACTTACAATGTCTATAGCGTATGACGTACTGTAACTTTGTAACAATGGAACTTAAGTGCCACAGCTCTCAAACTGTTGAAGGCTCAGAGTGTCACATGACAAACCAAGGACTTACTGGGCATTGAGTAAGAGCTGTCCTCGCACCCATTAGAAGCAGTCCCTCCAGAGCAGGGTACAGGGTGGCATCTCAGGGTAGCCCATCAAGATAGTGACTCCCAAATGGCGCAGAGTAAAAATGGCACAAAATCACAGTGCATGTCATATCAGTAACTGACAGTTCCCCCTTCCCCGAAGTCCGTCCCCCCCCACCCTGGAGTTGGTATATTAAGTAAGGGGTGTGTGGAGGGCAAAGCCCCCCACAAGGTGGGGGTGCGGGAGGCAAAGCCCCCACAAACAGAAAGTTCGCCATATGTGGTCATGCTGTGATTTCATGTCATGTTCACTCCTTCCTGTTTGGGACTCACTATCTTGATGTGGAACCCATCTCGGTTCTGTAGCACGGGGAAGCCTGAAGTGCTGTTCTTGTTGTGTGGATAAAGTCTTTTTCCCTGTACCCTCCCCCTTCCTCTTCTGGTCCCACCCTTTCTGGGAATCTCTTCATAACCCTGACTCCCGCTTCTTTTCCAACCCCTACAGAAAAACCTCTGCAGGACAGTCAGCCTTTACCTCCTACCTCCCAAGTCACTGGAGCAACCTTCCCCAAGCCCTTCACTCCTACTAATTCTTCCCTTACTTTTAAAGCTCTCCTTGGTGACCTCTCCACCCACAATTGCTCCTTACTATCCTCCTTTTGTTCCCATGTCACTAGCAGACCCCTCCTTCCATTCCCTGTCCCCCTCTCCTGATTTTGGTCTTACTCATCCCTCTCCTCCCTATCCTCCTTTTGTGTCCTTGCCACTTGCTGGCAAACCCTCCCTTCCTTGCCCTCCCTCTCCCGATTACCATTGTTCTCCTACCCTTCCTTCCTATCCTACTTTTGAGTCTTGTCCCTGGCTAGCAGCCGCTCTCCTCCCAGTTCGCCCTCTCCTGATTCCTGTTGTTCACCCAATTCCCATTGTCCCCCCTTCCTTGTTATTCTCTTTTTTTGCCCTTGCCTCTAGCTGGCAACACCTCCCTATCCTCCCTTTCCCAATTCCAGTTGTTCGCCTCCCATTCCTTCCTTCTTTTTAAATGTTTATATTCTTTATAAAGTAATAGATGTCTAGATATTTAACAGCACTTTACTAATCAGCGTGTCAATATCTCCTTAGGCTCCAAGTAAAGTTAAATTAATAAATAAAGAATAGATTAAGTAAGTAATAAGCCACAGCAGGGTGTGCATTATGGGACTGTAATAACTGGTCAGCAATTTTTCCCATGGGCTGACTAAATTATTATTTGCCATTAAAACCCATGGGTTATAACAGTGAGCACGTGCTGAGTCACTCAAAAAACAGCCTCTCCCTGATTGGCTATTTATCTTCTCCTGGGCGGGCTAATCAGTTTTAGAAACATGGCGGCTCCTTATCCCGCGTAGCGAGAAGCCACCAGACCGAGAGTCCTCATCGCTTTTCCTTTTTCAAAATAGTACTTGCATGTTCAAAATATAAAAAAACAATAAAAAAATCTATCTGGTTGATCCTGCCATTTGCAAGTTGCAGCAGACTACTGCCAGTGGGAATGGCTCCGAAGTGTTTCACTGAGGTAAGCGGATCACAATCTAAATGTAGATATCTGGGAAAAAATAAAAGCCAAATGAAATTAAAAAAAACACACAAAAAAAGCAGCCCTACAAAACAAAAAAAAGACTTTGTGAGAAAGACACAGTGTGTGTGTGTGTGTGTGTGTGTGTGTGTGTGTGTCTCTGTGAGTGACACTCAGCAGCACAATTCAGTTTGGAAAAAAATTGCTGACCAGCAATTGTAAAAAATAACAGATGGGGAAATGTGTCGTACTTGAATTTAATGTTTGCCCTTGGGGTTTATTTAGCATCCTACACCTTGGGCAACTATTAAATTCTCATAACACACACGTCCCCATCCATTATTGTATATTTAATGCACACTCCAGGGATGCAGTAAGGCATGAGGCTGAAGGCTGAGAGTCTTTACACCACCCTAGGAAGTGCATTAAAATCCTATGATGTACACCCTGGAGGGGCTTATTACAGTTATAAAATGGCTGTAAGTAGGTTCTTGGGGGAGGAAAATGAGATGTGGCACCTGACTGTGCATTTATAGAGATTTAATTCACAGTCAGGAGACACCTCTCAGCCAATTCAATTTCTAGATTTTTTCTTGCCATTTTATAATAATAAATATTATCCACTTGGGGTCCTAATAGAAACTACAGACCAATTGCCATACTCTCGGTACTGAGCAAAATCCTGGAGAAAATTGTTGCAACTCAGACAACTGACTATCTACTTAAGCACAGTCTGCTCTCGGATACCCAACATGGCTTCAGGAAAGGACATAGCACAACGACTGCACTCCTTAAATTCACCATAGACACTCTTTCAAAAATGGATACTGGCAATCTGACTGGGGCTGTCTTTATTGACCTCACAAAGGCTTTTGACCTTGTTGATCACACTTTGCTTCTCTTCTCACTTCGACACCTGCATTTCTCCTCCTCTGTTGTTGACTGGTACGAAAGCTACCTGACAAATAGAACTCAAGTGGTGAAATTTAATTCCTCTCTATCGAACAGTACCAACATTAACATTGGTGTACCTCAGGGCTCCATCCTAGGGCCCCCTCCTATTCTCTCTTTATATAAATAACATTGGAGCTGCTCTAAAATCCTGCTCTGCTATTCTATATGCTGATGATCTTGTAATCTATACAAGTTCTACTAATACAGACACTATCAATACAACCCTTTCCTCTGACTTTAACAATATCCAAAACTGGCTATACGACCACAAACTGGCTGTCAACACTAGCAAAACTAAAGCCATGCTGTGGATCGGCACCAAAGTTCCGGGCTTGCACAACAGCACTGACGGTGCAGGACTTAGAAGGTCAATTATTGGAATGTGTGAACTCTTTCAAGTTCCTGGGCATCCTGCTAGAGCAGCTAGATCAATCTCTTGATCTTAATCTTCATGTACAGTCTGTTTGCAGAGCTGTCAACTCCAAACTGGGTGTTGCATATAAGACTAGTTATATGCTCATGCCATCGGCTAAAATGGCTATTGTGAAGGGGATTCTGCTCCCCACCCTAACCTATGGGGCTCCCTTATTTGGGGCTGCTCATAAAACTGACCTACTCAGATGGGATATTATGTGTAACAGCATATGTCACTATGCCTCTTCTGCTCCTCGGCTTAAACACCACTGTCAACTTTATAATGATCTTGGTTGGCTCTCTCCGTTAGCTAGTAGGAAACACTACCTTGGTTCTCTTATTGATTCGATAATTCAAAATCAAACCCCTAGGAGTCTTGCAGCTATGCTTGTTCCTCAGGACACACTTCGTGGTCTATGATCAGCTGATAAATCCTTTCTGAATTTGCCGAGGTGCCGCACTAGGAAAGAAACTGTTGCATTTGAGCATGCGGCTCCACAGCTGTGGAATTCCTTTCCCCTCGACATTAGACTTTTTAGCTCCCACACATGCTTTAAGAGAAAATTGCACTCAAATCTGCTGATTGCTCATACCTGTTCCTGCTTTCACCCTACCTAATGACTGATGTCTCTTGCCATACAATAGTACTTCCTCACCTCTATATAACCCTCTTACTGCCTTAGCCTGTCCCGGCTCCCTTTTCCTGCCCATATACAATCTTGCACTGCAGGCATCTCTCTTATGAATGAATGAATGAATACTTTATTTTTAAGAAACGCCTTTCCAAAACCAAGGCGCTATTACAATAGATCAATACATAAAATTAAAACAAATTCCTAAAATCAATCCATAAATATATTTTAAAAGTCTGGATATGCTAAATTAAACAAATAAGTCTTTAGGGCTGACTTAAAGCTTTGGACAGTCAAGCATTCTCTCACCCGATGAGGCAGAGAATTCCACAGGGTTGGGGCCATAAAACTAAATGATCTTGCCCCTGATGTCTTTAAACGAACCCTGGTAATCTCTAGCAATCCCTCATCAGTGGATCGGAGCCGATGGGAAGGACAGTAGGGACGAAGAAGATCTTGCAGGTAACTAGGTCCCTGATCGTGTAGGGCCTTATAGGTCAGAAGACTGACCTTGAAGGTGATTCGCCATTGAATTGGCAGCCAGTGCAGTCCACGGAGGACAGGCGTTATATGACTGGTCCTTGATGTACCAGTCAAAAGCCTGGCCACCGCGTTCTGCACTAGCTGCAAACGGCGAATATCTACCCCCAGTAGCCCTAGGTACAGGGCGTTGCAGTAGTCCAAGTGGGAGGTGACGAAGGCGTGGACCAATGTTGGAAGGTCATCAACAGGAACCAGGTGCTTCACTCGGGCTATATTCCTCAGATGGTAAAAGGAAATTTGACAGCGGCTGACACCTGACGTTTAAGGGTCAGACAGTCATCAAATATAACACCCAAGTTCCGCACCCAGTCTGAGGTTGCCAACTGGGTCCCCCTAAGCCAAAGATCTGAAGGTGACCCAGTCAGCAAACCCGCCCCTTGATGGCCTGGGTCCACAACCAACACCTCAGTTTTTTCGGGGTTTAACCGCAACCAGCTCACAGTCATCCAGTCCTGAATCTCGGTAAGACAGTTATTAAAGACCGAGACAGCATCACCCTGGTTGGGCACAAAGGACATGTACAGCTGAGTATCATCTGCATAGCAGTGAAAACTCAAGTCGTACTGCCTAATGATCACTCCCAATGGCAGCATATACACTGAAAATAACACGGGTGCTAAAATAGAGCCCTGCGGCACCCCAGAGGATGGGGGAGTGATGCCGAGGGGAAAATCCCAGACACCACGCTCTGAGTCCTACCCTCAAGGAATGATCGAAACCAACTGAGGACTGAACCAGATAGTCCACAGATAAACTGCAGGCGCTCCCAAAGCACCCCATGATCAACGGTATCAAATGCCGCAGAGAGATCAAGAAGGAACAAGATGGAACGAGTCTTTCGATCTCTCGTTATTAGGAGGTCATTTAGGCCTCTAACAAGGGCTGTCTCAGTACTATGTCTTTTCCTAAATCCAGACTGAAGAGAATCATAGACATTGTGGCTGGTCAAATGATCGTCCAGCTGCAACACAACCACCTTCTCAATAACCTTACCTACAAAAAGCAGGTTAGAGACAGGCCTGTAGTTAGCCAGACATTCCGGGTCTAAGGAGGATTTTTTTAGAAGGGGCCTAATCACGGCTTCCTTCAAGGGGTCAGGAAAGATCCCCTTCTCCAATGACAACCAGACTATCTCGGCAAGAATCGGGCCAATTTTATCCACACATCCTACTAAGAGGCGGGTGGGGCCCGGATCCAAACTACAGTTGATCGGTTGCAGTGATTGGATGATCATCACTATGTCATTGATCGTGGGTCAGTCAAAGTCAAACCACACAAACTGGGTGTCCGACATCTCCTGCTGACCACCACAACTCCTGTTTGAGAGAGTTAGAAGAAGATCGGACCTGATTGCAGCAACCTTATCCGCAAAGAATTGAGCAAAATCCTCACACCGTTCCTGTGAAAATGTTCTGTCAGGCTGAAGACAGAGTGGATTGCACAGTCTGTCCACAGTCCGAAAGCGCTGGGCTGGTCGATTCTGTGCAGCAGCAATTTCCCTGGACAGGAATTCTGCCTTCTTATGGGTAATTGCTGATTGATAAACACGATAGTGGTCCATCAAACTAAGCCTGTCACACCCCAGACCCAACTTCCGCCAACATCTCTCAAGCCTTCTTCCCACTCTCCTCAACTCCCTCAAAGTCTTATCAAACCAAGGAGACTTGGGACGAAGGGTGAGGGGTCGAACACAGACAGGAGCAATGGAATCCAGGGCCCCTACTACTGCGTTATTATAGGCAAGAACCAGGTCCCCAGGATCCATGCATTCACTTGGCAAACTCAATAGATCCAGCACCGCCATCAGGTCTTCTGGGGTAACACCCCTCAAAGGGCAGTACCAGACCATCTCCGAAGGGGCCGACCTACCAGGGGGGGCCAAGAAACTGAACCTGATGGTGTGATGGTCAGACCATCTGACTGGCTCCACCGCCAAATCGGATATCTCCATCCCCAGGAGGAACACCAAGTCCAATGAATGACCATCTACATGGGTAGAGGAGGAAATAACCTGTGTGAAGCCCAGCGAATTCATTAGCTGGAGGAAGTCTCGACCAAACTGCGAGAGTTCATCGTCGACCCAGGCATTGAAATCCCCCAAGATCAGCCATCTGGAGGATCCCAATGTCATATCGACCATGAAGTCTGTGACTTCCCGCAGGAAAACATTCCCATTACCTGGTGGATGGTAAATGAGAAGAATCCTGTACCCCACACCCTCACCCAGGATACATTCAAAGGAGTTGGTAATTCCTACTGGTACCTCCATCAGGCTCAGTTCCGTTCTAAAACAGATTGCCACCCCCCCGCCTCTACGATCCAATCTCGGACGGTGTATCACCAAGTACCCGACTGGTACAGCTGAAGCCAAAACAGGGCCAGCATTATCATCCAGCCAGGTCTCGGTGATGCGTGCCAGGTCCGATGATCCAACAAGATCAGCTATTATAGCAGTCTTGTTTTTAATGGACCTGGCATTACATAACACTGTCTGAGTTGGATGAGTTGCCAGTGAAGACTGAGCTACCTGCCTGCTGCAAGCAGAGCCCTTGGGTATGGGAATCAGGCAAGGGGAACCTCTTTCCTGAACTCATTTTGCCCCAGGGCATCTTCTCGTCCCCACTATCCCAATCCGTCTGCTCTTTTCCATTCCCCCTCCAGGTCCAGCCTCCACCTTCCTCCTCCTCACAATCCCCAGAGCCCTACAGCATCTATATACCTCCGGGGATAATGGGGCACAATTAAAAGAGCGGAGGTCCTTGAGCCGGAAGGGGGAATAATGCCTGACCGTCCGAATTACTCCCCAACACATCTTCACACAAAAATATACACACTAAATTCAAACCAATAACACAACACCATGCACCCAACCACTCAACTCTCAATTATACACCACAAAACAAGCATAGAATAAATAAAAACAAAACAGTTATTACAACAAGGTTATGGGGGGAAGTTACCACAATTCTCTCCAAAACAGTTTATAACTTCTGGGAGCTCTCACCTCACCAGAAACAAATATCCCCCCACCAAACTCTCACTTCAGTAGTACAATTCGGGATATAATATATAAATAATCTTTTAAAAGAAAGCAAAACACTTTCAATATTCCCAATATGTCATTAAAGTGTCTGTGAGAGAGAAAACATTCATATTGTCCTCCAGGCAGGGAGTAGAATAAATCCTTTAAACTGTCTTACAGAAGAAACAGTCCATCAGGCAGGAAAATAAAAGAAACGTTCTTACTAGGCTGTAGAGATCTCGTCAGCTCACTTTCTGATATTACTCTCCACAAACTCAGAGGTTGATGGGCTTACACATCAAAACGCCGCTCCTTGTTCCAGTTCTTAACCTCTCCAATACCAAACCCCAAACTGTCCCCCGAGAGGAACACCAGCAAGGATCTAAATGAATCAGATTTGGGTGAGGGACAAGCTCTTCAGCTCCCCCCCCAAGACCCACAAGGCCCCTGCACCCGCTACTCATCCTCCAACAACAGCGGGTCCATTCCTCACACCAAATCCCCCCAGTGGCACCTCCCAGGTTAAGGTTCAAGTAACCAATCCGAAAAAGTCAGTGATCTTCTCGACTACACAACCTTGTATTTTGGGAGCAGGTCTTTTATCCACAGTCCAGATTTTCGAACTTAATCACACACACTGACTGTCAGTATACTAACTGAGAGGAGAAAGGGCAGAGTCACAAACAGAGTAACCAGGAAGCCAACAGGTTCTTCACCCGGCAAATCGGGCATCTATCACAGTACAGACGTTTGAATTTCTAGGTAAACTACCAGACACTAAAGAGTCTCACCCAGCCCCAAACCTCTCCCCAGACCCGTTCAATATCACGGCAGCCCACCAGCTGCCGAGCAAGCAAGCGGAAGTACTGTAGGAACAGCCACCCAACAGTAGCAGACATACAATACACCACTAGGCTTGGGCTGGGGCCAGGAAAAAACTCCTCTCCAGCAGTTTACCTAGCAGTTGCTACCGAATAGGATCTTCTCTAATTTCGCCTCTTCACTTCCTTCAATCCACAGCAAAACCGGCTGCCGACTTCTTCACCTCCCGCAGTCTTTCAATCCGCCTTCAAACTCCAATTCCCAGTCACCATGGTCCCATCTGCTGCCCGACTCAAAGATACCTCAGGCAAAAAAGTTTTCCAATGTTTTCAGTTCGCTCTCTGAGCAAACGCTCAATAAGCATGGAGAAAAGTCAGCAGACCACAGCCAAGATAGAAGAATCCACCAGATTTTAATCAGACATGGTAAATGGTAAAAATGATGTTAAAAGCGATAACGTAACGCAAAATAACATGCAAATAAAAACATGGAAAAATAATATAGGTATAACGCAGATAACGCAAAAAACGAGCAAACAAACAAAAAAAAAACTCAAAACAACCACAGCGACACCTCAGTACTGCTTACAGCTAGCCTAGCCTGGCTAGAGCTGCCCTTACACTTACATATACTGATATTATCTAATTTCATGGCTTGTTCCCCTTTTCCTCACTTGCCAACCTTTTCCTTAATGACACCCCTGCTCTCAATGGTTATTTCTTCCTTTTGTATTACCTGTTTTTGTTTTGTGTACCTTGTTCTGTTTATATGATATGTCACCTGATAATTTATTGTCCAAGGTCCTCTCTATTCATTGCATGGGTAGGCACCTATGAACTTATGAATGGTCTACTCTGTAAGTCTCTGATATATTGTATCCGCTTTAACTCATTGGCCTGGATATTCAAACTGCGCTCAAAACTGGTGCAACAGCAGGAACAAGCACAAACCAGTTGCGCCGTCGCAACAGGTGCGACTATTCAAACATGGAGCAGAGCAAATTGCACAAGCAACCAATGTTCTGAATATCGACATACTGTGCCATCGCCACCAGGAAAAGGAGAAGTTGAGCTAAAATGTTGGCGCTTATGGCGCAACCATGGAAGCTCAGCTGAGCAGTCCAGAGCTGCCATAGCGCAAGCACAGCCCCCCAGAGCAATGGAACTGCACATCCAGGGAGGCAGGCTGGGGCCCACCACCAGCCATGCCACACATGGGCACAGGAACACACTGCAGAACCCACACCACACCTGCACACCCCAAGAACAGCATCACTGGGGTGGGATATGATCCACCTGCCCATGGGGACAAGCCAACAAAGCATAGCAGAGCCATGACACCCCAGCACAACCACTGGCAGGCTGAGAGTGCCACACACAGGGGGTTGACAACCACAGTGCACATCAGCCCCCATATGCACAGCACACCCTGCACTGTGACCCCAAGACACCACCCATGTGTAGTGACTGGCACTGCAGGAAACCATGCAGTCCCCCAGTACCTGGCCAGCCCCATGCAACACAGAAGCCTACAAGCCAGACACACCCTGTGCATCCAGTAGTGGGTGGCAGCAGACGGCAAGACCAACAGAAAGTCACTGCCATGCTGGAGATACCTCCCCATGCACACACACATATACACACACACACACACACACACACACACACATACCCAGGACCATATCACCCCAGATGGCATGTACACTACTGCAACTGAACAACCATAGCCAGCTGCAAAACAGAGACCAACACAGTATTCATATCAAAATATAAATGTATTATCAAAATATGTGTAAAACAATCAACTATACATATTTACAAGGGGGGGTACGGGTACAAGGTAGGGGTGGGCAAGGGGTAGGGATGAACAACTTGAGAGGGAAGGCAGGGTGGAGGGATGGGCGAAGGGAAGGGCAATCTGGCCTAAGGCCCAGCAGGCTGGTCCTCCTCCACCCGGTGCTGCTGTTCCTGGCGATGCCTCCTTCCAGGGCCATGTTGCTGGATGTCCCTGAGGATGGCCTGGTTGTCCAGGGACACTTGTGCCAGCCCATGTAGCTCCGCTGTATCCTCCTGAGAACAGTGAGGCCTAGGAAAATGGGAACACAGTCAATGGCTGTGACTGACCACAACCCTGAACACCACCCAACCTGCAAGCCATATAGCCCAATGTCCCACACCTTTGATGGCATGTACCCACCCACAGTGAACATGCACATGGCCATCACAAACAGGCGGCACCAGCTATGCGCACCACCGCCCACACACACTGCCCACGTCCATCACAGTACAAACAAGGCTGGCAAGTGACGTGGCAACGTGGTGCGATGCCAGTGACACAGCTATGTGCCCAGTGCATGCCTGGACCACCAGTGACGCATACACAGACGTGCCATGATACTGCACTGTGATGCAGGTCACCTGTGTCATGCCTACATACATGGATACATAGACAGTGTCGGCAGATAAGGGCCTATGGGACACCCAGTCTGTCCATTTGACCTTGTAAGTTCACTCTGTTGTCCTATAAGTCTGTTGCCCCTTACCCCTGACCTCCAGAATTCCTTCATGGCTAACCCATGCATTCATAAATCCCGTGACCAAGTCAGCCCCCACCACTTCCTCTGGCAGGGTGTTCCACTTGTCCACCACCCGTTCTGTGAAGAAATACTCTCTCATGTTTCCTCTGAATCGTCCCCCCTCCAACTTCATCCCATGCCCTCTAGTCCTGGAACATCCTTTACGCTTAAAAATACTGTTTTCCTGCACTCTGATCCCCCCCTGTAAGATACTTGTATGTCCCCATCATATCCCCACACCCTCCTCCCTTCCAGGGAGTACATGTTCAGTTCCGTCCACCTGTCTGCATAGGACTTGTGATGCAATCCATGCACCATCCATGTCGCCCTCCTCTGAACCCTCTCCACCCAGTCCATGTCCATACGTAGGTATGGTCTCCGGAACTGTACACTGTACTCCAGTGTGGGGCCTCACTAGTGTTTTGTATAGTGGAATTATGACCTCCCCTTTGGTTGTGTCCTGCATGGCTGGTGGTCTTGCCCCCCCAGCATGCAATAGCATCCATGACGTAATGATACTCACACTCCTCCAGCAGCTGGGTCTGACGCTGCTGCTGCTGCTGCATCTGGGGGGCGACTCCTGCGGCCACCGGGGCCCTGGCACGGCCCTCCTCACCCCGGCCCTGCATCCTCACATCCCGGCCTGTGGGAGACATATTTTGAGACAAACATCAGTGTGACTCAAAAGCAGACTGCCCCCTGCCCCAGTGAGAGTGCCTGCCCACACAGCCATAACCATCCATCGCACAGCTGCACACACTGACACAGCCAACCGTGTCCGAGCCGGCACCTATGCACAGCCACCCAAGCACACACACACCCCTACAGAGAATATAGGTGCATAGGTACACTCACCTGGCCTAGGGACTACGCCGCCTGGCATGCGAACCGCAGCGCGTCAAAGTTCCGGCTCCTTCCGGGGAGGTCACTGTACTGTGCCGCACTGCTCAGCAGACGGCCCGCCAGTGACCTCCACCAGGTCAGTGGTCACTTGCTGACATACGTGGGTCCTAGGCATGGTGAGGGGGGCCTCACCATACAGTGCCTCACAGTGGGGCTCCACCAGGGCCACCAGGTTGGCCACCTCCAGCTGGCTCCAGGACACTGCCCTTCTCCGTGCCATGGCACCAACTTTACAGCAGGCAATATGGCGCCCCACTGCGCCGTAACCCCACGTGGAGTTGTTGTGCAATAGACCACCACAGGCCCAATCGCGCTGTTCAACAGCGCCCGTCACTGCAGCATGGCGCTGTCACCGGACAGCGCAATAGGGACGTACACATGGCATGCGAACAGTGCCAGGGGTCAGAGGGCATACACAAGGTCACGGCAATGACGCAAGGCTACGCACAGTGCCACCGGATGTATAGGCATCCTGTGCGACTGCCGAGCTATGCACCAGCCACAGTGGACTATCGTGCAGTAGTGCCATAGTGCCATATAGTGCCCAGTGCTGTAGCGCCACTGGCACAATGGTGGTCATGGCCTGAATCGCTTATCGCTCCAGCAGGTCTGCAGCGGAGCAGATATGCGTAAGCTGTCTGGGCATGCGCAATGCAGTGTGGCACGCAGCCACAAACTCCGCCATTGGCTCAGCCGGACCTTCCGTATTGCGCAAAGTGCAAATACGCGATATTCAGCCGACATATGCAAATCATTCGATCAGCCATTCAAAGGCGCAGTGGCGCGATTAGCATGTCATTAAAGTTGAGCCACACTTCATTTGCATGTGTTGCGCTATAAAAATGCGACAGTGGGTTGTGCAGGCCAGATTTGGGTACTGCAGGTGAGAGGTGAGTTACATGCTGTGTGATGCTCAGGACAATGCTCATGGGCAGGGGTGCCGGAGGATGATAAAGGCTGAGGGGCTGAGCATGCAAGGGCACTTAGAAAGGACAAAGGCACCCTTTCATCAGTATCTGCTGCGTGGAGAGGAACCGGGGCTTCGACCCCCCCGGCTGGCAGCTATGCTCATGGGGAAATGCTGTGGACTGCACAGTGACAGGTGTCCACTTCCACCCATGCAGATCACCATGACTGACCAGAACCAGGCTGAGGGTGTGGACGGCGGGCATAGGAGGAGGCCGAACTTCACCACGGCAGAGACTGAGGCCCTCTTCCAGGCCTACCTGGAGGATGAGCCACTTTTGAGTGGACGGAGGGGCACCCCTCAGGAGCGTGCAGCTGCATGGGAGGGGGTAGCTCGGGCCGTCAACCTGCACAGAAGCCACCAGCGCTCCGTGCAGGAATGCCGGAAGAAGATGGGGACTGACCACAGGAGGTTGAAGGAGAAGGTGGCAGCCTTCAGGGTGGCACGTGCTGGCACAGGTGGGGGCCCACCAGTGGTGTTGCAGCTGACCCCTACAGAGGAGACACTGGTCACGGCCATGCAGCCGAGTGCCATTGCAGGCGTTCCAGGCAGAGGATTCCAGACAGGTGGAAGCCCATCACTGCACGGTATGACATGGTGATGTTGTTGGGGGTGGCTGTTGTTCACATGCACTCACATGTACTCTCTTTCTGTTACAGATCCTGTTCGTCTGCAGGAGACGGTGGTGGTGGTGGGTCCAGACAGTGAAGCAGACCTGCTGGACGTGGAGGAGGGACCATCCACCTCCGCCACAAGCCTGCAGGCACTGCAGCAGCATGCAGGCTGGGCCAACAACTCCGAGCGTCAGGATACGGGTGCAGGGGTGCACAGCCTGTGTCACAGCAGTCTGGCATGCAGGTATGCCAGCATGCCGTGCCTATGGCAGTGGCACGCACCTGCACCATTGATGATAGCAGGCCTGCAATGGCCAGTGATAGGTGTGTGTCCCACGACGGACACATGGCAGGCCAGCACGTGCCCTGGCCTTCCTGGTTCACACCTGTGTACCAGCATGCTGGCACAGTCCCAGGCTGTGCCTGTCAGCACCGGTGGGGCAGCATTGGTGGCTGTGCAGGTGTCTGGCACTGTTGACAGCACAGAGGTGGAACAGGTGGACCTGGGGGCTCAGCAGTTGGAGGGGCGGCAGCAGCAGTTGCACACCAGGTCTGAGGGGACAGTGTCAAGCAGTGGCACATGTCCACCGCCCTTTGATCCGCCCATACCTGGTCCTGGTGAACAGCGCCCACCCTCAAGGGGTGCTGTGCACCAGGACCGTCCACACCCTGGGGGTCACGATGCCATTGGGGCACAGTACCCATTGGACGCGCACACCCGCCTGCTGCAGGAGTCGGTACAGCTGCAGGGGCGGGTTGCAAGGTCCGTGGAGGCACTGTCTGTGTCCGTGAAGCGGCATAGCAGGGAGTGTGCTCAGGACCGAGCCGAGCTGGTCCTTATGCGGACGGATGTGACCGCTGCCATTGACAGGCTGACCCAGGCAGTGGTCTCTGTGGCGAATGCATTGGCCACACTGTCAGGTGCCCCTGTACCACACACCCCACACAGTGCGCACTCCACTCCCCGTTCCCGGCGTCGTGCAACACCAGGCCTGTCGACGCCTGGTTCTGCTGTGGGCATCCCGAGCACCCCTGGTGCAAGTTTGTTTGGCAGGATGCAGACCCCTGTGCGGGCAAGGTCGCGGTCACACACTGGGACCCCTGGTGGTGCACCAGCGCCACCCAATGTGGCCTCTGCTCAGCCTGCCAGTGCTGCTAGGCCACGGCGGGGCCGCCCATGCATCCGTGGTGGCCGTGGGACAGTGCTACCTGACTGAGCTGTCTCCCAATGCAGGCCCTGTCTGGTGCTGCCCTGTGTGATGTGTGTCATGGTGGGCAGTGCACTGCTGGGTGCTCTGCTCACAAGCTGACACACGGACCACCTGCACACTCTCCCAACTGCTGTCCACAGGTGCGTGTGCATGATGATGCCTGCATTGCACTGTACACCAAGGTGCAGGTTGCCCAGGTCCTGACACACGACGTGGACAGTCCAGGTGGTGGGGTGGTTGGTGGTGCTGTGTGTTGGCAATGTCATTTCCCAGTGCTGTGCTGCTGCCCTGTATGCTGCCTGTGTGTGTGTGTGTCCATATGAGTGCTCACCCTCTCTGATGGTGTGTTGGTATGCCTGGACCCTTCAACTCCCCTGACCTTCATGCACGGTGTGTTCCCTGTGTGCCTGTGGTTTGGCGATGGACAGTGTTGCCTGCACATGTCCCCTTGACTTACCTGTGTTGGGCGTGGTGCTCTTCTGCAATGGTGTCCCGGTGCAGCTGGGCCTGCCAGGTCAGTCGGGGGTCCCTCCGTCCCTGGGGGCTGCTCATCACCCACATCACGGCGCCACTGGCGTCCCCGCCTGTCCCCTCCTGGACCTGTACGGCTATCCCATGGTCTTTGGCCATGTTGTGCAGGATGCAACAGGCCAGGAATATCCCACAGGCCTTTTGGGGGTTGTACTGTAGGCTCACCGGAGGTGTCCAGGCATCGGAAGCGTGCCTTGAGCATCCCAAACACCCGCTCTATGATGTTACGCGGTTGCGGCATGTGCCTCATTGAAACCGAGCTGCGCTGGGGTCGGGTGCCGGTATGGTGTGAGCAGCCAGGGACGGGAGGTATCCACAGTCACCTGTGTGGAGATAGTGGAGATCAGTGTCATGTCAGGTCCATATTGCCCATATCCTTGTGTGCCACTACCATGGCACCTGTGTCATTCCCACCCTTGCACAGAGTTTGCATTCCATACATGTGTACTCACCCACTAGATGACCCGTGGGGATGTTCCCACTCTCGAATTGATGGCACAGTGCAGACTGGTGCCATATGAAGGCATCATGTGCTCCACCAGGGTGTGTGGCACAGACATTGATAATGCGCCCAGTGGCATCACACACCACCTGGCAGTTGACACTGGAAAAGCCCTTTCGGTTCCGATAAGCATGGCCGTCGGGGCCAGGTGGCGTGCGAATGGCCACATGGGTGCAGTCTATGGCCCCTAGCATGCCAGGCATATGTGCTACCCTGTGGAACTCCTGCATGTTTGTTGTACGCTCTGCCGCGGTGCTGGGGAAATGGATGTACTCCGCAGCATGAGGCAGCAGTGCGCTGAGGAATTGGGTGAGGACGCGTGACATGGCCGACTGTGTAATGCCTGTGGTGTCCCCTGTCGGCCTCTGGAAGGTGCCCGTGGCGAGCAGGCACATGCAGGCTGTCACCTTGGTCTCCACGGACAGAGCATGACTCCGTCGTGAGGGTGCCTGCATCACATCACTGCACAGCTCGCAGAGCCGTCTCAGTATTGCCCTGTTCAGGCGGTACCGGCCCACAATCTCGACGTCTGTGTACAGCTCGAAGCTGATGCGGGCACGATACCGCCTGTCGGGGGCATACCGCCGACAGGCCCCTGCCGCCACGTCCCTTGCAGCATGGTGTCTCACCCCTCATTACAGCTTCCATGTGAAGCTGACACTGTCCATCTCCCTGGCTTCTGCCCCCGGCTGCTGTTCCTGTGTTACCCCGCTGCCCCCACTGCTGCTTCCACTGCACCGGGCACCCCCCACTGGCCTCTCTGTCCTCCTGGACCCACTGTCTCTCTGCCCTTCCAGCTCCTGTCTCTCTCTCTCTCTCTCTCTCTGTCTGTCTGCCCCAGTTTGCGGCCTGCTAGGGTTCTTGCGCCACTTCCTTGAGCCTTTTTATTTTGGCTCAATTCCGGTACTGCGCAACTTCCGGCTGAGCCAGTCTTGCGCATTGCGCAAGTGTTCGGATATCGCATTGCGCACTTTATGCATGGACCCGCCCCCTTCGGTTGCGCATCCCTTCATTTCCATTGCGCTGTTGCTCAGCATGTTTTCGGTGGCGCAACTGACCCCTTCTGAATATTGCAGAATGGCACATTTTTGGAGTTGCGCACGCGCAACCCTGTTGCGCATGGCGCAACCCTTTTGAATATCCAGGCCATTGTATGTAAAGCGCTTTACTTTGTATGTTACGATATATTGTATCCTCTTTAACTCATTGTATGTAAAGCACTTACAAATTGTTATCCTGTTAAGTTTCTGCATGTCTGTACTCTCCTGGGTCGTGCCTGAAAATAGTCATTTTATGGCTAGCGCACTTACCCAGTTAAGAAAAGCTAAATAAATAAATTAACATTTACAAACGATAAGAATGTTTTAAATCTGTAAGTCCTAAAGAATAATGGTAAGATCCAAGTGACTTTAAAGAATAAAAAAATCTCAGCACAGGGTCCAGCTAGAAGCGAGAGGGAGAGCTGTTTTTACCTACTCAGTCTCACCTCTCCACTCTGATCATTCCATCGGCTCCTGACTCCAGCACAATTTCAGCCTGCTAATCCAAGATCCGTAACATCAAAGCGTCACGAAGGGATTGCAAGCCCCCCTCATTTAAGTTGGTTCTCCTCTAGTGGCCCATCTGCACAAAGGACCGTGAGCTAAGGACAGTGAAAAGAGTCTACTCGGGAGTCAGCCCAAGGTCAGACGTCAGCCAGATATGCTGCTCCTCCATATCTTGGTGGTATAACTTCTACTTATGACTTTCAGTCTCTAAGCTCTATAAGGACATTTTAGCAGATATGCTTGTTCTCTCCCCACATGGTTTCAGTCTGCAACAGTTTGGCCTTCATATTCTTTGTCTCCTATGTTTATGATTTGTAATTGTGTTTCTGTTCCTGGTTTACTTTTGTTTGGGCTCCAGTTCCTTATGCTCAATTAGTTTAGGCTGTTACAGCCTCACGGTGTGGCTTGATTACTGTAATGTTAACCATTGTTAATCTCTAGTCAGAAACACCTGCTCCTAGCTGCCAGTTGCCAAAGTGTGTTTAGTGTAAACTATACAGAATCTGCTGAGGTTTTAATTTCAGACAAAATGACAAATTGTTGCTAACTCTCTAACTGTGTCCCCTTGCCTTGAGTATTCCTTACCAGCATTTGTACAATTGTCTGCTTGGGTTGTTTTCTCCTTGCACTGCCTGTTATGCCTGTTTTATTTGCTTTATATAGTTCTGTTGGCATTTACACAGCCGAGTAATTGTACTTTAATTCACTGCCAAGTTACTTGCTTTTGCCTCATCCAGGCTCAGACATTTTGCCTCTGAGTTTACTATCCACTATGCCCTTCTCTCTTCCTATCCATCCTACTCTCCTCTCTCTACTGCCCTTGCCTCCTCCCTCCCCTCCTCACCCTCTCTTGCTAGCCCTCCCCTGCCTCTCCTCCTTTCACCTCCCCTTCTCTTCCCCACACTCTCACCATCCTCTCTCACCCCTCATTCCTTCCTTCCCCCTTCCTCACTCCCTGTACCCACTCTGGATTCTCATCTCCTCCTCCTCCCTCCTCCTCCTCTCTCAGCCTCAAAGTTCTCCATCATACTTTACTCTCACTTCCACTCTCACCTCGTCCTTCCTCCCTCCCTCATTTAAGGAGGCGGAAATCTCACTCCTTTCTCCTTCTCCTCTTCCTTCTTGTTGGTGACATTGAGTCCTGTCCTGGCCCTCTGTCCCCATCCTCTCTTCTGACCCCCCTCAAAGGCCTCAGCTTTTCCATCTAAATGCTAGAAGCCTCATGTCTAAACTCAACCCTTTAAAGTTTGGATCTCTCAGCACACACCAAGTCTCTTGTGTAGCTCTGAATCCTGGCTGTCCACCAAGGTACCTGACTCCAACCAGGCCCTCTCAGGCTAGTCTATCACCTGTTCTGTCAGGACCATGGTAAGCATGGTGGTGGTGTTGTGTGTATGGCAGATGCTATCCTGCTCCATCACCCATGAAGAGTCAGTCCCTTTATCTCACAAATTCTTTCTTGCCAAGCTATCCCTCCCCTCCGCTCTCCCTATTTTTGTAGGTGCTTTTTATGCCTCTTCTAAAATCTTGCCTTCCTGTCTGGTTGATTCCCTTGCTTCTCTCATTTCACATGCTGCTTCTGGTGAGCTCATCTTAGTAGGGGATTTAAACTTGAATTTGCTTTCCCCTGCCTCCAGGCCTACCCTCCACAAGATCAAGGCCCTCAACCTCTCTCAACTAGAATCCAAGCCCTCCTAGCACAATTATCAATCCCAGAATCATTCCCTCCTGGACTGGGTACTTTCCTCCCACCCCCACTGTATCATTGCAGCTAGCATTCTCCCGGACGCATTCAGTGACAACTGTATGACATAGACAGGAAAGTGAGGCGCATTCACTTCCCTCCCAAATACATTTGGTGCAGGTCTTGCAGGTCTCTTGACATCAATGCTTTTCTAAATGACCTGGCTTCATCCGACTGGTCCCTGGCTATTTTGCCCAGGATATTGATACTGCTGTACCCCTCTTCCAGGCCATATTCAATCACACTTGGAATACTCATGCCATCCCTCAGGAAGTCTAGGGTTACTCCTGACCTAATCAATTTATGCAAGTCTAGAGACAGTGCTTGAGCCTGCTATAAATCCTCTCATTCCCTCCTGGGCTTCCAATCTTACAGGTCACTCAGGAATTCCTGCATAAAGACTGTCCATGCTGCCTATGCTCACTACTTCAAATCTAACCCCAGTCTAACCTTAACTCCCCCTCAAAATTCTGACAGGTTATACACTCCCTCTTTGATCCTCCAGCCCAGTCTACTACCCTTGCCCTCCTGGTAGATAGCTCACTGGTCTCTAACCTTCCCTCACTGGCCATTTACTTCAATAAATTTTTTGCTACCTGTGCTTTACCCACTCCTCCTTCTCCTGGTCACCTTCCCCCCGTCCTCTGAAAACCCCCCATCTCAACTCTCTGATGGCTTCCAATTTTCTCCAGTTTCTCTGCAGGAAGACTTTCTTGCCTCTCCTAACTCAATCCCTCAAAATGCAGCCCAAATGATTTGGACCCCAAAGTTCTCCAGATCTCCCCTCCAGCAATCTCCTCTCCACTTGCTCACATTCTGAACCTCTCCTTCTCCATCTATACTGTCCTTCAGGCCTGGAAGTTGGCAAAGATGCTGCCTCTGCACAAAGGGGGTGACCCCACCTCTCCTGGAAACTTCCAGCCAATTTCTCTTCTTCCCTGTCATGCAAAGTTACATAAGACTGTTGTCTGTTCTTGACTTGCTGAGTTCCTCCACTCCTCTAACTTCCTCTCCCCCTTCCAATCTGGCTCTAGGAGATACCATTCCACTGTTTCATCCCTGCTGCATGTAACTGACTCTAACCTCTCTGGGATGGATAAGGGCCATATCACTGCAGCAGTATTCATCGATCTGGCCAAAGCCTTGGACTCAGTGTCCCACCCTCTCTTCCTAAACAAACTGAGCTTGGCAGGTCTCTCTGCACATGTTGTAGACTGGTTCTGCTTTTAACTCATGGGCCATCAACAGTCGGTACATGTGTATGGCTCCCTGACTCCTCCTCTCCCCATCCTAGCTGGGGTCCCACAGGGCTCCATCCTGGGCCCTATCTTATTGTCAGTCTTCCTAAATGACCTCCCCTCTGCATGTGTCTCCTCACACATCCACATGTATGTGGATGACACAGTCATTTTTGATTCTGGACCCTCAGCCGCAGCTGTGGAGGACCAGCTCCAACATGACTTCCACAATGTACTGCTGTGGTTTCATGCCAACCATCTCCAGGTTAACACAAAGAAGACCATTTCTATGACCTTTGGCACCAGCCAGAAACTAGCCAGGCTCTCGTCTTCCCCTGTTTTCTCCACACTGAATGACACCTCTCTGGAGGTTGTCTCTGCCTGCAAGTACCCCAGTGTGTGGGTTGATAGCAAACCTGACTTCTCTGCCCACATTGACGCTATCAACACCAAGCTTCTTCCTAGACTCAGTGCCCTGCATCATCACAAGGCCTTCCTCTTCCTCCAGGTCTGCCGGGAGCTGGTTACCAAGATGATTCTCCGGGTCTTCGACTATGCAGATGTGGTCTATGGTACCTCCCCTTCCTCCTGCCTTGCCAGACTGGACTCCCTCTGCAATGTCTTCTGCTGTTTTGTTACCAGCTCCACTTCTCCTGCACTCATTATTGCTCTCTTTATTCTTCCCTCTCCATCCTCCCATTACTGAGTCATTGCCAGTCTCACTATGCTTCCTTCATAGCTAAATACTAGTTTGGGTCCCTTCCCTCCTACTTCTTTCACTTATCTCCCCTGCCTCATCCTCCTCTCACCCTCTCTGCTCCAGGGACTCTTTGCCTTCCCCATCCCCTGCCCTCGCTCCTCTACAGGTCAAGCAGCTTTGTCTTACTGGTTCCCCTCCCTCTGGAACCAACTCCCCTCTCCCCTTCACCTGACAACCTCTCTTCCTGCTTTTAAACACCAATTAAGACAGATATATTCTGCTGCCCGTTTCTGGCAATCTCGCCTTGCCTCTTCCCCCCTCTCTTCGGTTACGTTCTCTTGCTTCTTTTGTCTGATGCTGCCCCAACTATCACTGAGCACTTTCCTGACTCTTTTATGAGTGCCCACTTTATTGTGCACTACATATTTTGCTGCTTCATCATCTCTACAGCTGCCTATTGTATCAGCTGTATAGCTGCCTACTGTATCAGCCGTATAGCTGCCTACTGTACCAGCTGTATAGCTGCCTACTGTATCAGCTGTATAGCTGCCTACTGTATCAGCTGTATAGCTGCCTACTGTACCAGCTGTATAGCTGCCTACTGTATCAGCAGTATAGCTCCCTACTGTACCAGCTGTATGGCTGCCTACTGTACCAGCTGTATGGCTGCCTATTGTACCAGCTGTATAGCTGCCTACTGTACCAGCTGTATGGCTGCCTACTGTACCAGCTGTATAGCTGCCTATTGTATCAGCTGTATAGCTCCCTACTTTACCAGCTGTATAGCTGCCTACTATACCAGCTGTATAGCTGCCTACTGTACCAGCTGTATAGCTGCCTACTGTATCAGCTGTATAGCTGCCTATTGTATCAGCTGTATAGCTCCCTACTTTACCAGCTGTATAGCTGCCTACTATACCAGCTGTATAGCTGCCTACTGTACCAGCTGTATAGCTGCCTACTGTATCAGCTGTATAGCTGCCTATTGTACCAGCTGTATAGCTCCTACTGTACCAGCTGTATAGCTGCCTACTGTACCAGCTGTATAGCTCCCTACTGTACCAGCTGTATAGCTGCCTACTGTACCAGCTGTATAGCTGCCTACTGTACCAGCTGTATAGCTGCCTACTGTACCAGCTGTATAGCTGCTCACTGTACCAGCTGTATAGCTGACTACTATATCAGCTGTATATCTGCTTACTGTACCAACTGTATATCTGAGTACTGTACCAGCTGTATAGCTCCCTACTGTGCCAGCTGTATAGCTGTCTATTGTATCAGCTGTATAGCTGCCTACTTTACCAGCTGTATAGCTGCCTACTGTACCAGCTGTATAGCTGCCACTGTACCAGCTGTATAGCTCTATTGTACCAGCTGTATAGCTGCCTACTGTACCAGCTGTATAGCTGCTCATTGCATCAGCTGTATAGCTGCCTACTGTACCAGCTGTATGGCTGCTCACTGTACCAGCTGTATAGGCTGCTCATTGTACCAGCTGTATAGCTGCCACTGTACCAGCTGTATAGCTGCCTACTGTACCAGCTGTATAGCTGCCTACTGTACCAGCTGTATAGCTGCCTACTGTACCAGCTGTATAGCTGCTACTTGTATCAGCTGTATAGCTGTCTACTGTACCAGCTGTATAGCTGCCTCACTGTACCAGCTGTATAGCTGCCTACTGTACCAGCTGTATGGCTGCCTATTGTATCAGCTGTAGCTCCCTACTGTACCAGCTGTATAGCTGCCTGCTGTACCAGCTGTATAACTGCCTACTGTACCAGCTGTATAGGCTGCTACTGTATCAGCTGTATAGCTGCCTCACTGTACCAGCTGTATAGCTGCTCTATTGTACCAGCTGTATAGCTGCCTACTGTACCAGCTGTATAGCTGCCTACTGTACCAGCTGTATAGCTGCCTACTGTACCAGCTGTATAGCTGCCTACTGTACCAGCTGTATAGCTGCCTACTGTACCAGCTGTATAGCTGCCTATTGTATCAGCTGTATAGCTCCCTACTGTACCAGCTGTATGGCTGCCTACTGTACCAGCTGTATGGCTGCCTATTGTACCAGCTGTATAGCTGCCTACTGTACCAGCTGTATGGCTGCCTATTGTATCAGCTGTATAGCTGCCTACTGTACCAGCTGTATAACTGCCTACTGTACCAGCTGTATAGCTGCTTACTGTATCAGCTGTATAGCTGCCTACTGTACCAGCTGTATAGCTGCCTATTGTACCAGCTGTATAGCTGCCTACTTTACCAGCTGTATAGCTGCCTACTGTACCAGCTGTATAGCTCCCTACTGTACCAGCTGTATAGCTTCCTATTGTACCAGCTGTATAGTTGCCTACTGTACCAGCTGTATAGCTGCCTATTGTATCAGCTGTATAGCTCCCTACTGTACCAGCTGTATGGCTGCCTACTGTACCAGCTGTATGGCTGCCTATTGTACCAGCTGTATAGCTGCCTACTGTACCAGCTGTATGGCTGCCTACTGTACCAGCTGTATAGCTGCCTACTGTACCAGCTGTATAACTGCCTACTGTACCAGCTGTATAGCTGCCTATTGTATCAGCTGTATGGCTGTCTACTGTGCCAGCTGTATGGCTGCCTACTGTACCAGCTGTATAGCTGCCTACTGTACCAGCTGTATGGCTGCCTATTGTATCAGCTGTATAGCTCCCTACTGTACCAGCTGTATAGCTGCCTACTGTACCAGCTGTATAGCTGCCTACTGTACCAGCTGTATAGCTGCTTACTGTATCAGCTGTATAGCTGCCTACTGTACCAGCTGTATAGCTGCCTACTGTACCAGCTGTATAGCTGCCTACTGTACCAGCTGTATAGCTGCCTATTGTACCAGCTGTATAGCTGCCTATTGTACCAGCTGTATAGCTGCCTACTGTACCAGCTGTACAGCTACTTACTGTATCAGCTGTATAGCTGCCTACTGTATCAGCTGTATAACTGCCTACTGTACCAGCTGTATAGCTGCCTACTGTACCAGCTGTATAGCTGCCTATTGTACCAGCTGTATAGCTGCCTACTGTACCAGCTGTATAGCTGCCTACTGTACCAGCTGTATAACTGCCTACTGTACCAGCTGTATAGCTGCCTATTGTATCAGCTGTATGGCTGTCTACTGTGCCAGCTGTATGGCTGCCTACTGTACCAGCTGTATAGCTGCCTACTGTACCAGCTGTATGGCTGCCTATTGTATCAGCTGTATAGCTCCCTACTTTACCAGCTGTATAGCTGCCTACTGTACCAGCTGTATAACTGCCTACTGTACCAGCTGTATAGCTGCTTACTGTATCAGCTGTATAGCTGCCTACTGTACCAGCTGTATAGCTGCCTATTGTACCAGCTGTATAGCTGCTTACTGTACCAGCTGTATAGCTGCTTACTGTATCAGCTGTATAGCTGCCTACTGTACCAGCTGTATAGCTGCCTATTGTACCAGCTGTATAGCTGCCTACTGTACCAGCTGTATAGCTGCTTACTGTACCAGCTGTATAGCTGCCTACTGTACCAGCTGTATAGCTGCTACTGTACCAGCTGTATAGCTGCCTATTGTACCAGCTGTATAGCTGCTCTATTGTACCAGCTGTATAGCTGCCTACTGTACCAGCTGTATAGCTGCCTATTGTACCAGCTGTATAGCTGCCTATTGTACCAGCTGTATAGCTGACTACTGTACCAGCTGTATAGCTGCCTATTGTACCAGCTGTATAGCTGCCTATTGTACCAGCTGTATAGCTGACTACTGTACCAGCTGTATAGCTGCTCATTGTGCCAGCTGTATGGCTGCCTATTGTACCAGCTGTATGGCTGCCTACTGTACCAGCTGTATAGCTGCCTACTTGTACCAGCTGTATAGCTGCCTACTGTACCAGCTGTATAGCTGCTATTGTACCAGCTGTATGCTCTCATGTACCAGCTGTATGGCTGCCTACTGTACCAGCTGTATGGCTGCCTATTGTACCAGCTGTATAGCTGCCTACTTTACCAGCTGTATGGCTGCCTACTGTACCAGCTGTATAGCTGCCTACTGTACCAGCTGTATAGCTGCCTACTGTACCAGCTGTATAGCTGTCTACTGTGCCAGCTGTATGGCTGCCTACTGTACCAGCTGTATGGCTGCCTACTGTACCAGCTGTATAGCTGCCTACTGTACCAGCTGTATAGCTGCCTACTGTACCAGCTGTATCTGCTCACTGTACCAGCTGTATAGCTGCTACTTGTACCAGCTGTATAGCTGCCTACTGTACCAGCTGTATAGCTGCTCATTGTACCAGCTGTATAGCTGCCTACTGTACCAGCTGTATAGCTGCCTATTGTACCAGCTGTATAGCTGCCTCATTGTACCAGCTGTATAGCTGCCTCATTGTACCAGCTGTATAGACTGCTACTGTACCAGCTGTATAGCTGCTCACTGTACCAGCTGTATAGCTGCCTACTGTACCAGCTGTATAGCTGCCTATTGTACCAGCTGTATAGCTGACTACTGTACCAGCTGTATAGCTGCCTATTGTACCAGCTGTATAGCTGCCTATTGTACCAGCTGTATAGCTGACTACTGTACCAGCTGTATAGCTGACTACTGTGCCAGCTGTATAGCTGACTAGTGTACCAGCTGTATAGCTGACTCGTGTACCAGCTGTATAGCTGCCTATTGTATCAGCTGTATGGCTGTCTACTGTGCCAGCTGTATGGCTGCCTACTGTACCAGCTGTATGGCTGCCTATTGTACCAGCTGTATAGCTGCCTACTGTACCAGCTGTATGGCTGCCTACTGTACCAGCTGTATAGCTGCCTACTGTACCAGCTGTATAACTGCCTACTGTACCAGCTGTATAGCTGCCTATTGTATCAGCTGTATAGCTGCTATTGTACCAGCTGTATAGTTGCCTATTGTACCAGCTGTATAGCTGCCTACTGTACCAGCTGTATAGCTGCTCACTGTACCAGCTGTATAGCTGCCTACTGTACCAGCTGTATAGCTGCTTACTGTATCAGCTGTATAGCTGCCTACTGTACCAGCTGTATAGCTGCCTATTGTACCAGCTGTATAGCTGCCTACTGTACCAGCTGTACAGCTGCCTACTGTACCAGCTGTATAGCTGCCTATTGTACCAGCTGTATAGCTGCCTACTGTACCAGCTGTACAGATGCTTACTGTATCAGCTGTATAGCTGCCTACTGTATCAGCTGTATAACTGCCTACTGTACCAGCTGTATAGCTGCCTATTGTACCAGCTGTATAGCTGCCTATTGTACCAGCTGTATAGCTGACTACTGTACCAGCTGTATAGCTGACTACTGAGCCAGCTGTATAGCTGACTACTGTGCCAGCTGTATAGCTGACTAGTGTACCAGCTGTATAGCTGACTCGTGTACCAGCTGTATAGCTGACTACTGTGTCACCTGTATAGCTGCCTATTGTATCGCTGTTTAGCTGACTACTGTACCAGCTATATAGCTGACTACTGTGCCAGCTGTATAGCTGACTAGTGTACCAGCTGAATAGCTGACTACTGTGTCACCTGTATAACTGACTACTGTACCAGCTATATAGCTGCCTACTGTATCAGCTGTATAGTTGCCTACTGTACCAGCTGTATAGCTGACTAGTGTACCAGCTGAATAGCTGACTAGTGTACCAGCTGTATAGCTGACTACTGTGTCACCTGTATAGCTGCCTACTGTATCAGCTGTATGGCTGCCTACTGTATCAGCTGTATAGCTGCCTACTGTACCAGCTATATAGCTGACTACTGTGCCAGCTGTATAGCTGACTAGTGTACCAGCTGAATAGCTGACTAGTGTACCAGCTGTATAGCTGACTACTGTGTCACCTGTATAGCTGCCTATTGTATCAGCTGTATAGCTGCCTACTGTATCAGCTGTATATCTGCCTACTGTATCAGCTGTATAGCTGCCTATTGTACCAGCTGTATTGGTGCCTAGTGTACCAGCTGTATAGCTGCCTATTGTACCAGCTGTATAGGTGCCTATTGTACCAGCTGTATAGCTGCCTATCGTAAGCTCCTTTTAATTTTGCATGCTTGGATACTTTTTTGAGTCCAGAGACCAGTCTCAGATTGTGTATGTTGATCCTCTCTGTATTCCCTTCCCCCAGGTCACACCTGGAAATAATCCTAGGCTCAGTGTGTCTTTCCTGGATGCCAATTGTTAAATAAATAAATAAATACATAAATATATCTATTATAGGTCAACTGTTAGAAACAAATAATATATAAAGAAGAGGTATAGCAAGTATCAAACATTCTATGGATTTAGTCAATCATATGTAATAAAGTTATGAGCAATACTAAATTATTTAGCCCATTTGGAGACTAAAAGTAAATATACCAAGAGCCATACAGCAAGGTAGTCTCTTAGTTTACCAAAGGAGGCATCTCCAATTCAACCCTTGGGCTAGTGAGTGAATTTATATCTTTATTGTTCAACTAGGATTAGTCATTACTATTACAACAATTCTTATACAGTACTACAAAACATTTTTTGTAATACATACGTTCCATAATAAAATCACACCCTAAAGAATAAGAACCCGTGGGCATATAAAACTCTTGACTATTTGAATTGCTGCAGTAGGGCCTTCATCTTCGGTATCCAGCTCCCCTCCCTTCCTCGTCTCCTTTTGCACCATTTTCCCTAGCTGGAAACTCCTACCCTCCCTGTCCTCCTTCTCCCTATTTCCATGGTTTTCATACCTTCCCTCGCTATCCTCCTTTTATGTCCTTGCCCATAGGTGGTGCTCACTAGCCTCCCTGTGTTTCCTTTGGGCAGTTTGCTGCACTCTCCTATACTTTATGTAATCATTTGTACATACTGTTGTACTCGCCTCTTTTCCACATTATGTACAAAGTAATGTGCAGGCACTCATACACAACAAGGCATTGTTTCCATCTGGGGGTCGAGATGACATCACGTGGACCTCAAGAGTGAAGTAAGTGTAGGGGAGTTTTTATTGATAAAATAAATAAATATCCATTATAACGCAACAGAAAAACAAATTCACAGTAATATCATAATACAATCAAATACAAAGATCTTTTATAGAAACATCAAAGGAAATAAACAAAAGCTTATAAGTATTCATATTGTGTGGATCAAGCAAAAAAACATTATTTAAATTTAATTATATGTGTAAATCCTTTCCACACTTTACTTGAGTTATACATGTGGACATCTTTGAGATACACTTTATACATTTCCTTAGCTACCATTTGGCAAAACCCTATACCCATAATTTCGTTACATAAGAACAGTGTAGAAAAAAATGCTCCATAGTTTCTTCTTGGTTAATGCAATCTGAATAAGGACAATTCCTTTCTTCTTTTGCCTTGTATTTGGCTGTGACTCTTATGTTTAATCTCCCGTACATTATCAACCATTGTGTTTTCCACATAAAGGCAGGTACCCTATCATTATTCAACTGGAATAATGTATAAGAGTTTTGTCTTGCAGGACAATTTTTAAAACTAGGTTCAGTAGGGTAAACTGAATTCATAATCACTTTGTATAGGGTTTTCACTGTATTAGAAACAATGGTTTGTTTAGTGATTTTCCTCTTATATAGTTTTTGAATTGCTGATTTAAAATATATTGGAGTGTGTATATGAGGATTTAATTTAGGGGCTAGATTAACCCAAGCTTTAAAGTATCGACCTAGTAC
Source organism: Neoceratodus forsteri (assembly GCA_016271365.2). Classification (NCBI taxonomy): domain Eukaryota; kingdom Metazoa; phylum Chordata; order Ceratodontiformes; family Ceratodontidae; genus Neoceratodus; species Neoceratodus forsteri. The sequence goes on along the minus strand of JADMNL010000034.1, from coordinate 97,815,140 downwards.
TAATGAAGTCCAAATACTTTCTCTACTCTCTGGTCTCAGGATTATTTGTTTTACAGATTGAGTAAGAAAAAGGGAATAAAAAAAAAGTATGGGCTCGATCATACCTAACTCTCCTTTAGTGATGTCTAGATAAGTAAAACATCTCTTTACTGGATTTAATCTATTACCCCACAATAGTTGAAAAGAATTACTATAAAATCTGGTCTCATACTGTGTAGGAAGAGGGAAAAGCATAGCCACATATTGCAAACAGGGAATAATAAACTGTTTGATGATTTGTATACGTTTAGCTTTGGAGAATTTATAACTTTTCCATCTTGAAACTTTAAGTTCTATTTTAACTAATGCATTGTCCCAATTTTTTTCAGGAAGGTTTTGAGGGCCAAAAGAAATACCTAATATATTTAGGGGTTCTGGAGATAATATTGTTATACTGAAATGCCTGATGACATCCAGCCCCCATAATCAAACCCCTAGTTTTGAGTAGATTAATTTTAGCATTAGACACTGCAGCAAATAATTTAAATTCTGCTAGGAAAATCTGCAGAGATTCATAATTATTGAAAAATATACATACATCATCTGCATATGCTTGAATATGAAGATGAGAATTAGGATGATCTCTACCAATTCCTATCCACTTAGGTATTACAGTCAAAGATCGATTGAGTGGTTCTAATGATAAAACACACCAATTTCCAATATTGTAGTATTCCTAACAGAAGAATATAATCAGCCCTCACGATTATTAGAGATGTTATTGAGTATCTCTCATTAGAAAGAAAAACTGGGTATCTGATATCTGCCGACCTGGAGAAGGCTTTTGATAGGGTAATCACACTTACTTATTTCAGGTTTTGCGTTTTTTTGGATTTCCACAATGGATTGTCAATATTATTAAATCCTTATATACCTCAGCTACAGTGTTTCCCTTTATTAAAGGAAGTAAAACTAAAGGGTTTTCCGTATCATGTAAATCCAACAACAGCTTATCAACTGAAATAGCAACCTCACCTGAAGCTGAATCCAGAGCCACTGAAGAACCTTCAGTACGGAAGATCTCTGCTCCCTCAGCAATCACGGGCATAACTGTAGAAACATCGGCAGTATGAGAGGCAGAATCCAAAGGCAGATCACCGCGGGAAGACTCCTGCTGCACAACTGGCTGAACATCCATATCCATCACTGCTCAGAGGGAAACTGAACCGAGCATGAACACAATGGCCCCCTATCGTCGAGTAGGGGAATTTCCCCTAGTGTCCTGGGCACACTCCCCTTTAACTAAAAAAATGGTTCAAGCAATTGTCCACAGCTGTGTCAGTTGGGGCTGTTACTACATGTATACAGTCACATCACTACCAGTCACTCTTGTTGCTTGTAAAATGCTTTGGGATACAGTGTGCATAAAAAGCACTCTGTAATGTAGCTTCTACATCAGCATGATATACAGCAGGCATACAAAAGGATGACTGCTAAGTGGCTTGGAGGCAGGATACAGATGGCATGGCTGTGGTTGGTGGGCAGTACTCCGAGGGTCCCTCTGGGGTAGGTGCTGGGCCCACAGCTTGTCAAACTTTTCTGCACCAATCTGAAAGCTAGCAGCTCCAGCAGGATCTGGTAGATTCAAGTGGGATGAAGGCTGCTTAAGTGTGCTGATGGCACTAAACTGACCATGGAGGTAGACTCCTTGAAGAACAGGGACAAATTCAGGAAGTGCCTGGGCAAGCTGGGCAGCTGGAGTCTTGAGGCTCATTTACACAGTCGCATTTGCACTGGAGCAACCTGAGTGCTTGCATTGCTCTGGTGCACAGACTTCTGTGTAGACATTTACCCGATCGCAGTAAGTTAATCATTAGGGTGATCCTCTCCCAAGTTGGGGATACTGAGCAGAGTGAGCAGCTTGAGCAGCCATGTGGACTGGCTGTGCTGCTCACTCCGATGTAACATCGCTTATTGGGGGTGTCGGTCAGTACTGCAACTGGCTGGAGGTCAGTGCAAGTCACTTCAATGTCACAGGAGAGCTCCCCCCCATAAGTCACATTCTCTCACCAGCTCATCTTGTATCGGCACTGAGAGGGGCTGTGTGAATTGAAACTGTACCACATCAGGAGACCAGTGGAGCAAGAGAGCATGATAAGCTCAGTAGCCATGTAAACACAGTCCTAGATTCAGTGTAGCCAAATGCACGGTACAGTACTACACTTGGGAGGAGAAACGGGTAGAATGCGCATACTGTGACAGGCTCTACTTTTTGTGGTGGAGGAGGAAAAGGACCTTGGGCTCATAATACACATGGGCTAAGCATGACAAACAGTGTGCATGTCTGCTGTCAGTAAGGCTGGAAGAATGTTGCGATGCATTAAAATGGGGCGAGCATCACAGCTGGGGAAATAATCACAGCACTTCACAAGGCTCTGGTCAGGTAAGCAGTCCCACCCCCTAGTGTAGAAATACACTGAAGCAGTAGATGGATGCAGTGCAGGGCAGCACAATGATCAGGGGTATGGAGGGTAAAAGCCATGAGGATATTGGAGGCCCTGAATATGTTCACCAAGGAGAAAAACAGCTTGAAAGGGGACAAGACTTCAGTCTGAGTACATTGAAGGGCATTGACAAGCTGGAACAGATGGAGATGCTCCCGTGGTTCGCAGTAGTTTGAGAGATCACATTCTGAAGCTCAAAGGAGGTAAATCCTGGGAAAATGTTAGAAGGTACTTCTTCTCCTAAAGGGTGGCAAGCCTGTGAAATAGCCTATCAGTGGGCAAGGTGAACATGAAGACATGAAGACAGCAGAGGCCTTCAGGGTAAGCATGGACACATTTCTGTTTACAGAGGAATTACAGGGTACCCTGGGTAGTACAGTGAGATGGGAATCCCTACAAACCAGTGCAGGTTTGCATAGCATTCTTGTTGGTCCCTTCTTATGAAGGGTAGGAGTGGACTTGATGAACTTAAAGAGTCCCTTCTGACCTTGCTACAGTATGTTACTAAAGATCCAGGCCAACTCCTGGTAAAACAAATAGCACTAATGCTTCATCAGGACAGGGTTCCATCAGCACTGCTGGATATAATTTGAGGAAAGGGAATATTCCAAAATCTGCCTAGCTCTACCACTAATCAGTTAAACATCCCTCTCTTCTATATTCACAGCGAGCAATGAGATAATTCCTGCTGTTTCATATCAACATGAAGCTCTACTATAAAATGCCTATCTTGGTGGAGAGCTGGCTTTTAATCAGCTTCAAACAGACAAACCAATAAAACAATCATTACCAGACTTGATGGAGTCATGAGATGCGATGGCGGGGTTGGGGGGCAGATGTTCAGAATGCATGCATATGGAATCTGATTGCTTGTTCAAATTTTAAAACATTTTGTGGGCCATCTGTTGCTACAGTATGTACATGTTTGATCCCTGTATTTCCACTGGCAACTGGCTAAAGTGGTGAGAGGAGGATCTGTATTATTCGCTATCTATAGCTCTGCCCACAGTCCTGGATGGCCTTTTATAGAGAGAATCCATGCCGGATTGGGGGGGGTTGAGTGGGTGGTCCAGAGTGGGGGTGTATGACGCAGTATAATGGGGATCAGGGCAGGAGTAGGGTATCACTGGAGTACTAAGAAGGTTTAGTGTTGTATTGGGGATTGGGTAAGAGGGGATACCACTGCACTGTCAGCGAATATTTTATCATTACATCCAGGATTGGGCAGCAGAGCGAAGGTGTTGTTGGGTTGATAACAGTAGGGTTTTATAAGCAGCGCATGGTGCTTCCTCAGTAGCCTTTTAGCACCTCCAAAATCCTAATATACCACTGCACCCTGCATGCAAGAGGGTACCCTTAGATGAATGAGTGCAGAGTTGTATTTAGTTGGACCATACTATTCCCTGAACGCCACACAGTGGGTCCCTTTGAATATAGCCCACACACTGTTCCAATGCACTATGTTGAGTTAGCATGGTGTAATTCATGTTAGAACCACATTAATCTTCTGAATATGGGAGCCTAACATAGAATTTGCTGGTAGATAAGGACCGCTTGGCCCACCTAGTCTGCCCACTTTTCCCTGCCTACAGTATCGCTGCAGATCCTACTTGATCTCAGCCCATTTTCCCTCCTCTCTTCCTTTCCCCTACGATTTTCTTATGCCTATCCCATGCACTGTTTTCACCCCAACCACCTCTATTGGAAGGCTGTTACAGGAATCCACCACTCTTTCTGTGAAGAAGTGCTTCCGCACATCTCTCCTGAATATACCTCCCTATAGCCTCATAGCACGTGCCCTTGTTCTTGAGCACCTTTCTTCCTGACAGATACTTCCTTCCTGTACCTTGTTTGCCCCTGTAGGGTACTCAAATGTCCCTATCATCTCCCACCTCTGCAAGGGCGTACATATTTAGGTCCTTTACTCTCTTCCTTAGGGCCTCTGATGCAGACCCTGCACCATTTTAGTTCCCCTCCTCTGGACTGCTTCCACTCTGTCTACATGCTTCCGGAGATGTGGTTTCCAGAACTGGACACAATACTCTAGGTGGGGTCTTACCACTGATCTATGCATAGACAACACCACCTCCCAGCATCCCACTAGCCCTCCCAATTGCCTTGTCACACTGCCTGGCCACCTCTAGGTGATCACCTCCAGGTTTCTTTACCATCACACCCTCTGCTACCTATCCCTTAACCAAGGGTAACAAACATTACTGTTAGATTGTCTCCTTTTCTATCCTGGCTGATGTCCCTAGAAATACAGAGCAGCCATTGTTCTGGCCCAAAGAAAGTGTTTCCAAATCTGCAGAAGCAACCAAACTAATGCAGAATGTAATGGGTGGGGGCAGGGCACTGTGCTAAGTGTGAAGTACTGCTGCAGCCTCCCCCCCCAAAGTTTCCAAACTGTATCTGAAGTGGATGTCACGGTTATTTGTCTGTGACTATTTGTACAAAGCTTTAACCAAGGGCAAATGCCAGAGGATTAGAAATGCAGAACCATCATTCAGATCTCAGTGGAGCCAAATAAAGGAATAAGAAAATTGTTTCCAATATATGCTTGTTCTGCAATTGAAGCTGCTTACAGCATTCTGGCACAAGACACAAAGCTCTGTCTCCACCCCCACAGTGCAGCCTCAGTGTCATTGTCTTCCCAACCCTTGTGCAGAAGCCAGGGCAGAGCTTTACAGCAGTGATCATCTTGTCCAGACTTGCAAGGCACAGCCCCAGTGAAGCTTCCCTCCCACACACTGTACACAGCAAACAACTTTTTTTGTTTGTTTCAAAACTTTTTTAGTGCAATTATTGGTGGTGAAAGGTGACAGATTGCCTGCACTAGGAACTGAAGCCTTCTGTTTGTCCTCTCAGCAGAATGTAGCATGGGCGATCACTCTGAAAACTTTCCACCACTTTGCCTCAACGCTCTTATGGAGGGGTCACCATGTACAAGAGAGGGCAATTCAGATTCCATGCCCATTTAATCCGAGGCCTCTTCTATGAGACTGCAACCAACAAAGGGGCCAATTCGTGCCCACTGGTGGTGGGTTTTGTGATGTGGACACCTGCCCATTAAGAACAGGACCGAGACTACAACAACTCATTTCACCAGAACCACCGTACAGTCATCAGGTGATAATGGCTTTTGGTGGTATCCCGTGTACAAGGCGACCATGACTGAGCGCTTTCAAAAAGGGCGACTCAATCACAGCACCTGTGCACAGGGCTGCCTGGTTGGGGGGGGTGCGACCGGATGGGGTTAGGTGAATATAGAGACAGGATGTCGCTATGTATACAGCGTCAGAGGTCTACCGTGTCAATGAGGCGGAAGGGAGAGAGGGTTTGTGGGGTGTAGTGCGGTGGTGGACTGTTGAGCTGGCCATGTGGCATGGAAGGTAGGTGGCAGGCTGGGATTGGGAGGGCGCCGGGTTCGGTTCTGGACATGATACCATTTTTGCATCAGTCGTTTTTTTTTTTTAAGTTTTACACCCCCGACATGCACCCCTCTGGAGTTGAGAATCCTTTAGTGGGGGGCACAGCCTCCCACATAACATAGAGTTCAGCACCCTGTTGCTTTTCACCACAAGTGTACATCACCATAATTCATTTTCACGATGTACACTTGCCCAAATGGTGATAGCTATTCCGTGATCGCCGTTATCACATGGAACCCTTTTGATGACTACTGACTTGGGCCGGATTCAAACCAGTAATCTAGAGGTGGAAAGGTCCTCAACTTGCTACAGTAGCAATCCACTGAGCCATGCAGCCTCAATCGTAGCTGCTGCAGGGAAATAAAGCAGTGAACCTTGCCCAGGACACATGTGATGCAGAGTAAAGCCTCAACATGCTCTCCTCTCTGGACCAATCAGGCTCTGGTAGCAATGAGTTCTGCTGGTTCTTACATTATTCCCAAATGGCTAGTAAATACTATTATATGTAACATGTGACACAAAAGAGCAGATAGTGGTAGTGGAGGGTATGGTATGGATTGCTGGATCCATTACAGCTGAACACCCACCAGTCCCCAATGATGACAAAAAGTCTGTGTCAGAACGCTACAATGGGAGAGCAGACTGTGTCAGAAAGCTAGGGAGAGTGGGCTGTGTCAGAATGCTACAATTGGACAGCAGACTGTCATAACGCCAAAATGGGAGAACAGACTGTGTCAGAACACTACAATGGGAGAGCAGGCTGTGTCAGAATGCTACAATGGGACAGCAGACTGTGTCAGAATGCTACAGTGGGACAGCAGACTGTGTCAGAACACTACAATGGGAGAGCAGGCTGTGTCAGAATGCTACAATGGGACAGCAGACTGTGTCAGAATGCTACAATAGGAGAGCAGACTGTCAGAATGCTACAGTGGGACAGCAGACTGTGTCAGAACACTACAATGGGAGAGCAGGCTGTGTCAGAATGCTACAATGGGACAGCAGACTGTGTCAGAATGCTACAGTGGGACAGCAGACTGTCAGAATGCTACAGTGGGACAGCAGACTGTGTCAGAATGCTACAATAGGAGAGCAGACTGTGTCAGAATGCTAGGGAGAGTGGGCTGTGTCAGAATGCTACAATGGGAGAGCGGGCTTGGACAGTTTAATCTGCGCCATTTAGGGATCCAGGATTTGAAAACAAGATCTAGACTGCAGCATTTTTGAAAATGGCAAAGCTGTAAGGGGTGGCCTTTAAGGAAGCCAGTCTAGACCTTGGGTATCTGTTATGGTATACCAAACAGGATGAGTCTGAGTAAGAGCTGGGACACACTAATATTGCACTGCACATGGGGAGGGGGCACAGATTCAACACAGGTAGATGGGGACACAGATTCATTATGACTGTGAGAGCACAGACTCAGCACAAAGAGTTTCATCTTCCTAGTGCTATCTGGGTGTACATTTCCTGCCTTGTGATAGTAGAAAAATTACTGTAGTCTTGGTACACAGTACTGTACTGTATTAAACTGCAGCACATTCACATGTAATTTGAACATCACAGAGAGGCCCTGCAGACTCAGGCTCCACTAGACAGCTGGATGTGCTACCAGCTGTACCCTCCTGTACTGCACCTTACCCTGTTGTTCAGGGATATATCTCATTCATAAGGGATACACTTTGTTGATCAGGGATATACTCTTTTGATAAGAGATATAACCTGCTGATCAGGGCTTAAACCTGTTAAGACATATACCCTGTTAAGGAGAGTCACTGTCATTCAGACAGCATTTCTTTTCCTTCCCACATTTTCTCCTTTTTTGCTCTTCCCACCTCCTCAGGCATGGGCCGTGCCCTTCAGCCCCAACAATGCAGAGTCCCCTAAAAAAAAGGAGCAAGTTCCCTGGCCCACCCACATTTTATTTATTTAGTTTTTGTTGACCAGGTAAGAGCACTAGACAAATCTTGCCTATTTTCAGGCACGACCCGGGGGAGGGGGATACAGATGAACGCCAACTGACCTTGAACCAGATTAAGCTGTTGGTGGTATTTTAGTGAATGAGGAAAATTTGGCCAGGACACCAGAGAAATTCCCCTACTGTTTGCCAGTAGGGGGACCCTTTGAGCCGTCGAAGGATGGCTGCCTCAGTTGATGTGCTGCTGTCGGGTAGGAAGGATGTGTTACCATCTGAGGAACAGGTCTCCTGTTTAGCTTTATTATTGCCTAGCACGGATGTTTCTTTGCACTCTGAGAAGCCTGGAAAGTTTCAGTCTTCGGTTGCTTCTCCTGTTTCGCCTGCCTTGCCTTGTAATGACGCCATGGAAGTACCTGGTTCGGATTCTCCAGATTTGGATGTTGTCTCTGCTTCTCCGGAGTTGAATCGCCTCTTGCACTTGGAGGAACAATGGTTTTTGGACATCAAAAGGGATCTTCTTCGACGTTTTCATTCTTCAGATGCTACTACCCTTGCTCCTGTTTCGGAGCGCTCTGTTGTAACCCATGTAGTCGGTTGCCAAGAAACCTCTTACTGTGAAGCGCCGACTGCCAGCGGCATTGTTTTCACCCGTGCTGGTCAGGATCAGCGACCGCTACGGTGTTCTTTTCAGCTGACAAGGATTCTGTTAGTTCGGAGTGTGTTGTTAAAAGGGCCCTAGTAAGTGCATTGGGCAGACACCCCAGTACCTGCTGGAGCGCTTGGACTGTAGAAAACTCGGCTCCAAGCGGCTGGTTGTGTGCTCCCAGACACTGGTTCCTGGATCTCTGGCCTCTCTCCTATCAAGATCCCTGGCGTTCACCTTGTCTCTGCCTCTCCCCCTTTGGTACAGCCTGTAAGTACTGTCTCTATATCTCTGACTGCTGGTTTACCTGTTGAACCCCTCCAAACGGATTCTCTTCAGCCTGAACTTGATTCTGCTGTCCCTCACCCTGATTCCCCTCTCCCTCTTCCTGGTTCTACTCCTATTACGGTGGCTTCTGGTTCTACTCCCATTACTGTGGATCCTGCTTCCCCTCTCCCTGGTACTACTACTACTCAACGTTCTCCACTCCACCTCTCCTCAGACTTTGATTTTGCAATACTCCCCGATTTTCAACTGGGAGGGAATATGGATTCTTGTACTCAGCCTGGTGATGAAGAGACTGCTGCCCTTAGTGATGATTCTGTGTTTTCTGATATTCCCAAATCCATTCCTCCAGAGTTAAGGAATGCTCCTAGAGGCTCCCCTAAGGAGGTCCTCCAGCCCCCTTTGGTTGCTCCTTCAAAATCTTATGCTTCTTTTTTTTCCTACCCCAGTCTCCTCTGCTAAAAGACATAATGCTGTTCGTATGATCTACAAAGGGGTATTAGATGTTTTTCTGGATCGGGTTTATATGGGTCGTCAGTTATTGAAACACAATTTACATTTTCAGGTTTCAGAATTGTATGCTCTTATTCATGTGTCTGGTGAATCTATATTTGATGTCAGTTTTAAATTACATAGTGGTCTTGAAAAGTTTTGGGCTTGTTATCAACAGGTTAAGACTACCCCTTTGTGGGCCCCTTTTGAGGTCATTCCACTTACCAAACCTTCCCATAAAACCATTACGGTTCTTTTCTGCAATGAAGGGGTTAGTGTGACTGACTTGATATACTGTTTGAAACAACGATGTACTGTGTCCAGTCATCCTGAAGCGATCTTTGATTCTGAGGGGATTTGGACAGGTGGTTGGAAAATCTGTGTTCTACTACACACTACGGATGGGTCCCCCTGTCATCTTCCCAATAGTTTTTTTCTGGGTAGGGACCGGGGAGTTTTGTTTTACCCGGGACAACCTTGGACCTGTTATAAATGTGGCCTTTCTGGGCACATTAGTAGCCCTTGTGACCAACTAAAGTGTTCCCTGTGTCAAATGACTGGTCATCTTAGTAAACAATGTCCAAACCAGGTTAGTTGTAATCTTTGTGGGGTGGAAGGCCATGTTTATATGACTTGTCCTAAAGCTGCTCATCAGACATCCCTTTCTGCTGACAGGGACGAGCAGCGCCTTTTGATTTCACTGGCCCAAAGGAAGGTGGCTAACCCACTGAATTCACAGTCAGTCTTGAATGTCTCTCCTGTAGATTTACCTGTTGCCCCGATCCCTGACCCTCTCCCCCTTCCCCCCTCTGAGGTTGGTGATCTTGGTCCTGGGGCTGTGCCTCTTTCCCCCTCTTCTTCTCTCTTGGATGTCCTTCCTGTTCTTCCCCTGATTCTTCTACTGTCTCTTTCTCGGTTCCTGCTCCTACAAATCTGTCTGCCTCTATGCCCCCCCTTCTTCTCTGGAAGACCCTCCTGTCCGGTGATCCTCTACTGGAAGAGGTCTCTGGGGCCTTACCCACCCCCAAAATGTCCAAAACCTCCTTTCCTGATGTTTCCAATAGATTTTGGTTCTCTTAACTACTGAACAGTCTGACACTGATTCAGTTTGTTCTTCTGCTGATTCTATTATGCAGAAGGACAATGTGGAGTCTATCTTGACTGATGACGGGGATGGTTTTACTCACCCCTCCGTCGCAAGGGTAAGTCTCGGAAAAAAAAGCGTTGAGCTTCTTCTTTCTCCCTCTGACTTCCCATGACTCTTTCCCTTCCCTTCCTTCTTTTGACTACCAATGTTAACAGTATTAAGAATAACCTGAGACGGACTATAGTGTTCTCTTTTCTATGGTCCTTTTCCCCAGGTATATTTTTTTTACAAGATACTAGACTGCACTCTATCCCTGAAATTTCGCTTTCCACTAAGGAATGGAATACAGGACTTTCCTATTGGTCTGTTGGCCCTGAACGATGTACAGGGGTTGGTATCCTTTTTCATCTTATTAATCCATCAATAGTCAGAGTGTTGGATCTTGTCCTGGGTCGGGTTCTGCTTGTGGACTTTCTCTTGAATGCTGTTTTTTTTAGACTCATTAATATTTATGCTCCTCAGGCTAAAGCTGACTGCACGCTTCTTTTTCAGCACATTAGTCCCTTTCTACATATAGCTTATTTTGTGATTTGGGGGGGGGGATTTTAATTGTGGTTTAAGTTTGGCTGATAGGGGTTCTGCCTCCAAAACTATGAAACTTTTTGGGACATGGCGACCCTAAAAAGTAGTAAGACGGGCACATCTTAAAGATGCTGTTTTGTTTCACACTGGGGTATCGGAACATACTTTTTTAAGGGTTCTTTATCCACACGTATTGATTTTTCCTTTTTGTCTTCTGCTTTGCCTCTTCACTCTGACTCTGTTGATCCGACTCCTTACTCAGACCATCGCCTAATTCAGATTTCTTTAGGACCTGCTGCCCCCCAAAGGTCCGGGATATTGGAAATTAAATTCCAAACTTTTACAGGACTCCTGCCTCCTGCATTTAGTTTCTGATTTTTTGTCTTGTAGGAAGTCGTTATTTCCTTTATTTGAGGACCCCGTTGTTTGGTGGTTGGACACGAAATCTGAACTTCGCTCCTTGCTCATTTCTCAGTGTAGGCGTTCTCGGGAAAATGCTTACATTTCTTATTTGAATGACTGAAAACAACTTCAACATTTATTTTCCCTGTCGCAACTTACTTCGCATGATTTCTCGACTCAGATTTCCCATTTTCAGGAGAAAATGAAACAATATCATCTAACGCAATTTTTGGATGTAGAGTCCCGGCAGCACCATGCAATTCATGGCCCTTTTTTTCACACTTGTCCCATTTTGAATCATCAAAAAGTGATTAGGTCTAAGACCATTTCTGCTCTTTATGTTGGTCAGGGTAAGGTTCAAGAGGACCAACAGAACATTGTCCGTATTGCCTCGGATTTTGCGGCCTCCTTGTTTTCAGTGCCCTCGGTACAACAATCTGATTTCTCTTCTTTTTTTAACAAAATTCAAGTTCCCAAGGCCCCACATTCACATCTTTTAGGCCTAGTAGCTCCCCTTTCCGTGCAGGAAGTTGCTACTGTTATTCAATCCCTGTCTAAAGGTAAAGCCCCGGGTCTAGATGGGCTTTCTTCTGATTTGTATCATTTTTTGAAAGGTGAACTGTTGGAAGAACTCACTGCGGTTTATAATGCTATCTTACGGACAAAATATTCAAATTACGTACTTACCGTAATTATGATCTTTCTGTGTATCTTCACCATTCATCACAGATGGGTACTGGCCGGAGATCAAGACCCCACGGGAGCCTTTTTTTTTTTTTTAAAAGATAGGCAGAGCGATGCAACATCGGCGCCGTCCTCAAAGGCGGCGACTCGTGGCGCTCGAGGATTAGCCGTTAGAGTTGCATCGACCGCCTGCCTACCAGTTCTGAGTCACCGGAGAGGTAAGAGGAAGGGATGGAGGTGGGACAAGAGAGTCCAAGGGACAGAAAAAGGAGAGAAAACTGAACTAAAAGGAGAAATAACGACTGAGAGGACAGCATAGAAGAAGTAAGACTAAGGGGGATTGGGTAGGGGCCCCAATCTCTGGAAACGGAAGAAGGGAGGGAAGGGGGGAAAGAATTTCAGGAGAGAGAGTGAGAGGTAACAGAGATCCAGGACCCTTGTCCGTCACCAGACTGTATAGGAACTGCAAGGAGTTAGCAAAGCTCTTTGCCAGAATTCAAGGCACAGAATAACTGACAATACCCCAAAGCAGAGTCGGCTATTCTGGAGAAGGACAGGGTACAGGGACTCAGTACTCTCTCTCTCTAAAGAGATATTTGGTGAAAAAAGGAAAAAGGAAACTTTTTTTTTGATTAGATGGATAACAGAAGGAGGGCAACCACCAGCTCCTACCCCGTAGGGGAGAAGATATGTAGAAGAGAGGAGTGCCACTCAAACTATACCCCGTAGGGAAGACTGTCACCCCCTGTGTGTCTCAACTAATCTCACTCAAGCAAGGGTGCCGGAAGATGGCAACAGTTGAGGGGGGCTAAGGAAGACAGGGCACTTTCCCTATACTGGTTTTAACCATACAGGAACAACAAGTGGAGGGGCTACGGCCCCTTTCGCCCCAGAGGTTCCGGCACCTATGCAGTGAAGATAGGGAAGGCACAGAGGGAGGAGGATTCCAGAGACTGAAGCCCCAAGGGGGATGGTGGGAGGAATTGTGATGAATGGTGAAGATACACAGAAAGATCATAATTATGGTAAGTATGTAATTTGAATATCTTATCTGTGTCAATCTTCACCATTCATCACAGATGGGTGAGTACCAAGCCCCCCGAAGGGGGTTGACTGATTGCACCCTAAGGGACAGTGTCCCTTAGACCTCAGTGGATGACACACTAAGGGGGGGAACCTTCTGGGCCTGAGGAGGCCTAGAGAGGGGAGAGCGAGATGGGGTTCCCCCGGAGGGGGAAGGAATTTGCCCCGACAAACGCCGTCTCGCCCTATGGGAAAAGAGGTAGGTTTCCTGGTGAGCGGAGCAAATCACCTTACGCTGGGCCAAGGGTGACAACCGGGAAAGGTGAAGCCATGCCGATCTTCTGGTGCAGATCGCTGTCCCTATGACCCTGGTAGCTACCTCATTGGCATCGTAAGATGCCCTTGCATGGTGCCTTGCTAGCTCCAGGCCACGTGCAGAGAGAGCAATGGCTTGCCTGGTTTGCTCCGAGTCAGGCAGAGCGGCTAGGAACTGACCTAGCGCTGACCACAAGTACCTGTTATAGGCAGCGTGAGGGCCTGATGCGCAGAAATGGAGAGAAGCAGCCGCGTCGAGTAGAAAGTCCTCCTCCCCAGAAATCAAAATCTGAGGAGTCCTGATCTGGGGGCCGGTAACAGCGGGCGCGAAGCCCATCAGGAGTGTCCAGGTGTGTCAATCGGACATGGATGAGGCAAGGAGCCTGGAGACTCGGGAAGCGCAATACCTCTGGCAGAGGGGCAGGAACTCTGGAGAAGGGCTCTGCCAGAAACGCATGGATGCCTCCCAAGGGAGCGGGCCAAGGGCACCAACAAGGGTGGCTGTCCCAAAATCACCTAGAAAGGCGTGTGCCGCATGATCCAGATTGCTCACAGAAGAAGGAGAAAGGTGAAGGTCCTCCATCATCCTCACGAGGAAACGCTGATATTCAGAGAGATCAGCAGCAGGAGAGATGTGGACAGAAGGTTCCTTTCCCCCAGAAGAGGGGGATGAGGAGCTGGAGGTCACCATAGGCTCGAAGGGTGGCTGCTCGGGGGGAGGTTGAAAAACCTGGCTGTCCAAAGCCCTAACGTAAGCAGGGAACTGAGCAGCCACCGCTCTGAACTGTTCCCAGGTGAGAGGCCCGCTAGGACCAAAGATACCTGGAAACGCAGGAGAAGGTGGCAGAGGGGAGTGGACAGAGCCGAGAGAAGAAGTCGGCTGACCTCTGCCAGGGCTAAGGAGCGGACCACGGACTCCCACGGGGAGTCCTGGAAGACCCGCAGTCGACAGCTGCACAACCGCCGGTACTGCCTAGACTGCCCCAAAAGAATCCCCAAGTGAGGCGACTGGGGTGAAGGTCCAGAAGGACGGTCCCCTGCCTCAAAAGAATGGGACCCTCTCAAGGAACCCGAAGGGGACGGGCGGAAGTCCGCACTCCAGCTCCGTCCAGGACCCGGGTAGGTCCCAGAGAAGGGCTGGCACGCCGAACCTATACCCCTCGACCCTTCGGAGTCTGAAAGGGTCCTAGCCCTCGGAGTGGCCAGTCTAGGCAGCTCCATACCCAGGGCTGCTCCTGAAGGGGCAATCCCAGAAGGAGCACCTTCCCCTCCCGTGGCCCTCTCGATAGGCCCCAAAGTTGGGTGACCGAGAGATGTCACAGTAGGGGGTACCACTGTAGAGGGGTTGAGGAACCCCCCAAGGCTAGGCTGCAAGCAGATGGTGGCACGCACCACAGCCCGCTGGTCAGCACCACTGACCCTAGCCCTAGAGGAAACCCGACTCACCTCGGAGGGGGACTGGCTGCGACACGAAGAGGAAACCACCAGCTCATCCTCCCTTGTAGACAACCCCAAAGGGTGTGACTGCCCATTCAACTCCGAGCTGGACTCCGACTCCGAAGAGGAAGAGTCCGAGGCCCTAAGCCAAACAGTAGGGGGTCGAGGAAGGGACACCTTCCCGAGGGGCCCAGGAGCCAAGGCAATCCCTGCCCGGTCCACAGCACTGTGAGCGGTGCCAGCAGAAGGTGGCAGGGCAGCTTGGGCCAGAAGTCCTAGGCCAGGGCCAGCTGCTGCACCATCAGGTCCACCGGTGCCAGGGGAGGCACCCGGGATGGAGACGGCGCCATCAGCAACCCCAGTCTCGGAGCCGCCACCGCCGCCAGGCCGCCAACGCCCGCGGTGGCAGCGGGACCAAGGCGCGCGACGACCCTGAAGGACTTGCTCGACCACGGCACCGCGCATCGGCGCCGTGAGACCGCCAGTGCCACAAGCGCGCCGAGTCTTCCAACGGTGCCTACCGCCGGGCGCCCGACAGATGACACCGGCGGCCCTATAGTGCCGTGCTCAACCTCGGCGCCGAGGTGAGACATGGCGAAGGACGACATCGAAGGCGGTTTCACTGTGCCGCGAGCAGTGTCGGTGCCGTTTGCGGCACCGGCAAGCCCCACGATGCCGACAGTCGGGTCGGCACTGATGCCGACACCGACAGGACCCTCGGCACCGTGAACGACACTGAAAGCCCCGACGGCACCGAACGACGGCGTCCACCCGGGCCTAGCGGACCGCGGGAGTGACACTGGGAGCCTACCCCGGCGGAGTGATTGCCAGAGCGCGCCTCCGCCCGCTCCCGGGGAAACAGGACAGGCCTCCTGCACCGTGGAAGGAGCCTCGGCCCGCAGCTAGGCTAGAAGAGGCCGAGGCTCCCTCCTCCACAGTCCGTATAGAACCGGGGACCGGAGGGAGGCCGAGAACATGGCTTGGCCCGACGAAAGCGCCGCCTACCCAAAGTCGGCGGAGCTCGCCGACCTTAAACGCACGCTGTTCCAAAACCGCAGTCCATCGAGAGCAGGCATTGCACGAATCCATGTCGTAGCGGGCCAAGGCGCGAAGGCACCGGTCATGTTGGTCGGTGACGGAGTACTTGCGGTCGCACGGGCACCGACGCATAGGGGGCCGCCCCGTCTTCTGCGATTTTTTGCCCTCTGACCACGACATGACCTACGGAGAAAAAAACACCAAAAAACAGACTCGACATCGCTTTAAATGTAATAAAAAGGAAAGATCTTACATGCGATGTCGGTGGAGCAAACACAGAACTAGTAGACCAGCGACTAGAGACACAGGCTTCAAGGCCTAAAATTTTTAGAATAAAGGCTACTTCAGGCTTTACGAGGCGACCTCGGCGGCGGAGATGAAGAACTGGTAGGCAGGCGGAATCGATGCAGCCTAACGAGCTAATCCTCGACGCCACGTGGTACGCCAGTCTCGGTGGACGGCGACCGATGCTGCATCGTCTCTACTTTATCTTTAAAAAAAAAAAAAAAAGAAATTCGCGGGGTCCTGATCTCCGGCCAGTACCCATCTGTGATGAATGGTGAAGATTGACACAGATAAGATCAGTCCCTTTTGAAATGTCTACTGGGGCTCTTGTTTTTCTTTTTAAAGATAAAGGTGACAGGTTAGATTTATCTAATTGGCGCCCTATTAGTCTGTTAAATACAGATTTTAAGATCCTTTCCAAGTTATTAAATGCAAGATTGTTATCAGTAGCTAAATTCTTGATTTCCCCTGCTCAATCTTGCATTGTACCAGGAAATTCGATCACTGACCAATTGATCTTATTACGTGATATTTTCTCTCATGATGCTATTTCTCCTACTACTGATTTTGTTCTTTCTTTGGACCGGTGTCAAGCATTTGATAAGGTAGCCCATGTTTTTTTATGGAATGTACTGAAGCATTATGGTATCCCCGTTACATTTATCTCTTGGCTCCAAGCTCTCTATCAGACTGCTACAGTATGTCCCTGTATTAATGGGTTCTTGGGCCCTCATGTTCCCATTAAGACAGGGGTTTGGCAAGGGTGTCCAATTAGATCCCTATTATATATTTTTAGTATCGATCCTTTATTGAGACTTCTCCAGTCCTCTTCTCACATTGACCCCATTAAATTGTCTTCTTTAACCGTTCCCTATAGAGCTTTGGCCTATGCAGATGATTTAATTCTGTTAGTGGGGAATGTTTCTTCCACTGTAGAGGCCCTATCTATTTGTACAGATTATGGTTCCATCTCAGGGACTAGTTTAAATTTACTGAAATGTGTCGGTGAGCCTTTGAGTAGCCAAATGGCCCCTCAGGGTCAAGTCGCGGGTCTTCCGTGTACTTTGGGTCCTTTGAAAATTTTGGGAATTGAATTTGGGTCCCCTCAAATGGATGTGGACAACTGGGATAAAAAATTGTTGATTGGCACTAGTATGGTTCAGACTTGGAACCGGACAAAAATGAGTTATGGTAAAAGGGTTTATATGATCCGTACCTATTTGGTACCACTTTTTTTATTTCTTAGCTCAGTATTTTCTCTCCCTGAATCAAGGGAAGTAAAAATTTATTGTTTATTTTTTCAGTCCTTTTGGGGTAGCCGCCTAAATCCTATTAAAATAAATGTTTTATACTTACCTCGTAAACATGGAGGACAGCATATGATTAATCCTGTTTTGTTTTTTTTCTGTCAATTTTTGTATGCTAATTTTAGACCTTTGTTTCATTCACCTGAGAAATATTGGTGTGATCTTTTTGTTTCCTCCATTTCTCCTTGGTTTGCAGCATGGGATTTAGGAACCTTGCATCGTATCGGGACGGGTGTGCAATCTCCCAAGTATTTACGTGATGTGTTTGTTAAACTTAAAACTTGGGGGATCACCAGTCGTCATGTGATTTCCCTCTCGAAAAAACAGTTATACGCTTTTGTTTTGGAGACGCATTTTGGTGTTTTGAAGGTATTTCCCAAATGCCCCGTTCTACACCATGAGGCCTTGCTTCTCTTTTTAACTGAACCTCATATCCCTTATAAATTTAGAGATCATTATTGGTTAAACTGTCATGAGAGATTGAATGTAAAAGCTAATCAAAAACATAAGAGGGTGGAAGAATGTATTTGTTCCAGACCAGGATGCATTGCTCAATCTGAAACTCTGCTGCATTTATATTTTTCTTGTTCCTACATCTGTGATTTTTGGAAATTTCTTTATGATAAGTCTCACCTACCCTTTTTTTTGCATCTCACCTATCCAGCTCTTTTATGTGGTGCTTATCCCAATAACTGGTCTACCAGGGATAAGAGTTCACTGTTTGTTATTTTTTCTATCGTTAAATGGTTTATTTGGCATTCTCGATGTATGTTTACTCTACAACAGAAGGAACTTTCGTACCATGAACTTTATAATAACATTTTTAAGTACATACATGCAGTTTATTTTTCAGAATCTAGGACTCTTCCACGGATTCATTTGTTGACCATCTGGCGGAACTTACCTTGGATTACTGACAATGATTTTCCAATTACTTGAAGTATATATTGGCATATGTTCAATTGTTTTTTTTGTTTTCCTTTTCTGTTCAATTTATGTTAATTTGCAATTGTTCATTTTTTCTGTTTTGCTATGTGTGATTTCCTTAATAAAAACTTCCCCTACTCTTTTCGATAAGTGACATGGGATCTTTAACATCCACCTGAACTACCACTAATCCAAGCAGATGGGACCTCAGTTTAACGTCTCATCTGAAAGACAGCACCTCAGAAGTGCAGCACCCCTCTCATGCTGCACTACAGTGTCAGTACTGTGATACTAACCCAAGTGCCAGATGTGGGAACGGAACCCACTGCCCTCTGATCTCCCGGCCAACATGGGTTGCTGCATGCTGGAACCTGCAACCAAGGCGTACTGCCCCACATCAGTTGTCTGCAGTCTGGTCTGCCTCCTGATGTGATGACCGAAAGTTCACTTCCAAACTCCGGTCGTCTGCACAGAAGCACGATGCGCTGCAGTGGAATGATCAGGATGGCTACCAGGTTTGTTTTCCAAAGGATGAGGAAAGTTCAAACCAATCTGCAATCAAGAGACAGAGAGGCAGATGAAAGTCATTGATGAGTTACAGTAGCTCAGCATGAGGCTGGGTGTGGGAACCTAAATTTCTAGATTATACTGTTCTATAAGCTGCCAGAACCAAATAGCCTGAGGCTGTCTTGGCTGTGAGCACAGTATAGACTGCACGGAGGGGAGGGGCACACAGATTTTAGGACTGCGGGAGAACAGACTC
Organism: Neoceratodus forsteri; assembly: GCA_016271365.2. Taxonomy (NCBI): domain Eukaryota; kingdom Metazoa; phylum Chordata; order Ceratodontiformes; family Ceratodontidae; genus Neoceratodus; species Neoceratodus forsteri. The sequence continues at coordinate 97,796,040 of JADMNL010000034.1, read as the reverse complement.
AACACATACAGGTTCATCCTTTGAAATGCTCCTCTTGTTTGCACTGCAGGGTTTGATGCTGGGAACCGTGTTTTACTCAATGCTTGGTACCATGATGGTGTCAGAAGGGGATGGGGCCATAATATATTGTGTGGTCTCCTCCTGTCCCCCCATTTGTTGGCTGGCACTATTCACGGTTAGTGCAGCACTAACCCAGGTAGTGCTGCACTAACGTTTGAATATGGGCACCATGAGCTCTACTGACTAGAGGTTCTGGATTTGAAGTTGGACTTCAGGTAGAAAGGGTTAACTCAGTCCCAACAAACTTGCCCTTTTGTGCCTCCTAATATTTCGTGAGAGAGTAATGGTCTCCAGGGGATCTGATTACCGCTCAGGAATCAGCAATGTAAGGATTCAAATTGCAAATGGAATGTTATGTCTAGACTGTCAGCTCCACAGAGCATCATCCCATTATTTGTGATTTTTGTTTCACAGTTGAACAAGAATTTGTCAATGCCGAATATTTGCTTGCTGGTATTAGCATTGGAAGTGCAGGAGTTAGACAGATGCAGAATAGGAATGGCAGTGAAGTATTGAACTTCACGCGAACCCCACCTCCACCCTGCAGAGATGGACAGGCATTGGGGTATGCCTTTGGGTCATCGCGCAAAATTCTCACGCCATTTCAGTTCACCCTATCCTACAAGCACCAAGTGTTGAGGTGTGCCTTGGGGTGTTCGGCTTCACAGTCACCCCATTCCATAAGGACATATGCTGAAACGGGTGCAGTATAAGAGAATGGGGTGAAGTCTGGTGTCGAAGAGTCCAAGGCACACCTCGATGCCTGTAACTGGCTGCAGGATTGGGGTGGAATGGCATGAGCATTACAGCCGGCAATCCAAAGGCACACCCCGATGCCTGTCAGTCTGTACAAGGTGGGATGCTACGGTTAGGAACTGTAACATCCCAGGCATTTGTTGGTATTTGCACTACAAATTTTCAACATGGCCTTTTTGTGACCCGCACCTCATGAAAGCATTTGGTACCTCTGCTCATGAACAGTGGCACTGTGATATGGTTAATCTGTCTCGAATGTTAATTTGCTACAGCAACCGTGCCGTTCTATGCCAGATGCGCGAAAACACAGTTTGTGCAGGATGTGAAAAATGACAGCTATCCTGTTCATAAAGAGGTGTGGAAAAATGCCAATGTTGAAAATCTGGAGCGAAAATATTAAAAATTCTCGAAGTTAAGAGCATGTGTGGAAACTGTGCAATGCATGCTTGTAATACAGTCCTTTTGTGAAATGTTCTCACCAAATTTTCAACATAGGCATTTTGGAACCTCCACTCATGAACAGTGTCACTGTGATTTTGTTAATCTGCCCTGAATGCTGATTTCCCACAGCGACTGTGCCATTGTGCGCCACATGTGCGAAACCACATTTTGGGCAGGATGTGAAAAATGACAGCTGTACTGTTCATAAAGAGGTGTGCAAAAATGGAAATGCTGAAAATTTGTAGTGAAAATATAAAATATTCTTGGAATTACGAGCGTACGTAGAAACTGCGCAACACACTCTCGTAACACAATAATGTTTTTGGAATTTTTGAACCGAATTTGCAACATAGGCCTTTTGGGAGCCCTACTCATGAACAGTAACACTGTTGTTTTGTTACTCGGTCCCAAAAGGTGATTCCATGCAGTGACCGTGAAATCACCTTTCAGGACCAAATAACAACATGGCAATGAGTGAGTTCATGAGGTGGGGTCGCAAGAACTCCATTCTGAAAATTTGGTGCCAGAATTCGTAGAAATGGCCGAGATATCCACCTAAGTTGAAAAAAAAAATTTATGCCATTGCACAGCTTACCGACATTTCTTCAGTTCGCAGTCAGCTTTGAAGAGTGCTGACGTGTTCCCAATCCACCAAAGATTGTAGCACCAGGCTCCAGAGGTAAGCATAGGTTGAGGGGGTGCGGGGATATGGGTGCATAGAGGGTGGGTGCAAGTTGGGGAAGGGGGCACTGGACACAACTAGGGGCCTTTTTTGTTACTTTTCAGGTAAAAAAAAAAAATTGCAGGAAGGTTTTCTTTTTTTGCAGGTAGAGTTGGTACACTGGGATGGGCTTCCAGCATGCCACCTCGCGTGTTTCTTTTAGGAGAACTGGAGCCAATGGGGATTAGGTCCCCGTTGGCAAAAAAGGATCTGTGTTGGGGGTACATGATGCAGGGGATTGGTCACCCTCATCGGCAAACAAGATCTCTGGGGACATTATGCCAGCGGGTGTAGGCTCCCCATTTGCAAATGAACCAGGGAAGGACATGCTGACAGAGACTGGGCACCCCGCCGGCTTTCATTAGAACTCTGAGGCAGGCGGCGACACGCTCACCATGTTACTGGAAATGTTACGCCAGGCAAGGTACCACCTTGCAATGACAGGTCGCTCCTTCATTGCAGCAGCATTTTGTTTCAAGTTGGTGGCACGCTTGCTGAGCTAGTGTCAGCAGCAGCATGCCACCGCATTGAGGAAAGGGGGCCAAGCTTCTAAATGCATTGGGGGCATTGGCCGTCACAGTGCCACACCTCCAAAACCCCGCTTCTCTCCTAAGCTGTCACATAATGTTTCTTGCATATGTGCACAAGCAAACATAATAAAAACATGATTATTTCTTCAGGCTGTTTAATGAATGTTGCCCTTTTTTATTATTTCAATTTTTGGTGTCCTTTTATCTTCTAATGTTGCAGATTGTGCTGTGTGCGTTTACTTTTTTTACTGTTTTCATAGCTCTTATGTACTTATTTGGATTACTGAACATGCTGTGTTTACATGGCCTAGTTTTCTGAATACTACTGGAATAACCCAGCTGTGTTATTAAGAATGCTAGCATTTAGAATGCTGCCCTCATATACAAAATACTGTTGTTTACATGGATATAATATTTATGTGGAGTAAACAGAGTAATATATGGGCAACCATACACAACAAGGCTGTGTTTCCATCAAGGGGTTGAGATGACATCATTGGACTTTGAGAGCGAAGCTGTCGAGATCCCTTCACTTTCGAGATCCCTGAAAGCAGCTCAACCCCAAGATGGAAACACATGCACAGTAGTGTTTTGGTTGCCCATATATTATTTGTTAAAGTATATGACTTGTATAGTACTGTATATGAGTAAATAAAATAGAGTAGGCCGTAGTACTTCTTAGTAAAATCATGGGAAATCATGGGAGAGGGTGGGCAGAGGAGCATCATGATGTCAGACAGATGGGACAAACTTTAAAGTACAAAATTGTAAAGTAGTGATGTCACCACTATAATACAACTTTTCGGGACCTTTCAGCTATACTACAGCAATTTTTGGTGATCTTTGCACTGTCCTAAAACAAGAAAATTGTATGTATAGAAATTCATACACAATAGGGCCTAACCATATACACTACTGAGTATTACAAATAAGATCAGAATATTGCCAGCCAGGTAAACACGCATGCTATACAAAGTGATACATGATGTTGCTCTTTCTCCCTGGATCTCCACCCCAATGTAATTTAGTACTTATAGCAACATGACAGGCCTGCACACGTAAAATAAATTACAGGTACCTTAACCCAAGGCAAAACAAGTTGGCTTCTTACTGTTGTTATCAGCTTAATTTGACATGCACTTGTACTAATGATGACACTTAAAAGCTGCCAGAACCCTTGCTGATAGCAAATGAACATACTAGGGCCTCCTCTCCAAAACACAAGGTGCAGAGTAACTGCTAATTATGGTTTCCAGATAATATTCTTCCTCTTAACCTTCTGGGTTTGCACTTAACAATTGTACTGCTCTGGAGACAAAAAACACTTGCCTATCTGCTTATTTCCCTGAGCGTCATGCATGTCCCACACAGAGCTGCTGCCTTCTAATATTGCTGCACTAAGACAGAAAATTGAGGGCTGCTTTAGTACAGCATGATGTTTTTACAGACATAGATATTATTTTTTATCTCTCTGTGGCCCCTCAGACATAGAAACATAGAAACATAGAAGTTGACGGCAGATAAGGACCGCAAGACCCATCCAGTCTGCCCATTTCTTTTTCTACCTTATAAATGTGCCATTGGCCTTTGTCAGTGACCTATCTATTCATAGTCATTTGTATTGCACCCTTATGCCTATCCCATGCATGTTTGAAGCCCTGCACTGTATTCATAGCCACCACTTCTTGTGGTAAGCCATTCCATGCATCTACCACCTTTCTGAAAAAGAATTTCCTACATTCCTCTTAATCGGCCTCCTCTAATCTCATGCTGTGTCCTCTTGTCCTGCTATTTTTCTTATATTTAAACATGTTAGACTCTTTCACCTTGTTTATGCCCTTAAGGTGTTTGAATGCCTCGATCATATCACCTCTCTCCCTCCTTTGCTCAAGGGTATACATGTGAGCTCCGTTAATCTGTCCTCATATGTCTTCTGGATGCAGTCCCTGCACCATTTTGGTTGCCCTTCTCTGGACTGCCTCAATTTGGTTAATGTCCTTTGAAGGTGTGGCCTCAATACTGCGCAGTACTCCAGATGGGGCCTAACCAATGTCTTGTACAGAGGGATTATTACCTCCCTCTACGACTTCGTGATACCCTACTAATACACCCTAACACCCCCTAGCCTTACCTACTGCTTTAGAGGTTTGCTTGGATGATTTCAGGTCATCAGTGGTGATGATGATGCCCAAGTCTCTTTCTTCCTTTGTGACTGCTAGCAACTCCCCTCCCAGCCTATAAGTGGCTTCAGGGTTTCTCTTCCCTATGTGCATGATTTTGCACTTCTTTGCATTAAATCCCAGTTGCCACTCTTTTGACCATTCTGCTAGTTTATCCAGATCTCTTCCCATTCTGCCCACCCCATCTGGATCATCTACTCTGTTGCAGATCTTGGTGTCATCTGCAAACAGACAAGCCTTACCCTCTAGTCCATCTGCGAGGTCACTACTAGAGATGTTGAATAGGACTGGCCCCAGGACTGATCCCTGAGCTACCCCACTTGTGACTTGCATCTCTTCTGACTGTATACCATTTACCACCACTCTCTGTTTTCTGCCAGTCAACCAGTTTGCCACCCAGTTGACCAACTTCTGACCCACCAGAGCCTACCTAGCTTATTTATCAATCTTCTATGTGGAACAGTGTCAAAAGCTTTGCTGAAGTCAAGGTAGGCGACACCAACTGCTTCCCCTTGGTCCACCACTCTGGTTACCCAGTCAAAGAAATCTATGAGATTAGTTTGACAGGACCTTCCTTTTGTAAACCCATGCTGTCTTGGATCCTGTGCCCTATGGATTCCAGGTGTTGCACTATCCTTTCCTTAGGAGTGCCTCCATAATCTTGCCCACTACTGAGGTAAGACTGACCGGTCTGTAGTTCTCCGCCTCCTCCCTGCTACCACTCTTGTGGAGGGATCACATGAGCCCTTCTCCAGTCTTCTGGGACCTCTCCTGTGCTCAGAGACTCACTAAACAATTCTGCTAATGGCTCTGCTAGTTCCTCCTTTAGCTCCTTAAGTACCCTGGGATGTATGCCATCAGGTCCCATTGCCTTATCCACCCTGAGCTTAGCAAGCTCTTGTAGGACCCTTTCTTTGTGAGAGGGAGTAGTGCTCACCTCCCTCCCCCTGTGTCCATGATGCTGAGGCTGTGGGCCTGCCCTACCTTCTCTTCAGTAAATACTGAGCAAAAGTATCTATTTAGGATAGATGCCTTTACAGGGTCCTCCTCCTCACTTGCTCCCTTTTTCTCCATTAAACAGCAATACCCCCTCTGGACTTTCTCCTTTCACTAATGTATCTATAGAAAGTCTTGTCACCTTCTTTACTGTTCGTGCTAGTGTTTCCTCAGTTTGAGACTTTGCCTGCCTTACTGCCTTGCCTGCTTCCCTTAGGGCAGTTTGGTATGCCTCCCTATCTTCATCCCGCTGTGTTCCTTATATTTCCTGAAGGCCAGCCTTTGGCTCTGACCTTTTCTGCTACTGTATTTGAGAACCAAAGTGGTTTCCTTCTTCTTTTACTTCCTTTTCTGTCTAACACAATGGGATGTTGCTTCAAGTATTGCATCCTTAATGCTTGCCCACTTTGCCTGTACCTCCTCACCTGTGTTTCTTTTGCCAGGGCTAGCTTAACTCTGTTGGCCATCTTATCAAAGTCAGCTCCTCTGAAGTCCCATATTTTGCCTTGGAATGGGATGATTTAGATGTAGTAGCCAAATTGAACCATACCATGTGATGGTCACTGGCCCCAGGTGACCTTCTACCTGGAGATCTGTGATCCCTTCTTTGTTAGTCAGTACTAGATCTAGGATAGCCCTGTCTCTTGTGGGTTGCTGTACCAGTTGTTTGAGGCCCTCCCCCTGCAGGGAATCCACTATGATTCTAGTTCTGGCAGATGTTCCTGCTGGTATTGACCAATCTGTATCTGGCATGTTGAAGTCTCCCATTATCAGAACCTCCTTTAGCTGTCATGTTTTGTATATCTTCTAACAGTAATGTGTCTATGTCCTCCCCTGGTCTGGGGCCTGTAGACAACCCCAGTTCTTATGGCTGTCCCATTTCCTGTTCCCAGGGTGACCCACAGTTCTTCTGGCTCCTTATGTGTATTCTGAATTTCTGTAGCTTTGATATTTTCATTAACATACAGGGCCACTCCTCCCCCCCTTTTTGCACCTCGGTCTCTTCTGAACAATACATAGCCAGGTACTGAAGTCTCCCAAGTGTGGTTACTGGTAAACCACATCTCACTAATTGCTACTATGTCCAGTTTAGCCTCTGACACATGTGCACGGATGACATAGTTCTCTTTGCCAGTTGTCCCCTTATCTGGTCGCGCAACTCCAGTAAGACTTAATTGTGTCCAGTACTGGTTCTGTGCCAACTAGCTAACCCTGAATGCTAATAAGAGTCTCCCTAATTTTTGGTGACAGGCAGTGTGTGATTTGAATCCACTCTCCCCCAGTCTTCATGACCTTGGCTAGCTTCCAACTGGAGGACTTCTTTAAATATCAAGTTGTCTGGCTGGACAGCCATCTCAATTCTCCTCCCATATTGACTCCATCCACAATAAACTATTCCATAAGCTTTACCTGTTCTACTGAACAAGGCTAGTACCTGCTTCTTGATAAGGTGCGAGATTATTGTGAAAATGATACTACTTGATTACAGTATGACTGGGAATGTAATATGTAGTGCTACCTCCAAATCCACCCTACCCAGAGCTGACTTCCCCTTCCGTGCCTTCGGTCACTTTGTCCTTGCCTGCCTGGATGGTACTCGTCACTGCTGCATCTATTCCTTGTTCTTTCTTCAGGGCCAGCACCTCTTTAATTCTTACCCCCCACCCCGAGTGTTTGGATTCACTATCTCAGCTCCCTCTTGTCCTGTTTCTATCCCTCTGACTCCCGTTGGTCCACTGACTACCCTCTTTCTCTTTACCTCATACAAACACCACTGTAGGGTAGTGTGCTTTCTTCTTCCTAATCCCTCAGCTTTGGTCTATAGTCCCTTCATTCCTATCCACTCTTCCTCTTTGTCTGGCCTGAAGGTCCTTCTCCGTAACCACATCTTTCATGTCTGTTCCTGAACTTAACCCCCTTTCTGCTTCAACATACTCTTCTCCCTGACCCACACCTCACTCACTTTCCCTGTCCTCACTCTTTTCTCCCTGCTCTCTGCTCATTCTACCCAATGTTTTAACTCTGACTGCCGCTGTACACTGTACTGTAGCTGTATAACTGCACTTTTGGAAACTGAGTAAGCGAGTCATGTTTGGATATGATGGAGGATTTCTTGTCTTACCTGATTTGCATGATTTCCAGCACGCTATTGTATTGTTATTGTATTATAGTACTGCTTACTTTTCTTCCTTGTTCCTTTCCCCCAGGACTCCTCAGGAAACCAGCTGTTCTCAGCTCAGCAGGTCTTTCCTGATAAAAGCTTTCAAATAAATAAACATATCTCAGCTCTGAGAGGCCCAGGATTGAGAGTGTGGAGAACAGAAATATCTCAGTTCTGACAGGCCCCACCGGACATGGTAAAAAGGTTCTATGTGATAATGGTGAGTGCTAAACGGCGACCCGCATTATCGCAAAGTCAGGCCAGCGAAAACAGTTTTGCAACCCTGACAACCTCGATGCATGGAGGAACGGTGCCGGAGACTTAATACATTTGCTTTCTGTGGGGGGCCCCCCGCACCCTCCTACTTAACGATTCTGAACTCCAGAGGGGGTGAAAGCAAAAAAAAATTAAGTTTTGGGTCGGGCACAACAAAAGCGCAGTAGCGGCCGGACCCAGAACCGAACCCGGAACCCCATGCACTGCAAAAAGAAGCCAACCACCAACCACTGACTACCCTTTTTAACAAATCATGGGAGGATGGGGTGGTACCCGAGGACTGGAGGAGGGCAGATGTGATTCCCCTTCACAAAAGTGGGAGCAAGGCAGAAGCAGGAAACTATAGACCTGTTAGTTTAACCTCAGTGATAGGGAAAATGATGGAATCACTTATAAAGGAAAGAATTGTCGAGTATCTAGAGGCCAGAGGGCACAGGACCCTAGGCAGCATGGATTCACAGCAGGAAGGTCATGCCAGATGAATCTGTTAGATTTCTTTGACTGGGTGACCAAAGCAGTAGATCAGGGAGGGCTGTGGACATGGCCTACCTAGACTTTAGCAAGGCATTTGACACAGTCCCACACAAAAGATTAATATACAAGTTAGCCAGCCTGGGAGTGGGTCCCAAGATGACAGCCTGGGTAAAGAATTGGCTGGAGAATAGGACACAGAGAGTAATAGTAAATGGAGTCCACTCAGAAGAAAGGAGGGTTACTAGTGGGGTGCCGCAGGGTTCAGTATTAGGACCGGTCCTCTTCAATGTCTTTATAAGCGACATTGCAGAAGGACTGGAAGGAAAAGTATGTCTCTTTGTTGATGACACTAAGATCTGCAACAGAGTTGATGCACAGGGTGGGGTGGAAAGGATGAGAAGGGACTTGGCAAGGTTAGAGGAATGGTCAAATGTATGGCAGCTTAGATTCAATGCTAAGAAGTGCAAGGTAATGCACCTGGGAAACTAAAACCCAGGGGAAGAGTACACAATGGGGGGTGAGATACTAACAACAACAAAAATGGAGAGGGACCTGGGGGTAGTCATATCAGATGACCTAAAGATGGGCAAGCAATGTGAGAGGGCAGCAAGGAGGGCGGGGGGATACTGGGATGCATAGGGAGAGGCATCACCAGTAGAAAACAGGAAGTTATTATCCCTCTGTACAGACAGCTGGTGAGACCCCATCTGGAGTACTGTGTGCAGTTCTGGAGACCCAGTCTCCGCAAAGACATAGACAGGATGGAAGCTGTCCAGAGGAGGGCAACTAAAATGGTGCAGGGTCTACACCAGAAGACATATGAAGAGAGACTTAAGGAGCTTAATATGTATAGCCTCGAGGAAAGGAGGGAGAGGGGGGACATGATAGAAACTTTCAAGTACCTCAAGGGAATCAACAAAGTCCAAGAGGGTAGCATCTTTCAAAAAAGGGTGTGCAAGAACAAGGGGGCACAATTTGAAGATAGGCGGCTCAGAGGTAATTTAAGGAAGTATTTTTTCACAGAGAGGGTTGTGGAAGCATGGAATGGCCTTCCGGAGGAGGTTGTGGAGTCAAAATCAGTGGTGGAATTCAAGCATGCATGGGATAGTCATAAGGCAGTTCTGGGGGGTGGGGTAGGAAGAAGTAGGCTGCTGGTTAACTAGGATCTGCAGCTTATCCAGTAGGTAGGGAAATGGGCAGACTGGGTGGGCCAAGCGGTCCTTATCTGCCATCAAATTCTATGTTTCTATGTTTCTATGTTTCAACCCCGATGCCATGGCGCAGCTCGGCAGCCGACCACAGCGCCACCCTTACATCCCCTCTGCCCCCTCCCAGGTCACGTTCACCGTGCTCGCTTCCCCCCGCATGCGTGTACATCCTGTCGTTAGGGTCACCCACCCCACCACATCCAGTCGCCCTACCTGACCCCTCACCCTTTGGGCTTTTGCCCATATCGCGTCACCATTTCGGATGTCGCTCAGAATCAGGCGCCAACGTCACAGGCTACCTGGTAAAAAGAGTATTAGCTGCAAAAAACTGTTTGTGTTCAATTACAAACTGACCCCTTTGTGACACTAAATTGAAACTGGAATAACACTTAACCTAATCACTGGTTGTGATGAAACACTGTAGCTTGTACACCAGTATTGTACAGGAACAATGAAGACACCCAACAGCATCACAACTCCAGAGCAGCGGTTGAAATGAGATGAAATGAAGTAAGAAAAACAAACTGCACTGCAATTAGGTGCTAGAGTCTGAAAAGTGCTGGTGAACTGTGACTCATTTATTAAACTGCAGAAGACATGAAAAATGGCAAAAAAAAAAAAACCAACACCCCTGTAGCTTTGAACCTGGAGCGGTACTTCCTCAGGGAGCCCCCTAAGGAAGAACTGCTCCAGGTTTGAAGCGTTGGGGTGTTTTCTTTTACCATATTTCATGTCTTCTGCACTTTAATAAATGAGCCACTGTTCACCAGCATTTCTCAGACTCTGGCTGCTAATTGCAGTGCTGTCTGTTTTTCTGGCCTCTATCCCTATTGTACCCTTCTTGATGTGCTCCATGCAACTTGTGTACTCGTCCTGTATCCTACCATGTATTGTGTACATCGCCTGTATCCTACCATGTACTGTGTACACCTCCTGTATCCTACCATGTATTGTGTACTCCTCCTGTATCCTACCATGTACTGTGTACCCCTCCTGTATCCTACCATGTATTGTGTACCCCTCCTGTATCCTACCATGTACTGTGTACCCCTCCTGTATCCTACCATGTACTGTGTACCCCTCCTGTATCCTACCATGTACTGTGTACCCCTCCTGTATCCTACCATGTACTGTGTACCCCTCCTGTATCCTACCATGTACTGTGTACCCCTCCTGTATCCTACCATGTATTGTGTACCCCTCCTGTATCCTACCATGTACTGTGTACATCTCTGTATCCTACCATGTACTGTGTACCCCTCCTGTATCCTACCATGTACTGTGTACCCCTCCTGTATCCTACCATGTACTGTGTACCCCTCCTGTAGCCTACCATGTACCATGCACCCTCCTGTAGCCCACCATGTACTGTGTACATCTCAGTATCCTACTAACGTGACTGCACCTCCCTGCATCCCACCATGTACCGTGTAATCCCTCCTGTATCCTACTATGCACTGTGTACCCTCCTGTAGCCTGCTACCATGTACTGTGTACCCTCCTGTATCCCACCATGTACTGTGTACATCTCTGTATCCACCATGCACTGTGTACCCTCCTGTATCCTACCATGTACTGTGTACCCCTCCTGTATCCTACCATGTACTGTGTACATCTCTGTATCCTACCATGTACTGTGTACCCCTCCTGTATCCTACCATGTACTGTGTACCCCTCCTGTATCCTACCATGTACTGTGTACATCTCTGTATCCTACCATGTACTGTGTACCCCTCCTGTATCCTACCATGTACTATGTACCTCTCCTGTAGCCTACCATGTATTGTGTACCCTTCCTGTATCCTACCATGTACTGTGTACCCCTCCTGTATTCTACCATGTATTGTGTACCCCTCCTGTATCCTACCATGTACTGTGTACCCCTCCTGTATCCTACCATGTACTGTGTACTTCTCTGTATCCTACCATGTACTGTGTACCTCCTGTATCCTACCATGTACTATGTACCTCTCCTGTAGCCTACCATGTATTGTGTACCCTTCCTGTATCCTACCATGTACTGTGTACCCCTCCTGTATCCTACCATGTACTGTGTACCTCTCCTGTATCCTACCATGTACTGTGTACATCTCTGTATCCTACCACGTACCGTGTACATCTCTGTATCCATACTGAATCCTTCTGTGTGAAGTGCTTATTCTGTTTAGCATTCTACAATAAAACTGCTGTCTTCACGTCAGGGTTACTCCTGTAAGAGGACCCTTGGTGCTGTTGACCCTACCAGGTAAACAAATGAATAAAAAAGACAATCCCCAGGGCTGAGAGTGTAAATAGCTAAAATGTTACAGGCACAAAGAAACTGAGAAGGACTATGAATGTGGAGTGGAAAATGTCTCCCAGGCCGTGTAGCAGCAGCAGCAACAGGGATCATGCTGAGTGGATTCAGACTTTGGCTCAAGAGACCTGGCTCTGCTGCACCACATCTCATATTTTTAGCCTGATTCCCACCCCTTTCAGCCCCTACTTCTCAAGGCAATAAAAGTGGAAAAGCCAAACATCATAAAAACGTCTGTCTGCTCTTTACTTTCTCCTAGAAATCCAACAGAAAAGTCTCTCAGCATGGACCCCATTAATCACTGACTATTCAAAGTTGCAGTCTTTCACCAAGGAGCTGTATTTGTAAGCATCTAAAATACTTTTGCCTCGTGAACTGCTTCAAGCTGTGACCAGTGCTACTACCTGTCTAACTCTTCTATCACCAGATTACTCTCCTCAGTACAAGTTGCATTTGCATTTCCATTCTGTCACTGTTGCTCATCTGTTAAGTGTTTCCACATGAAATACAGATCTTTCTAGTTCTCCTAATTCGGTGCCCTGCACTCCCACTGCAGACTGGAATTTGCAGTCTTGTTAAGCCCTCTCTCTTCATGTTGATTTATCACTGTCTGTTCATTCTGCCTCTGTTGTCTTTTCCTCCTCCTGCCATGTTTAACCCATTGTTTGTGCAGCAGACTCACTTTGAGCACTGAAACCAGCCAAGTCTGTCCTACAAGGCCAAGGGGACTCATGGAAGTTAGCCGGTAGCTGTGCAGTAATTATTTCTGATTGCCATTTACAAATGGTTTATTTGAGCTATATAATGCTGCAAATGACAGAACAGCAGCAGTGCATGTTATGGGGAAATTATGACATTTACCTTTTAGTACATTTTAGATTGCTTTGGCATTCAGTCTTGTTGTAAGATGTCCTCTTCTCTGTTTTAAGTTTGCTTTAGTACTTGTTTAACTTTTGAAATAATAAAAAGAGTGCTCATTCTCATATGGCTATTGCCAATATTCTCTGCTGGCCATACGCCATAAGGTTAGCGGGCACTGTCTGTTTCAAGCTAGTGCACCTTAGTCAGCAGAAACTTTGTTGCCAGTGGGTGTTCAAAAACAGCAGGGAATAATGATACATGCTGGGAGGAGGGGCCTTATTAAAAGAAGGCAAAGTCATGCACACAGGACATAGGAACCCAGGAGCTGAGTATAGTATGGGGGGGTACTAACAGTCACTGAACAGGAAAGGGACCTTGGACTTATCATATCTGAGGACCTCCTCAAAGCGGCATGGCAGTGTGAAAAACCAGTCAGTTGCACTAGTGGGATGCTGGGGTACATAGCAAGGGATATCCCCAGCAGGAGGGAGAGGAGGTGTTGCCACTGCATTGCCCACTGGAAAGAACCCACCTGGATTATTATGTACAGTTTCTGAGACCACACAACAGAAAGGACATAGACATGGTGGAGGCGGAGGCAGTTCCGTGAATGGCAACAAAAATTGTGCAGGGTTTGTACAAGAAGCCCTACAAGGAGAGACTGGGGGATCTTAAGAGTAATTCCCTGGAAGAAAGGAGCGTGAGAGGGGACATGATAGAAACCTATAAGTACCTCACAGGGGTGTACAGGGTGCATGAGGGGAGTCTCTTTCAAATGAGAACAGTAACAGGACCAGGGGGCATGTGATGAACCTGGAGGAGTGGAAGTTTAAGAGAGATGTGATGAAATACTTTTTCACTGAAAGGGTGGTAGGCGCCTGGAACAGACTGCCAGCAGAAGTGCTGGCGGCAAAAACAGTAGGGGCTTCAAGCATGTGTGGGATAAACATAGAGGTATATTAGAAAAAAGCAGGAGGAGGGAGGGTCACTGGGGACCAGTTAGGGTCTACAGAGACAGGTTAGGTAGGAACATCTGGGCAGACAGGACTGCCCAAGTGGTCCTTTACTGCCAATAAATTCTATGTTTTTATGTTTCTATGAGCACTCTTTTTAATTATTTTAAACATAAAAAAAATGTAAAGCAGACACAAAATGGGGGGAATGATATTTTATACGACAGGAAAAAGGGCAATCTAAACTAGAATAAAAATGTATAGAGTAGGTCTACATTTATCACAATAACACACACAGCTGCTTTAATTATACACCAGTCTTTTTTAGTTTGCAATTCATTTTTTATTGGTTTATATCAAAGCATTTTCATACAAATAATTTCATTCATAGTCAATAGATACAACAATGACAAAAAGAGAATAATATATCCACAGAGTAACTATAATATACTAAAATAACTAAGAAAGGTTGAGTTAATAAACCAACCAAAAGAAAAATGCTATAATTTCAGACTTCTGAAAGGCTGAGGATTATCTAAGTGGAACAAGTAATTCAGAGTTCCCATTTAGCATATTGTAAGTGTTCCATATTAGCATGCTGTAGATATTACAGGATGCAAGGATTATTTAAGAAGCATTATTATAGCCAAAGGTTTGATCAATGTGACAGCATACACTATCCTACAAAACAGTTGTCATTCAGGAGAGTACACGTATGGGTGAGGACAAATGGGTTCCAAAACATATAAAACCTGCCCAACCGGTTAGAAATGCTGTAAGCTATTTTCTCATAGCCAGTCCTCAAGGATAAGTCCTTAACCCATTCCTGCTACTGAGGGTGTGGGGCAGTTTTTTCTACTGTCTGAGAATGATGTTCTTCTTGGCCGAAGTGTACCAGTCTTTCTCATTAAAGAGAGACTGGTGACTATAGTGTAGCAGTGCTGTGACACTATCCGACGAAGTCAGATACACCCCTTTTTTGATTCTGGATGAATACTAATGGCATCTGGCCATGACTCCAGTTGCCTTGGCTCCCATGTGTGCATCTGATCGGATCGGAGGGATTGAATGGTTCGATCCCATTGCATCCCAAGTATCTGACCCTGAGATCCAAACATCTGATCTTGGAGCATAACATCCAACCTTAAATCCCCAAAATCCAATTGAGGATCTGAAATCCTAATTTGGTGGGTTAGAGGTCATATTTGGAGGTGGACTATCTGTTGTAGGGCACTCGGATACCAAACAGCACTCTCTGAGTACCACTGCTGGCATCCCTGGACATGCAAGACTCCTACCAGCATATTCTGGCACACCCAAGCCACCACAAGTTCCTATGATTTGTGGCCTTGGGTCAGCACTATCAGTTCAGGTCCTGCCCTTTGGGCTGTCCTTGGCACCTCGAGTCTTTACAAACTGCTTTGCAGTTCTCACAGCATACATTTGAAAGCTCGGGCTCCAAGTCTTTCCATATCTGGATGACAGGCTCCTGGCAAGTCCATCCAAGCAAAGTACGGTGGAGGCAGTGAGAACAGCTACTCAGTTCCTGACCTCCATGAGGGTCCTGCTAAACCTCAAGAAGTTGCAGCTTCAACCCTCACAGCAACTCCTCTTTATAGGAGCCCTGTTGGACACTACCAAGGTGAGGGCATTTCTTCTGGAAGATGGAAGGAAAGCCATCCTTCAGATGGCGCATTTAATCATGGAGAACGACTCAGTGCGAGCCCACTCCATGCAAAGAATGCTAGACCTCATGGCCACCTCAGTCTTCACAATACCTTTAGAGTGACTGCACATGAGGACAACTCAGTGGATGCTCAACACTCAGTGGGTGCTGTCCACGTGGCCTCAGCATTACCCCATCAAAGTGATGGATCTGCTGCATCAGTCACTGGCATGGTGGATGCAAGAGGATGTTCTTCTTCGAGGTCTCCCTTTTGCTCCACCATAGTCTCTGATAACTCTCACCACAGATGCATCACTCCTAGGATGGGGGGCTCACTGTCAGGGCTATCACACCCAGGGAGTATGGACTCAGATGGACTCTCACCTCCATATCAGTGTTTTAGAAATGAGAGCAGTCCTTTACGGACTTCAAGCCTTGGTAGTCTTGATCAGTGACAAGGTAATCCTTCTGCAGACAGACAACAAGTTGGTGATATATAGAAACACAGAAACTGATGGCAGATAAGGACTGCTTAGCCCACCTAGTTTGCCCATATTCCCTACTTACTGTAGTAGTGTGGGTTTCACTTAATCTCTGCCTTACCCTCTCTTTCCCATCATTAGGGTTCCCTTATGTCTATCCCATTCATTCTTGAATTCCCCTACCATTTTTGCCCTCGCCACCTCTGCTGGGAAGCTGTTCCATGCATTCACCACCCTTTCTGTGAAAAAAGACTTCCTCGTGTTACCCCAAAGTCTACCTCCTCCAGTCTCATACCACGCCCCCCTGTTCTTGAACATCTTTTTTTCTGAAAGATGCTACCCTCTTGTACCTTATTTATGCCCTGGAGGTATTTGAACATATCTATCATATCCCCTCTCTCGTGCCTCTCCTTCTGGGTATACATATTGAGGTCCTGTAGTCTCTCCTTATGACTTTTGGTGTAGACCCTGCACCATTGTTGTTGCCCTTCCCTGAACTGCCTCTACTCTGTCTATGTCCTTCCGGAGATGTGGCCTCCAGAACTGGACACAGTACTCCAAATGAGGTCTCACCAATGATTTGTACAGTGGTATCACCACCTCCTTTTTTCTACTGGTGATCCCTCTCCCTATACACCCCAGCATCCCACTGGCTCTCCCCATGCCTTTTCACATTATTTGGTCATCTTTAGGTTATCAGATGTGACTACCCTCCAGTCCCTTTCCTGTTAGGTGGTCGTCAGTACTCCCCCCCCATCATGTACTCCTTCTCGGGTTTCTGCGCCCCAAATGCATAATTTTGCACTTTTTTTGCATTGATTCTTAGCTGCCACACTCTTGACCGTTCCTCAAGCTTGCCTAGGTCCCTCCTCATCCTTTCTACCCCCCCCCAGGAGTGTCAACCCTGTATTACTAGCTGGCCCAGTGGCACGGATGGCTGAGCACCAAGCTTCACCTGATACCATGCTGGCAACCCAGGGTTGGGAGTGACCTCAGGGAGTCGGGAGCTGACCAGGGAGAGGAGGAGGATTGAGCATCCAGTGGACTGCTCTCCTCCTCGGGGGGGGCAGTTGAGTAGAATCCTTTGCTTGCCTGTCTCCTGGCAGAAGCTGGGGGAAGGCAGTTTGGGCTAGTATATCAGGAAGAGGGGGCATATGTTGGCGCACTTCACGTGGGAGTGCATGGCATGTGCCTGGAAATCACTGCATGCCACACCTTCCTGGGGATCAGAAAATGGGGCAAATCGCCGGTGGCTGGATGACTGCGGGTGCCTGCAGGCCCCACTCCCTGACTAGCTGGACTCACCAGGCCAAACTGGATCCATTCCTCGCTGGCGGCCTCAGACTCACCCCCTCTGCTGCTGCAAGCCCTGGAGGAAGACAGCTGGTGGTAAGCCCCAGTGGACATCAGGGGAGTGCAGTACTGGGGCGCCCTCCTGAATGAGGGCCTACTGGGTGGTGGAGAAACAGAGAAACAAAAAACAAACAAACCTGTATTGCATCAACAAACAAGATGAGGCACACTCCTACCTGCTTTGCAAGGAAGCTGTGAGGGTATAGGAGTGGTGTCAGGAGCAGAAAGCATTGATTCAAGCAGTCTATCTGCCAGGAGATCAGAACTATCTGGCAGACCATCTCAGTCGGATGGAAATGGATCCTCACAAGTGGTCACTGGCACCAAACATTGTACAGTCGCTCTTCAACGAGTGGGGAACTCCAGACCAGGACCTTTTAGCGTGCCCACTCAGTGCAAAACTGCCTCAATTCTGCTCCAAAAATCCAGAATCTGTTGTTTTTTGCCAGGATGCATTCAGGTTGTGGTGGACAAATCGCTTTCTGTATGCATTTCCTCCACTTCCACTAGTTCAGAGGGTGCTGCTCACACTGGAGGCTCATGGGGGTGAAATGGTTCTGATTACCCTTTCCTGGCTATGAAAAATTTGGTTTCCATTGATCAGCAAGTTATCTGTGGTCTCTCTGAAGCTTCTACTCCGTGGACGAACCTGCTAACACAGGAGTCCGTGGTCCATCCCAACCTGCTCTCTATTCATCTTCATCTTCATGCTTGGCTCCTGAAAAGACAGAAGTGGGCAGGTTTAGGGTCTCCCAGCGGGTCTCTAAGATCCTCCTGGCTGCATGAAAGCCTTCTACCAGGAAGACATACACAGCCAAATGGAAACATTTCTCTGAATGGTGTGCTCAATCTCATTTGGACCCATTCCATGTCTGCTGGACAAAGCCTTGGCATACTTGTTAGATCTTTAGATCTCTGTAAAGGTTCACCTTTGTGCTGTTTCAGCCTATCACGAGCCGGTCCAGAACCTTACACTGGCTCAAGCTAGCTCTTTTCAAGAGGTTCCTAAAAGGCATTCTGCATACAAGGCCCCCAGCTAGGAAACCTATTGCTCCCTAGAATATCAACCCCTTGTATTGGACATGCTCACCCGTAAGACCTTTGAACCTCTGGCTATGTGTGATCTCAAATTTCTAACTTGGAAAGCAGCATTTCTGGTGGTTGTCACCTCAACCTGAAATACACGCTTTGGTCACAGACCCTACGTACACTGTGTTTCACAGAGACAAAGTGATTCTTCACACACACACCCCAAGTTCTTATCCAAAGTAGTTTCAGAGTTCCATCTAAACTAGCCCTTGGTGTTGCCCACATACTTCCCTAACTTCTAGAATGAGAGAGGATGCTCCACTCCCTGGATGTGAAGAAAGCCCTTAGGTTCTACATCAATAGAACCAATGACATCCTACATTCCAAGCAGCTTTTTGTTTCCTTCAGTGCTAACCAGTTGGGCCTGCCAGTTATGATTAGATGTTTCTTTGCTAGCATAGTGGCTTGCCTTCACCATTTCTACTCCATGTGGCTCAAGTCAAATTGGAAGACCAAGTTCATGCCCACTCCACTAGAGCAGTTGCAACATCCTTGGCAGAAATCTATTCTGTCCCCATTGCCGAACATTGCAGAGCGCAACCTAGAGCACAGTGCACACTTTCGTTAAGCACTATGCCCGGGATGTCCATGCCAGACAGCACACCTCTTTTGGTAGGACAATCCTTAATGGACTTGTCTCTTGAGTGACCTCCATCTCCTACCACCCTGCTCGGGGGATTTTGTCTGAGATTTGTACTCTAACCCAACAGTATGAATAAATGGTGAAGACTACATCCAGGAAGATTTGGAAATGATGTACTCACTGTAATTCTTGATTTTCTTGGACAGTCTTCATCATTTATTCCATACCACCGCCATCCCCGAGCTCACTCTCTGTATTCTAGTCTTCACCCTCCCTTGTTTAGTTCTGGACTGTGAAGACACTGTTGTTATTGTTGAACCTTCTTATACTGTGTCAAGGGGCTACTTTATGCCCTTATTAGGTTTTAGTGTTTGCTAAGTTAGGTTACGCTGCACCCCTTGGTAAAAATGGTACTGAGGTGGTTGAGGGCCATCGCTGAGTAAGGCTATGTGGCGCAAGCCAGTCTTGCGACACCACGCATGCATGCGGCCTGCCTTGGCACCGACCTTCTGAAGATTTTTGGCTCCCACAGCATCCTGATGCCTCCAGCTGAGAACTCAGCAGTGTGAATAAATGGTGAAGACTGTCCAAGAAGATCAAGAATTAAGCCGAGAACATAATTTCCATATCTACAGCACATAGTTCATCCAAACGCCAAGAGTGGGATATGGAATACGTGGGTCCAGCTAAAAGTAAGAAGCTGGGTCTGGCATACATGGGCCCAGCTCAACATCAGGATCTGGATCTGGAGTATATACAGTAGTCCCATCCAAATGACAGGATCTAGATCTGGAGTACATACAGTAGTCCCATCCAAATTACAGGATTTGGATCTGGTGTACATACAGTATTCCCATCCAAACAGCATCTGGATCTGGAGACATACAGTAGTCCAAGCTCAACATCAGGATCTGGATCTGGTTAGGTAGTGTTATTTCAGTTACTGAGATCCTGGAAACCATCAAAGAGCAGCCTAGTGAAAAATCACCTGGTCCAGATGGTTTCACGAATGAGATTTTTACCCAGGAAAGTAGGCACCTGGTTCGATCAGCGTTGTTAGCACTGGGAAGGGTTGTTACCCTGAAGGTTGTGATGTTTATGAGGCAACAAACCTACTACAATTCTGAGCCTTACATGCATAGTGCATTTTTATTTTTGTTAGTACTGGGAAAAGCACTAGATGAAATTAAAAACTGCATTTGCGATTTGTGCTTGCCATTTTTATGTTTGCTTGCATGCATGCGCAAGAAACATGTTGTGGCAGCTTGCTGGAGAAGCAAGTTGCAGAGGTGCGGCAGTGTTGTGGCCAATGGCATCACTGCTTTTTGGGGCTCATCTCTGTGTCACCAATGAAGGAGCATGCTGGCTATGACAGTAGTCTGCAAGCGTGCCGCCAACTTGAAATGATTTTGCCGCTGCAATGAGGGAGAGCCCCCTAATTGCAGGGCATGCCTTGCCTGGTGTAACATGTCAATAAACATGGCAGTGGCTGTCGCTGTCCACCTCTCACACTCCCCAACAAGCTGACTTTGTGGGTGCCCCATCCCCCTGTTGGCATGCCCCCTCCCCAGTTCATCTGCTGATGGGGGAGCCCAATCCCCATCAGCATATGTCCCCCTTTGCTGTGTTTTGTCTGTCAAGGGGGGGGGTGCCCAATCCCCCTCAGCATCACCCCCCCAAAACACAGACATGCTTGCCAACAGCGGCCCAATCCCCATTGGCTTCAGTGCCCTGTTTCTAATCTACCGAGGCAGGTGCCCAATCCCCCTCAGCATACACCCCAAACTACAGACATGCTTGCTTGATGGGTGCCCAATCTTCCTGTCGGCATGTTTAACCCCATCACGTCAGCATTTTTTCCTCTGCTCCACCCCTGTGTGTGCCACACTGGGAGCCTACCCCAGTGTGGCTAACATGACCCCTCAAATTCTTACTCCTGTAAAAAAAGAAAACGGTCCACAGTGTTTTGTTTTTTTTTTTTACAACCTGAAACACAGAAAATGGTCCCTCACTGTCGGGTTCCCTCCCCTCCCTTCCCCCAACCCACACCCACCTTCTGTGCACCCCACCTCCCACACCCCTCACCCCATACTTACCTCCGGAGTCAGGAGTGATGATCTTCGGTGGAGTGGGAACACGTCTGCACTCTTCAAAGTCGACCGTGAACTGAAGAAATGCCAGTAAGCTGTATAATGGCATAAATGGGGGGGTCAACTTAGGTGAATATCTCTGCCATTTTTGTGACTTTTAGCCCCAAATTTTTAACATGGGGTTCTTGGAACCGACCTTATGAACTCAATCACTATCATGTCATTATTTGGTCCCAAAAGGTGATTTTGTAGTCACTGTGTGGAATCACCTTCCAGGACTGACTAATGAAATGACAGTGTCACTGTTCATGAAGAGAGCTCTCAGAAAGTCTATGTTGCAAATTTGCTGAAAAAATTCCAAAAAATGACTGTGTTACGGGCGTGCATTGTGCAGTTCCCACGCATGTTTGTAACTTCGATAATTTTTAAAATTTTCACTCCAGATTTTCAACATTGCCATTCTTCCACACCTCCTTATAAACAGTAAAGTTGTCATTTTTCACATCCTGCCCAAAATGTGTTTTCGCACATGTGACGCACATTCGCACAATGGTGCGGTTGCAGTGTGAAATCAATGTTCAGAACAGATTAAGAAAATCACAGTGACAGTGTTCATACAGAGAGGTCCCAAAAAGCTCATGTTGCAAATTTGGGGAACAAATTCCCAAAAATCACTGCGTTACCAGCGTGCATTGCGCAGTTTCTATGCACGTCCGTAACTTCACCAATTTTTTATATTTTTACTCCAGATTTTCAGCATTGTCATTTTTGCACACCACCTTATGAACAGTATAGCTGTCATTTTCCACATCCTGCTCGAAACATGTTTTTGCACCTGTGGCACACAATGGGCGTGGTCGCTGTGCGAAATCAACGTTCAGGACAGATTAAGAAAATCACAGTGCCACTGTTCATGAGCGGAGGTCCCAAAATGCCTGTGTTGAAAATGTGATGTAAAAAAATCCCCAAAATAATTGCATTACAGGTGTGTAATGCACAGTTTCTACTCACGCTTGTGTATTCACCAGTTTTTTTATATTTTCACTCCAGATTTTCAACATTACCATTTTTATACACCTCCTCATGAACAGTACAGCTGTCATTTTTCACATCCTGCCTGAAATGTGTTTTCGCACATGTGGCACCAAATGGCACAGTCGCTGTGCAAAATCACCTTTCGTCTAACGAACTGATAGTGTCACTGTTCATGAGGTGGGGTCACAAAAAAAAATGTTGAAAACTTGGAGTGAAAATATCAAGAAATGCCCAGGGCATTAGGGTTTCCCATCATAACGCATTACCATGCAGGGACTGACAGGCATCAGGGGTATGACTTATGATTGTTGACAGTAATGCTCACGCCATTCCACCCCCACCCCCACCCTGTAGCCAGTGACAGGCATCGAGGTGTGCCTTGGACTCTTCGGCCCCAAAGTTCACCACATTCTCCTATGCACTGCACCCATTTCAGAGTATTTCTTTATGGAGTGGGGTGAGTGCAAAGCCTGAACACCACAAGGCACACCTTGACACTTGTCGGTGTCTGCAAGGTAGGGTGAGGTGAAATGACGTAAGCATTATGGGCAACGATCCAAAGGCACACCCCAATGCCTGTCCATCTCTGCAGGGTGGGGGTGGGGCTGGCATCAGTTCAGTACTTCACTGCCATTCCTATTCTGCATCTAACACCAGCATTTCCAATGCTAATGCTAGCAAGCAAACATTCAGCATTAGCAAATGCTTGTTTATTGTGCTGGCAAACTGAATGATGACATAAGCAATCCTTATCTTCCACATATCTGACATCTTATCCTTTAAAGCGCCGCTCTTCATGTCATTATAAAACAGTAATAACTAAGTCTGCCTGCTAGCCCTTTTTCTTTCCTTTGTTTTTTTTTCCCTTTACTGTTTAGCTACTACATTTACTATATTTAAAAGAGTTTATTCAAAGTTCAAATCCAGAAGCAAATGGTTTGATACTAATTCAAAGTTCAAATAATTTTTAAAGTTACACTGTAAGTATGAAATCTGTGATTGGCGTTCTTACACTCAGATTGAGTCTAATGTCTAAGGTTGTGTATTATTTTATTTTTGATGTTCTTCTCTGCTTGATTGATTTTTATTTTGTTTTGCATGCTTATTTATATGTATATATTTTTATTCTATGATTTGATGCTACAGATAGATACTGTCTGTATCTAAATAGATAGATAGATACTGTCTGTATCTAGATAGCTAGATAGATACTGTCTGTATCTAACTAAATAGATAGATAGATAGATAGATATTGTCTGAAACTAGATGGATAGATAGACAGACAGATAGATACAGTAGACACAGACAGATAGATAGATAGATACTGTCTGTAGATAGATAGATAGACATTGTTGATCGATAGATAGATACTGTTGATTGATAGATAGATACTGTTGATATTTATTTACTTTTTATTTATTTGGAAAATGTTTCACTAGGAAAGATAACGTGAGCTGTAAACAGCTAGTTTCCAGAAGCGTCGGGGGGTGGGTTACAAAGTTGGGAGCTCAACAAAAGCATAACAATACAATATATATCAACACTGGAACAGTACAAAGACAATTAACAAATCATAGCAGTGTGGAACAAGTACAGAGCAGAGCGGCCCAGACTTACTCAGCTGAAGTGCTATGGGAGTAGGCTGAATACAGAATGGGAAATGCTAAATGAAGGCCCATGGGAGGGCAGTAAATAAGACAAGTGGGAAGAAGGGAAGACAATGGTAAAAAGGTGGGGAGAAGGGAACAGGAAGGGGGACAGCCAAGAGCTATACCCCTTCAGGATGCTGAGAACCCAGCAAGGGGGACAGGACCAGGCAGAAGGAGAGTGGAAGAAAGGGGGGGAGAAGAAGGGGCAGTGGAACCTGGGAGTGGGAGGGGGATGAGGAAGTAGGGAGGTGGGCAGCTGAAGGATTTGAGAGTTGAGGGAAGGGAAGGGAAGAGGGGAAGATGAGAGAGCCAAACTAAACCTCTTCAAGAGTCTGAGAACCCTGCAAGGGGATCAGGAAATATGGGGGGGGAGGAGAGAGGAGAAGGGTGAAGGCCAGGACCTGAACCCCTTAGGATGCAGAGAACCCTGCAAAGAGGATCAGGGAACAGAAAGGATGGAAGGGAGGGAAAGAGAGAGAAGAGGGAGGGTTCAATTTAGGAGCCTAGGAGGAATGAGAAGGTTAGAGGAGAGGAGAGAAGAGTAGAGGATAATGCACAAGGGTGGGGGGTTGGGAAGGGGGCTAGAAGTAAGTCTAGTGGAAGAAGGGAGTTAAGTAGGGCTAAATGAATAGTGCGCCATGGGGGGGGCTAAAACAAGTGCGGTTAGGGGAATATAATTTTTTTTTAACCAGGAGAGACACACTAAAATGAAAGCTAGTTTACAGGTGCGACTGGGAGCACATGAAAGTTAAGTGACTTGCTCAGGGTCACACAGTATGCAAGTAGGGGCTGTAGAATTCAACCCTAGGTCTCCAGGTTTGCAGCTCAGAGCCTTAAACCACTGTGCTATACTGCCTGCTTATTGATTATGTAGGGCTAGAGAGATAGAGGATGGGGACAAAGAGAGTTGGATAGGAGGTGGCAGGGAGTTCAAGCTTTGGGAAGTGGTAGGAGAAAGCTTCCTGATCAATGGAGGTTGAGCAACAAGGAATAGCCACAGTGCGGGTGCCAGTGGATCAAAGAGGGCAAGCGAAGAGAGGTAGAACAGAGAGTGAGGTGGAGAGGTAAGAGGGGAGAGAACCAAACCAGAATTTAGAAGTAAACTTGGCACAGTGGGAGAGATGTCTGCACTCAAGGGAGGGGAAAGCAAGAGAACGGTACAAAGAACAGTGATAAGTGCGGGAGGGGGCGACAAGAGCAAAGTGACAGAAGGCATTGAAAAGAGTATCCCAATAGACAGAAAGATGGATGTATACACACACACACATCACGCGTGAAGCAAAAATGACAAGATAAAAAGATATCTTCAATGGTGACATCAGTAACATAGAGGATAATGTATGGTCCTCTATCGTTAACCAGTCAGTTAACAGTCGAGAGGTTGCCAGGGCGACCATGTAAACCTCGAGAGCGAAGCTCGAGAGGTTTACGCTGCCATGGCAACCTCGAGACGGTTAAATTGGACTGTTATTGGCAGAGGGACCATACATTATTTTATAGTGTATGGTCCCACTTAAAAGTTAAACGGCTTACGCTTTTAAAAGTCACCGCTGCCCTTCAGTCCTTCCCCGGCCGGTTTCCCTTCAGTCGGTTCCCCGCCGAAAAAAAGCGCCGATTACGCGCAGACCACTACTGTGTTGTTAACCTATCGATGTGGACGATCAGGATCAAAAGCTTAACAACATATCTATGTCACATCGATGGGTTAACAACCTTAGGAAATGATGATTTCCTAAGGTTAACAGCGTTCTAACATACATTATAGCAACATATAAAAAAATGTTGCTACAGTGGAATACTGAACCAACCAAAGAGCAGATTTCACAATGCTGATGACATCACAATGCCTAGTGCAGCACTGAAGCCAGCTGTTAAATCAAAGAAAAAACAGAAATCTTCAAAGAAACTGTGGATTTAAAAACTGTAACTTGTAAATTACTGTTGTATATATCCAATAGCCTACTTCAAAAAAAGACAATTTATTCATCCCTTGTAAGTGGGCATGAGTTTCATAACTCACTCGTGGCTCTGTCAGCCAGGAGTTATGGTCCTGCCTCTTCACACTTGAAGATAAATTGCACATTCTGAGTCAGCCCATTATATAACCTTTATACATATTTTTTTCTTCAATAACGGCAATATACTCTTCCAATTGGGCCACTTCTGTTCTTGTCCCTGTAGTCCCATCATCTGCCTTCTTTAGGGTTTACCTGTCCTCTGGTGCGTACCCCATAGATTACCTTCCATGGCAGGACCATCAGAGCTGACTAGGCCCCTCTGGGGCACACCTGAGATAGTGCAGAGTAGGAGCCTGAACAGTGGTGTAATAGGTATTGGAATAGGGATGCACCTATGACCATGGCCCTACCACTTTCATAAGTAGTAGGGCCCGGGCCTATCCGTTTTTACAGTCTTGTTAATTTAATACCAGGGAGGACTGTGCATTTAAAATGTAGCATGCGTAGTAAGCAGTTTTACCTTTGAATCACTCTTTGTGGCTTGTATGGTGTCAGCAGGATTTTGAAAAGTGAAGGCTTGAGTAGTGTTGATAGGGGTGGACCAGGTTCATGGTTGCTGAGTTAAAGGGACACTGTCACCCTTTTTTGCATTATATTATTTCTAGTTGAAAAAACACATTTTATGATTGCTTACCTTCTCTAAAATGCATTGATGTTGCTGGTTGTTTTCTCTGCCTCCTTTCTCAGTAGAACTGAAATGCACGTTAATGGTATAATTATACCCAAACTTGTCTTGTTTCAAATCCTTGATCTACTTGTACAGTATACTACCTGAGCATTAGGAATGCCCCCAAACAGTGCAGCCACCCATGATGCAAACCTCCTCTCTTCCCACTGTATAATGAGCAGCTAGACTGTGTTGGGGGAGGGGTATTCCCATGTCCAGGAAAGATGCAGTGGGATTTAATGAAGGATTGTAAACAAACATGTTTTTGTGTGGTAACACCAGTATGGTAGGTAGTCTGTTTTTCACCTTTTATTAAGAAAAAAGGAATCAGAATCGAACTATCAGCTACACAGCAACAATCTGTACAGAACGTGGCCAATCATAAGATGTGTTTATTAAACTAGGGACACTTTGAGACCTAAGGGGGTTAACTGCGGTTGACTTTAAGGCACAGTGGTCAAACTTTAAAAGTGAAGAGTAAGGGAAAGGCCTTCAGATCAAGGAACTAGGCACCAGAAGCTGCTGTCAATCAGTGGAGGAAGTGGGGGGGGAGAGGGGTACTTCACAGATTACAAATTTGGGTAAGAAAAAAGCATTCTGTGGGTGAACCCATTCAATGGCTGGGGAGGGGATTTACCCTTACCTCCTTGGCGCAGCCACTTTTCAGACCATTCTGCCACCCATGGGTGGTGTAGGACCTGCAGTGGACTGGCATGCCATCCTGTGCAGTCAGAGTTTCTTTCACCTCAATTTTCACCCCTTAGGGCAACAGAATTTGCAGTGACACACTGCCTATGCATGTGGAGCATGGAGGCATGCATGGGTGTATCAGCATCCACATGCAAGCCCACCCCATGTAGCTGCATTAGCTGTGCTACCACCCAACTTCCACAAGTTGGCAGGAATACAGCTGTGCATCGAATCACCTTTCCCCAGAGAGAAGAGCAGTTCATGAGAGATTCAGTCCTGTCCCTCGGCCAGCCTTCATGCGACCCGAGTTCATGCTCAAACCTGGGTCATCAGCATAGCAGTCAGTAGCTCTAGCCCTGCTAACAGTCCAGCTGTCTATATATATTTTTTCATGTAACTTTTCATTGATAAAACAATATTTTCTTTCTTTCGCCAACTATATTGGTGTTACAGTCTTATCACAGCTTAATATTAGCCTTTCTTCTCTTTCTTGTCACCCCTCCTCCCACTGCCACCACCTTTTATTAGAAGGTACGACTCATCTACTGAGAAGAACCATAAGAAACACCACAATACATTGGTAACTAACAAGAAAATAGTGTCTGATGAACTGAATATAATTGGAGAGAATCTGTCTTTGCAACCAACAGGAAGTGGGAAGAGATTACTGTGTAACTTTTTTTCAGTCTGCATGGAGAACAGTACTGACACAAAAAGAAGACTGAATGGCTGGAGTGACCCTTCTGATACCATTGAACTAGGCTGTTATGCTTGTCCCTGTCTGGAAACTTGGATTCTGCGTAATATCTACGCTTTACATTTTTACTTTCTATTTTCTATTGAATACCTGGGTTTCTATGTGATGAAATAGTTAATGTAAACATATTTATTTTTATGGTTTTTTTTTTTATTTAAACATTTGGTGACCGGGAAAGGCACACTGAGCTAAGGCTTGTCTCGAGGTGCGACCCAGGGGACAGGGAACATGGGAATCACAGTATATAGCACAAGGCATTCAAATACAAAATTACACAGTAGTAAGCATAATAAAATATTTCAATGAATACAATACAGCAAAACAGGCTACACAGAGAGACAACTGTACAATGGAATAGAGTATCAAAGATCGGAGTAATTACAACAAGAAACAAACATTTCAAGTGCAATGAGACAACTGCACATGTTACAGAGTAACTCAAAATCAGTGTTGTTACAACAGGGGACAAACATTTCAAGTGCTAACAGGTGTTATGGGAGCAAGTAGAGAAAGGTAGGAGATGGAGCAGCAATTTGACAGAGGAGTGAGAGGAAGAGTTGCATAAGAGAGGAGACTGAGTGTTCCACAGATAGGGGACTTGATAGTGGAAAGCAGATTTGCTCATGTTCGAGGATGGAGAAGGGAATGAGAAAGAACACGAGTCCCTGGAACGTAGGGAGTATGTTAAGGCTGGGGCAGGGGAGAGGAGGGAAGTGATGTATGTGGGGAGCAGATTGAACCAGAATCTGGAAATGAAGGCTATAGAGTGGATGAGATGCCTGTGTGTGAGCAGAGTGAGGTTCAGAGAGGATAGTAGAGAACAGTGGTTGGATCTATCTGGAGAGTTGGAGGCGAAAAGACAGAAGGCACAGTAGAGGGAATCAAGTGAAGAGAGTGATGTAGAGGGTGCAGTGCAGTAAACAATGTCAGTGTAATCAAAGACTGGCATAATCATTTTTGTTAGAAGTTCCCTATGTACGGGGCGAGGAAGAGAGTCTTTGTTGTGGTACAGTATACCAAGCTTAGGGCAGAGTTTAGTGGTAATGTAATCAATGTGGATAGTGACATTTAACTGTGGGTCCAGCTAGACTCCTAGATACTTGTATGAGGGGACAATCTTTAGAGGGGTGCCATCAAGAGAGGTGATTGGAGGGGCATTGATAGCTTTGGCTAATCTTTGAGCATTTCCAAAAGTCATAGAGGCTGTTTTGGAAGTGTTGAGCTTGAGTTGTTTTGATTGGAATCAAGACTGGACTGAGTGGAAGTCATGTGGTAGCACAAAGTGGATAGTGACTGGGTCAGGGCCAGAGGCATACAGAATGGTATCATCTGCATGCATATGTATAAAGGATGAGGGAACAGGCAGATGGGAGATTTTTATAAATATAGAAAATTAGGATGGGGCCAAAAATTGAGTCTTGAAAGACTCCAGCTAGGATAGGGAGGGAGAGGAGGAGTTTGCAATTTTTACTGATTGGTGTCTGTTGGTGAGATAAGATTTGAACCATTGTATGGTAGGGGGGCAAGCCCTGCATCCTCTAGAGTGTCCAGGAGAAGAGGGTGGGATACCGAGTTGAATGCTTTTGCCAGGTTGATAAAGACTGCAGCAGTGAGGTGGCCTTTATCAGCAACGGATTGAATGTGACCTGTGACACAGAGAAGGGAGGATATGGTGGAATGTTTTTTTTCTGAAACCTGACTGGCAGGGGAATAGGAAGTTGATGGCAGAGAGGAATTCAGTCAGCCTGGATTGCACACGATGTTTTTGGAGTTTATATATAATTTATGCAATTTCATACAGTGTCATATAATTTATGCAATTTCATATAGTTACAATTGCAGTGCAAGCCATGGACTCCAAACTCCAATAGGAGGCAATAAGAAAAAAGAAAGTGGAGGTCCAGAAAGCAAAGCCCTTAAAAAAGGACAGAGTGTTAAAGGAGATGAAAATGATGTAAATCAGACTACCATTTTATCTCACTTAAAGAATGAGACAGGATAAGAAGAAAGTATTGAAAATGACATACTGATAACAACTCCTGAGATGACTTCATGCTAGATGGTACCTAACAAGAATTTAAAGGATGAAACTAGGAAAATTGGGAGCTAGACTATGGGAAAGGGAAATCTAGATAATGATATAAAAACAAAAACAAAGTCCTTTAAGAAACTATCCCTCATAGACTAACTTCAGGTTGAATAGGGCCTAATAAGCTGTAATTCCACTTCATGGTGAGGAGCACATGGAGCAACAGGGGAACCATGGACCTGTCAGTCTAACCGCTATCGTAAGGAAGCTGATAGAGTCACTGGTCAAAGAGGACCTCATAGACTATCTGGGGAGCAATGGGCCCCAGGATAGTAAACTGCATGGATCTGTGGCAGGAAGATCTTGCTAGACTAACCCAATAGCTCTCTTTGACTGGGTGATGAAGGAATTAGTGGATTTGCTGTACTTTGCAGTGGATTTGCTGTACTTCGACTTTGGCAAGGCTTTTGACATGGTACCTCAGAAACAACTGCTGAAAAAATGGAGGACCTGGGAGCATTTAAACGTACAGTAAACTGGGTGGGTAACTGGCTAAAGGGGAGGCAGCAGAGAGTTGTGGTCAATGGGTTAAATCAGAAGAAAGGGAGGTAACAAGCAGGGTTCCACAGGGATCAATCCTGGGTCCGGTCCTCTTCAACATGTTCATCAGTGACATTGGAAAGGGAATTTGGGGCAGGTTGTGTCTCTTCACAGATGACACAAAGCTATATTGGAGGGTGGATAGTGATGAGGGAATAATGGAAATGCAGAGAGACTTACAAAAGCTAGAGGGATGGTCAAGGGTTTGGCACTTGAAATTCAATGCCAAAAAGTGCAAGGTAATGCACCTAGAGAAGATCCCCAAGACAGAGTACTGGATGGAAGGAAAGAGACTTAACACTGCAGCTGAGGAACATGATCTGAGAGTTATCACCAGCAATTCACTTAAGCAATCAAGTCAGTGCAACAAGGCTTATAGCAAAGCTAATAGGATGCTGGGATGTATTGGGAGGGGTAAGGATAGCAGTTGAATGTTTGGAGAATAGCGATGGGGTATTAGTGCTTGCATAACTTGTAGTACTTTTTGTGTCTTTACTCTATTCCCACACTTGAGTAGTAGATATGTAGGTAGGAATTTGTAGGAAATAGAATGCCCAGGAACAAGGGTGAGAAGAACGTCTGAGAAGGAGGGGAAGGTGGTGGACAAAAAACACTCCCTAAGCAAGGGAGGTGTGTTACTGATGGGTTTAAGTAGAGGCTGTGGGAGGAGTTATTCCCCAGATTGCACCTCGGGCTTAAGCCCTCCCTTTCAATGTCTGGGGAAGTGATGGGGTATTAGTGCTTGAGTAGTGCTCAGTCTGCATCTCAGAGGTGCTACCTATCCCTACAGCCACTGGATATATCACCACAAAAATTAAAGCTTTAAACGAGTGGCTATGAAAATGGTGCTATAAACAAGATATCAAATGCCTAACGCACTGGGAAGGATTCGAGAACAGGCCATCTCTATACTGCTGGGACGGGTTACACCTCAGTAGAAGAGGGAGTACTATATTAGGGCAAAAAATGAACGCGTACATAAACACTCATTTAAACTAATAAACAGGGGGGAGACTGGGATCTTATCCCATCCTCTAGCTAATAATGTAAACTCACCACCAAATTTCAACTTTAACATCCTTACTTTCAATGCTAGATCTATGACTATTTCCAAATATGCTGAACTAGAAATACTATCGCATACTCTAGAACTAGCAATTATTGCTGAAACCTGGGGAAACACAGACAAAATCTGGACAACGGAATTACCTGGCTATAAACATTTTTACAAACATAGAGACAACACAAAAAGAGGAGGAGGGGTTAGTTTATATATAAGAAATGACATAAAATCTTATAAAAAAGATTCTGATCCCTGTTTAGAAAATGTTTGGGCATACATCCAAGTTACTTGTTCACATAAAATTCCGATTGGAGCCTGTTATAGACCACCAGCCTCAGATTTAAACACCACTAAGTTGTTAGCTGAAGAAATACAGCAATTTGCTAACAAAGACAATGTATTAATATTAGGAGACTTCAACTTACCAACCATTAACTGGAATCTACTATCTGGAACAAACCAGTATGACCAACAATTTCTATCTGCTATAACTGATCAAGGCCTAAAACAGATGGTAAGGAAGCCAACTAGGGAAAAAAATATACTGGACCTTGTTATTACCAACTTAGAAACCCCAACATCTGATATTACGATTTTACTCCCAATAGGAAACAGCGATCATATGTCTATATTTTTTTCAATCCAACTTCCTTCACAACCCAAAATAAACAACATCAGAATTAAACAATATCATAAAGCAAACTTTGATCTCATTAAACAAGATTTGAGGAAAATTAACTGGGAACAGACTCTCCCCACCCCCAAAAAAAAACGAACGAAGCATGGGAAACAATAAAACAAAAAATATTACAACTTGACAAACAACATATCTCTGAGAGATTTAAATACAACAATAAGGGAAAAATCCCACAATGGTTCAACAAACACATTAAAACTTTAATAACTCGTAAGAAGAAACTCTTCTCTAAACTTAAAAAACTCCAGTATCACAAATAAATAAAACATTAACATCCTACAGACAAACAGTTAAAAAATTAAAAAAGCATATAACAATAGCCAAATGTAACCTGGAATTTAAGATAGCACACACAAAGGACTCCCATAAAGCTTTATACTCTTATTTAAATGAAAAAAAGAACTGTAATAATCAGATTGGACCACTAGTTATTATAAATGCACATACCATCATCTCAGATATTGAAACTGCTACCAAACTTAATAACTATTTCTCAACTGTTTACACACATAAATTAGACCGTACTCCTATTACTGTACCTTCTAATACTGACATAAATATAGACATAATTTCAGAAAAAGATGTTGAAAATGCACTAAACACCCTGAAAAAACATACAAGCCCAGGACCAGATATAATTAGTTCCAGATTCTTAATAGAAACAAAAGATGCCATCATCCAACCACTAAAAATATTATTTAATAAATCTTTGAATGAATCATCAGTGCCAAATGAATGGTGTACCGCAATAGTCACACCTATTTTTAAAAAAGGCTCTCACTCAAAAACTGAAAATTATCGACCCATAAGTCTTACATTCATTCCATGTAAACTTATGGAAAAGATTATCAAACTCAAAACAGAAGATGAACTAACAACATTAAATACAATTGACACATACCAGCATGGCTTTAAACAGGGTTTCTCATGTGTCACAAATCTCATCTCCTTCTATGAATACATCTGCTATCACTTGGACGATAACACACCTATGGACGTCATACTACTCGATTATAGCAAGGTGTTTGATAAGGTTTCTCATTTCTTATTAATTAAAAAACTTATCAAAATAGGACTATCATCTACACTAACCTCCTGGATTAATCAGTGGCTGAATAAGAGAACACAGAGAGTCAGGGTCAACAACGTAATGTCCAAGGAGGGGGGGGTGAACAGCGGGGTCCCCCAGGGTTCTGTGCTTGGGCCGGTTCTTTTTAACCTGTTCAATGGTGAATGCATATATCAACAAATAATAAAATGGTTAAATTCGCTGTCGACACTAAAATTGGGGGAAAGCTATCAATCAAAACAAAAATTTTGGATTACAAACAGAACTATTACTAATTGAACAATGGGCATGTATGAATGAGATACACTTTAATGTCACTAAATGTGCAACTCTTCACCTGGGAAGAAATAATCCACTACAAACATATTATTTAAACAACATGGCTATTAAAACCTCAACTGTAGAAAAAGATCTAGGGATCCTGGTCAATAATAAATTGTTTTCCACCTCTCACTGCACCAAAATAGCTAATCAAGCAAACGCCATTCTCTGAAAAATTAGCAAAACATTTGTAAACAAAACCGAACAATGTCTCCTGCCACTCTACAGATCTCACGTTAGACCATTCCTGGATTACTGTTCCCCCTTCTGGAGCCCTTATTTAATTTCCGATATCAATAAGATTGAAAACATTCAACATAAAGCAACAAAGCTCATACCCCACCTTTCCAAACTTAACTACTCCACCAGATTAGAATACACAGGTTTATACACACTAGCCCAAAGAAGACTTAGGGGAGATTTGTTACTACTATTTAAAATAACAGCAAATAGAGAACAGATGCAAATTTGTGGTCTCAAATATTCTACTAGAAAAACAGCAGCAAGACTGCATAACAGACAACTGGAGGTTATGAGGGCAAAAACTAATAAAAGAATGAACTATTTTACTATAAGAACACCCAGAATCTGGAACAAACTACCTCAGAAAATAGTTGATTCTCCTAACATTCTGTCTTTCAAAAACAAACTTGACAAATGGTTGATCAATCAGGGACCCACTAAATGATCCACAAATGTGGAGGACAATCGTGATGGGCTAACTGCCTTCTTTTGTCCAATAACACCAAAGTACCAAAGTAACTAGCAGTACTTTTTGTGGCTTTACTCTGTTCCCATCCTTGAGTAGTAGGTATGTACTGTAGGTAGGAATTTGTAGGGAATAAAAGGTCCAAAAAGATACCTCATCCAACTCACGGAGAGTATGACCACTGGCACTCAGGAGATGAAAACCTCCCAGGTGGAGGAAACCTCTGAGGACCCATTGCCATTGGTCTGCCTGTCCTCTGGGAATACTAAGAGGAGAAGGACTTAGATTCTAGTAACCATAGTTAATTCTGAGGAAGGTGAGCTTCTTGGGGAGATGATGGTCATTCCTTGATCTATGGCTGATGTAGTTTGGATGACGATCCTGAGGTTGAAGAAGTAGGTCTTTCTGAAGGAGCAGTAGAATCCCGAGTGTGAAGCAGATCCAGTCAAAGAAGGGCAAATGAAATCCAGATGTCCAAGGTAATGAAGGATGCTTGTCCAAAGGGATTACAGGGACATAATGAGCAGGCAGAGCAGGATTCAATCGATTTGCTAGCAGACAATGAACGCTGGGAATTGCAATGATTTTTGAAGTCAAAGGTGCATGATCCAACTTGCGTAAGGTTTGACGTTCATGGTAAAGTCTGGAGTTAAGGAATTCATTAATGAGCGATAAGTTCTAAATAAGCATCCATGAAGTGGAAGAAGAAGGAGTAGAGCAGAGTCTTTGAGTGCCTGATAGGAGAAATGCCGTAAGCAATTTGTAGACAAATAGAAGAAGATTTGCAGATGCAGTCCAGATGGTAACCAAATATATATAAAGAATGATTGGAAGTTCAGTATAAGAAATTGGATAGCTTATTTGGGCATGGTGTTGTAACTATACGTGTATATGCTCTGCTGATCTGCTGGTTGAAGTAAATATGAGTATTTCTGTGGCATAATTGTCTGTGAGATGCACCGAGGTAGCTTATGGTTGGTTGGGTTTACAGGTAATCTGATGCCAAAATACTTGAGAGAAGCTTGGAGGTGGATATATGGAAGAGTCTGTAGGCTGGGTTGGTAGTGAGGTCGAGTTGTGTGGAATGCCAGAGGATCTTAGTGCTATGGGTGATTAAGACCTGTTGGGAGGCAAGACTGGGATAGTGAATTTGCCTTAACGGTTGCGGATTTCCGAACTGAGAATCAGAGGAGCCTGTTCTCAGTGATAGTCTTCATCAGAGGGACTAATGGAGATAATTTGTGAAGGATAGGCTAGAAGGGCCTCCTGGCTTGGCAGTTAACTCGACTGATGGTAATAAGATGAAGAAATGCAGATGATAGTATGAGGTATGGTGATGTCCAGGAGCTAGAAAACAGTGGCTTGGATAGCATGACGTTAGTAAGCAGCTAGGCACTGGAGATCTAACGATGTATGCTCTGGGAAGGCAGCTGAGAAGGTCTTAGGACAAGCAATGTATGTTGAGGAAGTAGGAGTCAAGTAACATATTCAACAGAGTCGGTGTTGGTAGGAGAGGCTGCAGAGGGTAAAATGGATGATTTCTGTGGTGGCATGAGGTACTGTATCTTACGAGTCCCGGTATCTATAGCAATGATAATGGTTACTAAGTCAGAACATGACAAAAGAATTTAAGTCCTTTCCATGTAGGAGGATGGCCTGTGAGGCATGGTAGACAGGGAAGTCCATGGTGATCAAACAGACAAGATTCGTAGGGAGTATCCAATAGAGAGAGAGATGGGATCTTTCTATTGTCCAGTCGAATAAGATTCTGGAATGATCGAGGGGAGCTGAATGGGCAGTATAGAAAACTCTATGACGTCGTAAGAGTTTATGAGACATGTTATCTAGGGGATGTGTGCTAGAAGTAGCTTTTTTCAGGTGAAATGAACAGTGATCCATCAAGCAGTGGATGGGAGCTGTTAGAATGGCCAGGGTAGGAGTATGAGATGGATAAATGGGATGAGTAGTTGACTGAATAGGAAAACTGGCCAGAGATATGGTAGTATACCCACGAGAGCCACAGCAAACAGGATGAAGCCCCCAAGCCTGCAAGGCAGAGATGAAAAGGCTGCTATCCAAAGATGGAAGGAAAGTCTGGAGTGAATCCTGATGGACTGAAGGAATGATCCAGGAAGGTGCTGGGCTAGGCAAAGCCAGACGACATACAGTGCAGGAAGGAACAGGACCGGGTCAGCTTCTCAGCGAATGGCAGCAGAATGCAGGAAGGCTATAGCAAGTCACTAGAAGATGATTCATGGAAGGCCAAGGAGCAAAGCCAAGTACCAAGAGCAACTGAGTTGAGGTACATGAGTTCTACATCTGACGAAGGCTTCAAACGATGAGTGGAAAGGACTGAAGGTGCTGGAGAAAAGAAGTATGAGGTCCTCACATCTGAAAGAGACAACAAACTTGTACAGCAGCTGGAAGGGGTGACATGCAATGAGGAAGTCCATGAGGTAATCGAACTGGATTGAGATAGAGACTGAACCAGCTGGTAAGATCCAAATCATGATGGAAAGGAGGCCAAAGGGGATCAAGTATGATGGTCCATGGAAGTGCAGGATGGAGACTGGTGAGGAAGGATGTGAGTCATGGAGTAGAGAGGTCTTGTGTCTAGAGGGAAGTAGTAATTGGGTAGGAGAGAGAAAATGCATAACGATGGACCTGCAAGTGCAGACACAGGCTTCTAACTGAGGTAGTTGAGGTGAGATGACCTGGACACAACACTCCAGAGAATGTATGAGGGTGAAGGCACATTCAGGACATGGCTCAGGTCCAGGAGGGCACAGCAAGCATTGGTCCAATAGAGAGTAAATAAGGTTGAAACAGTTGATTGTAGAAATGAGCTTCCAGGCCTGGTAATTGAGGAGAGATAGCTAATATCTGATACCACATGGCAGAGGTATGAGGATGGAGGCAAATGAGTTAATGAGGTCCCATGTCAGATGGGAAGCGACGACCTGGCATGAGACAGAGGATATATGAACTAATGGATCCATAAACAGGCTACCACTCCTGGTAGTTGGTGAGATGACCTACAGTAGATATCATCAGGCAGAGCCGAGAGGTGGAGGCATTTGGAGTATAAAGATCCCATTCCTGAAAGGAAGCAGTGACTCATATCAGGTAGAGGATGCAGAAAGTGGAAACAGTCAATGTAAGCTCAGACTACTGACCAGGGAAGTCAGTGTGATAAGATCTGAGATGAGGCCACAGGCAAGGAAGAATGGAGAAAGTGAGTAGGGCAAGGTCCAGTTCCAGAAGGGTAGCAGCATCCAGTAACAGGTCGAAAATGGGTAAGTGTGAAGCAGTGGAACCTAAACTCAAGCATCCATCCATGACGGTCAAATCAAGATGATCTTGACTTGATGCAGCTAGGAGAGGTGGGAAGATGAGAGAACGTGGTTGAAAAAGTTCCGTTCCTGAAGGGAAGCGGCAACAGATATGGATAGAGAAGGCATGGTATGACATGGTAGATTGCTGACATGGCTCCCATTCCTGGTAGTCGGGGCAAGCTAACCTGCATTCGATACTGCCAAGCAGAGTTAGGGACAGAGGATGCCAGGCTGGTAAGTAGCAGGAGGTAGTGGTTGTAATGGAGTCCCATCCCCGGTAGACAGGGGAAGCCTACCTTCGCTCAGCACCTCAGAAGGCACGAGTTAGGGACGGCGTCCAGAGAACTGCTGATATGGGCTGGCAGAAGGCACAGAATGTTGCTGCAGAAATAGAGGGGAGTAGGAACCTGAAATGATACAGGTATGAGGAATAGTACACAGGTTTGGAAAGACACACCTAGCATGATTGGAATGGAGGGCACATAAACTGGCACTGATACATAGAAGGACAGGACCGGCTTTGGAACTGCTACGAGGTGGGGGTTGGGGGGATTGCCCTGTAAGCAGAAGCATGTACCAGGGGAGAGAAGTATGAGGGGATGGCGACTGAGGTCGTAGGCTGCAGGGGCGGTTATGTGGGAACAACTTGGGTCAGAGGATTGGAAGCACCCCCCCAAAGGTCCTGAGGATCGGAGTGCAAACATTACTGTGAAGGGTTGCCAGGAGATAGAAAGAACAGGGAATTTGGGAATAATAATATAGTGAGCTGGCAGGAGATATCGAAGCTTGCCCAGAGAAGTCATCACAAGTGCAAGTTTCCAAGGTCAGCCTGGCTGTCACCCCCCCCAACCAGCACCACAAGCGAGCCAAGCAGCGAAAGCAGAAAGCTTCCCTCCAACTGCTATTAGACCATGTCCAACCGCTGGATGTCCATATGCCATGCATAGTTCAAAGGTTTTTGTGCTGCAAAAAACATATAAATTAAAAGAAAATCATCCAGCAAAGTGCAGTGCTAATGCCTGTAAGCCTGCATGACGAGGACAGAAGCAAAACTTGGTATGTACACTGCCATTCTACAAGTCCACAGTCCAGTACAGCAGCTCAGGGTAAGTGTTATAATAGGAGATTTGCAGTGGTACTTACTGTACAGAGCAGAGTACTTAATGGTGGATTTTGGATAGAATATGCCAATGCAGGTGTTGACAGACATGGAGGAAGGTGGTCTGTGAAGAGAACTTTGGGTCCACCTGAACTCATGGGGGTAAGAGCCAGAGGGAGCAAGTGGGGAGTAGGAACGCCAACCTGCAAGGAGCAGACAGCGTGGTGCAGGGCTGCTACAATGAGTGTGTGAGAAGAACTGGCGTGAATTTGGAAATTGCAAAGCACAAAAGCAGAAGTTGGGTTTGAGTGGGAAAGCACTGTACTACTGACACAGGAAAGAATTTGGAAAGGTTTGATGTGGGTTAGGAGCTGTCAGGATTCCGGGAAGCAAAGAGGACAGGGAGGAAAATGGTGCAGGATTTGTTACAGAGGAGCTGAGGAGGGGATAGGGATGGCTAGCAGGGGACACACAGGAAGTGGGTGTGCAGCGGGAGGGGTGCTGAGGCAAGTTAGGAAGTGGAATGGAGGAGCTGAAGACACTTGGAAGTGCCGAGGCAAGAGGGAGCCTGACGCAGGCGAAGAAGCCCAAAAAGAATACAAAGGGGGAGAACCCAACAGTGAGCGAGGGATGGGGACAAATGGAGGAAAGGATCAGGGAGGCAGAATGGAGCCACCGAGGAGAGGAGACAAGCAACGACGAGGAAGGACACAGAACAGAAAAATGCAGCAAGGAGAGGAAAGGATGGGGAAGGGGGGGATGGAGAAGAAAACAAATCAGAGAGCAGCAGAGAAGGAGCACAGCCACATGAGCCACACAGGGAACCTTGGAACAAAAAACACTCCCTAAGCAAGGGAGGTGTGTTATTGATGGGTTTAAGTAGAGGTTGTGGGAGGAGCTATTCCCCACATTGAACCTCGGGCTTAAGCCCTGCCAAAGAAAAGATGTAATAGTCCCCCTCTGTAAATCCCTGGTGAGATCTCAGCTAGAGTACTGTGCTCAGTTCTATAGTCCTCACCTCAGAAAGGATAAGGATAGGCTGGAGACAGTGCAGTGCAGAGTGACAGAAAATGATTCATGGCCAGCAGGGAAGATCCTATGAAGAGTGCCTCAAGGCACTGAACTTGTACACACTGGAGACCAGTAGGGACAGGGAAGATATAATTGAGACCTTCAAGTTCCTTAGAGGAATTAACAAAGTCAACTGCAGAGAACTGTTTTGCCTGAACACCAACTCGTGGTGTCCTGGACATGAGTGGAAAATAACAGGAGGGAGGTTTAGGAAGGATGTGAGGTAGTACTACTTTATAGAAAGGGTGGTAGAACCTTGGAACAGTTCATCAGCCAAGGTGGTGGGTGCAAAAACACATTAGGGGATTCAAGAAGGGCTGGGATAGAATGAAGGGTATAGTCGCTGCTCAGAGTGACAGAACCAAGGAGGAGAATGGGGGTGGGGGGTGGAGGACAGGGAGGGTTAGTACCCTGGTGGAACAATAAGTTTCAGGGCTTATAGGGAACCCGGGCAAACTAGATGGACCGCTGGTCTTTTTCTGCTGTCATTGTCTATATTTGTGTAATAATTCCCTGGAAGTTAGCCCAGATATAAGGTATGTTGGAAGGGAACTCCTGAAAAAATATTGAATCCTTCACTCACGTGGCTGATAGTTTTTGTGAACTACCTAGTAAATGGCACTCAATATACGGCTCAAACCATGACAGTAATAGACTGCCTGTTGCAGAGAATCATGATTTTAGGACACAGAAAGATACACTATCCCTTATTTTATCAGATCTTAAAAAAAACTGAGGGTCTTCAAACATTACCTGGAACGATAAATTAAATGACAAGGGAATGATTTGGAGGTACTGTAAATCAAAACAACAAAAAACAGATGGTGTTGATAATGAAAGCCACTTTCCTATATGGTACTTTTTCTTTCTTGGTCAAGACATTTCACAACTTTTAAAAGATCCATCAGCAGCTAGTGTATTAATTATGGAATAGCTGATACTAATGAAAAATTAACTTAATTCCGTTAGGGAGGATGTAGCCATTTATGAGGTCAGATTAGAGGATGTAACACAGCTAACAAAAAAGAATCAATTAAAGTCAGAGAATGATTTAGTTACTAGTGACATGTGAAGCCCACATGATTAGAAGGAAACAAATAATAATTTGAATTTCAGCTCTCTTGTTTGCAGATAACAAAACAAAAATGCAAGGAAATAGAACACAAGGGATACTGGGATGCATAGGGAGAGGCATCACCAGTAGAAAACAAGAAGTTATTATCCCTCTGTACAGACAGCTGGTGAGACCCCATCTGGAGTACTGCGTGCAGTTCTGGAGACCCAATCTCCGCAAAGACATAGACAGGATGGAAGCTGTCCAGAGGAGGGCAACTAAAATGGTGCAGGGTCTGCACTGGAAGACATATGAAGAGACTTGGGGAGCTTAATATATAGCCTCGAAGAAAGGAGGAGAGGAGACATGATAGAAACTTTCAAGTACCTCAAGGGAATCAACAAAGTCCAAGAGGTAGCATCTTTCAAAAAAAGGGTGTGCAAGAACAAGGGGGCACAATTTGAAGATAGAAGAGGCGGCTCAGAGGTAATTTAAGAAGATATTTTTCACAGAGAGGTTGTGGATGTATGAAACGGCCTTCCAGAGGTGGTTGTGGAGTCAAAAACAGTGGTGGAATTCAAGCATGCATGGGACAGTCATAAGGCAATTCTAGGGGGTGGGGGTAGGAAGAAGTAGGCTGCTGGTTAACTAGGATGTGCAGCTTATCCATCAGGTAGGGAAATGGGCAGACTGGGTGGGCCAAGCGGTCCTTATCTGCCGTCAAATTCTATGTTTCTAAAAATAAGGGTGTCAATCAAATTAAAATATGAAGAAGAAAGAAGGAAAGGGAAAGGATGATCAGGAAATTTAAAATGAAGATCCTATAGACTGAAATGAAGGGATACTATCAGAGGACGCCACTGTATTTACATAGCCTCTATAAGGAGTCCCGGTAAGGAGCTTTGTTCCTTATGTAGGTGTAGCAGGCCTGTTGAAAACCATGTAGGTCTGTATGACGTGGTTAGAATTCCCTAAATAGTTAATTTCCCAGGAGTCTCAGTGGGCTGGGCCAGCTTCCTCAGCGGGGGAGGAGTCAGCTGCCTGTGGCTGAGAGAGCTGCAGGAAGTTTGCTTCAGTTCAGAGAGGAGTATGACATGCATGCAATATCTGCTTGCTAGTGCTGAACCTTTATTCCTCTGAGAGCCCAGAAGGAACTTGCTAAATTGTAGCGCCTGCCATTGGCAAGGATCTCCAGGAGGGAGAATTGATTACTTATCCCCTAAAGTCAGAGGCTAGTAGATGAGAAGGAGCTATGGACTGACAGATGTCAAACAGAGAAGTGGCTGTGATATAAACCCGGTTTTATTTCAGGGCTGCAAAGTGCACCCAGCAGTGCCTCCCTCCCTCCCTCCCTGCATTATACAGGAGGGTTGAAAGTATGTCCCTATAGCGTATAATTCAGCCAGGGATCCTCTGTCCACAGGGGTCAAATTTTGTGAGAGGGTGGGACACAGTACCTGTGGCAACCTCAGACCTCCAGGGGGTGTCTGCCTCTCCTTGGCCCTAAACT
Source organism: Neoceratodus forsteri (assembly GCA_016271365.2). NCBI lineage: Eukaryota > Metazoa > Chordata > Ceratodontiformes > Ceratodontidae > Neoceratodus > Neoceratodus forsteri. Next base: position 97,753,491 of record JADMNL010000034.1, on the reverse strand, counting down.
GTGATATCCTCATGCTGGGCACAAAGCCCTAAATAGTATTAATGTGGACCTGGACTCCCTGCCCATGGGGGTCAGTTCTTAGGAGAAAGTGGGAGGCCTCACTGGTGGCACCCTTGGACCCCCAGGGAGTGCATGCCTCTCCCTATGTGTAAATTGTGTGGGGAAACATCCCCATCAGTACCAGTTTTTAAACCTGTGCTTTTACTAAAGGTTGTGAATCAAAGGGCCTGATGCCTCTACCCTAAAAGCCCTTGACAGGTGGGGTTGGTAGTGACAAACTGGTACTGGGTTAAGGGGAAGTTGGTGGTTATTCCCTGGGTAGCTCTAAGGAGTGCTATACCCCATTTCTGCTGAAGAAGGACTGTGCAGGGTGAAGCCTGATGCTCGCAGTAGTTTAGAAAGTAAGCTGCACCTGGTTTAGAGTGTAAAGAAGTAAAGTTGCATGAATACAGGATCCCTTTTGGGTCACAGCTATGCAGTCCCAGCTTTTTCACCTCACAGAGATCGACCGTGTGTCAGAATGTGCAGAGAGATAATAGAAACAGAGAAACACAGAAGTTGTCAGCAGATGGGGACTGTACGATCCATCAAGTCTACCCTTGGCTTCCTACCCCCCAGTTATATTTTTATTATTTTTTTTAGCTGCCTGCTTGTGTATCCCACAGTGTCTGTCCCATGCCTGCTTGAATTCCCCCACAGTCTTGGCTCCCCCCTCAGCAGGCTATTCCATGGTTCCACAACACGTTCTGTGAAGAAGAATTTCCTCACATTGCTTCCGAACTTTCCTACCTTAAGTTGAAGGTTGTGCCCTCTAGTCCTGCTGTAGTTCTTTACCTGCAGGAGGTTCTGCACATGCATCTTGTTGCCGTTAAGGTATTTAAATGTTTCTGTCATGTCCCTATGATTCCTGTGTTGTTCTAGGGAGTATAATTTGAGGTCATCCGGTCTTGCCTCATACGGTTTCTGATGCAAGCCCTGCACCATCTTTGTTGCTCTTTTCTGCACTATCTCCAGCCTATCTATGTCCTTCCTGAGGTGTGGCCTCCAGAATTGGACACAGTACTCCAGGTGAGGCCTGACCAGGGACTGATACAGGGGCATGATTACTTCATGCCTTCTGCTTGTGATGCCCCTCCCTATGCATCCCAGGATACCACTAGCCTTTAATGCTGCTTTTTCACATTGTCTGCTGACCTTGAGGCCATCTGATATGATCACCCCTAGGTCTCGCTCCTGCCTGGTAGCCACCAGCTGCTCCCCTGCCATTGAGGGTGCATAGAGATCAGCTGTGTGTCAGGACGTGAATATGGAGAGTTTAAACCTGTACCTGTGTGCCCCACTGGGCTGTTGGTACAATCTCTGAATTTTTGAGGAAAAGCAAGTGTACCTGGGACAATTCTTTATTTTATTTATTTATTTAGTGATTCGGAAAAGACCTTTGAGTGCAGGCTCTTTTACAAAGGTTCCACGTCATAGATTGCAAAACAAAGAATAATAGGAGAAAGCAAAGGTACATTACAATAAATAATACAGCTTGGATTCAGAACTTACAGAATAACTCAAAACATAGGTGCAAGTTAAAATAACAAGAAAAACACTTTATGAGGGTGGAGGGGGATAAGCAGCCACAGAGTGCCTTGTCAGTAGTTCAGAGGGCCAGGGATAGCTGGCAGTGGGGTGAAGAAAGGAGGTACGAGAGAGAGGTATGTCATGCGGTGGAGGTAAAGGGTGGGGGAAGAAGGGTGATAAGGTATAGGAATAAATGGTGGGGTGAGGGGAGGCTGAGTGGAAAGACATGCTAAAGTAAATGGTGGGGTGTGAGGGGCATGGTCAGGCAGCCTGCATTAGTAGTGACTATTAGGAAACTCACGGGACTGTGAGTTGGGGGAGGGTGGGATGGCGGGTGCCGAAGGAGCATGACACAGACTGAGTGCTGTGGCAAGTCATAAGAAAGGACAGAGGGAGGGGGTACCTGAGGCCTGCCTAGTAATTGCTGGGGGCAGAGACAGCAGGTGTGGCTGGACTCAGGGGCAGGTGCACTTGGAGAGTATTATTAGGTGCTGTTTGAGGTCAGTTTTGAATTGTCCCCAAATAATTGGTGGCCAAGAGGTGCCCAGGGAGTTCATTCATCCACAGGGGGGCCCGGTAGGCAAATTCAAGTTGCCCAAGTGAGGTGCAATGGAAGGGAATAGCCAAGGCCCCTCTAGTCCTCCCTCTGGTGACCTGTAATGAGTTGGCCGCCTTGATCAAATTGCCTACACAAGGTGTATTTTACCCAATAGAGCCTTCTTCCCTAGGATGCAAGTCTAGAATTTGACTGTTTCTTAATGGCAGCCAATTTGCATGTTCATATAGAGTACAGGTGTGAGTGCCACGCTCAGCATTCAATGTGAGTCTGCAGGCTCTGTTGAGCGCAGTCTGAACCCTCTTGAGCACTGTAACCGTTGCCGCCCCATAGACCACTAGTCCATAGTCAATAGTAGATATAATTGAACTATGGACTAAGAGGTGGAGGGCCCCCTTGAGAGAGGTGTTGCCTGTGCCTGTACAGAACACCAATCTTAGTATTGACTGTCTCGACCGAAGAGTCAATATGGTGCGCAAATGTGAGGGTATCATCTATTATGACCCCCAGATACTTGAACAAGTGAACTTGTTCCAGCGCCTCACTGCGTGAGTTGGAGATGATGAGGGGGTGGTGCTTATTTTTGTTGTGGGGGCTGGACATAAGCATGGCCTTGCTCTTCTTGTAGTTTAGTAGCAACTTATGACTACAGAACCAGTTCTTGAGTTTGGAGAAGGAGTTCTGCAGCTCAGATTGTAGGGCAGCCTGAGATGTGCTGCTGCTCAGGAGCACAGCATCATCTGCATATAGTTAGATGTTGGTGTCACAGGCTGGGGGAAGGTAATTTAAGAAGAGGCTGAAGAGTAGGGGCCCCAGTATTGATCCCTGGGGTACCCCTAATGATACCTCTCTTGCACTGGATACTGTTTGCCCAATTTTGACACATTGATTTCTCTGTAACAGGTAGTCTTGGAACCAGCAAAGGGCATTGGGCACCACACCCATGTTTTGCAGTTGGGTTAGTAACAGGGGGTGGTTGACTGTATCGAAGGCTTTGGTGAGGTCAATAAAGACAGACCCCACCAGTTTTGCCTTCATCCAGGGCCTTATGTGAATAGTTTGTGTAGTCCAGCAGGACAATTCTTTTCAAACTATCACCCCCTTGGCGGCAGGGGTTGAAAGACTGTTCATGGACACTGAATGTTTCAAGACAGTGCAAAAGTGTAGCTTGCCTCATGGGGAACCTAAGTGCTCATGAGCTTTGGGATAATAAAAAGGATCCTGTTTGAAGTTATATATTGTCTGGATGTTAAATTCTTGTTTGGAATTATTGTTGCTGCCTGCTAATGCATTTGCTTTGTAGCCCTGAACTGGCCTGAAGAGCACCCGAGCTGAGGGAGGTCACTTCACATCCAGAATATCAAGTAAGCGGTTTGTGTGGGTCCCCTTCTTGAAAACAAACTGTTGCTATCATGTACCGCAAGACGCTGGTGGAGGGCTTATCCTTATAATCTTCAAAAAAGGAAAAACAACTAAGAGATTTGGTTAACCAAGAAGGTAATGAACAAATAAATCTAGCATCCAGTCTGAAGAGATGAGCAGTGGTGCTATTAAGAGTACTGAAGGCAAGAGGAATGGGGGGCAGAACCTATAGCCATCGAAGAAGGACATGCTTCATTTCAGTTCTCCTTCACAGACTGTTTACTCAAAATAACCCAGCTGAGATGGAACATCTTGTTTCCAGTACGGTCCTGCTTCTAAGCACTTCTGCAGCTAGGTGGACTGGAGCACTGAGAAGTTAAGTAACTTGCAGGGTCTGAACCTGCACTCTCCCAGTTGCTAGGATGGTGTTCTAACCACTAGACCAAACTGTCTGCTACCATACTGTATTTAAATGTTGAGATCCGAGATAGACTTAGAGACAGGGTTCCATTAATGGCAGGAAAGGGATAGGTTGACATTGATGGGGGTGTGGGAAGTGCCAGGGTCCCATTAGTGGAGCAGAAGACAGAGTCCCATAAATCGGTAGGTGACAGAGAGAGGGTCCCATTAATGGGGCAGGTGGTGTTCTGAGACAATGCCCCATTAATGGGGCAGGTGACAGGAACAGGGTCATGTTAATGGAGGGCAGGTGACAGGAACAGGGTCACGTTAATGAAGGGCAGGTGACAGGAACAGGGTCATGTTAATGGAGGGCAGGTGACAGGAACAGGGTCACGTTAATGGAGGGCAGGTGACAGGAATAAGGTCACGTTAATGGAGGGCAGGTGACAGGGACAGAGTTCCATTAATGGTGAAATGGCACCGGGTTCTATTAATGAGGCAGGAGATAGGGTCCCATTAATGGGGGCAAGTGACAACAACAAGGTGCCATTAATGGGGGCAGGTGAGAGGGACAGGGTCCCATTTCTAAGGGGCAGGTGACAGGGTAAGTGTCCCATTAATAGGTGCAGGTGACAGGGGCAGAGTCCCAGTAATGGGATCAGGTGATAGGGGCAGATGACAGGGGCAGGGACCTACTAATGGGGTAGATGACAGAAGCAGGCTCCCTCTAATGGAGGAGGTGACAAGGGCAAGCTCCCATTAATGGGGGCAGTTGACAGAGACAGGCTCCCACTAATGGGGGCAGGTAACAGCAGCAGGCTCCCATTAAAGGGAGCAGGTGACAGAGGCATGCTCCCTCCAATAGGGGCAGGGATAGTGGCAGGTTTCTCTAATGGGGCAGGCTCCTACTAATAGGGGCGGGGAACAGGGAAGGGGTGCCACTAATGGGGGAAAGTGACAGGGGCAGGATCCCACTAATGGGGGTAGGTGACAGAAGCAACCTCCTGCTAATGGAGGCAGATGACGGAGGCAGACTCCTACTAGTGGGGGCAGGTGATAGGGGCAGGCTTCCACTAATAAGGGCAAGTGACAGGGAAGAGGTCCTACTAATGGGATCAGGTGATATGGGCAGGCTCCTACTAATGAGGGCAGGTGACAAGGAAGGGGTCCTACTAATGAGGGCAGGTGGCAGGGGTGGCACAGGGTCAATACGCCACAGGCAAAAATAGCACAGCACTAAATGAAGAAAACTGAAATATGGTCAGTCAAAACACCGACCGGCACAAAATGTTACCCACACAATAAAAACCAATAGGGTGACATTGTAGACCCTTTGTTTTGTGGGGGCTCTGCCCCATGCACCCCCCAACGTGGGGGGATGTGCCCCCCCACACTCCCAGACTTAATATAATCAACCCGGAGGTTTTCAACTCTGAGGGGCTGTGGTCTTCGGGGATGAGGAGAAACCCGGGGGGGGGGACATTTTTCTATTTAATAAAAAAAAAATGTTTCAAGACTGGGAGACCTGGGGGAAACTGAACCATGGTCCTCAGGTCTTCAACGTTGCTGTGTGCTGGTGCCTTAGCCACTCCACCACAGGAACAGCTTGACCAGGCATCACACTGATGGCAACTCGATCCCTTCCTCAGTTCAGCCCATAGCGACTGGGGTAGCGGTAATTCACTACCACTATTGTACCCCTGTCGCTCTAAATGGTTTTGCGCTTTACACAGCGCGGTTCTTGCTGTGCTTTTCAAGCAGCGGCATATTGACCTGGTACCACAGTGGCAGGCTCCTACTAATAGGGTCAAGTGACAGGGAAAGAGGCCCAGTAACGAGAGCAGGAAACAGAGGCAGAACCCACTAATGGGGCAGGTGACAGGGGCAGGCTCCTGCCAATGGAAACAGGTGATAGAGGCAGGCTCCTTCTAATGGGGGTAGGTAACAGGGGCAGGCTCCCATTATTGGGGGCAGGTGACAGGGAAAGGGTTCACTAATGGGGCCATGTGACATGGGCAGGCTTCTACTAATGGAAGCAGGTGAGGGGCAGGCTCCTACTAATGAGGGCAGGTGACAGAGGCAGGCTTCTACTAATGGGGGCAGTTGACAGTGGCAGGCTTCTATTGATGGGGGCAGGCTCCCATTAATGGGAGCAGGTGGCAGACACAGGCTCCCACTAATGGGGGCAGCAGGTACTGGGCAGGCTCCTACTAATTAGGGTGCATAACAGGGGAAGGCTCCCATTAATAGGGGCAGATGACAGTAGCAGGTTCCTCTAATGTGGACAGGTGACATCAGCAGGTTCCTCTAAGGGGGGCAGGTGACAGAGACAGGCTTCTACTAATGGGGGCAGTTGACAGTGGCAGGCTTCTATTGATGGGGGCAGGTAACAGGGGCAGGCTCCCATTAATGGGAGCAGGTAGCAGACATAGGCTCCCACTAATGGGGGCAGCAGATAATGGGCAGGCTCCCACTAATTAGGGTGCATAACAGGGGAAGGCTCCCATTAATAGCGGCAGATGACAGTAGCAGTTTCCTCTAATGTGGACAGGTGACATCAGCAGGTTCCTCTAAGGGGGGCAGGTGACAGAGACAGGCTTCTACTAATGGGGGCAGATGACAGTGGCAGGCTTCTACTGATGGGGCAGGTGACGGGGGCAGGCTCCTACTGATGGAGGCAGGTAACAGGGGAAGACTTCCATTAATGTGGGCTGGTGACAGACACAGGCTCCCATTAATGGGGGCAGGTAATGGGTAGGCTCCTACTAAATTGGGTGTATAACAGGGAAAGGCTCCCATTAATGGGGGCAGGTGACAGACACAGACTCCCACTAATAGGGGCAGGTAACGGGCAGGCTCCTGCTAGTTGGAGTGCATTACAGGAGAAGGCTCCCATTAATGAGTGTGGGTGACAGACACAGGCTCCTACTAATGGGGGCAGGTAACGGGCAGGCTGCTACTAACTGGGGTGTGTAACGGAATGCTCCCATTAATGGGGGCAGGTGACATCGGCAGGTTCTTCTAATGGGGCAGGTGACATTGGCAGATTCCTTTAATAGGGAGGCGGTATAGCGCAGTGGGTTAAGGCTCTGAGTTGCAGATCTGGAGACCTGGGTTTGAAATCCAGAGCCGCCTAGGTGCATACTGTGTGATCCTGAGCAAGTCACTTAACTTCTATGTGCTCCCAGGTCGCATCTGGAAACAAGCTTTGGCTTAGTGTGCTACTTCTGGTTAAACAATGTTCCCTTCCCTAACGGGGGCAGGCTCCTACTAATGGGGGTGGGTGACAGGGAAAGGGTCCCACTAACGGAGGAGGTAACAGGGGCAGGCTCCCACTAATGAGGGCAGGTGACAGGAGCAGGCTCCTACTAATGGGGATGGGTGACAGAGAAGGGGTCCCGCTAATGAGGACAGGTGACATAGGCAGGCTTCTTCTAATGGGAGCAGGTGACAGAGACAGAGGGCTACTAATGGGAGCAGGTGGCATAGGCAGGGTCCCATTAATGGGGGCAGATGACAGGGGCAGGCTTCTATTAATGGGGGCAGGTGACAGGGAAAGGGTCCCACTAATGGGGGCGGGTGACAGGGGCAGGCTCTCACTGTTGGGGGAAGGCAACAGGGGCAAAGTTCCTACTAATGGGGCAGGTGACGACAAGGAGAGGGTCCCACTTATGGGGGACAGGGTCCTCAACAGTGCAATAAATTCCTTTGAAAGTTAAGACACAGGAATGGCTTTTGATGAATGACAGTCAGTTAATCCTTAAGCAAACAGAGATGAGACTCCATGGAACAAACTGCAACCAAATATGAACCTGAAAATCCTCTTTGAAAATCCCAAGGGCACTTCCATCTCATTCCAAACAAATACAGTACCAGATCTTACATGAAAGTATGGCTTGTAAACTTGAAACCTAGTTATGAAGATAGTGTCACTCTGGTCACAGGATGAATGAAGAGGGTGGTATCAGCTAGCTCACAGAGTGCAATTAATGTCTAGGGTGGATACCCCCTTCCCATTCTGTAAGTTGTCCAGCTGTTGGGGGGGAGGAGGTGGGGCTCAGTGGCTAATGCTTAAGTCTTTCAGTTCCCTTCAGAGAATGGATTGAAACCTTTGCTGAGTCTGCAAGTGACAGAGTTCAGAGCACTTCCTAGCACACAGCTCTCCACATCAGAAATAGCACCCATGATGTGGGCTCCTTGTATATAAAGCAAAAGTTCTAGCTCTGGACTGTTTTAGGCAGATAGGATAAGGCACCAAAGATGGGCTTGATAGAAGCAACAAAATGGTGTTCTTTAAAGAGCAACAATTGTACTCATTTTAAAAAAGAGTCCCTAAGCCCTCCACTAGTGCATTACTGGACTTAAGTGCATTTTTTTTTTGTAATTAGCTTTTATTAGATGTTTAACAACATAACAGTTGAGAACAATCAATATGCACAAACAGAAATACAAGAAACGGGCAGAGGTTTTAGGAGTCAAAAAAATCATAATTATGACAAATCAGAACATCTATATACCACATTTGGCTCCAAGTGTAAAAAGCACTCATTGTACAAAATCTGAGTCAGTCTCTAGTTTATGAAGAGTCCATCTTCACCAAATTTCATCGGACACAGGCATATGATTCAAGTAATGACATGAACATTTTCAAGCTGATAAATGGAATCTATTATGGAAACCCACTGTGATAATTGAAGTGTAAATTATGAAGGGGAAGGGATCATAATTATTGGCTTGGAGGCACAGGATGCAAGGTCCCGTCCCCTTCCTGGTACTGATTTGTGAAAGCTCTGCCCCTGTGCCACCCCCATGGTCTGACATTTTGTGACGTAGTACTCTGTAGAGTTGGGAGGGACGTGCATCATTGATGTCAAAGGGGGGATTTAAAGTAGCAGTGCAACAAAAAATGTTTTTCCAAAAAATCTAGCTTCAGCTACATTTAGGATAAATATTAGCACACCTGCCAAATGTACTTATTTAGGTACCTCCTATGCTACACACTGTGGGTCTTGTCTAAAGGAAGTCACCGTAGTGTAGTGGTTAAGAGCACTGAGCTGCAAACCTGGACAACTGGGTTTGAATCCCACAGCCACCGCTTGCATACTGTGTGACCCTGGGTAAGTCACTGAACTTCCCAATGCTCCCAGGATGCACCTGGAAATAGACTTGGCTTAGTGTGCCTTTCCTGGTCAAAAAACTGTACAAAGTAAACTTTTTAGAGGGCCACTATGGTCAAATCAAAGCCACAGCTGAACTAACAAGGCTCTTATAGTTACCAACAGTTAACAGTAGTTGACATTTGTTAACTTCTTTAGCATCATATGCAACTGTAAGTTAGGACTAACGCTATCTAAACAATCATTTGCCAGCAATCAGCCTTGACGTGTTTGGACTTTTGAACTGAAAACACAGTCATTTAGTAAGACAAATAAGTCAGAAGATTTAAAGCACCATTAAAAACTAGGAAATGATGTGCTATGAGCTTTTCTGAATGCAACATTAAAAACACTCCTTAACATACCTGATGGGTATTATGCAAGCTGAATACTCATACTTTTAGTTCTAGTCTTATCTGATGTTAAAAATATTAATCTAAGCATTGCTTGGTTTGAAAATTGTTCCTGAAACTGTTCCCTGCAAGGCTGGTTTAAAAGCAAGTCATCAGTATCCGAATGGCATCGTGCGTGACATTGTCCCCAGTAATTCAAATGAAAATCAGAAACCTGAAGTCTGAACAGTTCTGCTTGGGAGCTGGTTTTATTGAAGGCACATCCTTGGTAATGGGCAGCAAGCAAGATAGTTTGTCCTTAAATCACCTGGCACATAAACAAATTAATATGATAGTGCCTCAACACAACCCTTACAAGCTGTGTCCTGCTGTCCCAGTGAAAACAACTGTATCAGACACAGAGATTCTTACTGAGCAATATCTTAAATTTGGGGTTCACCAGAGAATTTTTTTTTTTTTATTTCTCACTTTTTTCCTCCTTCACCCCTGGCTGGCCTTCCTTCCTTCCCAATGACCCTCCCAGCTCTGTCATCAAGCTTCTCCCTGGACTTACCCTGCTGAGTCCTCCACGGGTTGTCCTCTGTGGCACGGTGATGAGGAATCCCTCAACTCACCGATCAATGGATCCAAATTCCAGAAGGCACCCAAGTCACTGGTACAGGGCCTATGGAGGGTCAGTGATTGTCCTGCCAGCCAGGGTGGTTTCTGACTTTTCTTCCCCGCTTGTTGTGCCATGTATCCCTTTCTGTCGGGACTCCAGTGTCAGACATAGTCCCCAATGTTAGCATACAGCAGCACGCTCATGCAACATGCAGCATGGCATGTCTCTCTCTCACTGTGTGTCCTACCACCACATGTCTGCGGTGGCAGTGCTGCAGCAGGACATGGCACCCCCACGAAGAGGAAAGCATCCCCTGGGATGCTCCCCCTCCCGGCTGGTCCCCGACAACCCAGGCTCATTCTCAAACCTGGGTCACCAGTGTCACCAGTGACAGTACTACCACTGCGCTGACAGGCTGGCTATGAAACTGGTTTGTTTTGTTATTCTCTGTGTATCTTGTTTGGGTTTGACTTACCAAGTCCCTGCTGTGCTGCTCCTGTTCCCCAACAGATCAGCACCTGGCCCTCGTTCTGCCCCATCCACATCACCCCTGTGGCTTTGCCACTGCAACAGACCATGCTCCCTCTCTTCCTTTCTCTAGGATCCAGTGTGGGTGTGTGAGGTTCTAGTACTGATGGCAGGCCACTAGAGCATGGGGCAGGCTTGTGGTCATCATCCTTGCTGGTCCAACCAAGTTTCCTTCCTTGTAAACCCTCCCTCTGTCCCCCTTATATTAGTCCACCATTGCCACACCGGAGACAACATTCCTGCTCTCCCTGGTCTACCATAGGAATGTCGTCACCTATGATGACATTTCTGACCATAGGACTGGTCAGAGGAGGCGCTTCAGCAGTAGAGTCATCTGCAGTGCTGCCCCCATCAGGCCACTATGATTCCACTGGCCAGAGGGCGGAAGTTGGACATGATCCCAGGTTTCCTGCATAGTAGCCTAACACAATGCCTTCAGCACCACTGGGCCTAAAGTAATTTATTTATTTATTGAAGTCTTGGAATTACAACCCTTTGAGTCAAAAACTGTTTTGCAAAGGCTCCATGTCAGATTTTCAGACAGGTTACAAAAAAATGTCAGGAGATTAATACAGTACATAATAAATAGGATACGAGTATACAAATAATATAGTACATTATACATAAGTGCGTCATAAATGAGGGTGGAGTGCATGGCAAAGAAACAACACGGCAAGTAGATTTAAAACAGACAGAATACGAAACATTACAGGAAATTAATACCGTACATAATACATAGGATAAGAGTATACAAGTAATGCAGTGCATTATACATAAGTGCATCATAACTGAGGGTGGAGTACATGATAATGAAACAGACATGGTGCTGACAGTGGGCTGCCCCTGCTCCGGTCAGGGCAGGAGTGTGTGAGCAGGGCTGGCTTTAGGGTTTGGGGGGCCCCCAGCAGAATTAATGAAGTCATGGGGCCCCTCTACTTGACCCACCTTTAGCCCATGTGTTTTACTATAGCCCATAAGTGCAACATTTTATTTGTGGTGATATTATAGGTAGGCAAAAATGGGCAGGCTAAGTGAGTCAAGCAGTCGTTATCTGACAGCAAATTTTATATTTCTATGGTTCTATGTATAGCTTTAGTATAACCAGTTGTATTTAAAAAAACTGGTTTAGGAGGACACAGCAGTGTCGGTTCTTGGGGCTGTTCTTCCCGTCCCACCCACTGCTGCCTGTCCCCCTCATACTGACTGGGTCATAGCTTGGTGAGGTATTTCATGACATTATCAGAAGGATCTGCACAGCCCTTTACTGATGTTTTAAAAATATATTAAGATAAAAAATGTATAAAAAGGAATAAGGTAAACTTCTCTGGTCGGGGGCACCCAGCAACTGCAGGGTTTGCTGGTGCCAAAAACCGGCTATGTGTGTGAGTGCAGCAGTGGAATGGAACCTGGGATTGCACCTTTCCACAGTAAATCTAACCACTGAACAAAGAAAGATCTTTAGTTTCAGTGCCACTAACGTCAGAGGAAATACGGTATGCTGACAAGGAAGGGAGGCAGTGCTGAGTAAGGCAGCCAGCCCAGCTCAAAAAAAAAAAAATACAAAGCAAAAACTCAGCACTTATGGACAGAGGAGTCAAAATCAGATTTGCAGGTGCAAAAGTAATTTACTGTGGCATCAAATGCCCAGACACCCTACAGCCCCAGCGCTTCAACCCAAAATGGGGTCTTCATCAGGGGGCAGGTTGAAGCACCGGGACTGTAGGGTGTCTGTCTCAGCAGTTCATGCCACAATAAATTACTTTTGCACCTGCATATCTGACTTTGACTCCTCTGTCCACGAACGCTGAGTTTTTGCTTTGTCAATGCCGCTGACTGCCAGGGACTGAATTAATATCACCCAGGATCAAATAAGATGCTGTTTCTCAAGTAACATAGTGCTTGCAGCAGAAGGGGAGCCAATTTTCCTCTACCTCCCCTGAAAACCCTGAACTAACACTAACTATAGAACTTAAAAATATTTTCCTAGAATATACAGAATCCCAACCCACCTAAAGCAGTATGTGGTATGCACCTGTCTCCTGGACCACCTGCAGAGTCAAGGAGAACTGGAGCCACAGACAGAGACACTTTCATTCTAAATGCATGCAGGTGGCTTGTATAGCTTGGGGTCTAATTACACAGGTGGTGGGAAATTCCTAAGAGTCGACACACAGTTCTGTTAGTCTCAGAGGTGCAGCTTCTGCTGTTGGGGTCAGGATTAGGCGCTATCAGGTGACTGCCAGAATAAAGTGCTGGTCCGTAACTTGGCCTTCCCAAAGTTACTTCAACTCTATTGAGATTTTTGTGCATCAGCAGTTTAACAGGAAGGCAAACCTGTTGCTCAAACATCATCTTAACCAGGAGTTTGGTTTTTGGAGGACTAGAAGAGATTGTCCCAACTTCCTCCTTAGTCAGATATGACTGATGTCAGTTTTATGTCTTTGACCTCCTCAGTCCAGATCACCAGTAAACTCCATCCCAACACACACACACACACACACACACACACACAGCGCACACACACACACACTCACACGCACACGCACTCACACACTGTGCTGAAAAATAAGCTAAAATTTGTATCAGAATTGTCACAGTGAGGAAACAAGAGATGCCATTTTTAAATATGTTTTTGCTCTGGACTGTGTTTGGCTTTGGGAAACTCTTTCTTCATTCAGGACTATCTGACCTGTGCTTCAGCCCTATCACCCCCACCTTCTCCTAGAGCATGCTGTCTATTGCCCATCAGGCTACCATGGCTTACCCCCCATGAGGGGGCCATCATCAGGGTTCCCCAATCCTCTCTGCATATTTCAGCAGCCAGCTGGTGATGGGGAAACTTGCCTGCTTCAAAGGGTGTAGGGCATGCAGCGGGGTCAGTGTCTGTCGCCCTGCATCTAGTAGGGATTTACCTCCTCTTATTTCTCTCAAACACATTCATGCACATTGTGCACTGTCATAAACGCTGTCCCCCCCCATCTTGTTGCCCTGGATGTAGCTCCCCTGGTGGTCACCAAGGTGGCACTGTGTCAGTGGGACTTGACTCCCTCCCTCTAAGGAGGAAAGAAGCATCTTCTGTGAACCTTGACTTTCTTCCCCCAGCTGGTCCTCAGAAAAAACAAGTTTGATCTTCCAATAATTGATCTTCACCATTGATTCCCACTAGTTTGTCTGAGCCTCAAGCGCTAGGACTCCACTGAAGCCAGAACTTTTCAGAGGGGTGGCACCAGTGTAAACAGTGCACATGTGCAGCTCCATGAGGGAGTGCACATGTCATCTGTTTACATCGGTGCCAATCCCCAACTGCCTCATTTCCTTTTTTCCACTGTCAAGTGTACATCAGTGCTTCATCGCTCGTCCGCTGGAGTCAGAATGTCATGTCTATATGACAACAGCGTTCACTTCCTCCTCCTCCTCCTCAGTTTTTAGTGCTTAAATTTGAGTTTATTTTTGTGTCAGTTTTAGTGTATTTGTCATAGCAAATAGCGTAGTTTCTCTCAGCTCTACTGCGTGTCACTGGTCATCGGCCATGCAGGATGATAGAGAGCCTGAAGAGGGAAGCTGCTCTGGGTGTGGGGCCATTACCAGTCCACTTTCCCTTTTGGGGAAGGATTTTGATGATGGAAGGTTCAGTGCCCAAGAGACAAGACAGCCCATCCCGAAGCACTTAAGAAGTGGTCCTGGTCCCACACACGCTTTGCCACAGGGTCCATGCACCAAGGCCCTCGACTTGCTCCTCTTCCTGTAGGAACATGAAGAAACATCACTTGTCAAGATCACCTTCTGTGAGATCTGCTGTGAAGCACTTAGTTTCCTGGAGTTGGAGGTGCTCGCCATCACCACAGTTGAGGATGTAGGATTTTAGAATGGGGAGTGCAGTGGGTGGGTCTTGCGGGTGGGGTTTGGTATGCTAATTTTTTGGAATGTTTTGAAATCCAGCTGCATACCTCCAGCCTGTCCTACTGTGACTGTGTCCCTCATTATTTTTACTCAGGTCTGTGGTTTCATTGCACTTTATAAACTAGCCTGTGGGGGCCGGGCCCTATGGCTCCTCCACGCCTTTCACAGTGCCTCTTCCCATTACCGGTCAATAGCACTAATTGATGCCAGAGCTATAGGAGTCTAGCATCACTTATCTTGTGACGAATAGCCTGTTTACATGGCCGCACTGATGTCTGCAGTGGTCTGCTTCAGTCTAGCCTCCTCCTCCTCCTGCACCAATGCTGAGGCACGTTTACACAACCTCTCTCAGCACTAATACAAGCCGAACTAGAGTGGAGTTGTTAGCCCAGGGGTTTGTGGGTGTTCAGCGACATAAGCAGTATTGCACTGGATGATGTGCGGTCTGCTGACGTCTCTCTATAGAATCCCCCATCTGTTGCCTCTCCACCCACAACACAGACACACATGCATAGTAAAGATGGACTGGAGATTTTCCCTGTAAAGTGGACAAAGAACTAGAGCAGCTGAGCAGGCCCTGCAGGCTATAGTTAATGTGTTCTCGTTCCTCTGAGGGCCTTCCCAGGTTACCACTAACTGGAGCATACCTCTCAACCTTCTGTCATTAAAATGAGGGACACAAACAATCCAAATGAGGGAGGCATCTTTAAATATGGAGTTACAAGTTCAAAACACTGTAGTAAAGGTTGTGTTTACTTGTACAGTTTATTTTGATTTAGCATCTTACAATTGTATGAATTTCTCCTTTAAAACCTCAATTTAAAGTACTTTCTCTGTGTGTGCAGCACCTTTTTCAAGTTTTCCATGATGAGGGACAAAGCAATTTTCAGGGGTAAAATGAGGGACATTCCTCGTAATCATGGACAGTTGAGAGGTATGAACTGGAGAGTAACTGAATTCGGAACATGCTCAGCTGTGGACCAGTGAGGAAATAAGATAAAGCCAGCCTTCTCCTTCTATTTTTAATCTTAACCACCACATCACACAATCACAAATATAAGCAAGTGCCTTACAATTGAGATTCAGTGCACTTAAAGACTGTATCAGCTCACTGATCCTTGCTGCTGCTGCGCAGCCCAGGACCAACTATCCTGTCCACAGAGTCAGTGACAGTCCAGACACTAGTGAGTCCACTCTGATGTTATCCATTGAACCTATCCTCCAGACACAGACTCTTCAGAGCTAGCCAGCCCAGACTCAGGCATGTGCTGCCACCCGCCGCTGCCAACAGCCATCCCGCGACTGGAGCATTGATCGTCTTGCCAACGTCTGCTCTAGTGCGCTCTCTGCCTGACGGTCAACCAGACACACACATACCACAATGGCAAGGTTTTTTTTTTATTTTAGAACCAGATGGTCTCGAAAATGAAGTTTTTCTCCTCACACTGTGAGTGAAGAACCGTTCCTCGTGACTTACTCTCGACTCCCTCGCTATTTTATTTATTTATTTATTTAGTTTTTGTTGACCGGGTAAGTGCGCTAGACAAATTCTGCCTATTTTCAGGTACAACCCTGGGAAGGGGAATACAGATGAATGCCAACTGACCTTGAACCAGATTAAGCTGTTGGTGGTATTTTTAGTGAATGGTACCGCACTACTGCCAGAACTGTCAACCGCTCTTATGCAACAGCGGCATACACCCTCTGCACTCTAACTGGACTCTGGCTGAACTGAAACAGAATTATGAGGTGCCGGGGGGGAACGCAGCCTGGTGCAAATCCACTGGCTGCTGCCGAACATTATTGTCCAACATTCAGACAGTAGTAGATCCAATTAGACAGATTTCCTTTTTTTTCTGTTTCAGACATCAGCCCAAAACGTTAAAAAAGTACAAATATTTTGCATTTTCACTTGAGTGAGCTTGGAGAGAATGGCCTAGATCCACCACTGCATCACTATAGGTGACACTGAGGGCCTCTGGTTCTGGGAGATCCTTGTCTCAGGCCCAGAACCTTTTCTGTCTGTAAATGAGAGCTCTGGTGGGCAGTTCCACCACTGGGCAGTTCTTATGCAGCATTAGCTGAAGCGTCTGGCCTGAGTGGCACCACTAGCTGAGCTGGTCCCTGGCCCTATGGGGCCAGCAGTACCAGTATCGCAGACAGTGCTGCCGAACCAGGCAGCATGTTTCTGTCTGGCAGCAGCCTTCAGATCCTTGATGGGGGCAGCACCGCTGACATCAGTCCCACTTTAGGCCCACTCCCTGTCCTGTGCAAGGATGTGGCTTGCCATGGTGCCATTACTGGTCACTTTGGTGCCAGCTGGGTCATTGACACCAGTTCCGGTGCTGTATGCAGCACCAGGTTCAATCCCTTTGGAGCCTGGCTTGGTGCATGGGTTCACAGTGCCAAGAAATGTCCCAGTTCTGGATCGGTGCCAGTTCCGGCTCCACCTCTGGCATCGGTCCATCATCCTTTGGGGCCAGTGTCACCAGTGTTGCCACAGCCACATGCTGGGTTATCAGGCCTGCGACCCCAACCTTTCTTCTTTCTGAGGTACGTGTGGGAGGGGGTGGGCAAGTCAGACCCCAACTTCATTATTTTTGAGGGTGGTGATGATGACTCCTTTTATAGCCTAGAAGCCTCAGATCCACCTCATGTTTCTGCGCCCCAGGAGGATCTCTCTTCCCTGGCTCTAGTCAGAAATATGCACTCAACATTGAATTTCAAGCCAGCAGCTATTGACCAGACTAAGTGCCTCCAACTGGAGTTCCTGAATATGCTTAATATGCTGCATGGGTTCACGGTGCCGGGAAGCTTTCAAGTGCTGGTTCCGGTTCCCATTCCATCTCTGGCATAAGTCCCTTGTCCTTCAGGGCCAGAGGCAATGTTACCAGTGTTGTAGCCGCATGTTGGGTTATTGGCCTGTGACCCTAACATCTCATCTACCCTCCTTCTAAGGTGGGTGTTGAGGGGAGTGAGTCAGAGTCTGACCTCATTATTTCTGAAGACAGTGATGATGACTCCTTCTGTAGTCTAGACACCTCAGACCTGGTTCCTGTGTCTGCACCTCAGGGGGATCTTTCTTTCCCGACTCTGCTCAGAAATTTACACTCACATTGAATTTCGAGTCAGCAGCCGTTAACCAGACTAAGCACCTCCAGCTGGAGTTCCTAAATGTGCCTAACATGCTGGTCAATTTGGTTCCTCAAGCCCCCCACACACACACCTTTGAGACCCAGTCTGATGTGGTTTGGCAAAGACCCACTTCACTAGCAGCTGAACCCAAGCAGGCAGACAGAAAATACACTGCCCCAAAAAAGAAGCCAGTGTATGTCACTCCGCCCATAGCCGATGCTACTGTCAGTCTCACTGAGAATAATATGACCACTGTCCCCAAAGAGGTCACTGTGCACCCCATTAATTTGGAGTCATGCAGGATTGACAGTCTAGGCAAATGAGTATACACTTCAGCCTCCCTAAGCATGAGAATCCCCTTTGAAGCAAGCTAAAATCTCTGGCAGAGACTCTGCCTGATTCAGTAACTAAACAAGACGTTCTGCTGACTGTTAAGCAAGGTACTGAGTCCAACAGTCACCATCATAAAGCCTCTGTGGATGCCTTTGATACTGCATCTTGTTCTACTACAGCAGGTATTTGCAGCAGGTAACATTCCTGACTGCAAACTTCTGGTTTCACCCAGAATATCCAACAACAGGTTATGAATGTTCCCTTGGATGCAACTTACCTGTCCAGACAGCAGGTAGAGCAGTCTCTTAAGTGTCAAACAAATTCATAAATCAAGAAAAATTCAAAATTATGTCTCTGGGCTGTCTGCTATGCCTTCTGAAGCCTCAGGATTGGCTAGCATCCTTAGATACTGTATGTAGAATGCCTACCAGCATATACTGGTACATCCCGGCCATCCCAGATATCTTCATTACATAGTGCTGGGGCAGCATTACAAATCCAGAGTCCTGGCCTTTGGGCTTTCCTCAGTACCACAAGTCTTTACACAGTGCTTTGCAGTGCTCATCGCACACCTGAAGAAATTAGGACTCCAAGTCTTCCCATTTTTGGCTGACTAGTTAATCTCAAGCCCGTCCAGACAGGAGATGGAACAGGCAGTAACCATTGCCTCTCAGGTCCTGACATCCTGGGGGTCTTGCTGAACCTGGAGAAGTCTCAGCTTCAACCCTCACATCAACTGCTGTTCATAGGAACTCCTCTGGACACAACCTGGGCTTGGGCGTTCCTTCCAGAGAACAGACTAAAAGCAATTCTGTAAATAGCATGGTACATCATGAAGCGCAAGACTGTGCAAGCCCACTGCATGCAGCGCATGCTGGGTCTGATAGCCTCCTCGGTGTTCTTAGTGCCCCTGGCACATTTTCACATGAAGACAACCCAGTGGCTGCTCAGTGCACAGTGGTCCCAGGCGTCACAACCTCAAAGTTACCCCATTCAGGTGGTCAAGCCCCTGGTTCGGTCTCTTCCATGGTGGTCAGTGCAGGAAAACCACCTCCAGGGCTTTCCCTTCTCCCAGCCTGAGCCTCGACTGTCTCTCACCACAAATGCCTCCCTGTTGGGGTGAGAAGCCCACTGTCAGGGCCTCCAAACACAAGATGTCTGGAACCCATCAGAGACTCATCTCCCCTTACAAAAAGTTCTTCAGAATACCACTGTAATACCACTCATTTGCCATTGTAATACCACTGTGATTACCATAGTACTACCATTAAGGTTTTCATGGTATCACAGTGGTTTGTTTCAATCCATTGTGATACCATTGTACCACTGTCCTACCATATCAACAACAATAATCAAAAAATAAACTACCGTAGTACAACCAGGGTACCACTGGGTAGTACCATTGCACATTTTGTAGCTCACCACTGTGTTGCCATTGTGTCACATTTGGTAAGGGTCCACATCAATGTTTTGAACAGCGAGCTGTTTTATATGATCTGAGAGTGCTAGTGGATCTAATCAGTCACAGAAGAGTCCTCCTCCAGACAGACAAGAAGTCTGTCATGTGCTACCTCAACAAACATGGAGGAGCACACTCTTACCCTATTTGCAGGGGTGATGAGAGTGTGGGAATGGTGCCTGGAGCAGGGGGAGCAGGGCATCCTGTGTCAAACAATCTACCTACCAGGAGTTCAGAACACTCTGTCAGATGAGTTCAGTCGAAGACAGGCCAATACTCACAAGTGATCATTAGTTCTAGATGGCATGTGATCACTACTCAATGAGATGGGGTATCCCAGATGTGGACTTTTCTGCATCCCCACTCAACATCAGACTGCCTCAGTTCTGCTCCAGAAATCCAGGACATGGCGTTTTCTGTCAGGATGCATTCAGACTGCAGTGTAGTTCTTGATCTTCTAATATCTTCACCATTGATTCACATGCCCGCCCACCATCCCCCGGGCTCTCTCCAGTATGGTTGTGTTGATCTTCACTTGTTTCTGAGCTGTGAAGAAACTGTATTACCAGATTTGGTTGCCCTTCTTACATGGGCCACAAAGGCTATGTTATGCCCTTAAGTGCCTAGGTAATTGTTAGGTTATGCTGCACCTCCTTGTTAAAAAAGGTGCTGAGGTGGTTGGGGTCTTGCATCAGTGTAAACAAGTGGCCACATGCGCTCACCTATGAAGCCATGCGTGCATGCTGCTTACCTGGGTGCCAGCACACTGAAAAGTTATGGCTCCCACAGGCTCCTATCACCTCCGGTTCAGGCCCACTAATGTGAATCAAATGTGAAGATGTTCTTACAAGATATGAAAATTACGTACCTACCGTAATTCTTGATCTTCTCTTGTATCTTCACCATTCATTACTTCCTGGGTGTAAGCCAGAGGCGCGCACCCGCCACGGGAGCTTTTTTTTTTTTTAAAAAAGCTAGCTCTAACGGCGCCCCTCGAGACTGACGCTCTTTATGCGCGACGGACGGCCATTAGTAAATGCACTCCTCCTCTAACTCAGTTCTGTGAGCCGAGAGGCAAAAATTATATTGTGGAAAAAAGAAAGCGAGGCAAGATAGCCAAGGGATAGCAAAGAAAGGAAAATAAACTGAAAAGGAATAAGCCGATGGAGAATAGACAGAGGAGAGAGTATTCCTGCCCTAGGGATCGCAGGGCCTCCTTACCGGGGTGACTCTAGGAGGAACAGATAGAGAGAAAAGGGAAGGAGAAAGAATGAAGAAGAGAGAAGAAGAAGAAAGATGGGATGTTGAGGAGACCATAATGCCCAATGAGCATAGTTAGCTGAGAGGCTTAAGGCTCGATTTAATAAGGGAGCAAGAATCCCCACTGGTAGTGCTGAAGAGAAGGTTCACCGAACCCGCTAGACAGACTAAGGAGGGCATAGTCTTTGACCTCAACATGCCATGGTCCTTGATCCTAGCTGAGGGCTCCTGGCCTGAAGAGCAGGCCTTTCGTCTGGAAGAACACCCGGCTAGGAAAAGGTTGATTCCCAGGCAGCATGTAAGAGCTGCTCAAAAGGGTATAGAAAGAAAGTTAGCCTTTCAAGGCGGTTTGTAAGAAATATAACGGAACTCAATCGGACTTGCTATGTCAAGGCAGGAGGAGACTTGAAACTGGCAAGAACCGGTCATGGTTGGCACTGCTTTTCCTGCAACACTGTCCTCAGAAGGACCCTTGAAAAAGGGGGGGTTCAAGACAGAGTATGACTCACAGGCTTACGAGGAAAAACATGACCTGAGAAGCCAGGGGCTGCCTTCAAGCAGTCGGAGAGAGTTCCCTCAGTTTTAAGAGAGAGAAGAAATAACCGTACCCGTTCCTCTTACTCTGCAAAAAAGAAAGGGGGTTGATTTCTAGGGCTTAGTAATTGATTAGCAGAATATTGTGGGACCAATACTGCACAGACAGAGTCAGGCAAGGTCCTTAGGAGTGCCTCGCCTGACAACATGGCGGTGAGATAGTCATGCAGCTCCCTCATGACCCAGCACTCCTGCAACAAAAGCCCACGAATCTTGGAGTAAATAATTTTCCCGGAACCTTTAAGGAAAAAGGCAAGGATAGAGAGATGTCCCCCTTTTTTTTTTCAAAATTTTTTTATTTTTTTTTATTTTTAAGGTTCAGCAAGAGGGAGGAACGAGACGGGAGGGGGAGACATCACAGAAGGAGGCCACTGAGGGGAAGGTGGGAGGGGTCAGTAATGAATGGTGAAGATACAAGAGAAGATCAAGAATTACGGTAGGTACGTAATTTTCATATCTTCCCTTGTCAATCTTCACCATTCATTACTTCCTGGGTGAGTACCAAGCTCCTCTTCCCCCAGAAGTGGGAAGGGGTAAAGACCCTGAGGGAACAAGACTCCCAGCCTCCTGTTGGTGAGAAACAGAAGGGGAAGACCCTGGCTAATTCACAGAAGCCTAAGTGGGAGAAGAACTAGGAGGTGCCTCCCGAGGACGTGGAGACGAAGATAGCCCCTGCAAAAGTCTCCTAGCTCTAGAGGAAAAGAGACAGGTCCCCCGGAAGGCGGAGCGCATCACCCTACGCCGGGCCAGGGGTGACAACCTTGAAAGACGAAGCCATGCCGTCCGCCTAATGCAGATCGCTGTCCCCGCAAGCCTGGAAGCCACCTCATTGGTGTCATAAGATGCCCTTGCCTGGTGTCTTGCCAGCTCCAGGCCTATAGCGGAGAGGGCAACAGCTTGTCTGGTTTGCTCCGTATCAGGCATCGACGCTAGAGTTGAGAAAGCATCGACCACAGGTGCCGATTGTAGGCAGCGTGGTGAGCCTGATGTGATGCTATACAAGCAGCCGCACGAGAAGAAGAGAACACTCTTCGCCCCCAACGGTCAAACTGAAGAGTCCGGGTCCGGTGGGCGGTCGTGCGCCAGGCAGCGGCGCCCGGAGGGAGTGTCAAGGTAGACCAAGCCAGAAGGGAGGTTGGGAAGAGTACCTAGAAACTCCGAGGGGGCACAATACCTACGCTGACAGTCAGCCGGGGCTGGAGAAGAAGCGGCTGGCGACTGCCAGGATCGGATAGACGCCTCCTGGAAGGGGATAGGCCAGGAAGGTACCACAAGTGTTGGGCACTGAATTCCCAAAGGAATTCATGCATCTCCCGTTCGGTATTGTCTCTCCGAATGTAGGAGATCCAAAGGTCCCTCACCATCCTCGAAAGGAATCGCTGATATTCAGTGAAATCAGCATCGGAGGAGAGATGAGCAGGGGGTTCCTCCCCCTCAGAGGAGGGAGACAAGGATGATGGGGAGCTGGAATGCTCAGAGGACTCCTGCGGTGGTGGGGAGAGTCGAAAGACCCGCTCATGCATACATCTAACGTATGAAGGGAAGGCCGCTGCAGAACCTCCCAGGATAACGGACCCATAGGACCGACATGGCCCGGGAGCGGGGGTGGTGGAGGCAGAGAGATGGGAGAGGGGCACCTGCGAGGAGGCAACAGATCTCTGCCAGGGCTCTGGAATCCGGGGAACAGAGCCCGAGCTGGCGGGGTCCCGGACAACAAACCAGGCCGCAAGACGGAACCCTGAGGAAGCGGAGCCTGGAAGAGCCCAGGGGGAGAACCTCCCCTGCGACGAAGTCGGGACTGCATGGATCCAGAAGGGCAGCCCAAAACAACACCACCGGAGGGCACTCTAGAGCCCCGGAGGGAAGGGTGGGGTTCAGCACTACGGCTCCTGGCCACCCCTCCCTGAGGTGGCCAAAGAAGACCGAGGGCCTGTCCCCCTGCCCCTCAACCCCTTGGACTCCGAGAGAGCCCTCCTCCTCGACTGCAGTGTTCCCACCCCCCCAGAGGGAGCAACAGCACCCGGGAGGGTTGCTGTCACCGGTCTCCCGGGAGGGGGAGCCTCCCCCTTAGTCACCGCCACGTCCCCCCCGGGACTCAAGGCCACCCCCAGCCGGAGAGCCCTCAGGGGAGGACGGAAGAGGGGACAGAGGGAGGGGCCAGCTGCGCCACCTGGTACCTCGTGCCACAGGGGACCCAGACCCCAAAGAGTGGGGGTGCCAGAATGGGTCCACGTCTGAGTCATCGGCCTCCGAGGAGGACGAGACCAGCAGGACCTCAATACTGGCTACCCCAGGGGTCCCTGAGGCAACGGCGCCGAGGACGGCACCGGTACCAGAGGTGGCGCCACCTGCCCCCGAACATCAGCAACAACCAGGCCCGGTCCCAGCTCCCCCGCGGCACCAGCAGGGCCAACGGCACCACTCCCGGCATCAGAAACCGAGCCAGCACCGCGAGGAGGAAACCAGGCCATGGGCGCGCTAGCGGCGCTGGGGGCAGCGCATCGCCAGCGGTGCCATCCTGATCACCAGCACCGTGAACGGCACCGGGATCCAAAACGGCGCCGCCTCGATCACCGGCACCGCGAATGGCACCGGGATCCGAAACGGCACCAAAAGGCGGCATCGAGGGTCCGCTGGTGTCCGGCCTAGAAATCATGGGCCTTGACACTGGGGGAGCCTGCACCTCCAAGGAGGTGACTGCCGAGGCGGTGTCGACGTCGCGGCCCTGGAAGGGACCGCAACACTCCCCCGACACTGTGGAAGGGGCCTCCTCTTCGGCAAGATAAGATGAGGAAGCCCCCTCCTCCGTGGACCGTATAGGCCGGGAGGGACCCGGGAAGGGCCTAGAGACCTTACCTGGGAGTCCCGTGAGAACGACGCCGTCCCCGAAAGTCAGCGGGCTCACAAGCTTGAACGCTGGACTTTGAGGGATGCGACGGTCCATGGAGAAGCAGGCATCGCAATCCATATCATGGTTGGGTCCCAGGCATCGAAGACACACGTCATGCTGGTCGAGACGGAGAAATGCCGCCACAAGAGCACCGGACGTCGAGTGCCCGTCTTGAGAAGCGCTTCGCCCAGAACCGGACATAACGCGAAACAATTAATGTAAAAACAGTAGGAAAACACTTTCGATGCCGTACAGATAGAAAAAGAACAGTCTTACCGTGGTATGGCGCAAGCGCGAACGTAAAGAGGAGTCGGCCTAAGTATTGGCGACTAACGAAAAACTTCATGTAAGCAGGTGCTGCCCCTCAACGGCGGGAGAAACAGAACTGAGTTGAGGAGGAGTCGTACACACCGCCACCTGCAGGAGACGCAAGGCGCCGGTCTCGAGGGCGGCGTCATAGAGCTAGCTTTTTTTTAAAAAAAAAAAAGCTCCCGTGGCTGGTGCGCGCCTCCGGCTTACACCCAGGAAGTAATGAATGGTGAAGATTGACAAGGGAAGATCAAGAATTATGGTGAGCATGTAATTTTAATTTCCCATACTTAGGTCGCTGGCACTGTGTATGGTAGCTCTACCAGCGCACCAATTGGCCAGCTGAGAGATGCCATTTTTTTAAAACAAAGAGTGTTGTTGAAGCCGGTCCAACCCTCTCACAGCTCACAGACTTTCCCAGAATACTGCAGGCTCACAGCCCACAGCTGCTGTTATAAAGAAGTGTTTCACTGCTGGAATTGTGGTCACAGTACAGAGAATACATGACAGTTTTACAAGGGATCAAAACTCTAGACTCTGACAAACTATTGACAGGGTATGGCTTTTGTTTTGTTTTTTTGGTTTCAGTTTTTTTAATCTACATTGCCACAAAAAAAAAAAAAACATGGACAGAAACCACAGCAGGAGGACTGGTGGATTATACAAGCAGCTCCCTGCAATTACAACATAAATCCTTCAATTCTCCAAGTATCGAAAATTACACCTGTGATACCTCTACAGGCTACTTTCTAATTAGGTCTACTGATGGGTTCCCAGTGGGTCTAAAATAATGGCATGTCCATATGTATTTTTACCATGTGATCATATTTTCCCAGTTTTCCTTCCAGGGCCCACACCTTCAACGTTACCCACTGAACCCTGCAGGGAGAGGAAAGCAAGTTACACAGCTTCCTTCTGTGCTGCTTCAGCAGTAAGTACAAAGCCTGCAATCCGAACACATGGCCCTCAGCTGAATGGTATACATTCAAAACATATAGATCTCAGGTGTACGGTGTTTGTTACAGGAAGTGTGTACTCAAAACACAGGGATCTCAGGTGTAAGGTATTTGGTACAGAAAGTGTGTATTCAGAACGTTTGGATCTCGGGTATATTGTGCTTAATGCCTATGGATTAAGTTAGCATTAATCCACAGTTGTGCGGAGTGACTCTAGAGATCTGACGCCGGGTCTTGTTCTCTCCTGTCCAAAGCCAAGTGTGGTGGCAGCCATATAAAATCCCAAGTAAGCGACTGGGACGCTCAGAGAGCAAGACAGGTTAACTGAAGCACTCCAATGGTGTAATTCGATCTGTCATAAATTAAAAGTGTAAACCTCAAAACCCATGTTATACAGTGTGTGAGAAATCAAAAGTGAAATGTGATCTGAAACAGATTTATCAGTAGCCGACTCCCTATGAAAGGGAATTCATGCAGGAAACCGACAGCTGGGAATGGTGCCTTTTTAAATGATCTCCTCCTTGCATGGTATAACAGGGCCGTCACGTGTAAAAAGAAAGAACCATGTAACACTAGCGGCATTTCCCAAGCAGATCCCATTCCTAAGTCGAGTATCGGACAGCATCACTGATTAAACTCGGGCAGCAGCACCTGAGTACTAAATTCAGTAGTGAGCAACCCTGGTGCTAAGTCATAACAGACAGAGGGCAGAGGGCTCCTGCTCTCTAGCAACAAGTGCAGGGGTGTTTGTTCTGGGACAGACTCGCAGTGTCATCTCTTTTGGTTGTCGTGGAGCAGCCTTGCATACATTATGGCCCCATTTGCATGTCAGCTTTTGAATATCGCGGTTGCTGCGCCTTGCGCAATGGAACTTGTGCTAGCGCATCCCCCTGCTCCACTCTAGCCACTTGCGCTGGTGCAGTGCCACTGCGCCATGCGCACTGCGGGTGGCCAAGGTGTGATATTCAACAATGCTGAGCCATGGCACAACTCCATTGAATATCGCCCAGTCAATGCCCCTGCACAACCAAGTTGCACTGCGCCTAGGCTTGTGCCACAGCCTGGCGCAGTTTGAATATCTGGGCCGTGGTGTCTAGTGATACCCCCCACCTGCCAGGCACCCATTCCGGTGCCACCATTCAGTCTCAGGTGGCTAGCAGCCCCTCCGCACTGCCCAGCTAACTTACCGGCACCTATGAAGGTGGAGAGCCTGATACGATGACCGGCACTGCCCTCCTCTCACCTCCTGTGCCAGCCACTGTATGGGTTGATAAGCATTGTGCATACTGTATGCAGTATACTGTACACGCATTCCCTGTCATTCCATACAGTGGCTGGCTGAGGAGGTGAGAGGAGAGCTGGGGTGGCCACTGTATCGGGCTTTCCACAAGGTACCACCTTCATAGGTATGGGGGGGTGTTGGCTGGGTGTTGTGCTTGGCGTGGGTGGTGTGGGGGGTCACCAGTTAACAGGGACTTGGTGGTGGCATTGGGATGGGTGCAAGCAGATGAGGGGTACCAGGCACTTGGGTTAATATCCCAATACTGACACTGTAGTGCAGCATGAGGGGGGTGCTGCACTCCTGAGGTGCCGTCTTTTGGATGAGACGTTAAACCGAGGTCCCATCTGCCTGTTCTGGTGGTAGTTCAGGTGGATGTTAAAGATCCCATGGCACTTCTTGAAAAGAGTAGGGGAATTTTTTATTCAGAAACAAAACCAAAATATACAAAATGTATAACCTCATACAAAATCATAAAAAAGAAAAAGAAACCAAAAATAACAGAAATAAGTATTACAGCATACATTGGTATCAAACAGAATAAGGCATAGTAATAACCCCCCCATGAAAAAATTAGTGTAACAGTCGTGACTGAAAAATGAAATAACCAAACAATGGAATTCACACAAAAGTAATACAAATAAAAAAAATAGGTATTACAATCATACCTGCACCAGTACACTGGCAAAGAAAACAGTTTCATCTTAAGAGGAATGCAACATTTACTAAAAAAAAGGACCCCCACCCTTGAAATGAGTGGGGGAAACTGTTATGAAAACCTCAAACCAACAGATACAAAAATTGTATTATTGCAAATGGAATAATAGGAAAACGAAAATCATTAATAAATAATGCAGCACCCAACAATGACAAATTGAGTAATGTCATATTACGATAACCCCCCCATCACAAATTCGGAGAAGTACACAATAGCTAAGAAGTCCAACACAAAGAAAGACTAACGTCCCATTAAGAAAAAACATTAAAACAGAAAACAAATAGGCAGTGCAAGACTACCTGATCTAGTATAGAGTCAAAAAAGAAGGCAGAAATATCATCCATATCACCCAGTATCCAACCAAGTCATATGACGCCACCAAAGTTTATAGAGGGCAGACGAAAAATACTTTTGTTCCCCCGCCCACCAGGTATCAATAACTTGTTTTAGGTGACAAACCATTTTGCGTAGAAGTGGTAATCTGCTGTCTAATAGTTAGACCACAATGGGCGTATCAAATTTGAAATTTAATAACGCCCATAAGGAGCCTCATAGTAGAATTATCATACATAACCCATGAACCGGTGAAAAGTCCATCAATCTAAACTTCCACCTGCAGATGCTGAAACGGACTGAGAGGCCACATATGATGGAAGGAATCCCAAAACACAATTACAAATGGACAACCACAGAATAGATGTTGCATAGTCTCACATCAGGTCATCACAAGGGGGGGCCCCGAGGGCAAAACCTTTCTGTACCATCTTTATACTTCATTCCCCCCTCACTCACACCCAACTTGAGATGTGTACATAACCATAGAAAAGTCCCACATATAAGAAAGGACTCGTGGGCTGGTCAAGAATTGGGTAAGGGATAGTTGTACCAGGTGAGGCAACCCCACAAACTAAGGATCAGAAAAAAAAAAAAAGACTAACCCATGCATACATTTCTTCTCGAAAACTATTAGACAGGTGACCCTGAATGACCTTCCAAAGTGTCAGCTTACTCACCACATCCTGCAAATAAGGAGGCAACTGAGAGAGTTGAAGCTGTTTCTTGAGGGAACCCTTAGGTTCCCAAGACGCCAATATCAGCTCTACATCATCCAAAATCCATGGAGACCAAGGGCGGATCACATGAAGAAGCACTGGGACCAAATTATAGCATAAAAACATAACATACAAAAACCCCACTGGGCTAATCATTGGGAAGGTAAGTGATCCTTCGTTTCACAGTATTAAGTCTACTGCCCCACAAGCATTGAAAAAAATACTGTAAAGGGACGTCTCTAAGGGCTGTGGGGGGGAGGGCAGCTACCAAAAAATTAAAAATAGACAGCAGATGTGTTTTAATCAAATAAATTCATTTAGATTTTGACATATGCCATTTATTCCATTTGAGCACCTGTGTCCGTGCCTCTCCCAGTTTTTGCTCCCAAATATAAATGTGTGGATGCGGACCTCCAAAAAAAATGTCCAAAATCCTCTGATACCCAACTGCCACAGGGATCCCCCAAACAGTCGCTGCATCAGTTGCCTCATAACCTATGGGAAGAATGCAACTTTTCTGATGATTAATTGCTGACCCTGAAACAGCTGAAATTAACTGCAATTCCTTGCGGGCCGCTGTAGCCGATGCACAATCGTCCAAAATCAGCCCCAAATCATCTGCATAAGCAATGGTAATAACAGGAGTATCACTGCTACCCACAGAAAGTCCAATAATATCATCCACATGCTTTAAGCAATGAAGCAGAGGGTCTAGAGTTAAAATATACATAAGCGGACTAAGTGGGCAGCCCTGGCGAACTCCATGTCCCACCCTCACCGGCGTCCCTTTCTAACTGTTAACACTGGAGATAATACTGATACACTTATAACATGTCCATATCCAGGATATCAGAGATTTGGGGAAATTATATGACTGAAGGGTTTTCCAAAGAAAATTATATTCAACCCGGTCGAAAGTCTTCGATTGGTTTAAGCTAACCAAATGACCCAAAAATTCCAAATTACAACCTTTATTCAAAATCTCCCGAAGTAGTATCAGCGCATCTTGCAGTCTGCATGATGGTACACCACTGAACTGCAATGGGTGAATAATGGAGTCCAAACATTTTTTAATTCTGGTTCCTAGAACCTTCATTAATATTTTACTGTCAGTATTAATAAGGGTAATGGGTCTCCAATTTTTTAAATCCCCCCGATCGCCGGATTTAAACAGGAGAACCAAAAGTCCTTCAGCATCGTACTAGGCAACTCTCCATGCAACAAAGGTTCTTTAAAGCAGACTGCCATCTCCTCTCCCAAGACCTCCCACAGAGGTTTGTACAATTCATGTTGGAGACTGTCCGAACCTAGGGTTATCTTAGGGGAAAGGGACCAAATGATGGTTTTAAGTTCCAATGCAATAATGGGTCCAATGAGTGTATCCAGTTCCTCCTCAGAAATCTGGGGAAGATCACAGGTACATAGCCACTGGGTCATGGCCTCTGTAGGTAAAGCTTGGCAAGTAAAAGCTGTACTGAAAAAACTATGGATTTCAGCCAACAAAGCCGTAGTACCCAGTAAGGTAGTACCATCCGCAGCAGTCAAATAGTTCAGACTTCTCTGAGACCTATAAGCAGAGTAGGAATCAAAAGGCAGAGTGTCCTTACATTTGCCAGACACCCCATACTTTTGTCGTTTCTCAAGCTGCTGCATCGCCTCCAACTGTACAGCTGCCAATTCAGCTTTTAATACAGCGATACAGGGCCTACGTTCTCCACCAAGTTTATCATGCAGATCAATTAGATATTGTAACTGAGTCCTCAAGAAGTGCTGCCTATCCTGTTTCAATTTACCATTCAGCCTTCCCACATGTTGGAAGTAAGTCTGAATTTCCCTCTTTGTGTCAGCCCACCACCCCTTTTTGTCCTCATAAAGAAAAAAACAGACTTTCAGGCTAATAAAAGGGCATGAAAACCCTCAAAAATTGGGGTACGCTCCAATAAAGACAAATTTAATTTTCAAATTACTGGACCCTGACGTTGCTCCAGGTGACTAACAACCACAAGCTCCAAAAGCCTATGAAGCGAAGTAGCCAGGTCAGTCACCCGTGCTGACTGTAACTGTAAAGTGGATGACACAAAAAAATAATCAATCCGGGACACCCTAGGCCCACAGAGATAAGTATTTGGGGCTGTTTCATACAATTTTGAAAAAGCATCAATGAGGCCCACATCAGAAACAACCTCCCTAAGGCAATTGGCATCACAGTAAATCTTTTTAGAAGCAGAAGCAGAGGTCAAATCAGGGACAGCACAATTAAACTCCCCTCCTAAAATGATATGTTTAGTAGAAAATAAGAAAGGTTTCAGTGCCCGAAACAGCACAACACGATCATGCTTAGATTGAGGGGCATACACATTAATCAGATGGAGAATCATGCCTTCCCACCTAATATCAAGCAAAACAGCACGTCCCTCCAGTATCTCCAACTGCTGGAGCACCTGAACCTGCGAAAAAAAAACATATCCCCACCCCGGAGCAAGCATCCTTTCCTTGGGACCAAAAACAATCCCCCAGCTCCAACAGTCAGTAGCTTTCTGCAAATCTAAAGGGGAATGCAAATGAACATCCTGTAAAAAAAGACAATCCAAATCAGAACGGGTAAAATGAACACACATTTTCCCTCAGATTGCATACTGTTCACATTCAGAGAAGCAATACGAAAATTATAAAGCAAACCAGACATTTAGGGGAAAAAAGTAAAAAGATGTTATTTCACTTTACTAGAAGCTCTAGTCACCCAGTCACTTTTTAAAGTAACTGGTCTAAGGTCATCAATCAGTTCAGAGTTTGGCTGAGGGTCCATCTGAGAGGATTGAGTTGAGATAACCTCAGATTCCCCATCATTCTCACATGGAACATCTTGCAAAACAATGTATAAATTCGGGTCCTCTAAAGGCACAGTCAGCGGGGGTTTCATCGGTCTAGGTTTGATACTTTTCCCATGTTTAGGCTTCACCATTGTAAACTCTGGTTCATGAGGCACCATCATCGGGGGGGAGTCCTAAATCCATGGTCTGCAGCTCTACCACTTGTGGGGGTAAAGCAGGGGCCGGGGGAGAATGCTCCGGGGTCTCAGAGACAGGAGGGACTGTGGTAGGGAGTGGCCCAGGACTATCACACATCCTCCTGGGAGTAGGAGGAAAGGACTGCGTAGTGGCCAATTTAATATAATAGTCTTGGACCCCAAAATCAGAGTCTTCCATATTTTTAGCCGCCCAAGGACAATCCATGAAAACATGACCTAAATCATCACAAAGGTTACATTTGGGGTCCTGGAAACAGTGGGCACTGGGATGGCCCGTATCCCCACCATGAGTGCACTTCACAACTTCACATTGAGTTTGGTGGAGCCACATTTGAAACAAATCCTGGGCTGTCCCAGGTAGAATAGAAACACCTTATCCTGGCCAAGGAAAAAACAGTTGGGGAGGTGAATAATGTCCATCTCAGTCTGTTGCAATTTAATTTTTAGTTTCCAACCCCCATTCCAAAAACCCTCCTCATCAAGGATCGGGGTTGGGTTTCTTTAAATCGAACATCTCCTTTCGAGCCAATACACAATGTCTGCTATATTAACACCTTCATTACGAAAAAGAATTGTAATAACACAGAATGGTTGTTTAGTTAAGGGAATAACTATGAAGTCCACCCATAAGTGGTCAGTCTTAAGATTAGCATACCTGCACCAGAAACGTTCTAGTAAAGCAGGTGTTCGAACACTAATATCATAGGTAGTCTCACCTTGAGCATGAATAAGTGCATAAACCTCTGCAGGGGAAAAAAACAGAGATTGTTTCTAGAGGATTTTACCCACGAAAAACAGATCAGAGAGAGTGTTTCGAGGGCCTACATATCATAGCCGAATAGCATTACAACCCTTGGCCAATTCCACGGGCTTGTGAAAATGACTCGCATAAGTGGGTTTATCTGGGCCACTCTGATCTGTGGGGAGATCCAGACCTCCTGTCAGTGGAAGCACCTGAACATCAGAAACAACGTTCTCATCAGTAAGTACAAATGAAATTACCGGTTCGCCAGGAGGGGACCCGTTACCTGTCAGGACAACCAGGCCCTATTGGGATCCATCCTTATGTGACGCCGCTGTAACTCCTTGAGACAGGACAACAGGGGGACTTCCAGGTAAAGGGATTGCTGGGTCTGGTCACCACTCTCCATTTGGACTCAGAATCCAGCCCACTGTACTCAGGGCCATTTCTGGTGACCAGAAGTCAACAACCTGCTCACTCCATGGCCACTGGGAAGAACTAGAAGGAATTGCCAAAGGTGTAGTAGGTCTATCCTCTGCTGCCAAAACTTTGGCAGGACCAGAAAATCCATTATTGGCAGGAGATGACAACGAGTGTTTCCATTTTCTTTCATCCTTCTGTACGGACTCCTCTGAGGAGAGCAAGGTACTGATTTTATCTAGTTCAGCTTTAAGCAGAGTTTTTTTCTTGCAAACTGAGCCTGTCCTCCGAAACCAGAAAGGGACCGCTGTCTTGGGCAATATGCTGGCCACCCAATGGGTGCCTCCCAGCCGCCACCACAGTGGGTCCCATGTCTGAGTGATCCATACCAATAGAACGCTGCACAACCAACTCCTCCATCCGCTCGTTTCGCAGTCCAGCCATAGACTGATGACTCTTTACAGCAAAGGGTCCCCCTACAGGAGAGTAGGGGAGGTTTTTATTAAATAGAAACATAGTCAACAACACACAATAAAGTTATACATCAGAAACAAAATAAATGTGGAAACACATACAAGAGAAAGAAACATACAGAAACCGAATACATAAAATGAACCAAAGAAAAGGAAAAAAAAAACGATTTAAATTTCATAACTCTGTGAAAACCCTTCCACCACCGGCTTACTTCAGTTGTAGTGAACAATTGGTTATCTTTTAAATAGATTTTCATTAATTCCTGAACAACAATCTGATAAAAACCTTCATAAGTCATTTTATTTTGTTAGATCACCCATTGGCATCTTGCCTGTCACAGGTAAAATCTAAGGCAACTTAAAAAAATAGTCAAAGTATCTTGATGGTAATGAACTAATCCTAAGGGATAAATACCTAAAACTAAAATATCATAGGTAAGATAATGTAACCATGGTAAATTCCATTTTGTACCTAAAAAAATCCATAATGACTTAGCATAGGAGCAATCTAATAAAAAATTTTCTATTGTTTCTTCTAAATTAATACACCCAACATATGGGCAGTTTCTTTTGACCTTTGCTTTATATTTTGCGTTACTCCTAACATTTAATCTGCCATACATTAGTAGCCACTGTGTTTCCCACATATAGGGGGAAAGTCTTTTGTTATTCAATTGTGCCATAACAAAGGGATTTTTATTTGTAGGACAGTTTTTAAAACTAGGTTCAATAGGGTAGATTGTCGAAATGATCAAATTATATAAAGCACGCACTGTATTTTTCTGTATCAGTGCCTTCGTAATTTGCCATTTGTATAACTTTTGAACTGCAGATGTGAAATAAGGAGGAATGTAGACATGACTATTCAATTTTGGAGCCATTTATTATGCCAAACAGAAAAAAATATCTGCCTAAGGCTGTGTAAACCCATGCTTGGCCCTCTCACTGTTTAGTCATAAGCCCTAGCTTGATTGTTTGGGAAAAAAACAAAGTGTGAAAAAAACACAACTGGGTCAATCATACCCAGATCACCCTTCTCTTTTTCTAGATATGTGCAGCAGTGTTTAACAGGGTTTAATCTATTTTCCCATAGCATTTGAAAAAAGGAACTATAAATCCAGGTTTCAAACTGCAAAGGTAAAGGGAAAATCATTGCAATGTATTGCTAACAAGGGACAATGTACTGCTTTAAGATCGCAATTCTTGGGGGGGGGGCGCTGTGGAGCCCTAGTAGGAAGGTCGTAGAACACTAGAACTCTACAAAATTAATCTAAAATATAACTTTTTCAAGAAGATTCCCTTATAAACTCAAACAAGAGTCATACTAGCAGGTGGCTGAACTGAAAGAGAATAAGTATGGGCAATCCATGGAAAGAAAAGCAGTCGGGGAGATGGAGCAAAATCAAAAGTCCCTTCAGGCCCGACAACTTCATGAGTAACTCCAGGCTGAGACCAAGACCACGAGGTGGAATCTGGAGGAGAGACTCTACAATCCCTTGGCAAGAAGATCAATCATTTGATTGCCTCGTTGGCCAGACTTTCAAACAAGTTTGACTCTCTAACATCGAGAGTCACCGTAGTGGAGACCACATTAGAAAAAGTCTCCGAGGCAATGACCACCACAAGCAAACAGCTGATGCAGCCATGGGAGCTGTAGCTTCAATTGTGAAAGAAAACGCGCATCTTTGCTCCAGATTGGAAACCCTTGAAAACCAGGCAAGGGCTGCTAATATTAGGATGCTAGGGCTTACAGAATGAGCTGAAGGAGACCACTTGATCTTATTTTTGCAAGACTGGATAGGGAAGCAATTGGGAGAAGAAGCTACCCAGATCACCCAGAAAATCCAAAAAGCTTATAGAGTGGCCTTCGGGGTAGACAAGATAATCCAGAGGCCCCCCGCACCATGGTTATCGTCCTGGATGGAATGGGCTGTCGAGATAAATTACTAGCCCTGGCAAGGAGAAAGAAAGTTCTTCTCTTCGATGGCAACCAGATCCGTTTATTCCCTGACTTATCTTATGCTACCAGACAACGGAGAAAACAGTTTGACGGAGTAAGGACAATGCTACGGGAAGGAGGAATATCGCATGGCCTAATTTTTCCATCTCGCTTACGAATTGCACACTGGAGCAAAATTTTAATTTTTTTAGAACCATCGGAGGCTTTAAAATGGTGCCAGAGGAACGTTCCTTCTCATAGGAGGGGAGAAGAAGAAGAAGATGCTTACTCTTCTGAAGATGACTCCTGAAGAACTAAGGACTGTGATGGTGGTGATTTATAAAAGGGGGGCATTGTTAACATAAGTTTTAAAATCATTGTAGTTAAAGCACACCATTTGCCTTTATTTTAGACCCATGTGTTGGTTTTTCAGCGGATCTGGACTTTAAAATTAAATAGTGGTGGCTTATTTTAATTTGGTTTATCCCCCAATAATATCCTGTTCCCTCATAAAATATATCCTTCCATCTGTAATAGTTATGGAATATTGTCCATCTGTTCTACTAAGTAAATAGTGCCTAAGATATTTGGTAGATATATGGGGAGTTCTTCTTGTTAGGGGAATGTAGAGTTCTGAGGGGTTCTTTTCTGTTTCAATATACAATTGTGTATTAATACTATGATATTGCATGATGGTTACTCCCTAAATCAGGGAAGGACTCTGATCAAATAGACTTGAACCTTTTGGTATAAAACTCATGCCACTCATGGTCTCCTTTACAGCAATTGGAATACACTGTATAATATAATAGATATCCCCTCATAGGACTTATCTTATTTCATTTAACTAACCTTTTGTGAATATTAAGAGGAGTGGCGCCCTCATTGCATATTACATCTGAAATGTTGAATGAAGGAATAACTGTATGTTTATATACAAAAAGATAATAAACATAAAGTTAAAAAAAAAAAAGATTGCAATTCTTTTTTTGTTTGGATAGTTTCCACTGTTTCCATCTTGCTATTTTTCCTTCAGTTTTTTTTAGTGCCAAGTCCCAATTTTCAGTGGGTAAATTTTGTGCACCAACTAGGACCCCTAAAATAGTAATAGGAACAGATGATATAGAGATACCCCTATATTGAAAGTCTTGCTGCATACCAGATCCCACCGTTAGGCCCTTAGTTTTAGTAATATTCAATTCAGCATTGGAAATGGCTGCATATCTACCAAATTCCAATAAGAAAATTGTCAATTGCTCTGGAGCAGTCAAAAAAATACAAACATGATCAACACAGGCTTGTAAGAGTAAATGTCTACCTGATCCTGAATTAAGTATTCCTGGTCATCTTGGAACCTCTGTTATAAGCACAAAAGGGGTGTCTAATGAAAAAATATATAATATAGCACTCGGGGGGCATCCTTGTCTGACACCAGTCTGTAAAGAGAAACCATGTGCTGTAACTCCTTTTATAAGAGGGTAAACTTTAGCAGGTATATATAAAAGGCAAATTAAATATAATAATGGAGCTGGGATACCATATGTGAGTAATACTTGAAATAAATAAGGGAGATGGACTCTGTCAAATGCTTTTTCTAAATCCGCTGCTGTTATATAACCTAAAACTCCTTCAAGTGTTAGATGTTCAATCACATCCCTTACAGCCATCAAAGCTGTCTGAATTCGTCTACCCGGAATCCCACAAAATTGATAAAGAGAAATTACTTGTAATGCATCAAGTTTAAGCCGATTATTAATCAAGGTCATAATCAACCAAAATTGAATAAATAAATAAATAATTGGTGTTTAAAAGTGTGATAGGCCTCCAGTTTTTAATGTCTTGTCTATCTCCTAATTTAAACAAGTATATCATAAGTCCTTCAGTAAAAGAGAGAAACATAGTTTTTGAGATCATAAAAAATTAAAATACTAGTTGAAGGCAAGTTACAAGTAATTTAGAATAAACTTTATAGAATTTATTAGGAAGCCCATCCAGGCCAGGAGATGTATCATTTTTAAGCTGATGAATAGCAGATTCAATTTCCATTTATGTAATAGGATCCTGCAAGTGAAGAGCTTCCAAAGGAAATGGTGGCACAGTCACAGAGGACAGATATGTTTCTATTTGGGAAGGTAAAATAGGAGACTACGGGGTCAAGGAACTAAAATGATGCTCTATCAAAGCTGCAATGTCAACCACTGAATCAACAATATTGCCTGCCTCATCCTTCAAAGATTCAACGTGCATGGACTCTTTAATCTGTTTGCAAGCTTCAAAGGGATCTCCTAATGGTGATTTTTTTGCGTTATTAGATAGCATAGCCTGTATGGTATATGCTCTATCATATTGGTACGACTGCATTTCCTTTTTAATATTATTAATCTGAAATGTATAATCAATCCTAGATGTATTTGATAACGTATAAAGCTTCCATAATTGGTTTCTGAGTGTGAGGTACTTATGAAAATTAGCCCTCCTTGTTTGTTTCCCAAATTTTTTGAACCAGGTACTGATATCGGTTTTGGTATCCAACCACCATTCCCCTAAGTCTGTATATGAAAAAGCCACTGAAATCCATGCTTTAATAATAGACTAAATCGTATTAAATACCAGTTGCTGAGTAAGGATAGAGGTGTTTAGTTTCCATCTATGATTCCATCTAGGTGTTGCTAGGGTGGATTTAAGAGAAAAAGTTAAGAATGGTGATCAGAAAATTCCATAGGGTGTGCAGTAAAAGTTCCAACAGGAACATTTGAAGACACAAATAAATAATCAATAGTGGATTGATATTTACCTCTTTTGTAAGTGAAATCTGGACCTCGTGTTTGAAATTTATAACAGTTAGTTAAACCAGCCAATCGAATAATTTTCTGAAGTGAGTTGGAATCGCAATAAACTTTTTTATTATCACTAGTCTGTCGCTTTGGAAGACTACAGTTAAAGTCAACACCCAAAAAAATGTTGTAGGAGGAAACCAAATAAGGTTGTACCGCCTTCATACATATTACCCTATCATCTTTGGATTGAGAATTATAGATATTTATGAATCTACAAGCACAGTTCCCAAACTACCATCCAATAGTCTACCTGGAACAAGATCTATTAGATTAAATAAGGTAAAATTATAAGAGTTAAAGAGTATTCCTATACCATCTGCACTGTCCGTTCCGAAGGACCACAAGGAAGGACCCCAGGGTCAATCCCTTTTAAAAGAAGCTATTTGTTCAAAGGTGTACATCCATGTTTCCTGCACAAAACAGACCTGAACTTTCTCATCGTGTATATATTGAAAAATAGCTTGTCTTTTATCAGGTTTCAATAAACTATGGGAGTTTAAAGTACCCCAGGTTAGTGCAGTAAGATTCATGTAATAACGTTAAGGTGACCTTATTTTTTCCTTTTTTTCTTCTTCTTTTCTTTATACTCCTCAACAACCAACATTGAAGGGTCTTGTGAGGATTTTTTCGAATCTGTATCACCTAACTCCATTTCTGAGTCACTCCAAAAAAGGGCTGCGTAGGAATTATTAGACTCAAAACTAACGGTTTGGGTGGGGGTGGAGGGAGGGGAAGGGTTTGCTTTAGTATTCCTTGTGGATCTGCTGCAAGTTTGAGGAGAAGAAGGTGTGGGAACCAAAGAAATGTTGTCCCTGACGTCTAGATCCTTATAGCATACTGGTTCCAACAAAGAAGGTTTAATTGTAGCTGCAGTAATAATTTCAGATTACAACTCAACCACCAAAACTTCCTTCTTCAGAGGGGGAGATAAAGGGGCCCTAGTCTCAGAGTTCCGAGAATGTTGTGAAGGTCTGACTTCTGACTCAAAGGGGGGTTGAAAAGGAAGGGGGAGAAGCAGCTGTTTCTTGTGCCTGTTGAATCAATAAATCAGGACTGATGCATGAGACCTTATTTTTTGCTGCACATGGACATTCCTGGAACACATGACCAAATTCTTCACATAAATCACAACGTGTGTGATTAGCACATTGCATTGTAACATGCCCTATTTCACCACAATTATCACAGCAAGGTCTGTCACACACACTGGAAAGATGAGTTTATGAACCACACTTGTAGCAGGCCCTTGGTTGTCCCCCATAAAAACAGACACCCCTATCTTGGCCCAACAAAAAAGAATTAGGGATATGCTCCACTCCAGAATCTGTTTGTCTTAATTTAACTTTATATTTCCATCCCCTAGTCCAGAACATTTCGGTGTCTAGAATAGGTTCAGGAGGGCTTAAGACATCACATTTTTGTGATGACCAGTAGGTGATATCTTCTACATGGACCCCCTCATTCCTAAACATGACTGTTACATATTTTATTAAAGGTTTAGTAAGAGGAATAACCAAAAAGGGGGTCCATGTAGGAGAAAACTTCACCTGTCCATATCTCTCCCAAAAAAGGTACAATAAATAAGCAGAGCGAAAACTGACATTGACATTGTCCTCTCCTGAAATGTTAATAAATGCAAAAATCTCTTTGGGAGAAAAATGTAGAGAGCCTTTTAGTAAAATCTTTCCTACATAGTGTAGATCAGGTCTGTCTTCCAGTCCCCCTTTGTAACAAATGCACACTGCTTTTCTCCTAGGAGTGGGTTCTTTCTTAGCTCTGGAAAACAGTTCTGACATCAGAGGTTTTGGGATAGGTTCTGAAGGTTGTCCTAAATCAGGAAGTGGTGTATCCGGTAATTCAGGTTCAGGAGTTGTATGAGAAGACGCTTTTAAGTTGTCAGCACAGGTTGTTTCAATATTCTTTTAACTGATGCTATAGTATTTCCTACAACCATAACTGGGAGTTTTGAATCCTTTGAAACTATTACCCCCTGTTCTGCCCCTGGTTTCCAAGTTGGGGTTGAATGTGAAAAGGAAAACGAAGAGTCCCATGAGGGGTCTGGTAACCAAATGCCTCTAGGCGATTGTTTCCATCCTGCTCCTAAAAGAGCTTGTTTGGGTGCCCAAGAGTCCTTTGAATTGGCCAATTCAATCATTTCTGGAGATTTAATATCTATTGTGGTCTGAGCGTTATTACTCGAGGCTGTAGCTTTAAGGAGGGCTTTTCCTGCCATTTGCTTCACCGATTCGGTTTGTATTCTGTTTGAAAAGGAAAAAGTAGTTACCCCCGTCTGAGAGAATGGGGTTTTTTGAAAGCTTGGAAGTGAAACCTCAGACTCTGGCAAATTAAGGCCCTGTACACATCAGGCTAGTTAAAACGTTTTAAGTGCTTAAGCGTTTTAACTGCCTAGCTTCTGATGACAAATCCGCATTTAAGCACGGTTTTAAAGCGTGTTAGGAAACTGTGCTTAAACCCTGCTGCGAGCTAGTCTCAAGTCCGTTTTTAAAAACGGTTTTATGAGAGAAAGCATGTTACCCTGTAGTGTGGACGGGCGTCTGCATATTGCTCCTCCAGGAAGCATGTTAAGGGTCGTGGAGAACCCATTTTAGAAAACGTTACTGGAGGCAGATGCAGACGGGAGTCGGCTGTGATATAACTGAGTTAAAACTCGGTTGAAGACTAATCTGGACGGGCTGCTGTGGTGAGTTTAAAAACATTTTTAAAACGTTTTTTAAACCAGTGCAAATCTTCAGCGCTAATGTGTACAGGGTCTAAAAGTCACAGGGGCTTTAAAGACGAAACCATCCACTTTAATAAGCTGGGATCGCAAAGTAGCAGGAACGCTTTGAGGTATTAAGCTGTCAGCCATTCCTTGCTCTTTTAAATTGACAGGTAAAAGTGGCAATTTCTCCAAAGTACATTCATTTTTTCCATCCAGTATAACCGAAGGATTTGGCACTCGCTCTCCGTAGCGGTAGAACTGTCAGCCGTAATTTTCACATTATCCATATAAGAGGCAACAGTGTGCAGTAATGAAGTTGAAATCAACTCACTGGGCCTGAGCGGGGCCTTTGATGCTAATGCGTCATTCCTCAGTTTGACAGCCAGATCGGGTTGCTTGACAGGGGATACATCATCTACCTTGACAAGTGCTTCAAAGCCAGGCCGCTCCGTGCATTCTGATGGCATAGGTGTTCGTGAAGGTTGTAAAATTATAGCATTAGAAGACAAAGTAGATTCAACCGTTGGTATACCTTCTTCAGCCTTAATCATATTCAGGTCTTCTGTAGACACGAAAAGCTCAGGAACATCTTCTTCAGAATCAACATCTGAAGCTAAGGGTAGAACAGCCTCAGGTTTAGCTACAGTGGGAAAGGAGACCTGCTCTCCCACCTGAGGAACATCCTCCTCCTCTGGAGTCCCACACCGAGTGGCCATCTTGCAGTCAGACAGCAAGTCCCCTACAGTCGAGTAGGGGAATTTCCCCAGTGCCCTGGCCAAATTTCCACCATTCACTAAAAATGCCATCAACAGCTTAATCTGGTTCAAGGTCAGTTGACATTCATCTGTATCCTTCTCCCCCGGATTGTGCCTGAAAATAGGCAGAATTTGTCTAGTGCACTTACCTGGTCAACAAAAACTAAATAAATAAATAAACTAGACACCGGGGAAATCACTGTAGCATCCAGGAAAATGTGATCAGAGGGCAGGTAGTGCCACTAGACACCAGGGAAACACAAACTGTACAGAATGGGATGATCCAAGGTGGGTGATTGGAGGGTAGAGGGTGCTACTAGACACCAGGGTAACCATAAATATTACAGGGATGGGTGATTGAGGGTGGGAGTGACTCTAGACACTGGACAGGTGATCAGAGGGTGGGGGGTGCCACCAGACACTCGGGCATGCATTGGTTCATTGGTATGAGGTTCAGGGGGTGGCGGGGCAGCTGCAGTACCACTGTCTGCCACCAAGGCCTTGCACCCTGTTAAGATGGGGCTTGCAAAGTCAGTAAATAGTGCCCATTAGGGTGGCATTTACCGTGGGTGCAAACTGCTGAGTATGCTGCTGCATCCATATGCAGGGGGTGACGCCTCATTTGTATGGGCACAGCAGTATGTTAGTGCTCGAGCGCTAATGGGTTTTGCCCACACTGTGGGGATCTCTGAATATGGACCCCACTCATGAATCAGATGCAAAACCTGATTAGCATGGGCAAACAACCCTTAACGCCCGCATTCCTTTTGAATATCAGACCCCTGGTGGGGAATAAGCAATAGGAACTGATGAACTTTTAAGGAACAAAGATTTGATGCATGTGACCTAATAAACAATGAAGAGAAGAACGACAGGACTAATGTGAAATGTAAGCTGAACTGTGTCTGAGTATGTTTTTCATCTACGGGAGGCATGAGTTGCTCTTTAATACATAAATAAACTAGTACGTAATACAGCAATATAATTTTGCTAGGTGGGTGGGTGGCATGATCTGTGGACCTTAGATAAACACTCTGGCATGCATCTTTATTGTTTTTTATCACTGGCAAGTACAGTACTCTGCTACCAATTTAAGTTAATTGCAACTGATTGCTGTTTATTGTAAAACCAGATAACACAGCAGGGTCAGCAGCACACTTCTTGCCAGTGTATCAGAAATGTTTGGTCATCAGCTGAAATTTGACTTATAACACCCCTCATGTTGATATTCAGATAAAAAAAGGCTTTAATGCTTTCCCAAAAGGCTAAAAATATAATCTGTAAATCTTCAAATCTCTTGCTGTTCTTCTTGACAACAGTCTGACTTCACACCCTTGTCAGGCCCTCTGTCACAGAATTTGATCAGTTTTAGTAAATAAATCTAAGTCTGCACATGGACACCCTTGGCTTTGTTTGTTCAGATATACAGTGCCTGTCATACATTGGCAAGTAGGTACACCCTTTGGGGGCAGTGCCCAGTTAAGGTTCTGTGACCTCATAGAAGGGTTATGGACAGATATTAAATGTGCTGTATAGGGGAGGCAGATCACATTTACAGCCTGTCTCTCCTACATCTGTTTGTTATATTTGGACTTACTCTGATGTGTATGTGGAACCCCGCCATGTAGAACATCAAGAATGTCATTTGTAGGGCCGTCTCCAAGTGCCACGTAGTATAGCAACCTTGAGTTTCTTTTAAGCTCAACTCCTCCATTGAAAACACACATCTTTCAAGCTGATAACATCCACCTCCCACACAGGAAAGAGGCGCCAAGGACGGAATAAGCGAGCAGCAGTGTAAATTATACAACATCAGAGATTATTGCGTTCATATCCCCCGGATCTCAGAAAAACCACACCATCTGGAAACTGGAATAAGGTCCAAAAAGCCAGACCAATCATCATCAGCAGTAGTTGTAGTTTCACTTGGTGAACAGACAGGCTTTACTGGGAAATGCATGGTTCTCCTCTCTTTCTCCCTGAATAAAATATTTCCCATTATAAAAGGGATTGAATTATGTTTTAATACAGCCTTTCATCGGCTCTGTGGCTCAAAGCACTTTACAAACTATGAACAGTTGCAGCAACAATTAAGTATACAGAGGGGGGTTATGTGGGATTGAGGTAGCTTAAAACATTATCAGGGAGGTTAAGCACAGGGCACAAAAGACAGTTAAGGAATCACAGTGTGTCCAGGGGAATTCAGGAGAGTTAAGGAACATTCAGGGAGGTTACGTACTAGGCACAAAAGACAGGAGGAAACACAGGGAGGTTAAGTTAGTTGCTCAAGGTCACTCAGTGAGTAAATGGGGAGATTTAAATCTCAGCATGACTACTAGGTCACACTATCCCGGAACCTCCTACTCTTGCATGTAGCAACCCTGTGCCACTGCTTATGGCAACTCTAACTGGCAGTAATGACCCTTTGGCACTGCTAACTACGAGTGCCCTGGCAATGCAAGTTACCACTCCAGCAGAGTTTATGTATGGTGCCACATTTTAGTGGCTAGATGGAAAGCACCAGTGGAAATTGCATTTATCCTGTTCAACTAAATTCAGAAGTCACCGCCACAGGTGCTTTCGCCTTCAACAATCTCGTGTACTGAGTATCAAATAATACCATCATCTTTTACACCTTGGTTCCTGGGTACTGAGGGTGCCTGGACCACCACCCACTCTCTAAAGGGACAGTCACTAACAAGTGACAACTTTGCAAGGTACAGGGTATTACTGCACCA
The DNA here is from genome assembly GCA_016271365.2 of Neoceratodus forsteri. Lineage (NCBI taxonomy): Eukaryota > Metazoa > Chordata > Ceratodontiformes > Ceratodontidae > Neoceratodus > Neoceratodus forsteri. The sequence goes on along the minus strand of JADMNL010000034.1, from coordinate 97,709,425 downwards.
TAATCTTACAACTCAATCCAAGTAGCAGGTGCACATTGTAACTTCCTCACTGTGTTGAGGAGATGGATCAGAGCTGATGAGCTGCCAGAGTAACAGCCCATCAGTCCATCCATCTATCTGCGATGTCTGCCAAATGCAATGCTGGCACAGATTTGAGGGTGAGAATCGGGGCAAGGAGGGGGTTTCTCCCCTGTACAAGGCCTTGGTTAGGCCCAGAGAGGCAAACCTTTGGGTGGTTAGTCCCTTCTGTGAAGCTTTGCTTTTGTGCTCCGTAAATTTGTTATTTTACTCGTCTGTACATTGAATGTCTAAGTGCCTTGTCTGCAGTGGGTCCCAGCCATTTGTTCCATTCATTTTCTCTGTGACTGACAGGAGCTTTAGACTGAGGAGTGGGCTGTTTTGTTTTGTCTGCTTAAAGTTGGACCAGCATAACATTCTGTGGTGATTTGCATATGCAGCCCATGATGCTTTGCATTGTGGAGGCATGTGTGATTTTGTATTTTCTTGAAACTTGGCTTCCCAGCCAAATGCCCTTTGGGGTAACCCTTGCCTCAGTGTTTATGCACAGAGGTTCTTTGTCTTTTAAATAGTTTTTTATTTTAATGGGTTCACCACAATATATCCCAGGCACACTGCCTTAGGGGTAGCTGGTCCATTCCACTGGGGTGTCAAACAGACGAGGCATACTGATGAGTCCTGGTAGGATGAAACACGTGTCTATGTCTTCTATTAGCACCCTTTGCAAACTGTGTGAGAGGCCTTTCGGCACCATGCAATTCTGCTTAAAGTTGGCCCAGCATAACATTCTGTGGTGATTTGCATATGTAGCCCATGGTGCTTTGCATTGTGGGGGCATGTGTGATTTTGTTTTTGTTGTTGTATATGACCCCTCATTTAGAGCACACCTTGACGGCTGTGTCCAGTTCTGATCACCACAGTACAGAAAGAGCATTGCAGGGATCAACAGATTCCAGCACAGGAGCACCGAGCTGATTAGTGGCCTAGCGGGCAAGAGCTAGGAGGAGAGACTGGACATAATTGATTCATTCTAGAGAAGCGAAGGCTGAGAGGAGATATGACCGAAGTGTTCTGAATATGAAAGGGGAGAAGGGGAGCATACACAGATGTAGGCTGGCAGTATAACCTAGAGGTTAGAGTAACAAACTGTGAATATACTTGGTATATCCAGCAGACCTGGGTTTGATTCCCACAGCCTTCATCTGCATACTGTGTGAGCCTGAGCATGCCACTTAACCATCATGTGCTCCCAGGACATATCTGGAAATGATCCACTGGACACAATTGTAAATGAGTCACAATCAATCATTCAATGGCTTTCTCAAGCAGAATAATGTTTTGCTTGTGCAACTGTATAACAACATTTGTGGCCATTCACACTCTATATTGCAGTAGAAATTACCACCCTGTAGGAGTACTGAAAGCAAGGAACCCTGTAAGAGGGTTCCACCCCTAGAGGTGCCACGGGAAGGGTCCCTTGGCTAAAGGTACCTTAGGAAGGAACCCCCTGGGAGTAGAGAGGCAAGCCGCTGGAGGTGGAGGGGAGGATGGTGGGGCAAAGAGAAAGTGCTTCAAATGGAGGCTGGGAGGAACTGCTTATGTAGTTCAGAAAGTAGGCATGGCTGGTTGCTCACCCATTGAACTGCAGACGGAGCCTTTCAAGTGTATTCATTTCTCATGAATGTTTGAACTGGTGTGTGGAAGCAGAAGTAGCAAGCATGCCCTTAGACTGGGTAAGGGGAAACATTGGGAAACATTACTTCATACAGACGATGGACAACATGTGACAAACCGGATTTCATGAGGTTCTGGAAGCTAGCACTGTTGAGGCTTTCAGTGCAGGCGTTGACAGATTCCTGAGGGAGAAAGGCATTGACTGTTACACAGCATAAGTAGAGAAGGCAGTCCAGCTGTTAAGTTTTGGTGGGTGTCCTTACTAAAATTGGGCATAGTCACTGCTGTGCAGTAGGAGAAGTGAAAAGATGGACCCCACAGTAACATCTTTATAAACTAGGTATTTTCATGCTCATAATCAATGATTTCCTACATAATTTCTTATTGTCAGATAGTTCTGACATAGGAACTTGTTGCTTTTAAGGCTGCTCCTATATCACCGCTGCCTCACACACCAAACGTCAAAGTAAAACACCATAGACTGTCAGCAGCACTGACTGGAGCAAGTGCAGCTGTACCAAAAGTATTTTTCCAGCTCAAGTCCAGGTATGTTACTGTAAAAGCTCTCAGTGAAATGACCAATGACAGCAGGGGTAGTACTAAAACCACTGCAGGTGTTCTATAACTATTTCAAGATGGTTTGCATCATCAGTGATCATCAGTTGAACAAACTATCAGAGCAGAGTGGGTCCCCAATGCAGTAATCCATTTAGGAGTGCCTCCATTTAAATGGTGAAATTTATAACAAAAAAGTTGTACCGTTTTATTGCGGTGTCACAGTTTCTTTATTTTTTATCTGTGAACGTGTCTGTGAAGTCTGTATACCCCATCCTGGTAAATTATTAGCCCCAGCATCATTTGTTGACTTGTCGGGTTCACTGAAGCACTTCTCTGTGTTTTCTGCCTGATAAGGGTATATTCAGCGACCCAAGTACGGAAAAGGGACGCTGGTGCAGCAAAGTGGGGCATGTGCAGGCCCAGCCCGCAGGCCCTACCAGCTTAATCCTTAAACTAATCATAACTCAGACACAGCTGACTGTACTGGAGATTAGTAAAAGATGCAAATGTACAGTGCAACCGGATACGAGTGGAGTGGCATGTTGACTGAGTTCACTTTGTATTGTGTTACTCAGAACACAAATGTACAGAAGGAGGTTTGAACAAATACGATTTAGGTTTCAGTTTCTCCTCCCATTCTCTGCCTCATGAGAACAGAAATCATGTCCGTACAAACCCTTCAATTGTTTTTGTGCCAGCACTGGCACTGTTAGAATTTTTAGAAATACAAGAGATTGGGGAGGTCCTCTTCTGTAGGAGATTTGTTAAACTGTATTAGTCATATATCTATACTCTTTGCCTCAGGGCTCTAGGGATTATGATGTGGGGTGGGAAACTGTGAGGTCACACTGCACTAGGGACTTTATTACTAATTCACCTACTGGCATGGTTACTGCTAGCCAGTGCCAGAGTGTCAGACTAAGGTCAGGTATGAGAACATCAGGGATGTAAGAGAGATTACTGCACGATGTTGGGGTAAGTGAGTGAAAGAGTGCAAACATACAAGGTGTAAAGGGGCATTTGAGAGTTACCAAAAGTGCAAAACCCACAAGTTGTAAAGGGGTTTTCACGATTTACCAGCAGTGCAAAACCCTTACCCACTATATGTAAAGGAGGTGTGAGATTTATGAAAAGAGCAAAGCCCACATGTTGTAAAGGGGCTTTCAAGATTTACTGAAAGTGCAAATCCCACAACAAAGGGGCTTTTGAGATAGTCACTTGCAACCCACTATATGTTTATTTGGTATTTATCTAAAATGTAATGACAGGGATAACACATTAACCTGAAGCTTCTCTCCGGGTGCGACCAAGGGGAAGGGATACAGCAATAACAAATACTGTGACAACATTACTGTATCAAAAGGGACTTTAAAGATCTCCCTAAACCACAAAACATCATTAGTGCCAAATTCTGTGCTCTGCATGCCATTGGTGTCTTCGGACTTTGCAGATCAGCACTTGCGGTTAAATGGATTGCTATAGAATTACCTTGTTGGAGTTTAACAGGCCACTCATGTTAAATGTGAACATGCTCAGTGCAGTTCGAATGCTACCATTTAACACTCTAGAATAAACAGAGTACATAATGGAAGGTGATAAAAGGATTCCAGCTATGAGATTTATTGGTTACCAGTCATAAAATGATTCTGGCTGTGGTATTTGTTTTAATTGTAACGGATTGTTGTCTGTCACTATTGATACTCTGTGTGTGTGTGTGTGTGTGTGTGTGTGTGTGTGTGTCTAGCTATGTGTGTGTGAATGTGTCTGTCTAGCTATGTGTGTGAGTGTGTGGGTGTCTAGCTATGTGTGTACTGTAGGGTATGTGTTGTATGTGGCTTCTGTTTGCATGTGTTGTGTGACTCCATGCGTTTGGTGTGTGTGGTGTATGTATATCATTCGTTGTGACTAGGGTGTATTCTGTTTGGACGTGTGTCTAGCTTGCTGTGTGTATGTGTGTTTCTTGTGTGTATGTCATGTATTGTGTTTCTGTACGTGGGTTGTGTTTGCATGTGTACATACAGTGTAATCACAAACTAGTTGTTCTGGAAGTCCATTACAAGTGTTACCCCCTCATTTTGCAAAGTAGTTCTTCTTGTTTCCTTTAAATCTTCCTCTTTTCAAGACGTTGGGTGTCCCCTTGTCCTGTCATCCTCCAACATCTGGAAGACCCATACCTGGTCTTATGGTGTTATCCCTTTCGGCTATTTGAGAACAGTAATTATGTCCCCACTGAGTCTTCTCTTTTACATGGAGGGTCTTCCCTTTCTGCCAGTCGATTCACACAGCCCATGTTTTCCAAGCCTTCAACCACCTTGGCTGCTCTCCTCTGTGCCTTTCCACTCCTCTCAATATCTTTCTTTAGATATTTGGTTCAGGCCTTTACACTATACTCAAGATGGGGTCTGAACTGTGATCTGTAGAGAGGCATCACAGCTTTCTTGGATCTGCGTAAGAACATCCTCTTGATCCATGCCATGATATTATTTGCTTTGCTGCTGCTGCCCTGCACTTTTTTCTTCATTTAAACTTGTAGCTGATCATTACCACTGGGTCCTTTTGCTGCTGAGTTTGTGTAATCTCTACATTTTGTTTAGGCAGTAGTTTGCCTTGGTGCTGTTCTTCTCACCTAGATACATCACTTTGGATTTGTCAATGTTAAAGTTGATCTACTATTTTTCTGCTCACTTCCTGATCGTGTCCAGGTACCTCTGCATATCATTAACTTCATACTGAGATGCGACCATCCTTCCAAGTTTGGTGTCATCGGCAAACTTGGCAACCCAGCTACTGATGGCCACATCCAGATCACGTATATCTTAAACCATGTTGGTCCCAGTAAAGAACCTCACAGGACTCCACGCATAGCTTCTTTCTGTGTGGAAAGGCTACAGTGCATTATAACTGTACTACATGTCCTCCAGCGAGTTTCTACTCATAAGCTTTACACGACTAGTTATACCAAGGTTCTCCATTTTATGAACTAGTCTCCTGTGTGATACGGTGTCAAAGGATTTTGTGAAAAACAGATGCAACATCTACAGATTTGCTCCCATCAACCTTTTACCATTTTGAACAAATATATGAAACCCTTTCTCCTCAGCTTGCAAGTATAGCCAGGGGGTTCTCCAGCCTTTCTGCATCATGACATGTTTCATCCCAGGTATCACTAGTGCAGATCAGTGACAGTTTAATATTTGGTCTGAAGGATGGCACCTCCAGCAGTGCAGTGCAGCACCTGTGCCCACTCCTCCCATTCAGTGTCAGCATAAGAGATGAGCGAAATAAGAGCCCATAATCTTCTGGCCCACAGGTGAAAGTGTTGCACACTGAATCTCAGTTAGGACCCTCTGTGGATGAGGTAGGAGTGAGCAAAAACCCTGAATCTGGTATCCAGTTCTGGGTACCAGTTGTCCTGTCTAGTACTGGGTACCAGTTATCCTGTTCAGGTCTGGGTACCAGTTGTTCTATTCAGGTCAGGGTACCAGTTGTCCTGTCCAGGTCTGGGTACCAATTGCCCTGTCCAGATTTGGGTACCAGTTGCCCTGTCCATGTCTGGGTACTGGTTGTCCTGTCCAGGTCTGGGTACCAGTTATCCTCTCCAGGTCTTGGTACCAATTGCCCTGTCCAGATTTGCGTACCAGTTGCCCTGTCCAGGTCTGGGTACCAGCTGCCCTGTCTAGTCCTAGGTACCACTTCTCTTGTCCAGGTCTGGGTTTCAGTTGCCCTGTTCAAGTCTGGGTACCAGTTGTCCTGTCCATGTCTGAATACCAGTTATCCTGTGCAGGTCTGGGTACCAGTTGTCCTGTCCAGGTCTGGATGGCAGTTACTGGTATCCTGTCCAGGTCTGGGTACCAGTTGTCCTGTCCAGGTCTGGGTGCCAGTTATACTGTCCAGGTCTGAGTACCAGTTATGCTGTCCAGGTCTTGGTACTTTCTGTCCTGTCCAGGGCTCGGTACCTGTAGTACTGTCTTAACTGGGTACTGAAGTTCTTACAATTACAGAAAGTCATCACTGTGCAGTCTCATCTCCAGCTGACAGCAACCCCCTCCCTACCCCAGCACCAACCTACAAACAATGTTTTTTATGTGTTTTACTACTATTCTCTCAGCTGCATCCTGCTGCCCCACCCCACCCAATGTGACATATTGACAACCCACTGATGGCATTTGCAACAGGGGGAGCCATCTGGACAGCAGTAATTTGTGGCAAAATTTAAGCCCCAGAATGTACTGCCTACCACAGAATGCACAGGTCACCTCAGAATGGACTGTGCACCACTGAGTACAAGGAACATTACAGAATCCATTGTATGAACAGAGTGAGATAAACACACACACACACACAAACGACGTACTCACGCATGCACACACACTAACACACACACACCTCCCTTTTCTTTGTATTCTATAATATGGAAGGAGTTTTCAGCACCCCCCCCCCAAAAAAAAAGCAGCAGCTACCCTGGAGAACATCAAATGTTAAGAGCTGGACAACCGTAGGTACGAGTGACTCCCTGCAGGCAGCTCTGTTGTTCTCGCAGAGACCTTGACTGAGTCCTAGAGATTGATACATCATTTGCACATGCAAGCTTTGTTACTTTTTGTTGTAATGAAAAACATTGGTCCACAGTCTCCATGGACATCAGCAGGATTGATACAAATTCCAGTGATACAGTATCCTTAAACAGTGAGGGCAGACATTCTTCTGGCCCCAAAATGTTAAAGTAACAAAACTTCACATTCAAATGTTTTTAGTATCTGGCCCATATCTTTGAGTACCACGAGGGGTTGTAGTACAATGGTTCCCCCTGTCTGTGTGGTCTTTCTGTGAAAGGAGTGAGTCATTCTTAACTTTATTTATACAGGTGACCCTCATTACGAGTGAAAAGTCATTTTAGCAGAAAATCTCCAGTTTCCTGTTGAGGTTTTTTTCTTGATGTTTTTGCGTAGAAAATGCAGAGGCCGTGCAGCTTGAAAACCAACACAAAAGAGTCCAGTGGTAGGTGGCAGGCAGGGAGGGGGAGATGTATGAGTTTTTTGGGTACCTCTGTATCTGTACACAAATGAATTATGTTAATTTGACTGTAAATGGGAGAATTCGATGTTGAATTCTTGGTGGGGAGTAGAGAAGCACTCTCCACAGTATTCATTACCCCAGACACTGATGCTGTCTGAGAAATAAAAACAGCTTTGCAGATTATCTTCAAAATAAATGCATTTTGTTTTACTTTTTTGTTTTAAGATATACTATTTAAGATATGTCTGCAACAAAATATTCTTTATTAAATAAAGAATAAGTCACTTTGTACCACTGTATTCTATCACTGCTATCGGAGTGGTGCAACATTCTCTGGGAAGTCTGTGATGCCATTTGAGTCACAGCACAGGAAGGCGGGCCATTTTGGCTGCTGGGCTCCAGGTGGAAAATGGTATTTACTCATCTGGTAAAGGTGATTATATCTACAACCTTTAGAGTGCTCAGAAATTCCTCACCTCATGCCTGAGGTATGTTAAAATAGTGTGGGGGGGTAAAATGAGGTGCCGTGGCCGCAAAAGAACCAGGAGGGGGTAGCCCTCACCTATCCAGACCTGCCTCATTTTCCTCAGACCTCTGGGGGAGTAAGTGGGCAGGGACAAGGAGAGCAGATGCTGCAGGAGGGTCTGCATCCCACTGCTGAAGGACGCTGGGGACACTACCTGAGGGTGCTGAACTGGGGCAGGGGGCAGGACAAACGCTACTTGAGGGTCTGTACTGCCTGGTTCCCTGCCCCCCCCCATCCAGCTCCTGTGAATATCTGATACCCAGATTATGACCCATGGTGAAGAAATGCATTTAGAGAACACACAACTGGTAGCCCTTCAGAACGCACTTTGCTACTCGAAGTCTGCCTAAATCCTAGACACAGGAAGAAGAGGGGTTGATGATATCAATAAAAAATTCTATTTACCTTGTAGTAGGGAGCAGGTGATAAACATGACCGACCACAAGGCATGTATGAAGGAAACTGGAATTCTATGGATGTAGCTGGAGGGTTTGGTCTCTGGTTGTCCAAAAGATTTATTTTTCTTGCATCGACCAATAGATGGATGGAGGAGAATCCATTTGTGAGGAATTCCTGAACACTGTAAAGGTTGCAAGGGATTAATAAGTGTTTTTTTCTGCAAATACTGACAGCAATAAATAAAACCTTGTGGCACAATGAATTTGGGGACAGGTAAGCTGCTATATATGCTTGGAGGGGGCTGAAGTCTGATACTAAGAACCTGTTCTTTAATACTGCCCCAGAGGCTTGCACGCACTCATAAGAGTATAAGAACTGTAAGTGAGGTTACGCTTATAACCATAAGAGTGGTCTCCACAGCAGTATTAATTTATCATTCATCAAGGTCAATCTATAATATATTAACAATTTTAAAACCTTCCCCCAGAAGAACCTGTTTGTTTCAAGGGCACCTGCGTGTGAGACACTTTGTACAGAATAAGAATGACTTATGCCCAGGAGGAAGAGTACTCCGACTGATTGTAAGCTCCTTCGATTAGTAACAGTCTATATCTCTCTCTCCTTTCTAGAAAGATAACTTTTCAGAAAAGTCTGAGAATAGCAATAATTAAACACAGGTGTTCTTAATGAGATGTGTATGTAGTATCGACCTCATCAAGGCCTTTTACAGTGACACTGTTCATGTCCACAAACTGCAACAGCTAGGATTGGATCAGAGCATGCTAATCTGGCAAGGATCCTACCTAACCCATAGATCACATATAGCAAAAGTTTTCAAATGTTATGGGAAAGACCCTCTCACGGGAGTCCCTCAAGACTCTGTTCAAGGCCCTTATTTTTCAGCCTCTTTGTGGACAACCTCTCGTCAATATGCAGTGACCTCAGTGCCAACGTTCACTCATACGTAGGCAATGCCATCATTTACACTGTGTCCCTTGCTCCACCAGACCTGTTGAAACACTTCAAGCAGTTTTCGACAAAATGCAATCCTGAATAAATGTGAAAAAACTACCCCGAATAACAATAAGATCAAAGTCATGCCCTTCTATGAAAAATGCCTATCAAGTGCTTTAGGGACTTGAAATACCAGCCGAAGTATTTATTTCATGCTCTCGTTTGCCTGGTTGTGTCATATGCACACCACACCACACCCTTGTGAATAACAATTTGATTAATTTGTGCAGCACCAAGATGTGCATTTGAGAAAGAGTGGGATTCATACATTTGACATACTTAGTACAAGCATGCTACATATGTATATAATACCTACATACACATGAATAATTCCATGACATACCTAGTACACTCATGCTATAGCCATAAAAATATACTACAAATCCATACACATTATTCACATATTACATACCTAGTACATACATACATACTACATACACACACATATAAATGACATGCATATTGCATGCATGCTACAGTCAGAAGTATATACTACTAAATACACGCACATAAATTACACACATGATACACCTAGTACAAACACAACACCATGAGAACACAATAGCCTCTTATGCACTCAAAACAGAGCAGTGAAATCAAACATAAATAGTTAACAATTCATAAAACATTTTAATTTAAAAGTTTTACAGTTTAAAATACATAATATAAATTGGACACACAATGTCCTGACTCAGAATAAACCATTTATCATTACTTGGGAGGAGGTGGGATTTAAATAACTCACTTTTGGCTCTGCCACAGTTGAGTTATTGTCCTACCCCTCAGACGTGAAGATAAATGGCATATTCAGAGTCAGCCCATTGTGTATCCCATCTATATTACATATATATTACAAATCTAGTACATATCTACTTCATCCTTGCATGCATACATAATTATATTACATACATATTTCATAACCAATGTATATATACTACATACACACATATAATACATACATACACATATACTACATACTGTACATAATACATACGCACTTCATACACACTACATTCATACATATATTCATTCATATATACATACCACAAAGCTAGTACATACATGCATATATACTACATACATATTAGGAGTGAAGTCATCCTTCTAGGTGACTTCAATGTAAACTGGCTGGCTTCAATATCATCCCCCAGCAAGGACACAGCCCTTGCTTGTGACCTTACACAGGTCATCAACTCCCCGACCCATCGGGACACCAGAATTGGGACTTTCACCCTAATTGACCTCATCTTCACTAACAAGCCTAAGAACATCTCCCAAATCGCTGTACTCCCTGACTGTACAGTGACCACTCACCAGTTATTTGGCTTTGGTCCACAAGAATTCCCCCCACCCCCACCAGAATCACCAAACATAGACATCTAAAAAAAAGGAGCCCTAGCTCACCTCAAATCTCACTGAGCCTCCTGCGACTTGTCCCCTATCCACTCTACGCTAACTGTGGACTCCGCTCTCTCCTACGTCATTTCTACCTTCAACACAACCTGTGATATATTCGCTCTCTTCGCCAAACAAGTAATCAAAAAAAGAAACACCCTGTGGATCTCTCAATCGCTGCTTGATCTTATGCAGCAGAGGGATAACCTTTGGCATAAGGCCCTTGCCTCTCAGCTCCCGCTTGACAGGTAACTGTACAGAGCGGCTCGCAACAGATGCACATGGGCCATCAGGCAAGCCAAAGCCACTTACTATAAGCATACCCTCACCTCCACCTGGGGCTCCAGGAAACATTTCTGGAGTAACATCAAGGAGCTCTGTGGGAACCCTCTCTCCCCCATCCCTACCCAGCCAACCGTGAATGGGGTTACTACCCAGGACCCTAGGACCATCTCCAAAGCCCTCAACACCTCCTTCTCAGACCTCTCCCATATTCTCCCTCCTAACTTCTTTGACCCTACACCACCCCCCCGTCACCTCTGCCAACAGTACTGCAGCCCCTTTTAGGCTAAGAGTCATCTCATGTAACGAGGCAAAATGCTACATCACCAAAGCTCTAGCAAATTATTGTTTCAGCTCAGATGCGTTGGACCTCAAACTCATTAGATTGACCCTGGATGTGACACTCCCACATCTCACCAAAATCCTCAACCTGTCCTTACGCCTCAGCCAATTCCCCTCTGCCTGGAAGGGAGCAGTAATAACCCCTATTCTAAAGGGCGGCGACCCCACTGCGGCTTCCAACTATAGACCGATCTCAATTCTCCCACCCCTCTCCAAGGCTCTTGAAAAATAGTTTTGGATTAGCTTACTGACCACCTATCCAAATATGACCTACTCTGCCATGAACAGCATGGTTTCTGGAGGGGTCATAGCACCTCCACTGCTCTCATCGAATTCACCACCTTTATCCACGAGGCCCTCAAACAAGGATCCGTGGCAGGGGCCGTTTATGCTGACTTAACCAAAGCGTTTGATACTGTCAGTCATGAGCTGTTGCTTCATACCCTCCCTTCCCTTAGCATTTCTCCCGAGGTCACCACCTGGTTCAGAGATTACCGCTCAGGTCAGTCGCAACAAGTAAAAATTCACACTACTATCTCCACACGCAAGCCGGTGCGTGCTGGAGTCCCGTAGGGGTCGATACTTGGCCCCCTACTCTTTACCCTCTTCCTTAACTCACTCCCCGCAGCCTGCAGTGGTCACTTACTGCTCTATACAGATGATGCAGTAGTTTATTGGAAACACCCACACCCCAACTCTCTTCAACTTGCCCTGCAAGGACACTTTAGAGAGCTAGAAACCTGGTTCTCTGAACACCACCTTATTAAATTACAAAAAAATGAAGTCTATGATCTTTGCCCACCGCCAATGCCCACACTGTCAAGTGCCTCTAGTAATAACTAACACCCATGGCTCTGCCTTTGAAAAGGTCTCCTGTTTTAAATATCTCAGCATCATCCTAGACACCTCCCTTTCCTTCCACACCCATATTCAGCAGGTCGCCTCCTCAATCAACATGAGATTAGGGATCCTTTACAGACACAAGCACTGTCTGCCCCCGCAGGCCATGCACCTCACTGTATCCTCCTCTATCCTATCCTTGGTGGACTACAGGATAGTCATCTACGGGTCTGCAGATCAAACTACCCTACGCAGCATTAACTTCGCTCTCAACAAAGCCTGCCGACTAGTCTCAGGCTGCAACAAGTTAACCCACACCTGTGAGCTCTATGAGCATATTGGTTGGCTCAACTTCCAAGGCAGACTTAAATACTTCACCTGTCTCATGGCCAAAAAGATACAACTAAAGCTAGCCCCTATCGGTCTACACCCGATTTTACACGCAGCCCCGTATCGGCAGTCATAACGGCACGTAGCAAACTCCAATCTGCTCATTCCCCACTGTAGAACTTCTCTCAGACAAAGATCCTTCCACTACTGGGCCCCTCTCTGGCTGAACAGCCTCCCGTCCTCCATCTCAATGACCCACAGTCTCAACCAATTTAAGACAGGGCTTAAAACCTTACTCCTTGCCTCTACAACCTGTGACTGTAATTAAATCCCTGCCTATCCCTCTTCCCAACCTCCCCTTCCCCTTACCCCATACCTGAACTCAGTTTACTCAGAAACCACCTCTGTCTTAGTTAACCTCCTATAATCCCTTGGTAGACTGCTGCTAGCCTCCCTCCCTAGGCACTCATCTTTCCCTACCCCCCTTATGCAAGTACTATGACTCTGGGTCCTTCAGGACCTTACGAAAATGTTTCCTGCCCTAACTTTGACTCGGGGTCTCCGGCGAGCTCCCAGATGAAATATCCTACCAAGTTATGTAAGCCAAGATTACTAACCTGCTTCTTTAACTGCTACTGTAAATGTATCTGTATTGTGTCTTACGCGTTCCTTTACATTTCCTGAGGTGGAGCCTTTGCAAAAGAGTAGTTGACTCAAAGGATTGTAATTCTGATTATTTTCAATAAATAAATATACACATATACAGCATACTACATACTTACAGTAATATTATAAACACAGAAACATAGAAAGTGATGTCAGAAGGAGACCAAATGTCCATCTAGTCTGCCCAAGAGTTTCCGAGACCTACTACAGGTCCCAGGATCGAGCCCTCCACCTGGCTTTTGTCTTTTCCTGATCCTATGGTTTCTACTTGAGCCTTTGCTTTATCCCATCCCCGCTGGAATGCTGCCATAGTTCTTACACCTACCACCTCGGCAGGCAGGCTATTTCATGGTTCTTTGACTCTTTCCATAAAATTTACTGTGCCCCATTTTTATTTAATTCTATCCCAGTTTCATTTCTGGATTGTCATACAGCACACACTTTCAAAAATAGACTTAAATCTTGGCTGAACTCCACAAATAATTATGCCTGTAACTCTTTGTAAAATGATGTTGTATTAGTGTGTTTCTTTATTGTTTTGTTATTAGTTTTTGTATATTGTTGTTTGTATTTTTTGTTCTATCTGTTTTTTTAATGTAAAACTTCATGCTTGAGGAAACGTGCAGCAATGCTCATCTCGCTTTCAAGTTTAAAAAAATAAAAAAAAAGGGAAAAAAATGAAAATAATACTTCCTTAGATCTCTCCACTCGTGCCCTCTAGTGGTTGTGCTGGCTACCCTATTGAATAATTCTGAGTAGGGCACTTTATTTATGCCTCTCAAGAACTTTAACTTCTTGATCAAATCCTTTCTCTCTCTCTCTCTCGCCTAGTCTCCAGTGAGTACATGTTTAGTGCCTTTAGACGTTCCTTGTATGAGAGTCCTTGGAGGCCCTGTGTCATCTTGGTTGCCCTTCTCTGCACAGTCTCCAGCCTATCCCTGTCCTTCCTAAGGTACGGACTCCAAATCTGGACACAGTACTCCAGATGAGGCTTCACCAAGGACCTACAGAGTGGAAGGATCACATCCTTGTTCCTACTGTCAAATCCTCTCCCTATACACCCTAGCATTTTATTTGCTTTGCTGTAAGCTTTCTTGCATTGACTCAACTGCTTCAGGGTGTCACTTATGATGACCCCTAGGTCTCTTTCTTTCTGCAAGGTACTGAATTTGACCACACTGAGCCAGTAATCTGTCCTAGGATTCCTAGGATTTTCTTTACCCAGATGTAACACGTTGTACTTCTTTGCACTAAACCTCACCCATCATGCATTGGACCATCTTTCAAGTCTTTGCAAGTCTTTTTGCAGGTCCCTGATCAACTCAATGATGTCAACTCTATTGCCTAGCTTAATGTTGTCTGCAAAGAGTTCAAGCTTACCCTGCATGCCTACACCGATGTCACTAATAAGCATGTTAGACAGGACTGGGCCCAAGACTGAGCCCTGGGGCACACCACTGGTGACACTTCCATCATTTGACCTCATCCCCTTGACTACCACTCTCTGACTCCTATCACTGAGCCAATTTCCCACCCACCTATGGTCTCAGCAGTGCCTAGGTCCTCCAACTTTTTCAACAGGCGATTATGCGGCACTGAGTCAAAGGCATTACTGAAGTTGAAATAGAGGAGGTCCACTGGGTGGCCCCTGTCTAATTCCCTAATCATCCAATCAAGGAACGCAATGAGATTTGTCTGGCATGACCTACCCACCTCGAACCCATGCTGTTTGTCATCCTGAAGACTGTTCCTTTCTAGGTATTCTACTGGATCCTGTTTAATTAAGATTTCCATTAGTTTCCCTATGACAGATGTGAGGCTAACTGGTCTACAGTTGCCAGCCTCCTCTCTACTCCCTCCCTTGTGGAGCGGTACCACATCTGCTCTTTGCCAGTCTCTCAGTATGACACCTCTTAGAAGCGACCAGTTGAACAAATGTGCCAAGTGGTCCACTAGTTCTTCAGTCAGCTCCTTCGGCACCCTTGAGTGCAGCTCATCAGGTCCCGGTGCTTTGTCTGTCTTTAAGGTGCAGCAGTGCCCTTCTAACTCTTTCAGTGGTAATTAATGGAGTTTCCATTTGTGGTCTCCCTTTATCAGCTGCTTTAATGTCTCTTTCAGGCAGTAGTCCAATGTGTTCCTTGGTGAACACTGAGCAGAAGAAGTTGTTCAGAACAGCGGCCCTCTGCCCACCAACCTTGATGATCTTGCCTCCATCTATGAGTTTGACTATCCTTCCCCCCTCCTTTTTTACTCTAATGTAATGAAGGAATTGTTTATTGTCGGTTTTGATTCCTGCACCAGTCCAAAGCTCTGCCACCACCTTAGCCAGCCTTACAGTCTTATTTGCTTCCTTGCTTTTCTGAGTGTAGTCGTCCCAGCTATCAATGCTCTGGTTAATACTTAATTCCATGTCATACTACCTGTAGTTCTAAAGTGAGTTCTAGTATCTCATACAGCACTGCCATTTAGTAATAATAGAGGAGGCTCAGTTTATAGATGGGATGCCCTTAGCACTGAAGTGAGCCTCAGTTGCTGTCCCTCCAGTTGTGCCTCTCCACAATTCATTCGCCACTCTGGCGAAGCATGGTTCCTCTATGGAGGCACCTGCAGTGAAGACCAAGGAGGATGCTGGGAACCTCCACAATAGAGACCCACAAGAGGGTGGCCCAGGACCCCACAGGGGAAGGAAACAACTCCTGGTTGGGGACTCAATTGTTAGGGGGTAGAACTGGGGGAGGGAGGGGAAAGGGAGGTAAGGTGCCTGCCCAGCGCCAAGGCTTGGAGGGACAGGAAATGAATCCTCAGGATCGTGGGAGCAGCAGCAAAGGGAAGGGAGCTGGGTGTCATTATCCACCTAGGAACGAATGATCTGGTTGAGAATGGGATCAGAGCAGTGCAACAGGAGTTTGGGGAGTTGGGGAGGGGCCTTAGATAAGTAGCACACATGGTAACTTTCTCGGAAGTGCTACCTGTCTATGGCATGGATGAGGCTAGGGCACTCCGCACCATGGGATTCAATGACTGGTTGAAAAGCTGGTGCAGAGCTCAGGGATTTGGCTTCATTGGGGACTGGGGCTCCATCTGGAGGGATGTAGGCCTATACTGGCATGATGGTCTGCAGCTATCCTGGAGGGGAACCAGGATCCTAGGTGATAGGTTTAAATGCTTTAGTGGCAAGCATTTAAACTAGCCAAGAGGGAAGGCACTGAAGAGGAGAAGGGAAATCCTAGCCCCCCCCCAAAATACAGACAATGCAGGTCATTTTTTTACTTTTGCAGGTGTGTTTTGGTACACTGCGGTGGGCTCCCAGTGTGCCACCGGCATTTGTGGGAAGGGGGACTAAAGCAGACTGGGATTGAGCCCCCCCATCAGCACAAAAACAAATGGGGGGGTGCATGATGCCAAGAGGGATTGGGCACCCCCTTTGCAACTGGGAAGTGAGGGAACTGAAGCCAACAGGATTGGGCATGCCCGTCAGCACAGAAACGTGTGTGTGGGGGGATGCATGATGCTGAGGGGAATTGGGCACCCCCCTTGGCACACAGCTGAAATTGGGGGTGGGGACATTATGCCGATGGGGAGTGAGCTCGCCTGTCAGCAAATGAAGTTGGTCGGGGGCATGCTGACAGGGGGACTGAGCACCCCTGTCAGCTTTCACGGGGCTCTGAGGCACTGCCCTGGAATGACGGGTCGCTCCCTCATTGCAGCGAAATGGCTGACGCTGTGATGACAAGGCAGCCCCTGATTGCAGCGGTGAAATCCTTACAAGTTGGTGGCACTCTGTAGAACCAGTGTCATCAGGACACTGGGCTGGCATTGGTTGAGCACTGCCAAGACCAACGATACAGTGCCGGCATTGGCCGCCACAGTGCCACACCTCCACAACCTGCTTCTCTCCTAAGCTGCCACATAATGTTGCTTGTGCATGCATGCAAGCAAACATAAAAATGGCAGACACATTGTATCAACACTATTGTTTTGTATCGACAGACTGTCAGTTTTTGTATGGAAACATAATATCACATGAAGGTTTAAAAAATGATGTTCCAAATTTTTTTCTTTATATGAATGTTGGTATACTACATATTCTTTTCTTATTTATTTTTGATTTTTACAGTTTCATCTCCTCCTGCTTCCCTGGCTGACCCTCCTTCCCACCAAACCTCCCAGCCCCATCATGCTGGCTTCTCCCAGGACATACTTCTTCCTCACAGCTTGCCCTCTGTGGCAGGATGGCGGGGAATACTTCGACCTGCTGCGGTCTGAATCTTAAGTCAGGAGAAGCCCGAGTCACTGGGTGTGGGGCCTGCGGAGGTCGATGATCATCCTGCCATCCAGGGTTTTTTCCGGTCTTCAGTTCCCCATGGTCTGCCGCTCTATCCCTACCCACAGGGATACCGGTGTTTGGAATTATGTCCCCAGTGTAAACACATGGTGGCACCCTCGCACGATGCACAGTGCATCACGTCCCTTCCCTTACCACGTCCTGCATGCCCTACCACCCACACACCTGTAAGTAGCAGTGCTGCAGTGGGATGCGGCACCCTCTCCCCCGGGAGAAGGAGAGCATCCTATGGGATGCTTGGACCTTCTCCCTCAGCTGGCTGCCGATAATCCAGGCTCATTTCTGAACCAGGGTTGCCGGCATCGCATGCAGTAGCTCTACCGCTGTACCGACAGGCAGGCTAGCTACACATTATTAATTAGAAACTGTATAGTTTAAAACTTAATGCTCATTCAATTTATGCCCTTAATCCCACTTAGAATATTTCACTCACCCCTACAGGAAGCCCTAAACTTCCTCATCAGAAGATAAGAAAGAGTAAATTGACAAATGTGATGTACAATACAAGAAATAAAATAGCACATGCGCAAGAAACAACACATATAAACACAGAGATTTGTACTTTTTAATAAAGAATAAATTATTAAAATGTTAGAACAAAAATTCCAAAAATTTACAATGGTGATAGGGACCAAAAAGGTGTATGAGAAGTGTGTATGTACCAATGGGGTACATATGAGCCCATCAAACGCAGTGTAAGGGGCTAACTGCAGGAGCAGGGTATTAGAGTAAGACCCTTAGATTCCATTACAGGCCAACACATGGGAATTTTACCCGTGGCGTGTCTGTCTTCTCACCACAATGAGTTAGCCTCAGAGCAAGGCAGGGCTTGTCAACCTGTTACTGTAAAACAGTCACTTATGTGTCATCTCCACATGTAATCTGATGGAACTGTCTGCCCAGTCCCAGGACTAGATGGTGTTAACTCTATCCATCATTTATGCTTGTATGTTTCTTAATTAACCCTTAGGCTGCCAACAGAATTAAAAGGCATAGTAATTCTGTACTGATATATCAGTCTGTGGCACAGCAAGGGTTAAAGGGTGGGAACCCTTTTTCATGTAAGATCGTTGGCTGACACAGTATTACTGTTTAACTTGAATAGAAATATAATAACTCTGATCGGGGGACTTTCCAGCTTGTTCAGGGCTGTTGAACTAGACAGTAGTGATCTGGGAATAGATTCAGAGAATGGAAAACCTTTGGAACAAAATCCCAAAGGAAGCAGTGCAAGTGAAGAGCACTGAGTGTTCTTTAAAAGCTGGATTAGTTCTTCTGCAAAAATAAAATTGTTGGGCACAACATTTAAGTTGCTGGAGAGAAGAGGGGGGCCATTTTTTTTTCTTTTAACACAATATTGAATAGTGCAACAGCCTGGATAGCAGGGGAAGAACATGAAGCCCCGGATCTTTTTTTTTTTACCGTTTTGTACACCCATTGTTAGGTACTGCAGCTGCCTGGATGGCAGGAGATCAACGTATGTGCCCCCCCCGTCTGTTTTCATCTAGCATTTAGTGTCTCCCTATGTACCCAATGTTGGGTGCTGCACCTGCCTGGATTGCAGCAGAGGAGCACAATGCCCCATTGGTTTCTGTTCATTTAGAATTTCCTAGGTCCTTATCATTAAGAAGGTAATTTTGCTTATTTTGATATTTAACAAGTTTCTGTCTTCTATGTTTCAGCCAATGGCAGCAAGTCATAAACCCTGCTGACCATTGTTGATTGCAGAATGCTCTGTAGCCACAGACACAGTTCTTTTGTTTTTTTAATAAGCTTTTTCTCAATCCCCGACTCATCCAACGACCCCCGCCCAATCCAGTCACAGACCTTCTAATAGACTTACTGACTATCCACTATTATCTCAGGAAGGACCAAAATACTGGTGGGTGGCCTGCCATGTTGATTGTGCATAGGCATCGGAGGGGCATGCAACAGCAGGCCAAGGCCTTTTTTCTATAGTTTATGGTTTTCTCCCTAAGGTTCCTGGCATCTGAAGACACACATGTTTGTGGCAGCATGCATATGTACGATCATCATTTGGCAACTTTCCCTTCCCTTGCTGAGGTCCTGCTGTGCTGCCTCCTGGCCTCTACCAGGCAAAGAGTGGAATACTGTGTCTTCCCTCACTGACGGAGGGCAGTCATTCCTGGACCACTCAATCCTTCCTCCTCTGGAAGGCCTCCAGCAACACAAGTCTGCCCTCCAACCACCACCACCAGGTGCCCAGCATAACAAGCAGTAGGGTTACTGCTGCACTATCAGGCTGGCTGCACAGATACAGTCGTAATGAGAACCAGTGCAGCTGTGCCGCTGATCCCTGGGATACAGCTGAATCAAAGGTGGGAAAGGTAAGGTAAACCAAGCAGTTTTCTGAATTTTATTCCACATAGCTGCTCACTGTCACAGCAGGGTCTGACACCCAACAGAACCATGTCTAACCAGAGGTACTAGTTGTCCCCACAGTCATGTTCAGCTAGCAAAACTAGTTGTCTCTAAAGTTTTGTTGTGCTGGTCCTATTGGTTACCAGACTGTACTGAACTTTTAAAGAGGTATTTCAGAGTTCCTATAGAAAACTGCTGGCAGAAGAAGACCTTGCAGTCCATCCAGTGTGCCCCATGAGGCAGCAGTGCTCTGTGCTAGCACTTTAAGGGAAATACTATATAAGGCAGTTCTGGCTTTTTGAAGAAGAACTGTCCCAATGTTGTTCTTGCCCTATAAGGCTTGATGGTTCTAGTTCTTTGAGATAGGCTCTCCCTAGGCTGTGCTGGTTCTTTAACACTGGTGTTCAATGGGTGGTGCTGGCCCTTTCAGACAGGCATTCACTGGGATGTGCTAGCCCTTTAAGATTACTGCTTCTATGCTGTACCAGTGTTTTAAGGTGGTATGTGGGTTGCCTGTATCTGAAAGAAGTAACAGGATTCAGACAAGCACGTCCCATGCCGTGCTGTCCCTTTAAGATGGGAACTACTCCAGTTGTGCTGGCCCCTGGCCCTTTAAGATCAGCGCTTCCTAAGCTGTGCTGGCCCTTAGAGACGGGTACTCACCAGTGTGCTGGCCCTTTAAGATAGATGCTCACTGGGCTGTGCTGTCCCATTAAAACAGGCACTCCTCAGGCTGTGCTGGCCCTTTAAGACAGGTACTCTCCAATCCCTGCTGGTCCTTTAAAAAAATCCCTGGGATTTGCTTGTTCTTTTAAAGCAGGTGCTTCCCAGGCTGTTCTGACCATTAAAGAAATGCACTGCCTGAGTTTTGTTGTCCATATCATCTTCCCCAAGATGTGCTGGCCCTTTAAGAGTGGCACAATTAGGCTCTGCTGGCCATCGAAGACAGGAGCTCCCTTTGCTGACCCTTTAAGATGATTTTTCTCTGGGCTGTGCTGGCTCTTTTAGACAGATGTTCCTCAGGCTGTACTAGCTCTTTAAGACAGGCGCTTCATAGGCTGTGCATGCCCTTTGACACAACTGCTTTCCTGGTTGTGATGGCTCTTTAATAGGCTACTAGTTGATTAAGACCATAAAGGGATGTAGGACTTGTAGAGAAGTCTGCAGCACAGCAAGGGTTAAGATGGGGTTTTCCCTGATAGTGCTGGCCCTGTAAAATGGACACTCCACTGACTGTGCTGGCCGTTTGAGATCAAGCGCTCCCAGGGCTGTACTAGCCACTACCCCTAACTCTAGTAATACTTTCAGACAGGCATACTCACACCCCACAACTGTGCTTTGCTGAAACTTCCAGAGCTGAGTAGCCCTTTAAGACAGGGGGCTCCCTCCCAGTGCTGTGCTGGCCCATTAAGACTGGGGCATGGGTGTAGCCAGGCATACTCCAAGTACTCCATGGTGTGCAATTTTATTTAACGGGATAGCAAATAGGCTCTGAACTGCTTCCTTTTCCTATGAAAACTAACACAGAAAATGCTGAACTTTTCTGAAACGTTATTCATAGGAGTCTAAACTGGAAGGACTGGTCACTAACATTGTCTTTGCATCCCAAGGACAATACAACTTTACAGGCTCTGGGCTGGTATGTGGGTGTCTTAGGGAGCAATGCATGGCATTTGTATTTACCCATGCATGGGGGGGGGGGGTAGCACACCCTAACAAAGGTGGGAGGGGTAGCAGTGAGTCCACTTGGTGTGCAGATCTGAAATCCCTGGCTACACCCCTGGACTGGGGCTCCATGGTCTGAGTTGGTTCTTTAATGCTGGAGAGTTTGCGGTGCTTCTGATGGCTCTTGATGCTCCTTGGGGCGGTGCTGGCGCTATCCTGGCTTTACTTGTCTTTTAAGGCTGAAGGTGTGCTGCTGTTTCTGGTGATTCTTGAGGCTATGCTGGCCCTTTAAGGCAATGTGTGGGTTGTCTGTTTCTGAAGGAAGTGACGGGATTGAATGTTGTAAAAAGAGAAAAAAGAATCAGAGGCCCCGCTAGTGTGTGAGTGAGTGTGAGGTGGCTAAGAGGGAGGAAAAAGCAGCATCCCAGCCCGAAGCATACGGAGTGGGGCAGGGGACACAGCCCGACTCCGACTCCATCAGCATCGCGGATCCCAGCTAGAAAGCTGCGTGAACAGAGTTTGGGCAAAGTTCGGGCGAGTTCGCGTGGTGCCCGAGGGTTGCAGTGGGGAGTGTACTGGTCCAGCCGACGGGCACAAGACAGTAGCCCGGAGTCCTGGGGTACTGGGTTGCCGTGGTAGTTTGCTGGGCTGCCCACTGGATTTGCTGGGTTGCCCGCGGGGGTTCCCCGAGTGGCCGCAGGGAGGTGCGCAGCTCGGGGATGCCCTACTGCGGGCGGCTGTACTTGGCTCCCGGTTGGGTCGCCCACTTGGCCTTTGCCCTTTGGCTGCTGCTCGTTGGCCTGGTGGCGGGGCCGGGGAGCTGCCTCTGCTCGGAGCTCAAGGTGCGGGTGAGGCTTTCGGATGGGCAGGTGGTCGAGGAAAGGCTGGAGGCGGACAGTTTGGTCGACTTTATCAGCCTTGAGTTTCGGAAGGGCGACGGCACGCTGGTGACCTTCGTCGCGGACTTCAAACAGGTAATGGGGTGGGGGCCAAGAATCTGTGCATCTGGAGGGCAGTTAACCACTAGTCAACCTAATGTGTTCGGTGTCCTTGTGACAGAATGTGTGATAACGTGTGCGAAACCTTAGAACTTGGGAAAAGGGTCTGGAACTGTCGAAAGCGGGGCTTAAGGTTCCCATAAAGTTTATTAAAGTGTCAAACGGCATTTTCGCAATGAAAACTAGGCGAGCACCAGTGGTTGACATTATTTGGTGACTCAAATACCTACTCTTTTCTGACAGAAAACTGCAAAATGTGTGAGGTGTTGGGGACATACCACTCAACCTCTTGCATCATAAATCGGGGGCAAGGCTTAAAATTTGGACAAAGACCCAGAATGAGACACACAGTAGAAAATGACAATACTGACTCAGAACGCTGCTAGAATAAGGGGATTACTGTAAGGTGCATTTTTTGAACAACAGGGCTGTAACTTTAATGTTTGTCGATACTTTGTGCCTGCAGTCCCCACTGTACAGTCACAAATACACACATTTTAGGAGGGAACAGAGGAAAATGTTGAGGCAAAATCGGGGACATCTCTGAACATCAGGGGCCGTTGAGAAGTAGTTTTTTTTTTTTTGGGGGGGGGGCGCATTTTCGAGACAAAATCGGGGACAATTTCAAGGTATGCTGTCAACTGTTGCAGAATATGAATTACTCATTTTACCCTTGGGAAGCCTTATGTTACACATGGGGAGTGTCTCATTCTACACCTTAGAGTGTGACTTTGTAGAAGAAACTGCTGTACTAAGCAGCATGTGGTATACCGCTTCTGGCACTGATATTAATAGTTTGCAGGTGTATCTCTGATTGTGGTTACTTGTCCACAAGTTTTTAAAGCCTTGTCCCTGATTTGTGAGGCAGGAGGTTAAGTGGTGTGTGGGCAGTAATTTTAGGGGGCTAGCATAAAAAAAAAAAAAAAAGACACCAGGGTGAAGAAGAACGGGGGATGGTTTGAGTGGGACTGCAGGTGGAGGGAGGGCAGTTCAGGGATAACATTAGAAAATAGTGTTACACAGAGAGAGTGGTAGAAAAGTGGAACAGACTCCCAGAGGCAGTCGTTGGAGAGGAAACAGTGGAGGGATTCAAAGGAGCATGGGACAACCACGTGGAAGTGTTAAGGGTGGGAGGCACAGGTCCAAGCAGATAGCTGGGCAAATGGGCAGACTTGGGGGGGCCTAGTTCGGTCCTTTTCTGCCATCGCACTTCTATCAATCTATGAAAAAACCCTGGCAGTGGAGTACAAGGAAAACTCTTGACTCTATTACCTTGGCACTAGGGATAAAGTGGGTCCCAGACTGAATGGGGTATTAACTTTGGCACTGCATAAAGTAGGGGGCTTGGTCTCTTGGGGGTGGGGGTATTGCCAGAGCTGGGCGAAGGGCTTGTTTTTCAGACCATTCGGGGAGCCAAGATTGGAATTCATAGCACCTGATTCCAGGAGCTGTACTTTCTTCATTTGCTACATTCCATATAGGCTCTGTTTATAAAGAATTGCCAAAGTTTAAAAAAAAAAAAAAAGCCATGCTGAATCTGGTCCATAAAACAGTTGTGTTATCCAGTGCAAATGAAGGCTTTACAGTCCAAGAAGGGCAGATCCCCAAATCACAAGAGCTCAGAGGATTTGGTGGCATTGCCAATGAGTAGCTCCTACAGTTAGTACTGGGGCCCCTCTGGCAACCGATAGCATAAACACTGCATTGTGATGAGGGTTGTTTGTGTTGTCATTTTCTATAGGGGCAGTCATTGTGAAGACAAAGTATTTTTGTTTCTTGTTTTGCTAGTGTGATGAAGATTAGAGGTGGGCAAGCCAGGAATGCTTCACCTAGAGCCAAGCTAAAGTCAAGCTAGTGGTTCTGGCTTGACATTATGAGCCAAAACATGAGCCAAGCTCTGGCGGGTGCATGCTGTCCTTTACTGACAGTGTCCCTCCTGAGCTGCATGAGAGGAGTGGAAAGTTTCAGCCACTGCACTAACTGCTCAAGCTGACAAAAATGCTTAGTTTGAGCTTAACATGCTCGACTTGAATTTAGCTCTCAGTTGCTGATAGAGGTCGAACTGAGTCAGGCTAGGCACAACCAAGCTTGAGCCTGGCCTGACTTGCCCACTTCTAATATACTGTAGATATGATTGTGACCTTGTCATTGCAGGTTTGCTTTTGAATTCTGTGCCAGGCCTTGTCAAGTAAAGTCATAGTTTGTAGGTAGGGTATGATAATTATCATTATTCACTGGTATGATATCATAAATGTTGCTTGCAGATATATCATAACTGACATAGAGTAGACATTAATGTCATA
Organism: Neoceratodus forsteri; assembly: GCA_016271365.2. Lineage (NCBI taxonomy): Eukaryota > Metazoa > Chordata > Ceratodontiformes > Ceratodontidae > Neoceratodus > Neoceratodus forsteri. The sequence continues at coordinate 97,684,672 of JADMNL010000034.1, read as the reverse complement.
ATTCACAGGTATGATGTCATACATGTAATTCACTGATGGCATAGTAAATGTCATAATTCATTGATATAAATGCCATAAATGAATTCACAGGTGTGATGTCAGTACTGGCAAGGTGCTGTAGGCCATTGGCAAGGACAGAATAATGGAGCAGCTGGTTGAGGCCGAGGTTCTTGCCTCCACTCAGCATGGCCTTATGAGGAGCAGATCCTCCCAAACCAACGAAATGGGCAAGGGCAGAGCCACAGATGTAATCTGTCTGCACTTCAGGAAGGCCTTTAATACTGTGCCTCATTACAAGCTTCATGGCAAAGCAAACCAGCGCAGCGGCATACACAAGACCTGCTCAAGGTGGACTGATGCCTGACTTGGAGGCAGGAAGCCCAGTGAGACGAGGTCTTTTCAGATTCCAGAGAAGGTTGGGACGGTGAGCATGCCCCTGACTTCTTGCACCTTACTGATTTGTGTTGCCCCGTGATTTGAGCTATTTGGGGAAGGAAAAATCTGTGGAGTGCCAACCATACAGGGGAGACTCCAAGTGGGAATGTGGAGCACTGGCCTGAGGGATCTTTTGCTAGGCATGGAGTCTCTGCTGACTCTGCGTATCCCAGTGCACCTGTTCCTATTTCAGGCAGTGACTTTGCACTCTGTGGAACATATTGGTTTTGGAATTTGGATTCTGCCCACTAGGAGTGTAACTGGCAATGCAGTGTTTTCATGCTTCCATCTGTGGAGTCAGCACCATTTTCTTGGGACTTTAAATTTGGATAAGTATAGTGTAACTATTGATGTATATCTTTCTGCCTTTTCTTCTATGCTTTTCTTTAATTTATACTTTTTGGTCCCCAGCAGTAGCATGGCCCTCAGACCATCCTTCAGCACTGGAATACACCCCACCTCAGGATGACAACCCCACGAGTTTACCCCCTCGTACTGGGGCAGCCGCAAGGTCTGTTCCATACCATAGTGCTTTTCCTGCAGTAGTCCTGCCTGGGGCCTGGTCTGACCCAGGAGGTCCTCAGGCACGGGGAATTTTCCCCTGAAGTTCCCCAATCCCCGAAGATGGTGGCATGCAAGGGAGTTCAAGGAGGTATGTGCATGCTGAGATGTACTGCCGCATTGGATCCTAGCCTACATTCACCCCCTCCTGTGTAGTGTCCCGAACTGCACTGCTACCCATTGTCACCAAGGCAGCAGTGTTGCAGCAGGTATGTCAGCCCTTCCTCCCTGCAGGAGGAGAGCATCCCTAATAGGACTTGCAATCCTTCCTCCGATACCTAGGCTCATGCCTGAACATTGGCCACTGGCATTGCAAGTGGTAGCTCTACTGCTGCCCCAGCGGGCCGGCTGCTTTTATTCTTTTTTTAATCCACGTACACCTGGGCATCCCCCTTTTTGGTGCTTTGCCCCCAGCCCCATCACCCACCTAACCCAGAAATTACCTTCCACTTCTTGTACCTCTATGGGTGAGTGGGTGCCTAGGTGAGTGGCACAGAACACACACTATCATCCTGACCTACTCAAGTATACCCCCCCAGAGCGCTTTCTTCCTGGGTTGGGACGTGTGCTCTAACATGCACATTCACGTGACGATGAAGTATGCCTCAGCAACCTACACCCAGTCAACCGGAAAGGCAACCATTGCAACACCACCAAGCTTCCACTAGGTGGTGATCAAGCAGCAGGTTGCTCTGTCCTCCTTCCCCGAAAGAGAAGAGCCGTCATGGGACACTCAATCCTCCTTCCCCCGCCAGGCTCCAGTGACCCAGTTTGTTCCCAGACCTAGGTCACTGAGGTGGCTGGTGGTTAGGCCCCCTGCCTCAGCTCACCACACCACTTGGCTGCCCATCTACGTGCCCTTTCTAAAGATAAATACTGAATTATTGGATTGAACCTAAGTACCTGTTTTTGACTGTTCTACAGTGCGGGTTTCGTACTTCTCCCAGGATTATCTGCACTGAAACTCTACCTTCTGGCTTTTGCTACTGTTGGAGGTGGTTTACATTGATGCCTTGAAATTTGGCCCCACTGATTTCTGTTATTAAAGTCATTGAGCTACTGACCTGTAATTGGAGTGATTGCAGTTGGGTGTTATTTGGTGTGGGTTCTGTGTGTTGTGGGTTAGGGTTCCTGAGAAAGTAAACCAGAGCAAAACAAAGGCCATGCTCCTGGGGTCTATATCTAACATCTCTAAGCTGTCCAAAACTCAATCCACCCTAACTGTCCTATCTCCTGATGCCCCCCCCCCTTGAAAATGTGCCCTGCTTCAAGTTCTTGGGTGCCACCCTTGACCCCTGCTTAAACTTCACCATGCACATTAATACCACAGTGCAGCATATCAACCAGAAGCTAGGGGTGGGTTTCTGACTAAAGCAGTAACACCTGAGGCTTGGACTGTCATAGCCCAAGGCAACCTCCTTCCCCTATTAGACTACTGTGCCCCTATTTATACACATACCTCACAATTGCTTACAAGGCTCAATACAGCTTACAATAACATCTGTAGGTTTGCACTGATTGCACCCTATTCCACCCACCATTGCTCACTATACCAGGCCCAGGGCTGCCCCCCCACCCCAGGCCAGAAACAACTACTTTCTCAAATGCACCATAGACAATGCCGTCTGAAGCAGAAGCCTGTCCTATCTCTTCCCCCTGCTCAAGCAGAAAACCTGCCCCCACAACCTTTGATATTCCATAGTTCCACCATTAGAAGTTCCCTGGGTATTCACCTCCATGGGTTGCAAAGCCTTCTCCTTTGCTGTTCCCAAACTATGGATCAATCATCCTGCCTCCCTACACTCCTAGACTCATAGTTAACTTTCAAATCTCACTATAAAGCAGAATTGTTGACCACCACCATATGTAACTGCCCCACCAGGTGAATTAGTTACCGTTTTGTGAGTCCCAATCTCTCTGCATCTATGCCAAATGGATCCTGTTGTACTGTACTGAATGCTTACTTGTAATATTGTGTACTTGCACATTACTGTTACTCCAGTTGTCCTATTTTCTGCACCATCCTAACCTGTGTAACTCTGCTGCCTGTATTACCTATGTGCCACCTTCATGGCCCGGGTCGCGCCTAAAAATGATCCTTTGGATCAGTGCACCTACCCGGTCAACAAATAAATAAAAGTATTATCTGTATATGGTTCATACGAGTGCATGTTTTGGGGACGGGGGGAATCTGTGTGAGTAAAGTTGGATATTATTTTGAATTTTAAAGTGGGTAGCTGTGAAGGGTTGGAAGGTCTGCTAGTCTTGATGTGCCAGTGTGATACTTTGGACACCTTGGACTCTTGTACTCTGCTGATCACCTCCACTGGCTATAGCCCTTGTAGAGACCCAGGCTTCCTGATGCAGTCTTAAGCACTATAGATGATTGGGAATCCTCAGGGGGCATCACAGAGGCAGAGGCTGTGATCTGGGAGTGGGGTTCAGGGAGGGCAGATCCAGAGAGTTCAGGGCAGGAGGCATTCAAGTAAGGATCTGAATGGGGGTTTTCCCTACCTGGTGCCACTATCCAGGGATTCTTCTTTGGAAAGGCAGGTTGTAGCCAGAGAACAACTTACCACAGTCTAGAACTGTGAATGCAAGCAGGTGGGTGCACAGACATGGGAGGGGAGGCACCCCACTAGGTCAATCAGAACTCCACAATTCTGCGCACTTCCAAATGGCCACTATATGCTTACTTCTCTGGACTATTTGGCAATGCCACAATTAGCATATTCCAAAAGTTTGTCAAAGAAAGTGGCAAAAGTCCAGGTAGTGAATGCAAATCCAATTTTATTGTCAGAAAATAACATCAAAAGTAAGTGAGAGAAAGCCTAGGCCGGCCCGTCGGGCGCAGCGGTGGGATTTCCGCTTGTGATGCCGGCGACCCGAGTTCGGGAATGGACCAGTCGTTGGAGCCCTGGCTAGGGGAGAGGATCGAGCATCCTATGGACTGCTCTCCTTCTCCGGGGGAGGGTCGGGGCAGCACCGGGCGTTAGGGACCCCTAGGCGGAGGCTGGGGGCACTCACGCTGCGCGCTTGTCGGGGGAGGAGGTGGGGCAGGCGCTGGGCGTTATTGCACGTCCCGCCTCCGGTAGGGAAAAAAACTAAGGAGGAAAAGAAAGGAGGGAGGTCCTCCGTCTGGGTGAAGCCTCCCGGGGCTTCAATTCACCCTGCCGCCCGCACTCCCAACTAGTTACTGGTTCCACGGCACTGGAGCTGGGGGTACCAGTGTAGCCCGCCCTCGAGCCCGGGGGTGACGGGAGGGGCAAATGTGGGTGGTGGGAGCTCCGGGGGGCCGTGACTAGGCTGAAGGAAGACGGAGGACCCCCAAATAAAAAAAAAGTGAGAGAAAGCCTGAAAAAGCCACAGTCTCTTCCCTGGCGTGTCGGGTCACAAGATTCTTCCTTGGGAGTGTGTGGCAAGTTTGATCACATCACCTTTTTATATCGTCTCCCTCATGAATAATGAAATTCAAAGACGTAGAAACATAGAAATTGCCGGCAGATAAGGACCACTAGGCCCATCTAGTCTGCCCGTAAGCCCTACAATTGTTTCGACCTCTGACCCTGCCTTGTCAATGGCTTTGACAAACCCCACTGATTGAAAATTTCTTTTAAAGTGCTTAATACAAAAAATATGCTGATTAAAAACAGTGATATGCAGTGATATTCCTATTCAAAACCCATCATCAAAGGCTGCAACTAATTCCAAGGTGTCTTAAAAAAAAAAAAAAAATATTTTGAATTTCAGTATTCACGAGGGGCTGGTATAAAAGGTGATGATGTGATCAAATTTTGCCATGTCCTCTGAGGAAGGGACTTGTAGCCAGAGAACCAGGCAGCCATGCTCCTCCCTTTCAGGTGATTCTTTGTGATGCCAGGTCTCTAAGGAATTAAACAGCTGTGGTGGGGGATTTTGTCACTGATTCCTTGGCTAACCTGATGTGCATCATGGGCTTGAGGAATGTTTGGGCAACCAGTTGTGTCAAAGCTATGTCAGCACACCTTTTGTGTTGGCCTTTGTTTCTGGGTGTGATTTACTATTCTAGCTCTACGCAACTGTGGATCAGCACTGTAGGTTATGTTCCAGCTGTGGGCTATTGTTGGAAAATGTATATGTGTGATGGTGAGAATCAAATTCTTGCTTGGTGCTCTTCCTATAACACTAGGTGGGTTCTGAGAGCAGTGCGTCACCAAGCTTGCTCAACCGATGGTGTCTTTTTGCCATTTTCCTGTCTTCGGTGATGTCAGATGTCTGTGACAGTGGAGTGGCTGATTTAAATGCTGAGGTATTCTTGATATGGTTGGTTGCCCAAACGTTCCTTTTTCGCGTCACAGAAATGTGGCTTGGGATGACTCTGGCACAGTGCTTGAGCTCTCTATTCTGGATGGGTACTCCTTGGTGCACCATCCAAGGCAGAAGCATGGGGTGGGCCATCTGCTTTAGATCTGAACTGAGGTTCACCATGCCCCAGTGATGGAGACCAGGTCATTTTGAATGTGTGGCTTCTCAGAATAAGGTGGGCATAGGATGCAAACTCCTCCTCATCTATCAGCGTCTGACAGATGAAGTATTTTTGCAGGAATTTCAGGACTTTACCATCAGCATCGCACTGGAGTCCTCCAGCCTATTGTTGCTAGAGAAATTTAGTGTGTGCGTAGACAATTGGACTTTGCAGCTTGTGATAAAATACCTCCGGATGATGTCTGCTCTGGACCTCATGCAGGTTGTTTCTTCTACGACCTGTGAACACGGTCACACATTGGACCTAGTCTTCATTCTGGGTTTCAACGTAACTAATATCAGGATTGCTTCAATAGCTTGATGGACTATTTTGCGGTGAATTTCTGGTTCATGAACCCTGTGTGACTCTTCTTCCCCAAGCAGAGATAGTTCAGTACCTCCCTTCGCAGAACCAGAGTCCTAACACATTCCTGGAAGTACTGGACATCTCAGACTTGTTGTCTGCTTGGGCAGAGGATGTTAACCTGAAGGGCTACAGTATGGCTCTTGCAACTAGTGTTGACTCCCTTGCACCCCTTTGCCTTCCCACTGGCCTCCCGACACAGCTCACCACAACTCTTTGGTTAGCAAAGGCAGTTGAAGACAACAGGGCAGAGATTGAAACATACCCCACTGAGATCATTCACTGGAAAACAGAATGGCTTTGAGAATCTACCATGGGGTGTACTAGAGAACAGTCACCCAAAAGAAGACAGACTTTCTGTTGGAGTTGATTGCGGTGGGGAGGAATGGACCAGCCTAGCTGTTTCACACTGTAGAGAGATCATTCCATCTATCTGTGTACAGGGGAGCTATTTACGCAGTAAGGTTTCAGGAATTTGGTGCGTTCTTCTTTAACATAGTGTCCTGCATCAGGATGGTGATAACTCAGGTGAAGATGGTTCCTGATTAGCTAATCCTCTTGTTAGCTGCTAGTTTCCTATGCTACAGATTCCATTGGAGATTAACTGGGGGGAGGGGTTCTACTTGGATAGTATCAATGTCCTTAAGCACAGTGCAGCACGAAGTGCTCCGAGTTGATGGGTCCTATAAAGATGAGAGAGATGAGATCAGTCACCTAAAATAGAGAGCAGGGTCTAGGGGAAGTTATAATTAAGAGTAGTGGAAATCATTTTAATCATTTACATAGAAACATAGAAATTGTCGGCAGATAATTACTGCCTGGCCCATCTAGTCTGCCCATAAGCCCTTTCATGATTTTCGGGCAAGATATATCGGATGAGAAATGGAGGCCCTAGTCTCTGTGCATCCTTAGCATTTGGTGTAATTGGTAATTCTCGTATCTGATAATTATGAAGGGGAATGATGCCAGAAGTGGAGAATTTGTAACTGAATTAATCAGCCGTGGACCTCTCTGCAACATTTGTAAGCATTTTTCTCCAGATGTGAGACCAAGCATCTTTAGGAATCAAGACGCTGCGCCCAGGGGTTCAGTTAATTCATTTTTAGTGGGAGTCAAATACTTCCATGAGTCAAAATCTGGAAGTCATTCTAATTTTTTGGAAGTCAAAATACTTCCCAGATCCCCCAGTTTGAAAGCAGTGTTCTAGGAAGGATCACTTTATGGATGTTCATACAAACATTAGTGGTAAAATACAATTTCTTTTAGACAAATCCACCATTTCTTAGCTTCTGTGCCTTCAGTTTTGGAAGCTGTCAAATTTTGTTTTTCATATTTGGAAGTCACTGACTTCCTCCGCCTTTATTTTGGAAGTTTTTGCCTTATTTTTTGGAGTCAAATACTCCCAAAATGGACTTAACTGAAGCTCTGGCTGCGCCCAAGCTCCCATTTCATGTGAGTGTACTAGTCTAACCAGGAATTGGAGAATACTTTGTAGGCAACACTTGCACACCCTTTTCCAGTAGCTTTCTTAAAAGCATGTCTCACTCAGAAGCTTGGATAATGAGAATGCCATTAAAATAAATAAAAAAATTCTTTAGTAGCTTTTCAGATCTGAAGATATTTATGGAAAAAGATCCTGTTAACTTCATGCTTTAATTATAAGCTTTTCAAATGATAGTTTAGCCAATATTATCTTTAATATGGTTTCTATGAGGTGAGCAGAAACAGTCCTTGATTAAAAGCTTTAATATAAAGATAAATATTAGGATTATTCCATAATGGAATAAGATTGGAGTCCAGCAGTGCCTAGTTTAATTTTTTTTTTTTTTTTTTTGGCTATCCTATGAAAGAGGCAGAAAGTAAGATGCAGGGGTGGGTAAGATATTTGAGGGATCTTGGTACAAACGCAGTCTGTAAAATGTAATGGGGAAGCTATGGCTTTATTCCTTTGAATACAGAGAGGGGAACTAAAGGAGTGGCCCTCTGACAGCCAAGAAGAGAATTGTTTGCATTTGAAAAGACCAAAAGTATCTTCCAAAGTTGGTTAGGCCAAACCGAGTCAGACTCCAGTGGCTTTTAAAGTCCATCTGAATTTATTCAAGGATACTTCTTGTCCCATAAAGATTATCTTAACCTGTTGGTTAATCTTTGTAAACCAGTGTTTGGCATATAGAAGATTAAGAAGGTAAAATATTCTAGGGCCACTGATTATTTGTATTATCTTCACCATGCCCTAAATAGATAAATTAAACTTTTGCCATTTGGTGAAACATAGAAGTATAGAAATACAATGGCAGAAGGATACTGAAGGTCTGTCTGGGCCATCGAGACTGCTAAAGTTTAATTCAGTCTTTCCTGAGATGAGTAAGAAAACTGTATTGAATCGTGTTCTAAAGAGTAAGTGATTTTATACATGAAAAGGTTATATATTTAGTTGACCAGGCAATAGGAATAGGGCAGCTTGACAGTAGTGGCACTACACATTCTTTGTTTAATGAGGGAAGTTCGGATTTTTACCAGTTCTTAATCCTGAAACAGCAGACAAATTGTTCAAAATGTGAGCTAAAGTAGGGATGGAAGAATGGGGATTGTTGAGGATGAGCAGACTATCATTTGCATAAATGAAAATTCTGTGTTCCAGGTTACCTGTTTAATTCCTTGAAGATGGGGGTTGAGGAAAAGTGTCTCAAAGACCAAAGGGAATAGACTTGTGGAGAATGGCATCCCTGTCCAATGCCAAGATACGCGAAAAAAATTAGAGGAGGAGATGCCATTGCTGGTGAAAGAAGCAAACGCTATATTATATATTGAGTGGATCCATGTTCTAAAATTATATTACCAACACCCATATTTAGCTCATTTTTGCGTATTTATTTCATGGAGATAATCCCACTCAATTGAATTACAAACCTTTTCCAAACAAAACAAGGACTGCTCAGGAAAGTGGTGCTAACATAAAAATCCTTGGCTATTGTAAGTCCAAAATATACACAGCACTCGCCACTTCTGAAGAGACATCCAGAGTCAATAGTACTAGTTCTGAAATGATCTTTATTGTACAAAAGACACACTCGATAGAAAGTTTCTTCTGTACAGAAGACCGTGGAAAATGGCACTAACATTTCTCTCGCAAGAGCCTGGTCTCAAGTAAGTGCTGTGTATTTTTGGACCTGATAGGAAACTGAAGCCTTCTCAGTATCTACAGTAGGGCCAGTGATTTTCTGATCAAAAAATGGCCAGTTCTGTGTGTGTGTGTGTGTCTGTGTGTGTGTGTGTGTGTGTGTGTGTGTGTACACACAAATTTGAGGGCAGCTAATCGGCATGTTTTGTACAAAATGTTGGTTCAAAATGGAGGGTTTTGCACAAAAAAGCTGGTGTGAAGTGGAGTTGTTTACATGATAGTGGTACAGATATTTTTTTTATCAAAAATTGACTCAGAAGTGTTTTGTATAAAAAATAAATTCTGTTAGAAATGGAAAATCATTGGTCCTACTAGAGACTAGGCTGTGAAAGGGGTATTTTTGTCTAGCTTTCCAGATTATTGACACTTGTGTTGTTGTTTCTCTGTCCAGCTTATTCTCAGTCAGTTAGGTGAATCAAGATGTTATGTAATCTAATAGCCAGAAACTTAGTAAAATCTTATAGTTTATGGTCATCTCTTGTTGTGCATGGAATTTCATACTAACTAAAAAGCTGTTGTACCAGTCAACAGTTCAGAGGTCCTAGAAAGCTGTTGTGCCCTTCAGTCCTACAACAGCTTTTTTAATCAAAATGGAAACTCATGCCACCTGCCATTTTACTTTCATTTTCACAAAACACAACCCCCCCAATGTACAATCTTGTGGTGTTTTCATCATTTAAAAAAATAGAAACCCACCCTTCACCTGGGTGGATTTTCAGCAACTGGGTGAGGGTGGGTGGAAGAAAAAAAAATAGTTTCAAACCATATACTAGACAAAATAACACATGGGCAACAGTGCACTACTTGGCTGTGTTTCCATCTTGGTGCTCTGATGACATCAATGACCTCTCAAGCTTTGTTCTTGAGGTCCCTATGATGTCATCCAGACCCCTTATGGAAACACAGTCTTGTTGCTCGTGGTTGCCCATGCATTATTCTCCATGGTCCTGTCCACACTACACTGGATCCACCCCATAGTAATGTTACAGGGGGGGCCAAACCATTACTGCAACGGTTTGTGTTTGTTTATACCTGTAATGTTACAGGAGGCATGTCCATAACCGTTGTCGAAACCACTCATGAGGTGGTTTCAACAATCGTTACGGAACTGGATCTGCTGCTCTAATGTTACCAGTTGTAGTGTGGACGCATAAGTGCATTCCCCAGCAGTGCCCATAGTGCAGCGTGAGCTGCATTGCGGGATCAGGTGCAGACCGTAACGGTCACCCAGCACCCGCAGTGTGGACCGGTGGTAACAGACCTGTACTGAACACTGCCGCAGTGTGGACACACTGTACCACTTACCGGCCGTAATGGTTTGTAACAGTTACCAGGTCGTAGCAGTGTAGTGTGGACAGGGCCTAAATAATTGGAGTTTAAAGGGGCACTGTCAACACCCTTGGGGCGCAAAGTGTCTCTAGTTTAAAAAAAACACATTTTATGATTGTTCACATTCTATAGAGACTGTTGATGCAGCTGGTAGTTTGATTCGGTTCCTTTTTTCTCTTTAAAAAGTGAAACACTGACTGCCCGCCACACTGGTGTTACCACACCAAAACAGGTTTGTTTACAGTCCTTGACCAGCTCCCACTGCATCTTTTCTGGACTCTGGAACACTCCCAACACAATCTAGCCACTGATTATGCAGTGGGAGTAGGGGAGACTGTTGTATCATAAGTGACTTCAATGTTTGAGGGTGTTTCTAATGTTCAGGAAGTGTGCACCAAGAGCAGTGCAGTGATACGAAGCAAAACAAAGCTGGGCATAGCTATACATTACCATGCATTTCAGTTCTAATAAACAAAGTGGCAGATAAAACAACCTACAACATCAATACATTTTAGAAGAAGCAATCAATCGTGAAATGTTTGGTTTTTTTTAGTTTTGTTTTTTACCTAAAATAATATAATGTGTGGGGGGTGGGAGTTGACAGTGTCCCTTTAAAAAAGAAAAAGGTCTGTAGTTGTGGGTTTTTTTTTTTACAGAGTGTAAGATCTTTGTCTTTCTTGGAGATGACTGTAATGATAGCTTGTCTAAGAGAGGGCTGAAATTATTCTGAGTGGGATTCGTTGAACATATTTAGTAGGTGAGGCAAGATTATGGCATTTACGCTTTTATCATGATCTGGCAGGCCATCGGGACTAAGAGTATGCATGTTAGGAAGAGAAGAGAGACCTGTGAAGAGTTTGTCTCTAGAGATAGGTTTGTCAAGTTGTGATGTAAGGTCATGGGAAAGTTTAGGGATTTCAGCAGTGGAGATAAATGATTTGGCATTCAGTTTACTTCCTTTAGACATGCTCTTGTACAACTTTTCATAGAAGGAGAAAAATGAATGGCTGATATTAGGATCTGCAAATCTGGTTCGAGAGTTAGTAAGGATCTTTTGAATTGGGTTATAATTTTTGTACAACCTATATGCTAATAATTTTCCATCTTTCTCTCCAGACTGTCAAAAGTTTTCCCTTGTTGGGGCGGGCATATTCTACCCTACCACCTCGTATTATGAAGTAGTAATCTTGTACGTAATGTCATGATCTACTTGGAGATAATTTTTATGTGTTTTTTCCAGTTCTGTTTTTCTGCCTACGCTGCTGGCCCAGACCTCCTTTGGCTTTCTCCTGGTGCCTGATCCCACCCCACTGAGATCTCCCTGGCCTGTGACCCTGGTTCATTCATGACTCGCCTGCTTGGGTAAGCCCTCAGTTTGCAAACATCCTCCCCCCCCCTCCCCTGAGGTGGAGCCATCTTCAGCTCCTCGGTGCTTCCTTACATCAGTCTAATTCCCAGTAGGGGGAGGTGAAGGCCATAGGGATGGAAGGATCCAGGAGGGCGGAATCTGGTTGTGGGCATGGTGGCAGGTAGCAGCATCATCTGCCCAGCCAGGGGGGTTATCCGCATTGCAGTTTCCAGAGGAAAGGATGTGCAGCGATGGCCTATCTAGATTTCAGTAAGGTGTTCGACACTGTTCTACATAGAATAGTAAGCAAGCTGGGTAGCTTAGGAGTGGGTCCAAAGGTGGTAAACTGGATAAGAAATTGGTTTGGGTATAGGTGACAGAGGGTGGTGGTAAGTGGAGTTCAGTTTGAGGAAGGGAGAGGGTGACCAGCAGGGTGCCTCAGGTATCTGTCCAAAGCAAGTCCTCCCCTTCCATTGCACACTGTTCCCTAGTTGTAATTTCCATCTGTGTTACTCCACATGTTTACACACTCATGAGTCTGCTCCTTCCTGAACACTACAGTCTTTCAGCTGGTGATAAAGTAAGATGGAGGAAATCCCTTCCCCCCTAGTACTTACAGTTCAGCACTACTGTTTGGGGAACATTGTGAGTGCTGTATTCATCTCCTCCAGCTAATTCTTATTTAATTAAGGTTTTTTGGTGCTGGTGAACATGGGCATTTCCTTTGCACACATAAAAGTCTTTGGGGGGGGCACCGTTGATCTAAAATCTCACATCAGCGGGGAGGATCATGGATGACTGTATTGCAGCCTCATAGAAAACCATTCTGATGTATTTAAAAAATTATTTGTCCGCTACAGTTTTGGGCAGTCCAGGAAATACCAGTATTACGGTTTTGCTATTAGAGGTCATGATTTAACTTCACGTACTTGAGTAGCTCTCCCTTATCCACACATTGCAAAAACAATCTTAATACTAGTTTTTTTTTCTCTGTTTAGTTTCAGGGGCACTGTACTGTGGCTTCTAACTCAATCTTGATGCCCTCTGGGATCCTTTAAGCTCTGAGAAAAAAAAATATTTGCGTAAACTTCCATGCATTGGTGGCCTCTGCCTTTTCTGAGACCCCAAGACCCTCAAATTATCACAATGCAATCTTTCTCCCAAATCCTTTACTGTTTGGACTACCTGCTATGCACACTTCTCAGGTTGATCCAGCCATTGGGCACAGCTTATGACAAAGTACTCATTGCTGAGACCTGCTCCTTGACTTCAATTTTGTGCAAGAATTTTTCAAGCTTTTCACCAATGTGCTGTGCCTGTCTCAACACTTTTAGCAGGATCCGCTGACTTCTGCCAGGTTGAACAACTCTGCTAGTGATGGCTGTATAACCTCATGATTTTCATCCCAAGTGGACGCAACAGACAGAAGACAGCATTGCTAGTTTAAATCTTTTTCAGTGTGCTCTTTTCTTTGAGAGAATGACTCTGAATCTCCCTGGACATACCTTTCTTATCCTGCCAAGTAATAGCCTATCATTATTACTGTGGTTTTCTACCTTCGATTTTAAGTGTTCAAACCATGCTCCGTGATGTCATGTGATCTTCCTGGAACTCTGATTCAGTGCAAGTAAATGCAAGGTGGTACACCTGGGGCTGGACACACAGTGTGGGGCTCCTCTTGCTACAGACCTTGGGGTCACAATAAACAAGGGGCTAAAGCAGGAGACACTGCACAGCTGCTGTCAAGGGTCAGCACAATGCTGGGGTGTATCAAAAGTGGTGTGATCAGCAGAGCAGGGGGCAGTAATCCTGCTACTTTACAAGCCCTGGTCAGGCCTCACCTGCACTGCTGCATGCAGTTTGGGTCTCCTCAGTACAAGAAGGACACTGACACAGTCGAGAGGGTGCAACCCAAGGCCACCAAAATGATCAGCATTGTGGGGTGACAGAAGCTGTGAAGAGTCTGGTGGCACTCAGCATGTTCACCCAAGAAAAAATTAATTTTATTCTTTTTGGTAACCGGGTAAGCCCCACTAGGCACAAGTACCTGTTTTCAGGGGTGACCTGGGAGCACTGAGGAGGTTAAGTGACCTGCTCAGTCACACAGCATGCAGGTGAAGGTTGTGGGAATCAAACTCGGGTCTGCTGGATGTACCAGGCTCATTCGGTTTCTTTACACTAACCGGTAGGCTATACTGCCAGTCCCTTATAAGGCGACAGAAATCCAGTTTTTCGCATACTCAAGGGTATCTACAAGATCAGACAGAGCTGTTTGATCTGGTGCCCTGCAGCAGGATGAAGGAATGTGCCCTAAAGCACAGGGGCAGTAAATCCAGGGGTACCTGTTAGGAGGCACTTTTTTCTTCTAGATGGTGATGTACCTTTGGAACAGTCTACCAGTGGAGACAGTTAACATTATATGCAAAACAATATCATCCCCCTCTCTCACTTGCATCTTCTCTTTCCTGAGTCTTCTATCTCTCTTTTGGACCCAACAGAGACCAAAGAGTCTGTCTGTCTGTCTCGCACTCTCTTGCATACAGAGTTGGCACACCAGTTCACTGTCTGGCTGAAAGGGGTTCCAGTTCCATCTTTTATTTATTTTATTTTTTTTGGACTCCTTTCCCGCACCTGTCCGGTCTCTCCTTCAAGCCCCCACACAAACTGCCCCACCGCGGCTACTCCTGACCCCTGCTGTCCCACATTGCAGCCAGCCCCAAGTAACCCCGGTGTATCCCTTCACCGGGTGGGTCTCTTACCTTTGTAGGAGAAGGGCCCTAGTGGCCAACCAATGATCCTTGGGTGCTGCTGGGACGGCATATGGCGGGCCGGGAGCCTGGTGTTTGAGGGTTCAGGAAGGTCGTCACCCGATTGGCCAGGCACCATTTTTCCGTTTGCTTCCCAGAGGAGCGACGTGCCACTGATGTCAAGGCATACGCCGACGTCCGTCACTCCTAGTATGTTGGGGCTGACGTCCTGTTGTACTCACAGCCTCCGCCAGGGGTCAGCAGGCACTGAGCTGCGTGTCCCCCCCTCCCGTCTGAGAAGGCGAGCCATCTTCAGAGACTCATTTCCTTCTCCCCCAGCCGTCCCTCCAGCAACCCGAGTCCGTTCCCGAACCCGGGTCACTGGCATTGCAGACAGAAATCCAACTGCTACGCTGCAGCTCTATCTTTTAAAAAGACAGCTTTATTATGTTTAGAACAATCAAGGAACAGCTAGGTATAACTACAAAATATCAGGTAAGATGTGCTAGATTTTTGGATGTAGAGTGTCAAAGCAATTAATTCTTGGGCCTCGTGTTTGGCCATATTAATTGGGGGAATTTTGCAAACATATGAAAATAGCCATCAGAAAAAGGTCTTATAGTCTATCTAGTGTGCTCAGATTTGCAGACCTCTCAGTATCTACTGAGTGATCTGCCCCCTCTAGCCGCTAACCACTCCTTCCTCCCCCTCCCCTCCACATTTTCTCCCTTTTATCCTGTCCCATCCCCTCTTGAAGCCATCTGTAGTCTTTAGGGAGGCTGCTTCCTCCAGAAACTTATTCCACTTTGCTATCACCTTTTCAGTGGAAAAAGTGCGTCCTCATTTCTCTTCTGAAGTGCCCCTCATCTCTTTGAAGCCGTGCCCCATAGTAGGCCTCTCCCCAGTAAGGTTGAATAGCCCCTCAGAATTCACTTTATTGAAACCCTTAAGGTATTTAAAGGTTTCAGTCATGTCACCTCTCTCCTGTCTATCTTCCAGGGAGTATATGTCGAGATCTTGGAGTCTCTCCCCTAAGGCCTACCCTGTTGACCCTGTATCATCTTGGTCGCCCTTCTCTGCACTGTCTCCAGTAAGTTGGTGTCTTTCTTCAGGTAAGGGCTCCAGTACTGCACACTGTACACCAGATGCAGCCTAACCAGTGACTTGTACAGTGGCAGGATGACCACCGCCTTCCTAGTGGTTATACCCGGCTATACATCCCAGCATCCTACTTGCTTTCTTTGGTTTTATAGTTGTTCTGCTCTAAAGAAGGGTTGTTGTTCCTTCTCTTTTAATTCGGGAGTAAAGTCCAGGGTGTATTATACTGTTTGCAGGTATTGATGCCTATGTAAAACTGCTCTCCACAACATTTGGGGGGGGGGGACTCTCTGAAAGTTGAACAGCATTTTCTACAACTGTAGAGAGTTTTAATGGCTGAAAGTAAAAGCTGTTCTTTGAACACATGCTCTGTAACATGCACTGTATGGAAAATGCAGGTTACTCACCTGTAACAGGAGTTCTAGGAATGGTGTATGTTGTTCATCCACACTTACTGGCAGGTTCCTTGCTGCTCTAAATCTTGCCGGTAGGTCTTCAAGCTGGCTCCTCCCACCCACCCGGGTGGTAAAACTCTCGGCTCCGCCCCATGACACCAGATCTAGCCCGCTGGAAGCCAGGTTGCGCTTTGAAGCCGGGGAGGTCGGGTGGGTTGTGTGGATGAACAACATATACCATTCCTAGAACTCCTGTTACAGGTGAGTAATCTGTATTTCTAGGGACGTGGATATGTTGTTCAATTCACATTTACTGGCAGACTCCTAGCAGTTCTCCGGGAGGAGGGAGGCAAGGCGCGCACCCCCTATACTCACTTGGGAAATAAGGACTGGAGAATCGAGGTTCCAAAACCAGCATCCCGGCGTGACTCAAGGTCGATGTGGTAGTGGGTAATGAAGGTGTGTGCTGACTTCCAGGTAGCAGCCCTGCAGATTTCCTGGATAGGGATGTCACTGGAAGCAGCCACCGATGTAGCGGTATGGCGGGTAGAATGAGCTCTTATCCCTTTGGGAGGCTCCATGCCCGCCAACCTGTAGCAGAGATCTATGCAGGAGGTGGCCCATCTGCCTATCATCTGCTTGGCTGCAGGTCTGCCAGGTGCGGCTTCAGCGTAGGTGACAAGCAGTTGGCGAACCTCTTCCCGAACTTCAGCCGTCCGCTCCTTGTAATAAGAGAGCGCTCTTCTAGGGTCCAAAGTATGGAGCCTATATTCGGCCTCCGAGGTGTGATTTGGGTAGAACACCGGCAGAGTCAACACCTGGTTAAGGTGAAACTCCGGCACCACCTTCGGAAGGAATTTCGGGTGGGGGCGCAGGACAACTTCTTGTCTATGGAAGACCAAATAAGGAGACTCGATGGAAAGTGCCTGGGCTCTCCCATCCTTCTGGCTGACATGATAGCCACCAAGAAGGTGGTCTTCCACGACAGGTGAGAGATGTCGCACCTGTGCATCGGTTCAAATGGCCTGCCCATGAGCTTAGCCAATACCAGCAGTAGATCTCACGGAGGTGGAGATTCTCGCACAGGAGGGGATATGTGATCAAGGCCTTTGAAAAAGCGCCCAACCACCTTCTCCTGTGCCACTGACTGCTTTCCGGCCCGTGCCTGGTAAGCAGAGATGGCTGCCAGGTGCACCTTAAGGGTCGTCGACTGAAGCCCTTGCTGAGAAAGGGGCCATAGGTAGTCCAGAATGCTGGCCAAGAAGCAGGAGGAAGGGTTCAACCCTTATCCTGACACCAAATGGAGAATCTCTTCCATTTGAAGTCATAGCATTTTCTGGTCGACTCCTTACGGGATGCCTCCACAACGTTGAGGACCTTGTTGGAAAGACCCAAGGCCTGGAACTATAGCCACTCAGGAACCAGGCCATCAGGTGCAGGGATTGAAGGTCTGGGTGGAGTACCTTCCCCTGGCTGACTGAGATCAGGTCTGGGTGGGCTGGAAGCCACCTCGGGAGCCTGGAGCTTAGGCTGAGGAATCTGGATACCAGAACTGGCGGGGCCAGTCTGGGGCTCCCAGAATCACCTGCGCCTTGTCCCTCCTTGCCTTGAGAAGCACCTTGTGGATCAAGGGAAATGGGGGGAAGGCATAGAAGAGGCCCAGGGTCCATGGCCTCGAGAAGGCGTCCCCCTGCAGCGAGCCCTGCTGAGGGTAGCGGGCATGAAACAGCCTTAGCTTCGCATTCTCCCTGGAGGCAAACGGGTCCACCTGAGGTGTGCCCCAGTGGGGAACAGATTGTGCACTATCTCCGGCAGGAGAGACCGCTCGTGAGATGCAGCACCTATCCGGCTTAGGGCATCGGCCAAAGTGTTGGAGGCTCCCGCCACATGGATGGCTAGGAAATCCACC
Organism: Neoceratodus forsteri; assembly: GCA_016271365.2. NCBI lineage: Eukaryota > Metazoa > Chordata > Ceratodontiformes > Ceratodontidae > Neoceratodus > Neoceratodus forsteri. The sequence continues at coordinate 97,666,802 of JADMNL010000034.1, read as the reverse complement.
TCCAGTCTGCTCACAAGGGACCAAGTGCGGAGAGCTTCCTTGCATAGGGGCAAGGAGTGCGTCCTGCCCTGGCGGTTTAGGTAGTACATGGTCATGGTATTGTCCGTCTGGACCTGGACCACTTGACCCCATACAAACGGAGTGAAGGCGGTGAGGGCTAGTCAGACCACTCAAAGCTCCAGCAGGTTGATGTGGCATCGAGACTTCTGAGGGGACCAGAGGCCATGCGCTCTGTGCTCCCCCAGATGGGCACCCCAACCCATCAGAGAGGTGTAGGTCGGTAGAATGACTGTCTGCTCGTGACGGACAAACGGGATGCCCTCCTGCAGATGAGCTGGAATGATCCACCACTGGAGAGCGTTCCACATCTCCTGGGTCACCGCCACTGGCTGGTCCATAGGACCGGAGCGCTGTGACCATTGGCAGGCCAGCCCCCATTGAAGGGGATGCATGTGCCAGCGGGCCCAACAGACCACGCTGGTGCAGGCTGCCATGAGGCCCAGAAAGTCCCGGGCTGGGTGCAGTTGCCCAACCAGAAATGATTGGGCAAAGGAGGAAAGAACCTCAGCCCTGTCCGCTGGGAGCCGTGCTCTGGCTCAAAGAGTCTCGTGCTCTGCCTCAATGAATTGAATCACCTGCGTTGGCATGAGTTCTGATTAGGCCTCATTGATGAGGAGGCCAATCTGAGAGCAGACCTGGAGGGCCAGATCCCTGGACTGCTCCACCTCCAGCCTGGAGGGGGCTGCAATCAGACAGTCGTCCAGGTAAGGGTACACCCGGACCCTTGGGCACTGCAGGAATGCTGTCACCACTGCCATGCATTTGGTGAAGACTCTGGGAGCTGGAGAGAGGCCGAAGGGCATGGCCCGGAACTCGTAAAGGGACCCCTCCACTTTGAAGTGAAGGAATCGCTGGTGGGATGGATGGATTGGGACGTGAAAGAACGCATCCTGGAGGTCCAGAGAACAGAACCACATGCCTCGTTCCAAGGATGGAATGATCAGTGCCAGAGTGACCATCCTGAAGGTTCGAGACCTTAGGAACTTGTTCAGGTCGTGTAGGTCTAGAATGGGGTGCCAGCTCCCCCGTCTGTTTCGGGACCAGGAAATACCTGGACACAAACCCTGTGTCTGGTGGAGGATCCACTACCTTCCTGATCACCTCCTTTTGGAGGAGCAAAGCAATCTCGGCTCGACAGGCCGACAGAGAGACTGCGGACCCCATAGCCCCCTGTGGGGTGATGGCTCGATAGGGTGGGGCCTGCTTGAATTCCAGAGGCAGACCTTTCCCTACCACTTCCAATACCCAGCGGTCCGTGGTGATACTGGACCAGGTGGAAAAGTGGCAGAGCTATCCCCCCAAAGGGGGAACCCGGGGGGGTGACGAGGCTGGGGGCAACACCCCTCAACCCGTCACTGGGCAGGCTTGGAGGAAGGACTGGCCAAGGGACCTCCTGGGCCTTTTCCTCCTGGCTTCCTGCTGGAGGAAGCTGCAGGCTTGGCTTTGGGATGCCAAGTGCAAGCCTGCTGGCCCTGATGCTGGTGTTGCTGGGCCAGACGTGCCGCAGGGGCAGAAGGCCGAATAGGCTTACACTGCTGCTGGCAGCCTTTGTCCTTCTGGGCAGATGTGACTGAGTCCAAGGTGGCATTAGACTTCTCGATCCTCTGCAAGTGCCCTCCACCCCAGGGCCGAACAAGTCGGTACCCAGGAAGGGAACATCTGCCAGCTTGTGCTGGGTATCCGCCGTGAAGGTGGAGATCCGCAGCCAAGCTCTGCGGTGCATGGCCACTGCGGCCGCTACTGACCGGACACAAGAGTCTCCAATGTCAAGAGCAGTTTGGAGCTGTTGCTTTGCCACCACCCTTCCCTGATCCCGCACCTGCTTGACCGTAGTCTGGAGGTCAGCCGGGAGATGAGGAATTGCCTCATCCAGGGAGCCCAAAAGGGCGTGGGAAAAGTGTGCCATAAGTACGGCTGAACTGGCCTGACGAAGGCCTAAGGAGGATGCAGTGTAAACTTTACGCCTGGAGTAGTCCAGTTTCTTGGACTCTATCGGGTGGCTTGTCCACGTCCCGAGCATTTCCGGATCGCCAGAAAACACTGTCACCAACCCCTCCGCAGAGGGGTGCTCAGAGAATCCGGAGAGTGGGCCAGTGGGAATGGCATACTTCCTGGCCATCCTGGCCGAGGGAGCTGGACAAGAAGCCGGCCGCTGCCATAGCTCCAGGGCCAGACCAACAATGGCTTCGGCCACAGGAAAGGCCTCTGTAGGAGAATCCCCTCAGTCCAGTACCTCTGTGAGGGGATACTTGGCCCACTGTGACATGAGTTCGAGCTTCATCCCAGTAGATTCTGAGATGAGCCGAAGCAAACCCATGAACGAGGATGGGCTTTCGTCCTCCGACTGTCCCTCAGAGGACTCCAGGTTGAGAGGCCTGGAGAATAGGGAAGAGTCATCGTCTGACTCTGAGGAGTCTGCAAACAGCTGCCGAGGGCCTGAGCCACCCTCCACCTGCCGAGGATGATCGGGAGTGAGGGTGACCGACAACCAATGAGGCAACCCATGACCCGACCGAGAATCGTTGGTCAGAGCCCCAGTTATTGGTGGTGGAGTTGGGGGTTCCACTACAATGGGTTTTATAGCCGGTTTTGGCCAAACAACCGGCGCCGGCTTCAGCTTCTCGATGACCACGAGGGGTTGTTTCGGTCGCTCAGGTGACAGCCACTTAATGGCTGGGAAAGCGACAAGTTGGCTTGTTCGGTCGAAGGAACTGCTGCCACATCAAATCCTTGTAGCACCGGCCTTAACGTGCACGGGCCACATCCTCTGAGGGAGGGCGATGACAGGATGAGTGGCGCCACAGCTTCCCTCGGTGCCAAGACCCGAGACTGCCCGATGTCGGCGGGATTGGCTGGACTGAGAGGAGGTCAGAGACCAAGACCCTCTGTGTTTCCAAGGGTGGGTCTGGGAGGGAGCGGGGAAACCTGTTCCTCCCCCGGCTCAGGAACCTTAACCGGGGACTCTGGCACAGGAGGCACGGGCAAGTCCTCTGTTTCCACCGGGAGAACCGGTGAAGGGTTGTCAGCTTCTCCAGTTGACGGCCCATCCAACTGGTCGAGAAAAATCTCGACTGCATCGTCGGGTGTCTCATCAGGCTGACCTGACGGGGACACTGTGAAGCCAGCGGCCTTGGCCGCAACCTCGACCGAAGTAGAGTGTTGACTATCCGGGGAAGGGGACCTCTCCCGCTCCCACGAATGTCGATGGTGGGATTTACCTTTTGAGTCCTTTTTCCTGGACAGAGAGGAGTGTCCCGATGGCCCCTCTCCTTTAGTAGAGAGGAATTGACAAAGCTCCTTAAATGAAGTCAAGTAGGAGCAGCCCAGGGAGAGCGGGATAAATGCCACGACCGAGGAAGAAGATGTGGCCTGGGCTGCCTCCTCCTCCTCGAGGGCGATCATTTGCTCAAGTTGTTCAGCCGAGCCCACCGCCGCGGACACCGCCCAATGGGCCTCCTTCGACTTAACCAGAGGAATACGTCTCTCAGGCCACCCAAGTTGAAGTCTGGCAGCACGGTCTTTGAGAACATTGACCAAGAAGGACTTGCACAATTTGCAGGCCTGCAGATTGTGTTCGAGCCCAAGGCAGTAAACGCACGTGGAGTGCGGATCGGTCCGAGACATCTTCTGCCCACAAGGCACTGCCGAAATCCAGGAGTCTTGTTTGTCCATCGCAGCCGTGAAGGAAGAAAGACAGAAGTCTAGAAAATTTAAGTATGAGTTTCGGTTTAACCAACGAGTTAGGATCCAAGCCTAAAACGCAGAGCACTAAGGAAGACCTGGCATCATGGGGCGGAGCAGAGAGTTTTACCACCCGAGTGGGTGGGAGGAGCCAGCTTGAAGACAGTCTGGCAAGATTTAAAGCTGCAAGGAACCTGCCAGTAAGTGTGGATTGAACAACATATCTATGTCCCTAGAAATGTTGTTCTGATGCTGATGCTCTGTTGCGTGCACTCTGTGGGTGTTGCGTGCGTTCTATAGGTAAAACATAGTTCTGACACCGATGCTCAGTAATGGGCACTGCAAGGAAAATGTAGTCCTGACACTGATGTTCTATAATATACACACTAGATAAAAAGTAGTCTTGGCACTAATGTTCTGTAATGTACACCTCAGGGAAGATTTGCTTGGTCTGTGGCCCTCAGTCTGGTGCTGCCTGTGGTTGATCTGTGGCCCTCATTTGCATGCTGCTTGTGCTGCTTCTGTGACCCTCAGTCAGTTGCTGCTTATGTTCAGTCCGTGGCCCTCAGGGGTGTTGCTAACATTTGGTCTGTCACCCTCAGTCTGATGCTACCTGTGTTTGGCCTGTGGCCCTCAGATACATGCTGCTCATGTTCAGTCTGTGGCCCTCAGTCTGGTGCTGCTTGTGTTTGGTTTGTTGTCCTTAGTGTGGTGCTGCTTGTATTTAGTTTGTGATGTTCAGTCGGGTGCTGCTCAGGTCCTGTCTGTGGCCTTTAAGACAGGTGTTGCTTATGTAGGTGTGGCTGAGTCACTATTCCGATGGAAGATTAGGTCTAAGTAACTTAGTGAATGAACACTGGTATTTGGATAGTGTGGATTCAATACCCAGTTTGGTCACATTTTTCTATTCTCACATCAAACATCTTTAACACTGTTTTGTTGATGCCCTTTTTAGTAATTTGGACAGTGAAGTTAATAAACCTACCTGGTAGTACTTATGCTGTTGTCTTTCTCATTTAAAGTATCTCTCATTGTGTGAATAAGTTACAGTGCAATGGAAAATGGGTCAGGATTTCAGATCTTGCCCTGAGGTGAAAGGTCCACTGCTTCCTGAAAGCAGCTGTGAATGTTCCATTTTCCATCTTCCCAGAGAGTTATTTATAGCAATTTCTTAACACTACTCACCCCTCCTCCTATAAAGAACAACATGAAATAATATTTAAAACCATCTCGATCGAAAATACAGCAGCATCAGTGTGTGCTTATAGTACTGAGGAGCTTTTGCTCCGATCATGTCCTGCTATAAGGAAAGCATCAATGGCTACCTCACATAATGGGTCCCCCACAGCCCAGTACTCCTACACCATTATCTACAGTGTCTCCTGCTGCGAGAGGCTGGGACAGGAGTAATTGTGAAATCCCCCACAGTCAGTGCTCCTACACCATTACCTACAGTGACTTCTGCTGGTAGAGGCTGGGACTGGAGTAGCTGTGAGCGACCCCACAGTCAGTGCTCCTGCACCATTACCTACAGTGTCTCCTGCTGCGAGAGGCTGGGACTGGAGTAATTGTGAAATCCCCCACAGCCCAGTACTCCTACACCATTATCTACAGTGTCTCCTGCTGCGAGAGGCTGGGACTGGAGTAACTGTGAAATCCCCCACAGTCGGTGTTCCGGTACCATTACCTACAGTGTCTCCTGCTGCGAGAGGCTGGGACTGGAGTAGCTGTGAGCTCCCCCACAGTCAGTGCTCCTACACTAATACCTACAGTGACTTCTGGGAAATACTGCGATGGGAGTAACTGTGCTCCCCCACAGCCACTGCTTCTACACCATTGCCTACAGTGACTCCTGCTGGGAGAGGCTAGGATTGCATTAGCTTTTAGCTTTGGGAAGGTCTGACTTGGTAGAGTGATGGAATCACATACTGCCAGGTGGCTCAGCCGTGAATATCATCATCTGCATGGTCAACGAGGTGCTACAAGAAACAGCGTTGATGGCTCCCATCTAACTTATGATCTTTGGGATCATTGGCCATGGAGGAAATGCATACTGTAAGGTGTAGGCCAGGGGGAGGCGCAAACTATGTAGGAGCATCTGAAAGTATCCCATACACCTCTGTAGGTCCTTTTTGTTAGTCACTGCGGTAAAGTCTGAATGACTCCTTTTGCATATCCTGCTTTGAACTCCTGCACTCGGGTGCTAAGGTGTGAGCTGACACCTGTCTGGGTCTGGATGAAGAACTGAACCTTGATGAAGGTGTTCTTCATCCAGACCCAGATAGGTTTCAGCTCATGCCTGTCGTTCAGGCAGACATAGGAAAGCATAAGAAAAACCTGGAGCAGCTGAAAAATTCACAAAAAATATTTACGCTAGTGGTAACATAAAAAAAAATATTGTTCAGTATAACTATTTACAAAAGCAAAATAAAATAGAGGAGATCCATCAGAGTTTTCCTTCAGTCTCTGTGTCCATCTTTTCAAGCAATTGCAGCTCGGTCTTAAATCCATCCAACACCCCCAGTTCTTAACAAGCATCTTCCAAAGTGGTGGTGTATGTTTCATGCAGGTGCTAGCAGGAACACAGTGTGCCTGAGCTGAGTCCCCTTTTCCACAGCTCTTCTGCAGAAGGCTTAAAAATTGTACTCGGGTAACCTCTTGAGTTTCCAATAGCTTTTTGCAATCATTTCAAACTCTAATTATATGCATTTCAAAAATTAACACTATATAATGTCTGAACAAAGGGATCCCAATATCTGTTACATTTCCACATATTTTTATGCCAGCAGATATGCAAGGGAGGAAAAGACAAACAGCAAGGGAAGACTGAGAGACAGCGAGGGGCAAATAATTGCGAGACTGTCGGGGGTGATCAAATCATAGGTCTCACAGAAAAATTTGGTTGCGCAACCAGACAAACGAGACAGCTAAGGGGGAGAACAGAACAGATCCCTGCATTTATACTCTTTCCATAACAGCTGGGACAGGGTCCTATTCAACTCTCACATATACCTCCTCCTTAAGAAGGAACCTGTTTTATCAAACAGGTTTCCAAAACATTTTGTTAATTCTCTGATATAAGCTTCTAATTGTAAGAAATTAAGCACATATGCAGTATCTCTTTCTATAACAGTACAGCAAACAGTAAAGTTTAAACTCACGCATTTGTTTTTTCAGCCTTCAGAACCCTCAGTTCCTGATTCATATATTGACAGAAAATCAGCATTGCTATTCTCTTTACCAGATTTGTCTGTCATGTTGAATTTAAATGGCTGTAGTGCCAGGTATCACCTTATGATTCTGGAATGTGTATCTTTCATTTGGTTAAGCCAACAGAGGGGATTGTGATCTGTTATAAGTACAAAGTCAGTTCCTAGTAAATAAAACTTGAGGGACTCCATGGGCCACTTTGCTGCTAAACATTCCTTTTCAATGGTGGAGTACCTTTTCTCTCTGCAATGCAACTTCCTACTTATGTACAGAATAGGATGTTCTGTCCCAGCTATATTTTGACTCAGTACTGCACCTAGACCTATCTCTGATGCATCTGTTTGTAACAAAAATGTTTCTCAAAGTCTGGGCTTCTAAAAATGGGCTGAACTTAATGCAGTCTTAATGGCCTGAAAAGCTTCATCACACTCTGGGGTCCATGTCACATTATTTGGGAACTGTTTCTTTGCGAGCTCAGTGAGGGGAGTAGCCAACTCAGCAAAGCTGGGAACAAATCTCCGATAATAACCAGCCAGCCCTAAAAATTACCTGACATATTTCTTTGTTTTAGGGACAGGGCTGTTGGCTATAGCTTCCATCTTAGAAACCTCTGACTTTCCTTCTCCATTTCCCAACATTTATAGCCCAAATATTTGGTTTCCTGCATGCTCAGTGTACATTTGGTAGGATTAATGGTCAGACCTGCATTTTTGATAGCTTGGACAACTGCTCATAGGTGTTCCAGGTGGCTTTTCCAGTCTGGACTGTATACCACAACATCATCCAGGTACGCAGCACAATAACCAGTGTCAGGCGATTAAAATTACATCCATGTTCCGCTAGAATGTAGCTGGTGCACCATGTAAACCAAATGGAATGGTGGTGAACTGATAGAATCAAACAGGAGTGGCAAATGCAGTTTTGTCTCTGGATTCTTTACCTAAAGGTATTTGCCAGTAACCCTTGGTGAGATCGAGGGTACTGATATACATTACACTCCCCAGTCTGTCCACCAAATCATCTGTTCTGGGCATAGGATAACTGGCAAATTCTGACACTTGATTAAGTTGCCTAAAATCAAGGCAGATTCTAACATCCCCTTCTTTTTTGTTTACAGTTACCACTGGAGATGACCAAGCACTCCTCGACTCCTCTATGATACCCAGTTTTTTTTCATTTTTTGTATTTCCTTAACCATGTCAGCTCTTAACCGCTCTGGTAACCTGTATGTCTTGCCTAATAGGACGAGCATGCCTTGTCACTGCTGCGTGCTCAACCCCTTTTGCTCAGCCTGGTACTGTGGTAAAAGTACTGTTAAATGTCTTTAGCACATTATGAATATCTGCCATTTGTTCTGAGGTTGAGGAAACATTCACCTTTACAGCATCAGCATTTACAGTTTGTTCCAGTCTGTCATAAGCTACATCAATATCTTCTTTATCAGTTTCTGGTAAAACTAGCAAAGCAGCTTTTGGCAATTTTTCAACCCATTTCTTGAGGAGGTTAGCATGGTATATCTTAGTGGGATTTTTCCTGTCAGGGGTCTCCATCTCGTAGTTAATGGTGCCAGTACATCTAAGAACCTTTTAAGACCCTTGCCACTTCATTAACAGTTTTATTTTCTGTTGTGGGTAACAGTAGCAAAACCTCTTCACCTGGCTCAAAAACGTTTTCTTTTACCCCATGGTCGTAATATACCTTCTGCTGGTTTGGGGCCTCTTCCTGATTACTGTGGGCAATTTCAACATATTTTGCCAGCTTCTTTCTTAGGGCACACATATAAGAAGTTAGATTGTTTCTGAGTGGGGTTATCTTCCCACGTTTCTTTTCACATCCAGTGGCCCTCTTGGTTGCCTACCATACAGTATTTCAAATGGCAAAAACCCTGTTGATGCCTGTGGCACTTCTCTGTAAGCAAAAAGTAGGTATGGCAAGTATTGGTCCCAATTTTTACCTTCACCTTTTTAACTTTCGTTTTAGGGTTTGGTTAAAACGCTCAAGAAGAGCATTGGTCTGAGGGTGATGGGGGAGGTTCTTACGGCAGTGATACCTAGCAGTCTGTACAGCTCCTTAAGTAATGCAGCACCAAAATTACTACCCTGATCAGTAATAATCTCTTTTGGTACACCCACTCTGCTGAAAAATTTGGCAAGCTCTGCCATAGCTTTTGGGGTCATAACAGTACGCATTAGAACTGCTTCTGGGTATCTAGTAGCATAGTCTCATACTACCAGGATAAATCTATTACCCTTTTTACTTTTGTCTAAAGGACCAACCACGTCCATTGCAATTCTCTCAGAAAGCACATCTGTCAAGGGTAGAGGAACCAGGGGCACCTTGTATTTTCTAGTTACTGGGGATACTTTCTGACACTCTGCACAGGAATTATAATAGGTAGCAACATCTTCATGAATTCCAGGCCAGTAAAATCTATACAGCAATCTGACAAGGGTGTGATCCCTCCCTATGTGTAACAACTCTGTTCTATACTTCTGTGGTATAACCAATTGTTCTGCCTGTTCCCTTGTCTGAGGTTTTAACCCAAATTCTGTACAGTAACCCATTACATGACTTAAAGGAAAGCTATTGTTTGCAGGGGCTCCTGCCCCTGCAAACGTCACCCTCCAGTTAAACTTTTTGCTGAAAACACTTTTTTTTTTTTTTATGCCTGGCAAAGTAATTTAAAGTCTGCTACCCAGAAGTATGTCAGACTGTTGGGTGGCACCATTAACTGTAACGGTGTGGTGCCACAGCCTACGCTTCAATGCATTTGTATTGAAGTGCAGGATCGGCTACACACACCGTTACAGTTAATGGTGCCACCTGATAGTCCGCCATACTTCCGGGTAGCGGACTTTGCTTTCTTAAACTACTTTGCCAGGCATAAAAAAAATGCACTTTTCAGCAAAAAGCTTAACTGGAGGGTGACGTGTTGACAGCTTTCCTTTAAACATTGGTCCACCCTGTTTTGGTTTCACCCCCAGCTGCTTAAAATAACCCTGGAGAGAAACAACATTGGCTTGTTTTGAAAGAAAATCACAGTCCATTATCAGTTTAGCTTCACCATTTTCATATTTTAACCCTTTATGTCCAGTCATTTGTTGCCACAGTTTCTTCAGGCATCGTCTTTCTTTCCTGGATTTTCCGGATCTTGGAACTGTGCTCAAACAAGTCTGAATCAAAATCACTGAAAGGAAAAGAGTCCCCACCATCTAAAATTTTCTTTGCCTGAGCTCTTGTCACCACAGCTGCTGAAACATCAGGATTTACTCCTTCTTTGATTAACTCAGAAAATCCTGGAAAGTCCTTTCCAACAATCACAGGTACAGGTAACTTGGGTACTACCCCCCACTTTCATTTGGTGCGACACCCCCTTAATGGGCAGTCAGTTGGGTAGTGGGATAGTAGAGTGTCCCCATGGATGCAGATGATATCATTACCTGGTCTTTTTGCACAGTGTTTCCCAGCACTTCAGCATGCACTAGGGTCTGTCTGCTTCCAGAATCGATGAGTCGCTTCACCCCACCTTCACATCTGTTGAGTACTTGCCCCAATTTGCCAAGGACAAATCTGTTCCAATGCCACTCTCCTTACTATGGCAGTTTCTTGCAGTATGGCCTGGCTTATTACAGTTATAGCAAATAACATCTTTGGGCACAGATTTGTTACCCCCACCAGAGTTCTTATCAGAAATTCCAAAAAATGACCTGGCGCACTATTGTTAGTTAGTTGGGTGTAGTGATGAGACCAGTCCCAAACCCTTTGTGAAAGAAAATAATTCACTGCACTCAAGTTTCTTTCACAGCATTATCAGGCTTGGAGTTTAAATGGGGAAAAAGTGGCTTACCGGTGCTTGGCTGTTACCTCGCTGTTGTGGCGTCTGTCTGGCCATTTGGTAGTCTTTGGCCAAAGAAACAGCTGTTTCCCCACTCTCTGGTCAGTGTTCCTTTACTCAAAGCTGCACATCTGTAGGCAGGATGTTGATGAATTGCTCCACTGTAAATGTGTTGATCTGTGGGACTGTTTTGCTCTCTGGAGCTATTTTATCAGGAGTTCTGAGTCTGGTGAAGGCTTCTCGAGGATTGTCAACTGAGTTGTACTTCAGAGATTGAAAGCTCTGCCTTTAGGTCTCTTCCCAAGATGTCCTACCTTTTCTGGATTTCGATTTTCACCAGGTCATAGTTTTCTGACTGCAGTGTCCATATTGCTGTAGGCATGTTGGGCTTTCCCTGTCAGGTAGGGTATCAGTCTACTTGTCCATTGCTGTTTTGGCCATTGACAGGCTGTGGCAACTCTTTCAAAAGTTGTTGGGTATGCCTCGATATCATCCGAGGGACACAACTTTGTAAGGTTTTTAATGGCTTTTAAGTTGCTTGTGTTTTGTTGCTCATCTGGATCTGTGCCAGATCCTCTGTCTTTGATAGCTTGCAAGGCATCCAGTCATTGCTTCTTCTGTCACTACATCTCTTTTCTCCTCTGTGCTTCTAAACGTTGAATCTCTTTTTCTCTCTGTTTCTCTTTCTCTTTGTTGTATAGCACACCATTTGAAAAAGTCAATCAGGCTTTCAGGTTCTGTCACTGTCTGTTCTTTTTCCATAACTTGTGTTGGCTGTACAATCACGGCTTGGACTTCTGTCTCTGCTAGTTTGGATGCCATTCTCCTGGTAACCATTCTTGGACTTGTTGCTGTAGAATCCATACCTTTCTCTGTGCTTCCCTGGTACTAGGTCCAGTACCTACACACAAAACTCCCGGCTTAGAGCATGCATGGCGTAAATTCCACTACTGACGCCATCTGTCGTCAAGGCACAGGTCAGGAAGCATATGAAAAACCAACAGCAGTTGTAAAATTCACAAAAAATATTTCTTTACGCTAGTAGTAACACAAAAAAAAAATCATCATTCAGTATAACTATTTACAAAGGCAAAATAAAATAGAGGAGATCCATCAGAGTTTTCCTTCAGTTTCTGTGTCCATCTTTTCAAGCAACTGTAGCTTTGTCTTAAGTCCTTCCAAACCCCCATTCTTAACAAGCATTTTCCAAAGTGTTCTTGTATGTATCAGCAAGGTGCTGGCAGGAACACAGTGTGCCTGAGCTGAGGCCCCTTTTCCACAGCTCTTCTGCAGAAGGCTTAAAAATTGTACTCTGGTAACCTCTTGAGTTTCCAATAGCTTTTTGCAATCATTTCAAACTATAATCATATGCATTTCAAAAATTAACACTATACAATGTCTAAACAAAGGGATCCCAATATCAGTTAAATTTCCACATAATGATTTGTATATATTTTTATGCCAGCAGATATGCAAGGGAAGAAAAGACAAACAGCAAGGGAAGACTGAGACAGCAAGAGGCAAATAATTGAGAGACTATCAGGGTGATCAAATCCTAGGTCTCGCAGGAAAACTTGGTTGCACCACCAGACAAACAAGAGACAGAAAAGGGGAGACCAGAACAGATCCATGCATTGAAACTCTTTCCATAACAACTGGGACAGGGTCCTATTCAACCCTGTCACAATGCCTTGGCACCTGAGTGCAGGAGATTTTTAAAAGTAGATATCCAACAAGAGTTATTCAGACTTTACTGCAGTCTAGAAGGGTCTGTAACAAAATAACCTATAGAGGAGTATTGGATACTTTCAGACTGGTGCATCACTCTTCGCATCTGCACAGTGTCTTGGAATATATGGAGCACTGAGTAGACAAAGGGTTGGCAGTTAATTCTTTCCAGATGCAGGTGACAGCTCTCTCAGCCATGAGGGGTCACAATCACTTGTGCCCCATCCAGTCATCATCCATTTCCTAAAAGTCTTTCAAAAGATACTCCCAAGTGTTACACAAGTTCATCCTCCCTGGAAGCTAAATGTGGTCCTTGAGGCTCCAATGAAGTCTCCCTTTGAGCCTCTTCATAACCTGTCCCATTAAGGTCCTTGTTCTTGTAGTCATCTGCTTGGTGAACCGGTGAACTCCAAGCCATTTTACACAAAAAGCCCAGCTTAATGTTTGGAAGAGACAAGGTGATCCTGAGAATAATACCCTCCTTTAATGTGGTCTCAGATTTTCACATAAGCCAGGAGAAAACATTGCTTTCCATTTGCATGAACTCTGTAAACCCCAAGGAGGAACGGATTCATATACAAGATGTTGGGCGAAATCTTAAAATGTACCTCAGGTGCACCAAGCTGTTCCACAATACAGACAGCTGTTTGTCTGCCTGAGTTCAGGAAAGAAAGTGTTGTCCCAGCTAAAAGAATGATAGCTAAATGGTTTTACCAGTCCATTGGGCTTTCTTACTCCTCCTGTCCCTGGGATCTGACCATTCTCCCAGAGATCAAGGCAAATTCCTCTAAATCCATGGCAGCCTCTTATGCTGAATGAGCTTCGGCCTCCCTAGACAATATATGTAGGACTGCTTCATGGGCATCCCTTCTACATTTACTAGGCACTATGTCTCAGATGCAAGCAGGTGGTGAGTTTGGTAGTGCAGCACTGACCACTTCCATCAATGAACTGGTTATTGGGCCCATTCTATCTGACTGCCATAGGATGCCGACACACCAGGGGAATTATATTTCCTTACCAGTAATTCCAGTGGTGTGTAGGCTTTTTCAGTGCTGTATATTCCAGAGTATTTTCTGTCATATATTGCATATATTTTTCTTTGGGGTTTAAAGAGCACTAGCAGTGCTCATTTAAAAAAATAAAAAAGTTATAAAGTCCCCCCCAAAACCCAGCAGCAGTTTACCTCTGTAGGACTTCAAAAGTCCATTTTGCAGAATACATTTGTCGTCTGTTTTCAGAGGGGAAGGGATTGTAATTCCTCCGTGGAAGAACTGGCTGCCAGATTCCCTTCCTGGTCCTGATTCTAGTAGGCTTCGCTGCTGTGCCACCACTATGCTGTCGACGTTTTGTGATGTATTCATTTGGAAAGCACAGGGCCATTGATAGCAATGGGAGCCTGTTTTGACTTTTTTTTTTTGTTTGTTTTATATTTTAGAAGAACACAGGAGTTTGGTCAAAGCTACAGCTCAGTTATCAAGGTCCTAGGGGCTTTCATGCTGTCATATGCAAGTGACCTATACTATGTCTGCGAGGATAATCTACAAATGGAACAGAGGGTCACATGATGACCCCTCTAGTTTTATGTAGAGGATCTGCATGGAGTGAGAGCTTATGCTGATGACATAGTAGGAGGAATTAAACTAGATATGTCTGCTTACAGGTAAAACACTGCTGTCACACTGTAACCAATACTGTTGGGTAAAAACTGTCTGAGTACATTGAGAGAGAAGACACTTTAGAACTAACAAATAAGGGACTACTTTTAAAAATGACTAGCATTTTCTTCCTGCTAATTTTTTTGGCACTACTAGCTCTTTAAAACACATTATTTCACATTTACTGTTTTATTTCCTTTCTAAGTAGTGTTTCTATAGCTCTGCACTAAGGTAGTCTGGAAAACACGTGTCCTACTACTGTACACTATGCACAGAGATGCACAGTACATCAAGTACATGAATATGTGTTGCATATCCGGGTGTTTTTGTAGACGCATACATTCATGTCAACACGTGTGTGTGTGTGTGTGTGTGTGTGTGTGTGTACACACGTGGATATATGCTTTCCGTTATGCCCAAACTTAATTCCTCGTAAAGAGTCTTATTAAAATTACTTTCCTTGTGATGTTTATGGGTCTGGTTGGAGGGCCTCTGATGGATATAACAGGGAAAATAAGACTGTCGCCTCAAATTATTTTTTTTTTAAATTTTTTAGGACGAATCAACTGAACTGAAGGTGAGCAGTTCTGTCATGCTAAGGACATGAGGTGACACTTTTAAAATGATTATACATGTTGTACCTTTTTTTCCTTTTTTTTTTTCTTCCAATGTTGACAGCATGAGCGGTCAGCAAGAACTTGTTAAAATTACAGTGACTCAGCATGTCGGATATGGAACAAGACTACCTCATGTGCAGTGGAAGGAGGCATGGTGATTCGTTGTGGAGTGTCACATGATGCTCCTGTACACTCTAATATATGTTTATATCGAAAGTTACTGTGTCTCTTATGGTTAATATGGATGCATTCTTGAGTTCTTCGAGTGAGAGAACTGTGAAGCAAAGCTGAGCATTGCTGGCACACAGAGGACTACGGAAGAAACTCTTTTATAACCACAAGAAACACAGGAACTGTACATATAAACAGTGCTCCAAATAACCACAAGAGATACAGGAACTGTATGCACAAACAGTGCTCCAGAGAACCACAAGAGACACAGGAACTATGCACACAAACGGTGCTCCAGATAACCACAGTGCTCCACATAATCACAAGAGGCACAGGAACTGTACATATAAATGGTACTCCAGATAACCCCAAGAGACAAAAGAAAGTACAGTTACGTAAGAACTTACCATAACAGTAGATCTTTGAGAGAGGCTCTTGCAGTAGGTAATTGCATATAGGACTGACGTTGGCAGGTGGCAGGACCCCACGGAAAAATTTCTAGCTAGCAGTCCCTGGCGAGGGACTGCCCCCACGTCAAGTGACCGGCGTCAGATAACATCGGTAAAGGGGCAGTCCCAGACGCCCGCCTTCCAGTTCTTTCCCGCCACAGGCCTGGAAGGCCCGGACGAGAGAGAAGCAGATATTTCCTACAATGGAAAAGGAGCTGAAAAAGCCTAGGGGGATGGAGGGCGGGAAGGTATTACCTACTGCAAGAGCCTCTCTCGAAGATCTACTGTTACGGTAAGTTCTTACGTAACTGTACTGTCTTACTTCGAAAGGGCTCTTGCAGTAGGTAATTACATATAGGACAGAATCCCAAGCAGACTGGAACAATGAAAGGCACTGGGAGGAGGAACTACTCCAAGAAGTAGCAAAAACTTGCAAACCTCAAGACAGGAGGTCTTGCAAAACTGCTAAGCCGAAGCCTGCTCTACGGCGAGAGGCAATGTCCAAACTGTAATGTTTCGTGAAGGTATGGACGAAAGTCAAGTAAAGGCAACACAGATGTCGCCGCAGACACATTCTTGAAACAAGCATGAGACTGCTACTCCATGAGTGGAGTGACCTCTGACTTGACCGGAAGGGTCTTGTTGTACTGTCATAACAGAAAGTGATGCAATGAGCCAACCACTTTGAGAGGCATTGCTTGGAAACAGCATCGCCTTCCCTTTTGTAAGCAAAAGAGATGAACAACTGATCAGTCTTTCTGAGATCCTTTGTCCTATCAGTGTAGTATCTCAGAATCCTGTGAACATCCATGGTATGGAGCAAAAATTCTCCCTGATTGGAGTACTGCGTGAAAAAGGCAGGTAACTCAATAGACTGATTTAAGGTAGGCAAGGCAAAATTTATTTAAAAGAAGCCCAATCCCAGAGGCTCTGGGCGCCGTACAAGGCATTTTAACATAATAAATATATAAATTTACACATAAATACAAATCATTACAAAAACTAAACCTAACTATAAATCTTTATCTAAGCATTAAATGCCTTAGAAAAGAAAAAGGCCTAACTGGGCCTTAAAAACATCCACCGATGAAGCCTCTTTGACCATAGTTGGTAAGGAGTTCCATAGAACGGGGGCAGCGACACTAAATGCTCTATCGCTGGCTGATTTCCAGCCTAGTTCTGGGAATAGTCAGGAGAGCATTCACTGCTGGAGGAGCGAAGAGGCGAGGAAAGGCAGGTGACAGAAGGTCTAACAGGTAACCAGGGCCCTGTCGTGTAGGGTCTCATAGGTAAGAAGACCCACCTTAAAGGACTCTCCACCTGACTGGCAGCAGTGCAATTCCGCATAAAACACCCGGTGTAATATGACAAAACTTTTGCTGCCGGTCCAGCAATTGGGCAGCCTAGTTTTGCACCAGCTGCAATCTGCGGAGAGATCCTCCCGTGACCCAGAGATAGAGCGCATTACAGTAATCAAGCCTAGATGTGACTAAGGCATGTATCAAAGTAGGGAGGTCCAGAGGCGGAATGAGGGATTTAATTCTGGCAATGTTTCTAAGATGGTAAAAACAGGTACAAACCACAGAGGATATTTGAGCCTCCATGGTTAAATCTCTGTCCAGAATCATGCCAAGATTTCGCACCCAAGAGGAGGCCTTCAATGGCACAGACCCTAGGACAAGCCCAGTTTCTGTGTCAGAGGCCATCCTATCACGAACTCTGTTCGACTCCACTACTAATACCTCCGTCTTATTGGGGTTCAGCCGCAACCAGCTGGAGGCCATCCAGTCGTTAATCTCGGTCAGACAGATATTAAGCACATTCACTGCATTGGATGTTCCCGGGGCAAAGGAAAAATATAGCTGAGTATCATCGGCATAGCAATGAAAACTCAAGCCATACTTCCTAATGATCCCACCCAGAGGCAGCATATACACTGCGAACAACATTGGAGCCAATACTGATCCCTGGGGAACTCCACAAAGAAGCAGACTGGGTGTAGATGAGAAATTTCCCATTCTAACCCACTGCCTCCTGTTAGTAAGAAAGGACTCAAACCATTTGATGACATTACCGGTGAGTCCACATAGGTCCCCAAGGTGAGCAAGCAGCACACAATGGTCCACAGTGTCAAATGCTGATGAGAGATCGAGAGAACAAAATTGTCTTGTCTCCCGATCTCTAGCCCTGAAAGTCATTCTGCACCCAAACAAGTGCAGTTTGATTGGCTATGTCTGGCAGAAAAGCCGACTGGAAGGGTTCATACAACTCGTGGGATATGAGGTGCTCTTCCAACTGAGCGCTACCACTTTCTCAATAACCTTTCTAAAAATGGAAGGTTAGAGATTGAGCGATAATTGCCCTGATCTCTGGGTCCAAGATGGCTTCTTTAAGAGGGTCTCACAGAGCCTCCTTCAAGGCATCCGGAAAGACACCCTCGGAAGGGAGCACCGTACAATCATGGCAAACACTAGACCAACAGAGTCAGCGCATCTCATTAAGCAGCGTTGACACAGGTCAATTCACAGAAGAGTGTGCCTCACATTGGTTGCTACCTCAGTAACCTCACTATCCTCCACTGGTCTAAACTCTCCCCAACCAGGCGAGTGCACTCAGAACACATCAGGCAGTCACTGCCAGCTGTAACATTGCTGACTGAAGGAGCCACCCGCCAGATCGCAGACACCCTATCCGAAAAGGACCGAGCGAAATCCTCACAATCCGTGTTGGAAAAAACCCTCCCGAGCCATAGACAAACAGGATGTAAAAGTCTGTCAATGGTCTGGAAGAGTGAGGCCGGTCAGTTCCTTCCGGCAGCAATCTCCCCAGACAAAAACACTGTCTTCTTACGGTTGATTGCCTCCTGGTACCCAACATAATGGGCACACAGGGCCAATTTGTCCGCATCCAGACGGGATCTCCTCCAGCAGCGCTCAAATCTCCGACCCAGTTTCTTCATCTCCCTGAGCTCACCATCGAACCATGGCGACCTCAGGTAAGAAGTCTTAGGTCGTGCGGTTTCAGAGTCACGAGGGAGTTTATGGTGTCGGATAGCACCTCATTATAAGCGTCAACTCCGACCACAACACCTCCACGCATGCATCACCCACTCTAGACAAATTTGCTGCGCCAGAAAACCCTCAGGGGTCAAACCCGTAAGAGGCGACAGCGAATCATCTCAACAGGGGAAGGGCTTATGGCGGGAGCCCCAAGTGTGAACTGGACCGTGCAATGATCAGACCAGAGAACTGGATTGATCTTAAGATCACTAATATCAAGTCCCAGTGAGAACACCAGGTCCAACATGTGGCCATCCCGATGAGTTGGTAAAGTAACTAACTGCCTGCGTCAGACCAAGGGAGGACATGATCTGGAAAAGTTCATGACCATGTCCATGATTCACATCGTCGAACCAAACATTGAAATCCCCCAGAAAAACACATCTGGGGGATTCCAATGATGCAACGGCAACGAAATCTGCGACCTCCTGCAGGAACTCTCCCATCGACCCAGGAAGGTGATAAATGAGAAAGATCCTGCAGCCTCCGCTACCACTTTCAGAAGAAACTTAGGGTTCGTGCAAAGAGCTACTCGTTCTTTGTGAAAAATCAGATAAGGGACCTTACACATAAGGGCCTGGAGCTCGGAAATTCTTTGAGCAGAAGTAATGGCCACCAAGAAGAGTGTCTTCCACAATAGAAACTTCAAGTCTGCAGAAGCCGCAGGCTCGAAGGGAGGAAGGGTAAGTTTCTCGAGGACAAAGTTCAAATCCCAAGGGGGAGCAGGAGTCCAGACATGTGGCCTGAGATGAAGGACCCCTCTGAGAAAAGTCTTGGATACCTCTAATTGGGCAAAGGCTTTATCTGCGAAAGGAACATGGTAGGTTGAAATAGCGGCCATGTGAACTTTCAAAGAGGAACGATTGAGACCCAGGTCGAAGAGGTGACGTAAATAATCGAGCAGAATGGCCACAGGACCGGAGAAAGGCTCCACATTCCTGGAGGCAGCCCAAATGGAAAATCTCTTCCATTTCATGGCGTGAGTGGACCTAGTGGAGGTTTTCTAGCCTCCACCAGAATCTCTACCACCTTAGGGAGGCACGCCAATCGAGATTGGGCTAGGTCTGCAGGAGCCATGCATGAAGTTGAAGGACCCAGTCCCAGATGGACCAGGTTCCCCTGATCCTGGGTCACAATCCCGAGATAAAGGAAGAGAAGAGGAGAACCTCTGAGTATTGTTGTAGAAGAGACCAGATTTGCCTGGGCCAGAAAGAGCGATCAGAATCATTCTCACTCCTTCTGTTGATAGTTTCTGCAGCACGAGGGACCAAAGGAATTGGGGAAAGCATAGGAGATCTGCCCTTCCAGCAGAGACAGGCGTCATTCCAGAAGCGCCTCGCTCTGGAGGCGAGTGAGGCGAGCAAAAAGTGGGAAGTTTTGCGTTTTGGGAAGAGGCGAACAGGTCTACCTGTGGAGTCTCCCAAAGCTGGAAGATGCCGTCTAGAACCTTTTGGTCCAGTTCCCACTTGTGTGGCAGAGCTGAGGAGCGACTTAGCTTGTCTGCCAGGGTATTGTCGACTCCTGGAACATGGATCACCGTGAGGTGAAGGTTGTGAAGCGTTGCCCAGTCCCAAACCCTCATTGCTTCCCTGCACAGTGGGTAAGATCGAGTCCCTCCCTGCTTGTTGATGTACCACACCACGCACATGTTGTCCGTTTGGACAGCTAGGTGACCGGGAAGGATGTATTGGTGAAGGGCTTGGAGAGCATACAGAACTGCTCGTAGCTCGAGCACGTTGATGTGGAGAGCTAACTCTAATCTGGACCATAAACCCTGGGTTCGGTGAGGACCCAGATGGGCTCTCCAACCTTCTCCTGATGCGTCTGTGTTCAGAGTCTGGGAGGGGGGAGGATGACAGAAGGGGACCCCCCGAAACAGGTTCTCTCGAACCATCCACCATTGCAAGTCTCTTGTCATCGGCGAGGAGATCAGCACCAGATGATCTAGGTTGTCTGAGTTGATCCCACTGAGGCGGAGGGTCCACTGAGAGATCCTCATGTGGAGCCACCTTGGGGAGAACACGTCGGGGATGGCGGCATACATAAGCCCCAAAAGACGGAGCACCGACCTCACCGGAACCTTCCTGCATTCTGAAAGCAGGGAAATCTGACTGGAGGAGGCCGTCCTGTCCGAAGGAAGGAAGGCCTTGCACACTGTCGTATCGAGGATTGCCCCGATGAACTGAAGTCTCTGGGAGGGATCCAAATGAGACTTGGAATGGTTGATGGTGATACCCAGACAAGTAAAAACCTGCTGGGTGAGGGAGAGAAAATGCAGGAGTTCCTCCCTGGACGAGGCCGCCAGGAGCGAGTCGTCCAGGTAGGGAAACACCTGAACTCCCAAAGTATGCAGGTGGGCCACTACCACTGCCAGGCATTTGGTAAAAACTCAGGGAGCCGAGGAAGGACCAAATGGGAGTGCCTGGAATTGGTAATGGTCCCCCCTGGAAAGCAAACCGGAGGTACTTTCGGTGCGAGGGACGAATGGGGATGTGCAGATATGCATCCTGCATATCCAGCGCACAAAGCCATTCTACCGGCCGAGGAAGGGGTAGAAGAGTTTGAAGGGAGAGCATCCTGAACTTTTTGTATTCTACATAGAAGTTCAGGGAGCTGAGATTGAGACTGGGTCTGAGATCTCCCATCATCTTTGGCACAAGAAAGAAATGGGAATAGTAACCCGTCCCGTAAAGGTGAGGAGGAACGGGTTCTATGGCCTGCTTCACGAGAAGGGCAACTATTTCTTCCCTGACCAAAGGAGGATGGTCCCTTGAGTAAGAGGACTTCAGAGGGGGGTGGCATGGAGGTTTCTGTAGAAACTCTATGGAGTGCTCCTCAGCGATAATCTGAAGCACCCATGAATCCGATTTTATCCTCTCCCAACCTGGAAGGTGGAGGGAGAATCTCCCTCCTACCGGTTCCTCCGGGGAGTCCGGAGGTGGTGGGAGAGGGAAGGAGTCAGGTGGTGAGGGCAGCGCCACAGCTGGGGCACCCGCTGCTTTTTTGGGCGGCGGGGGCCTGGCGGCTGCGGGGGCCCGGCATTTGGTGGCCCGCCTTCCTTGGGGTTTCGCTTGAGGCCAGCTGCGTCTGCGAAAAGAGGGCTCGCGGGGATGGGGCGGTACATGGAATCCACAGATTTCAGAACTGTCCCCTTCTCCTGCAAATCGGTGATGATGTCCTTGACATCACTGCCGAAAAGCACTGAATCCCTGAAAGGTGCTTCTTGGATTGCTGACTGCACCTCCGGGACCAAACCTGACACGCGGAGCCAGGCGTGGCGCCGAACTTCTGCGACGTGACTCCGCCCCTGCAGTGTCCACTGCATTGTAGGTCGTCCTCAGAATGTGACGACTGGCCAAGCGAGCAGAGCGACTAGGTCAGCTAACTCCTGCTTGACTTGGGAGTCAGGCAAGAGTCTATCTTAAATTCCACCTGGGTAAGGATAGCCTTCTGGTAATCCCCCATATGTGCTACATAATTCAGGGCCTAATCCCAGTGTGGAAGAGCGTAGATCTTCCTTCCATACTGATCCAGAAAGGCGGGATTCCTTATCCAGGAGGCGAGCTCAAGTGTTTGGTGTGCAGATTGGCCGTGAGTGGCGCTAATCACAACTGAGTCTGCCCGGGGGTGAGAATCCAAAAATTCTACGCCCTCCGGAGCCTGGTATAGCCTGTTGGACGTCCGAGGAAGTGGGGCTAGAGCCGACGGTTGTTTCCAAATAGTGGAAACAAGGTGGGTGTGAGGCTCGATCCAGGGTGGCACTAGAGTAGGGGCCATAAGGGGCAGGTCCAGATGTTCGTCGAGTTTAACCCACTGAGGATCTGGTTCCAAAGAACACCACTGATGTACTTCCTGAGCAACTCCGTGAAGGAAGGATCCTCTCGGAGGAGTCCTCGGCTGGGGCTTGGACGGAGAGCGAGGCTCGTCGTCTGAGGAGGGGGAGGAGGAGGAGGAGGAGGAGGACTCGTCTAGGGGGAGGAACGGGTTGCTTAGGGGGGATTGGAATCCCTGGATGCGTGTCCTGCCCCTCTCTGGATCCTGAGGGAAGAGCTCAGGAATGCGGAGAGGGAATGTGCCGTCTCGGGCGTACGGGGGCCGGAGGTGGCACCATCGCTGTAAGGCGGCTCTCTACTTCCTTAGTGAGCTGAGCCTTGGCCTCAGCCCATCAGGAGGCCAGAGTCTCCTGAAGATCCACCAGTGGCCTGGGGGGCAGTGGAGGTGGGATAGTTATCACGGATTATATCCGTGGGTGAGTATCCGTAACCGGCTGCGGGTACGTTGCGGGTACTGCATGGCGCTGGATACTGCGGACCTGGGTAGCCCGGCGTCGGATACGACGGTAGTACCCAGGCACGGAGGAGCTGGCCGGAGCAGACGGCCCAGTAAGGAGCCCCACGGCGAATCAACAGTGAGAGGCCCGTGGGGGGTGGGCCCAATAGAGGAGGAATATCCCCCGCCGGCGTCGGTGGGGCTGGCATCAGATCCAGTTCAGTGGGAGGAGGGTCTGACGGCAGAAAAACATCCCGTGCATCGCCTGGGGATGGAGGGGAAAAGTCCCCGGGGTCAGGCAGGGGCGACTCAGGCTCCCTGGATGGCAGCGAAGGCTGCGGGGAACCTGGGACGACAGATGATGGAGGGTCTGTCGTAGGCTCCAACGCCTGGCACACGTCGGAGGAGCTGACGTGCGACTTGGGCTGAATCCTGGTGGACGCCAGAGGAGCTGGCATCCAACTTAAGGGGTCCATCGTCGGAGGCGGGCCGAGGGTGGGAAGCAGCCCGGTCCGAGGGGGACACTGCCGTGCTCTGCCCCGAAGGGTCAGGCGTCTTAGCGGCCTTAACCGGGTGGACGGCGGAGGAGCCGACGTCCGGCTTATGGGAGGTGCCCTACCAGTAGGCCGCAAGCCTGTGGCAGTACTGGGGGCAGGGGCCTCCTTTTGCCCGGAGGCGCCCGTAGGACCCGAACGTGAGCCCGACGGGTGGGCGGATGCCTCCTCCAAAGCCTTGGAGGCGGCCGTCGGGCGATTCCCCCGGAGGGGACATTACCTGAACCGCGGCCCCGGCTGGAGTCGTGGATGAGGAGGCCTTCTCCCTGTGCCTTTTTTTATCCCGTTTCTTTTGTACTTCTGGGGAGGTCGACACCTGCCTAAGCTTTTTCAACTCCTTCTCCATTGCAGACATCTTCTTTTTGAGGAGATGGGCTTCCAAAGATTGCTGGCGTCATCTGCGGGTGGCCGCGTTGAAATGCAGGCAGTGCGGGCACTGTT
The DNA here is from genome assembly GCA_016271365.2 of Neoceratodus forsteri. Classification (NCBI taxonomy): domain Eukaryota; kingdom Metazoa; phylum Chordata; order Ceratodontiformes; family Ceratodontidae; genus Neoceratodus; species Neoceratodus forsteri. The sequence goes on along the minus strand of JADMNL010000034.1, from coordinate 97,643,070 downwards.
CGACCGCATGGCTAAGCAAAAAAGGCAGAGAGTGACCGTCCTTGTGAGGCAGTTGGGCGCTGCACGAGTTGCACTTATTTTGAAGGGACAACATAAACCGGCGTTCACTTGTGAAATGGTACTAAAATACTGATAACTTTCGGTGAAACAGAGCAAAATAACAAGGACTGAACACGAACTTCACAGCGGTGCTGCGAGCTGACGGCGGGAAAAGAACTGGAAGAGCAGGCGTCCGGGACCGCCCCTTTTTACCGACATTGTCTGACGCCGGTCACCTGACGTGGGGGCGGTCCCTCGCCAGGGACTGCTAGCTAGAAATTTTTCTGTGGGGTCCTGCCGCCTGCCGACGTCAGTCCTATATGTAATTACCTACTGCAAGAGCCCTCTTGAAGCAAGATCTACATAGAAACAGTGCTTCAGATAGCCACAAGAGACACAGTAAGTGTAAGCATGCATAGTGTTCTGGATAACCACAAGAGACACAAGAACTGTACATTCAAACAGTGTTCCAAACTGTACATGAAATAAACATATTATAAATCATGTTTGAAATTTGTACAAACATGCAGCTGCATTGCTTGTATATGCTATTGCTTATTTTTTTCTCCTTCTGTATTGTCTTCCATATTTCATTCCCCCCAGGATGCATCTGGAAACGAGGTGTCATCAGCTCAGTATGTATTTCCTGGGAAAACTTTTGAAATAACTTGTGTAACTCCTAGGTGGTGCTATCCCAAGGGATACTACCCCTGCCTGCGTGACTAATTGCAGGTTGAAGGGCCTGAGCTCGTTGAACGGGTGCCTCCACCCGGAGGGAAGGTTTAAGGGTAGCGTAACTGCTCTGGGTACAGCCCTCCGGGACACTGATACCCCCCCTCTAACACCTCTAGTGGCTTACACTGGTCAGTAGATAAGCAATCACAGTTAACATCAAAACACAATATTGAACCCACTCTTGCCTCACTTACCAACAGGGTTGGATCAGATGCACTGGTCCTGGAGACCCCCTGTAAAACAAGACCTGGGACAGAACAATGCAGAGGTAATGCAGTATCCCCTCCGCAAAGGTACGCAATAGCCAGGTTATATGCAGAAAGAATAGAATCTGATTTATTCAGGGGACGTGAACAAGGGTGGGGCAGCAATCTAGTGTTTGATTTCGGATCTGATTTAGTCGGGTTAACATGCATGCACAAAGAGTCCCTCTAACACAGTCGCACACATTCTGGGTATCCAGTTGTTTTGCAGGCTAGCCTGATGCATTGCAACTGTTGATGAGGCCCTTAGGAAAGAAGAAGAAAAAAAAAAACACATGCACTTAACCCACAATTTGTAATCCGGAGCTGGATGGCTCAGTCCGAAAATGATTAACCACAACAATTAAATCACATGATACACCAATGATTTTGAGCTTTTGTTGCCGGGAGCTACCCTGATGTTTACCACACTACCCAGACCAGGATGCAGGATTAATGAGATGAAGACCTCTGGATGGAAAGCTGGTTTGCCAGGGGAAGCAGGGCCCACACGATGCACCATAATGGTCGATCCTGTTCGATGGTGTTGAGCAGGGAGCCAAATTCCTGAGTGGGTCTTTCGTCAGATGAATCTCTGTGGCATGAGCAGCAATCTAGGCTGAGATGGCAAGGCCCAGACTAGGTGAACGGTTCGGACGTCAGTCCTGTTAGTTGCCAGATGCAGTGTCCAGCTCGTGTGACACAATCAGGGGTGTGGGGAACCAGATCATGACCCACACTACACATTCAGCACACTTATAGTAAGACTAGCCAAATATCACAGTTTGGATGACAGTCCAGTTGCAATTAGGCAGTGTCATTTTGCAAACCGTAACGCTCTGTGGCTTTCTTCAGTTCCTGAGAGGCCATTCGCTCCAATAGCAAGTCTTCGGTCCACACCAGGCAAAATTCACTCTGGCAATTCAGGATTCCAGTCATAGTAACAGCAATTTTGGAAAGCGTCTGATATCAGATTGCAGACTTCTTCACACTGGAAGATGGTAGCAGGCAGGCCAGACACAGCCTTCCTGCCAAATCCCTGTGCTACCACGCAGGAGCAGCTGCTCAAATTACTTGAGCTGTTCACTCTCCAAACTCCAGCTCTTGACTGACCCACTGCTGCAGGCAGCTCTGGGATTTCCCAGTGATCCAAAAGGTTTGGTTGGTTGATCCATCTGTCTGTCACAGAAAGGGCTCCTCTTCCAGGTCCATTTAGGCGCCAAACAGTAAAAACTACTATTCCTATAGAAATTCACTCCCACAAGACCACTGGGGACAGTCTACATTTTAGAGATCCCAAAAGTACCGACTGGTCCAAACTAGCAGTCCAGGACCAAAATGGTTGCTCTTAGCAGAAAGTCCATGCTGCAAAGGAAAACAGGTTAGACAAACTACTGTAATTATTATTATTCTTATTACTAAAGCAGATAATCAGCAAACAACTGCAGATCTATTAGGGCTTCCTCTGCGCACTTGGTGATGGCAGAAATGAAGCAACTGTAGCGCAGCCCAGGCAGGACTCGAGCCTGAAACAACTCTGTCCCCACCCAGATTAATTATAACTCACAAGATAGATACCTCTTAAAGAAACAGGCACGGAGGCTAACAGGGCACTCTCATGCAAGCACATTCAAATGATTTAGATGCAGAACACCAGCCTGGCAGTAGGCATTAGGCAAGCCCAGGAAGACATTTTAGGAACCCCCATTTGTAGGGGGGTTACACTTGCATTTAAAATAAAGCTGTTTAACTTTGTAGAAAATTGGAGAACCCCCTGTGTGGTGAAGTGGACTGTGCTAAAGAATTTAAAACTGTAGAATTTTAGAAGTGCTTTCATGAGACAGCCTCTGGGGGTTGGGGAGTACATGGAATAGAATGTTTAGAAACAATCCTGATTGGCCAAGAATGATGTCATGACTTGTAATACTTCAACAAATACAATAAATTGATCCCACCAAGTTGGATTTGTTTACTCTCTGCCAGTTGGTACAGAAGAAAAAGTTGTTTTTCAGCTGTTACTTCCTTCTACACTGAGGCTCAGCTCATGCCAGGAACTCTTGCCAGACCTTCATGAAAGCCAGATTTCTTCTCAGAGATCAGTTTAGCTGTATTGTGCACCCTTTTGTGGAGGAGACGGAGAGAACTGGATGCCCCTCCCAGGGGATTCTTACTGCTTCATGATGTGCCTTATTTTAAACAGGTATTACAGGCTTACTATTGACACTGGAACTAGCACTTACTCAGATTTACGTGAAGAGGGTACTCATTTGTGTTATTGTGGGGATAGGTATGCTCGTGTGTCATCATGGGAAAGGGTATGCACGTGTGTTATCGTGGAGATGGGTATGCGCTTGGGCTGTTTTTATTGTGGGGCTGGGTATACACCTGTGGGGTCTGGTACACACTTGTTAACATATGGGCAGGTATGCACTAGCATTACATGGCAGATAAATGAGTGTGTTGCCTCGCCCCTTAGCATAAACACCCACACACCTGTCATACTCAGTGAGCCCTTCTCACTGCCCTGCTTATTTTCAGACTTGTCTTTCATTTGGATAGTTCTCTATTTCATTCACTATTTTGTATGGAAAATGCAAATATCAGTGAGTAGTTTTTTTTTAACCCGTTAACTGCCAGACCTGTTTTACTTTGTGGAGATAAATGGAAAAGGGGGAGGGTAGGCAGTTTGTTTAAGCAAAATTCTGATTTGGATGCTCACCCTAAGTGAGTTCAGAAATCTGGTTGCCAGCCAGAATATTTCACTTGCCCCAAGCAAATACCAGGACACTGTTGTCTGCTTGTCAGTGTCTGCACTCTGAAACAACCTGGAGCTCTTTGCTGTTACAGTTTGCACAATCTGAGCAGGTTGTATGGGCGTGGTGTACTGGCTAGAATCTGGACTGTTAGCTGAGGTTTGTAAGTCCCTGTCCAGTTTACCTCACTACCACATTGTAGCCCCGAGGGCCACTTTGCACCATCCTGATGGCACCTGTGTTCATCCGGCAGTATACATTGGGAGCAGTTCAAACTCTGGTGTCCCAGTTATGTGACAGAATGCCATGCTGTACATGCTGGGGAACTTCTTAGCAAGGTGTGGAATTCCTCTGCCTTATGTGCACCAGGGCAGTCACTTTTGTCCCAGGACACCAATTGCTATTTGGTGCCTGCCCACTGGGGCACCTAAGGTATTTGTGCACAGTTCTTTTTTTTTTTTTTTTCTTTCCATCCATTTTTTTTTCCCCTGCAGTCCTGTGTCATTTGCATGGGGGTGGGGGACTGCCAGACAAGCTCCGACACCTGTGGTCACTGGACACAACTCTTCAGCAAGCCAGGCGGTCAGCTGACAGGCAGTCGGGCAGATGAGACAAGCAGGCTGGCTGACAGACTCCTTCTCTGATGGACAGCCTTACCAGCCTGTAAAAGATGAGAGGAGTTGGTGTACAGGAGATGGAGACAACAATAAGTATGTGTCATTGCTTCTCCCACTTCAATCCTCTGGTGCTGACTCCTGGTCCCTGTGAAGTGCGCCACTCTCACTGATCGCTGCTTGTGACAGGTTGTGTCGGAGTGGCACACTCACTGGGTGCAGTTACTAATCAGACTGATTCTTAAGTCGAGAGGACTAAAAATTCAATTTAAAATCAGAAGCTCCGTTACTTGTGTGAGGGATTTGTGTGTGTATAGCCATTAATAGTGGGTTGAGTGAGCAGCAGCACTGTAGGCACCGGGAAGGTTGAGGGGCTCACTCCAATTAAGCCATTAAAATTCTGATAAGAAAATATGGTGGAATATGGTGGGAAGAGACAGCCAGCAGGTTCAGAAAACAAAGATAATAAAACCTATTGTGTGTGAGGGGAGATTGAGGAGGGACTTGAAGGAGCATAACCACATAGCACAATCAAAGTTCAATTTTTTTTTTTTTTAATATAGCTTTTTGGCCCCGACCGCCTCCTACTCCTGCCATTGCCCCCCACCAGTCTCCAGTCACTGCTCCCCCCCCCCATAGTCAAGCTGGTGGGGGATCTGCACAGGACCCAAGGACCATGGAGGCAATTTCTCATGGCGGTTGTGCATATAGGTCCCCCCCTTATTTATTTTTTTTTCCCTTTGGTCCTGCCCTCTACCCCAGACATCCACCATAGCCTGTATCGGCCTTGGACACAGTAGCGCTCACTAGGCAAGTGCCACCCCTCACGAGGGAGCAAGCTCTCTGGCTCACCATGAGGGGTGGCTACTGTGCCAGGTCTAGACCATCTCCCTCCCTGGCTGTCTCGCACTTTGATTGGGAGCACTCCCCAGCCTGGCCGCAGGACCCATGCAGACTCTGACTCACTCCTGAACCTGAGTCACCAGTGTGGAAGCACAGAGTGCCACCACCAAGCCATCGGGCAGCCCCAATCAAAACTCTGACCCAATTACAAAGGCAGGTGCTAAAGGAAGCTACTGCTGGCAGACAGAACTTATTACATACTGGTGTACAATGCAAAGACAAGTAGACAGGTTGCAACGGGGGGGGAGGGCTCTCCCTCCTGAGGGGAAGGAAATAAATAAAGTAAGTCTTTTCAGGGCTCAGGGGGCTACTCATCGTCCTCTCAAGGACTGAGGAGAGCACTAGGGCAGTGATTAGTGTGAGGGCTTACAGGCAGGAGGGAATAAAAAAATCAATAAAAATGTATTTTTAATGCTTACATAGCCAAGTGAACATGTACATTTTTTTTCATGAATTTCATACTGTGCTCTTGGGGTCCCTATACAGCTGTCGAGAGGCTAACTGGGAACATTCGTGCTGTTGTTGGGGGGTGCTGATTATGGGAGTATGGTATTTCTTAAACATTTCGATTACCAACATGGGCCAGATAATCAAATTGCCAATTGAAAAATACCTTCTGTGGCAGAAAAATTACTGCCCAGAATTTCTAGGGTTATGGCCAGAATGGAGACAGTTTGACCTAGTGATTAGAGCACACAACTGTGAACCTGGAGACCCTGATTTGAATGCCAGAACTGCTACTTACTCATTATCTGACCCTGACGAAGTTCCTAAACATCCCTTTGCTTAACCTTTCTGTGATCTGTCTCCAATTAGTCTCTGTGATGTTTGTCTCCCTCTGTACTTAAAGGCAGCAACATTCTCACCCCTTCCATTTCTGGATTGCAAAACATTTTGGGATACAGTGCATAAGAAAGTTACTGTAAAATCAAATTCTTCATTCCTTCCCTTCCTTATAACTTCTATAAATTCCACTGATGTTTCTGGCAGTTCTGTACAGGTGATTTTTTTTTCCCCCCATAAAATGTGTTTCCAAATTTGCTGGAGCAACCAAATTAGATATGCAGATATTTTGAAATGTTAGCCCCATATATAACCTTGCGAGTGCAGATGGCAGCAGCACACAGGAGGAACAGGAGACACATGTAACAATATTACAGGATAGGTGGGAGGGTGGAGAGAGAGACAAATGTAACATTACTGCAGAATGGGGAGAGACCCACTGGTTCCCCGAGGAAAAGGCATTGACCTCAAAGTGCTGCTAGGGTGTAGTGGCTTGTGCAGTGTTGTAGTCAGATCTCTCAATTCACTAAAGCAGAATACACTGCTTATTGAAACCCTGTTGAAGTGCTCACTGTTTGGGTTTAATGGGGGGGGAGACATATGTGACAGTACTACAGGATGAGAGACGGACAGACGTGTGACACTACTGCAGGATGGGGAGAGCGAGATGTACTTAACACTACTGCAGCAGAGGGAGGCATGTTCATGTGACACTGCTGCAGAGTGGGGAGAGAGATGCATGTGACACTGCTGCAGGATGGAGAGAGAGATGCATGTGACACTGCTGCAGGATGGGGGAAAGAGATGCATGTGACACTACTGCAGCATGGGGAGAGCAACATGTATGCGACACTACTGCAGGATGGGGAGAATGAGATGCATGTGACACTGCTGCAGGATAGTGGAGAGAGATGCAGATGACACTACTGCAGCATGGAGGGAGAGAGATGCAGGTGACATTACTGCAGGACAGAGGAAAAAAATACATGGGACACTAGTACAGGATGGTTGGGGAGATGCATGTGACACTACCACATGATGGGGGGATGCGTGTGACACTATCACAGGATTGTATGGGGGGGAAGCTGCATTACACTGCTGCAGGATGGTACAGCTCTTATTTCACAATTTGTGGACTTTCTCCTCTAAGTAGGATCCAAACTGTCTGTTGCTGGGATAGCAAAGTATGGGTTAGGCCGAGACACACTACAGCTCTAATTTTCAACAAAGCTCCTCAAGGAAGGGTTTCCCAGACAACAACAGCAGGTTAACTATAATTTATACAATGGCAAGAAAAGAATCTTTGGCTCTGATTGGTCAGTTGCCACTATGAACAGTGATATTATCCCAGTACAACATCTCTGTATCAAGGTCAGGCACACCTGACTTGAGCATACAAACATACAAAAAGTCAGCAGAAGAAGGCCATTTGGTCTATCAAGTCTGCTCGTATTGCAGGGTCCACAGCTTGAGCTAATGTCCCTGCCCTCCCTCCCTCACTCCCCACTCCTCCCATCCTCCCTACCCATGATTCTTACCTTCCCACTATGCCTATCCCAGCCTCTCTTAAAGCTGCCCACTGTCTTCAACAAGAGAATCTCTTCTGGCAGCACATTCCAAATATCCACCACCCTCTCTGTGAAGAAGTGTTTCCTGACCTCCCTCCTAAACCTCCTACCCTCCAGCTTAAGACTGTGCCCCCTCGTTGTATGATTGCCAATCGGCCTAAAGAGACTCTCCTTATCAACCTTATTTATGCCTTTCAAGTACTTGAAGGTCCCAATCAGGACACTTTTCTCTCTTCTGTCTTCCAGGGAGTACATGTTCCGTGCCCTCAATCTTTCTTCATATGCCTCACCCTGCTGACCAGCTGTCATCTTTGTAGCCCTCCTCTGAACCTTCTCCAACAGGTTAATGTCCTTTTTGAGGTGTGGCACCAGTACTGAACCCCATGCTCTAGATGAGGCCTTACCAGAGACCTGTACAAGGGCAGTATAACCTCCTCCCTCCTACTACTGATCCCCCTAGATATGCATCCCAGCATCTTGTTTGCCTTTGCTGCTGCTTTCTTACACTGCATGGAGTGCTTCAGGTCACTAGTGATAATCACTCCCAGGTCCTTCTCCTCCTCATCAAACAGCAACATCAAAACAAATCATTCCATCCTGTTCCCCGCTCTCTGTCATACCCACTTCCGTGATCCCCACTTGGCACCCACCTCGCAACCTGACTTCATTGTCCCTGGCTCCTAAACCTCAAAATGAACAAAAACATAGAGGGGCAACTGAATAGGGACCATTCTTGACAGAAAATTGAAAAATTTTTGTTCCCGAATAAGAGAACCACTGCTCCATATGGCTGTACAGCGTCTCTTGCTATCCTTGTGAGGCGTGTGCTTCGCCGTCCGTTTCTGTCAAAAGCTGCACACAGAGGTGGTTTCTGGCAGCACTTTGAATCTAAAATAATACTCTATGTATTTAAAAAAAAAACAAAAAAAAACGGCGGTACCAAGTGACTTTACTGATGACATCTTCAGCAGAAGTGTCTCGTTCCCCGCAAGTCAGTTGCTGATCAGCTCTGTTTCGGGAGTTGGTACCAGTAAAGGCAGCTGGACACCTGAATGAAACAGAAAAAGAAAATCTGAGAGAAATCACACACACACACACACACACAGACATAAAACTCAGACTGGTGGAGGGGGGACACTGATATATGGACGGGCTGAAGAATAAACCTAGCACTACAAAGCAGCAGAACCTAGTGGACAAAAAAGGACTATTTTTATTTATTTATTTTTATTTTTTTAAACAAGTATGCTTCCACAGTCCAAAAGTGTAGAAAAACTGCTTTAAATTGTCCTTTTTCCATCTTTTCAGTATCTTTCACCACAACAAGCCATTGTATAATAGCAATAATGCACTCCAGGGTGTGTGTTGTGCTGGGATAATGTCACTTTCTTGGGTGTTGGATGCATTTGGCCTGTGGCCTCATGCCCAACCACCCGAGGCGTGACGTTGTCCCAGCATGACACACACCCTGTTGGGCATTATTGCTTAATTATCTATAGTCCTCTCCACACTGAGCCATTGACTTCTTCACAAACCTTTTATTTGGGGGAGTCTTTGTAATTTCTGTGTGTGGTAGTGTGGCTGTGTATTCAGCTCTTAAATTTAATATAATTATTGTCTTCATTATATAGTGTTACTATGTTTGTGCCATATGTATAACTTTGTAACTGTCATTTGCTGTTAAGTAGTTTACTGTAACTCATAACATTTGTAACTAGCATTCACTAACTTCTACCCTTTGTAACTAGGATTCAGTAACTAGTACCCTTTGTGAAAAGGATTTAGTAACTGGCACCGTATGCAACTAGGATTCAGTAAGTTGTACTCTTACTAAGTAGGATTCAGTAACTCGTACCCTTTACGACTAGGATTTAGGAACTTGTAGTCTTTGCAACTAGAATTCAGTAACTCTCACCCTTTGCAACTAGGGTTTAGTAAGTTGTACCCTTTGCAACTAGGATTCAGTAACTCGTGCCCTTCCTAACTAAGATTTCGTAACTCGTAACATTTGTAACCAAGGTTTAGTAACTGGTACCATATGTAAGTAGGATTCAGTAACTCATTCCATATGTAACTAGGATTCAGTAACTTTTATCCTTTGTAGCTAGGATTCAGTAATTTGTACCATGTGCAACTAGGATTCAGTAACTCGTAACATTTGTAACTAGGATTCAGTGATTTTGTAATGAGGAATTTCAGGAGCCTTGATTAGATGATTATAATCGGAGAATCTGTATGTCATTTGTAGACGAGCAGCTAGAACAGACAGAGACCTAGTGACAGATCCCATGTTCATAAAAAATGTCATAAGTTGTAAAGTGTCAGAGGAAGGTAAGTATAGCAAATATTACCTAAAGTGTGTTCAGTTATTGTGTCAAAATTGTTCCTTTGGCGCTGTGTGTGTGTGTGTGTGTGTGCGCGCGCGTGCACCTAGCAGTGGTTAAATTGGACGTTTTTAGGTGGGTGAACTCTTGTATCTAGATTTCTAGGTGGTGGAACTCTTCCCACAGTAGTCAACGGAGAAAGATGACAGAGGTGGATGAACTGCCATACAGGTTTTTTAAGAGATGGTGGAACTGAGTTCCTGTGGGCTCCTGCCCAGTTTAACCCCTGGTGCCTAGTGAATTACATAATTTTGATGTGAAACACAGGTGCTCTGTTGGAGCAAGCTGAAGAGGAATGGAGCCTGGGGAACAAGTCCGGGGAGGAGGAGGGGACGGGGTGGGAATAGGGGAGTAAAGGCAGAGCCAAAATTCTTTTTCAGTGCAGTTAAGGTTTCTTGTTTATTTGTTTTTCTAAATGTCTGGCCAAGACCATTACTGAGAAATAAGTCCGAATTCTGGGATGATTCATTAGATGTCTAATAGTGTTTTCTTAAGAAAATGGAATTAACAAAATATAGTTTATTTATCAACAAAAAAAATTAAATTTGTCCAAATGTGTAAAAAAAAAAAAATGTAGTAGTAAACAGTAAATTTAATAGTCAAAAGCATCTTTCTTACTTAGTGGAAAAAACAGAATGGCTGTGCCTTGCCTATGAGGAACCCCCCAGCCCCTGCCCACCAGTTTTCCAAAAAAGTGAAGTACTGCTTTATGCCAACACGCAAAATGCTTGTTACTGCTATTAGGGTTTTGGGTTTAGATGTGATTTCTGTGAGGAGAGTCTGCTCCAGCTCCGTTAGAAATCCTGTCTTTGTTGTCAAGGTTTGGAATACTTTTCCCATGATTTCACTCCCTGCCCATAGGGTCTGGTTACAGTGCTTAGATAACCCAGATGTTTAGGTAGATTGAAACCAAGTGGAAGCAGCATTTTAAAGGTTGTGATTTTCTAGATAACCTCCAATTGCTTTCTGCTTCAAACGCAGCGTTCTGCAGATAACAGTTAACCCTACAGCTCCTGAACTTAAACTGGTGCCCAGATATCCCCTCTCACACAATGGTTAAAGCCATAGCCCAGGCTCCATGCATTATTTATTTATTTATTTAGTTAGTTAGTTTCTGATGACCGGGTAGGTGCACTAGCCATAGCAATGACTATTTTCAGGCACGACCCAGGATGGTACAAGGCAGAAACAATCGGATAACAGGTTACAATATATGAATTCACAATATACAAATGTAGGAATTACAACAGGCTGGAGGTTTAAATAAAAAAACAAACAAACAAAAAAAAAACAGGCTTAGTAATATAATTAACAAAGACAAAATAAAATCAAAAATGAATAAATGACAAGAAAGCAAATAAGTCAAATTAGGTCATAAGTGCTAACAATAACATTTGCAACTGGAGTTTAGTAAGTTGTACCCTTTGCAACTAGGATTCAGTAACTCGTACCCTTCGTAACTAGAATTCAGTAACTTGTGCCTTTCGTACTTTAAAATTCCGTAACTCGTAACATTTGTAACTAAAAATTCTAGGAGGATTATAACTAGGTTACACAGGCATAATAGTAGTCAATACAGGATACATCAGTAGAGATTAAGGTTGAAATAGGGAAATATTATTGATATATGAGGGTATGATAAGATAGGAAGATGGGGACCCAGTGAGAGATAAAAGTCCCTAGATAATAAGGTAGGAAACAGATGGTAGGAAGAAAGAGCTATGCATTGGTAAGGGTCAGTAAACTATGAAGTGGTGTGGGTTCAGGAGACATGAGGAGATGAAGGTTAGGGTGGATTGAACCAGGAGCAACAGCTTGAGTCTACAAGATAGTGTCGCAGCAATTTATTAAAGGAGGCATGGGATGATGCTGAGTGAGTACTTGGAGGGAGGGAGTTCCAGAAATGGGGGGCACGACAGGCAAAAGCACTAGCACCTTTGGACATTCGGTATCTGGGGATGAGGACAGGGGCATTATCAGCAGAGCGAAGACCATAGCAGGATGCAGGGTTTTAAATAATTGATTAGCAGTTTTTTTTTTCCTTGGGACAATACTAACTGTACAGAAAGCATTTATATACTGTAAGTTTTCTAGAAGTGTTATGTTTGTTAAACACAGTGAGGCAAGTGCTGTGCATTTTCACAATGTTTTAGCACTTTTATGAGCAAAACGCTAATAAATTTTTTAGAGTTCACTCAACCACAGGGTTTTTATTTATTTAGAAATAGTTCTGCTAGTGGCTTTGGGATTTTGGATCTGATAATGTTATCTATGAGTGACCCATACACATAAGATCTGGATGCAGAAGGGGAGAGCCAACCAAGATCAGAGTAGAGGAGGCAGTGGTGTTTCAACCCTGATGAGGAGGATGCATAGCGACAGATGTTATAGGTAACATCCCATTTTAGAAGACTGGATTTACCGTCAAGAGGCGTAGGTTGCAACACCATAGTTGAGACACGGTAGTAGTATGCCATGAGCTATAGCAAGCCTAGTGGATGGAGTGAGCACATAGCTAGTCCGGTAGGCAGTGCCACGTTTCATGTTTACCAATTTGCAAGTCTGCTGAATGTGGAGATTGAAGTTGAGTCTGGTCAAGGGTGATACCAAGATATTTAAACAAGTCTACTACCCCAACAGATGAGCCGTTTGCAGAGGAGACGTTGAATTTAGATTGGGAGATTTTGAGTTTAGTATTGGAACCAAATAACATGGCTTGAGTCTTTCCTTCGTTCAGGATAAGCTTATCTGTCAGCAGCCATTGCTGAATGACTTGGAGGTCCTGGGAGAGTTGAGTGTTTGATGTCAGCTATATTCTTCGCACTGGTGTACAGGCCAATATCATCTGCATATAGCAGGGAGTGTGTGTGTGAGCAAGGTTGGAGGTGATATTGTTTTATAAATATAGAAAAGAGCAGGGGACCTAAGATGGACCCTTGCGGCACTCCAATATTAATAGAAGCTTTGTCGGAGAAAGTTGAGATAAATTTAACTGAGTCCTGTCAGCTAAGTAGCTATCAAACCACCTGACAACATTAGGTGAAAAGCCTAAAGATTTAAGAGTTGTTAGGAGGATGGGGTGGTCGACTGAGTCAAACGCTTTAATCATGTCGATGAAAATGGCCCCAGTGAGGAATCCAGAGTCCATGGCCAGTAGAGCATCAGATGTAAACTTGAGTAGTGCAGTAGTGGTACTATGACCTTTAGGGGAATCCATGCTGGGCAGTTGTAAAGAAGGTCAATTAGTAGCTGACCCAGTGGTGCTGAAGATTGAGGTGCTGGACACCACACCTCACGACACGTCGGTGACCCGGGTTCGGGAACAAGCCTGGGTTGTCAAAGGTTGGCTGGGGGGGAGGGAGAGGTCTAGAGCAGGCTGCCAGCAGGCAGCCCTCTACCTTGGGATATGGGGTAGCAGGCCACCTTGGAGCTTGGCCACCCTCTGGTGGAGGCCAGAGAAGTGGCACCTCTCCGAGGCCCTTCAGCGTATGTCGTTCGGGGGAGGGCAGAGGAGGCCCCATCTGCAGCTGTGGTGCGCATGTGCACCTCCATGCGCATGCACTACCACTTCCGGGGGTCTTGGGAGTTAAGTCCATGGGAGGAAAAAGTGGGGGTCAGCCGAGGATGATGCCTCCGGACCGGCTTAGCGGATCTGCAGGGGCGTGCATGGCGCTACAAGCCCCTGAAGGACCCACAGTCCAGTAGGCTGGTGGATGATGAGGGAGGACATGCCACAAGGAAGATAAAATAAGTTTGGGGGGGGTCAAATTGCTGGAGAAAGTCAGTGGTTTGAGTGGCAACAAGTTTCTCAAGAATTTTACTAAGAACTGACAGGATGGCAATTGGCCTATAATTGGAAGGATCTTTATGGTCAACTTTTTTGAAAACCGGGGTGATTCTAGCTGTCTTACAAATATTCGGGACATGGCTTTGGCAGAGGGAGAGAGTAAAAATCTTGGCTAGAGGAGCAGCGAGTTTGAGGAGCTTAGGTTCAAGGTCATCGGACCCAGTCGCAGCGTACTCCGAGATATTATTGAGCAATCTTAAGACATCGCGATAAGAGACTGCCTTGAAAAAAAAATTAGGTGCCATGTCAGCTGGGGGGGGAGAGTTAGATAGGACAGGAAAGGAAGAAGTGTATTTAGTAAAATCAGAGAATTGAGTGTTGAAGAAATTTGCAATGGTATACGGGTTGTTACAGTGTACGCCATTTAGTAGCATGTCATTAGGAGTAGAGGCCTGGTTAGTACCCAGAAAGGACTTTATGTGGGACCAGAACTTTTTAGAGTCACCATAGGAGTTTAATAGCTCCTTACAGTAGGCACTTTTAGCCCTTTTAATATCCTTCTTACAGGAATTTCGCAATGCTCTATAGGTATTTAGGTCAGCAGGTAACCCAGAGTTTCTATAATGTAGCCAACTTTTGTTCCGCTGTCGGAGTTTGGAGAGTAGGTCAGATTTTAGCCAGCGGGTATGACTATTTTCTTACCCTATGGGTTGCAAGGAGACTGTGTTTATCCTGGAGTGCAAGAAAGTGAGTGAGGAATAGGTTTATTGCTGTCTGGACATCACTAGATTTGAAAAGAGGGGTCCAGTCAATAGCACTAACGTCAGTTAGGAAAGCCAGTGGGTTTAGATGAGAGTAGTTTCGGAAGGTAATAAAATGTGGATTGGAGGAAGGTGGGCTACTCTTACCCCATATGCAAAAAGTGGGGGAGTGGTCTGTAATGGCATCAGCTAGTACTCCAGTGGAGATTATATTTTCAGGATGGTTTGTCATTATCCAGTCCAGTATAGTACTGGAGTTAGTTCGTGGGCAGTTCTGGTAGAATCACCGATCAGCTGGTGCAGGTTGAAACTTTGAAGCCTGGTCAGGGATGCGGGTTGAGAGTTACCTAGTTTATGTTGATTAGCAGCAGGGAAAGAATAAAGTGCCCCGACCCCAGGTGTGACATCACTGTCTTTTTTTTTTTTTTTTTTTCCCCCCCGAAACTAATACTGAAGACCAGGAGGCAACCAGGTGGATCTGGAGTATTTATAATGGTTAGCAGTTCTGACAAGGCTTTCCCCAGAAAAGAATTTAAATGTTTTCATTTAAAACTCATTCACAGGGCTCCACCATTACTGTCCTGCACTACTCCTAAGAGACCACTGGACTGGTGAAATCTCTAATCACAGCTTTCAGTTTTAAGGCACCCTATTCACAAATGTGGACAAAGCTGCAGAGAGGATATGAAGATAGGGTCCACAATGAGGGTAGCTGAGAGAGGGTACACAGTGAGGCTAGTTAAGAGGGAGAGAGTACACAGTGAGGGTAGGGGGGGTGTGTGTGTGTGTGTGTGTCTGTGTGTGTGTGTGTGTGTGTGTGTGTGTGTGTGTGTGGTGAGAACACACCAGATGAGGATAGAGAGAGAGAGAGGAATACAGTGAGGGTAGTAGAGAGAGAGAGAGTATACAGTGAGGGTAGGGAGAGAGAGAGAGGTATACAGTGAGGCTAGTTAAGAGGAGAGAGTACACAGTGAGGGTAGGGGTGTGTGGTGTGTGTGTGTGTGTGTGTGTGTGTGTGTGTGTGTGTGTGTGTGGAGAGAACACACACACACACACAGAGTGAAGGTATTTGAGAGAGAGTGAGGGTAGGGAGAGAGAGAGAATGTACACAGTGAGGCTAGTTAAGAGGGAGAGGGTACACAGTGAGGGTAGTAGAGGGAACACAGTGAGGGTAAGAGAGAGAGAAAGAGTACACGGTGAGGGTAGGTAGGGGTGTGTGTGTGTGAGAGAGAGCGCGAGAGAGAACACAGTGAGGGTAGTAGAGAGAGGGAATACAGTGATGGTACAGCAGGGACAGGTTGGGGGGGAGGAACTGACCGTTACCAAAGAGGAAAGGGACGTAGGGGTTATCCTCTCTGATGACCTTAAGGTATCAGTGCAGTGCACAAAGGTGGCAGGGATGGCCAGTGGCATGCTGGGGTGCATAGGCAGGGGTACCACTAGCAAGAGGCAGGAGGTGGTGGTGCCATTGTACAAAAACATTGGTAAGGCTGCACCTGGAGAACTGCGTGCAGTTCTGGAGGCCACACCTGTGCAAGGACATGGATATGGTGGAGACTGCCCAGAGAAGGGCAACAAAGATGGTGCAGGGCTTTCACCACAAAACATATGAGGAGAGACTAAGGGAGCTCAATAGGTACTCACTGGAGAGAAGAGACAGCGGAGGGACAGGACTGAAACTTTCAAGTACCTCCAGGGCATAAACAAGGTGCAGGTGGGGGACCTTTTCCAATGTAGACAAAGTACTAGAACAAGGGGGCACAGTATGAAATTGGAAGGGGTAGTTTAAGAGCTAATGTGAGGAAGTTTTTCTACACAGAAAGGGTAGTCGACTCTTGGAATAGTGTGACACAGGAGGTAGTGGGGGAAAGCACAGTGGAGGGGTTTAAGCATGCCTGGGACAGGAACACGGGAAGCCTGAGAGGGGAGGGAGTGATGAAAAGCCATTGATCACATAGGGTCTGTGGCCACATACAATGCGTAGGGCCTACGGGCAGACTAGATGGGCCTAATGGTCCTTATCTGCCGACAATTTCTATGTTTCTATGTAGTTGAGGAAGGGTGTACAGTGAGGCTAGATAGAGAGGGTGCACAGCGAGGGTAGTTTTGAGAGGAGCGAGAGAGAGAGTACACAGTGATGCCAAGAGAGAGGGGGTGCACAGTGAGGCTAGTTAAGACAGAGGGTAAACAATGAGGCTAGTTAAAGAGGGTGCACAGTGAGGTTAGTTGAGCGAGAGAGAGGGTGCACAATGAGGGGGTAGTTAAAGATAGTGCACAGTGAGACTTGTTGAGAGAGGGTGCACAGTGAGGCTAGTTAAGGGAGAGGGTGCACAGTGAGGCTAGTTAAGGGAGAGGGTGTACAGTGAGGCTAGTTAAGAGAGGGAGAGGGTGCACAGTGAGGCTAGTTAAGAGAGTGAGGGTGCACAGTGAGGGCAGTTGGGGAGGGTACACAGTGAGGGAAGTTTTTAATTTAAGTATTAACTGTTTGAGATCTGAGTAGAAGTGTTGGCAATCTTCCACATTTCCTGAGAATCTTTGTGAGCCCTGCATCTTTGGCCGGAATTCAAAACTAAGTATCATCCCCCAATTACGGCACATGTTTTCTTTTTTCCATCTTTGCTTATGAAGCAGGGGAGACTGACATTGTCTCTTGAGTCCCTTCCAGCTTTAAAGAGCACAGACCATTATTTTAATGGGCAGGTGTTTGTAATGTGTTTTTTAATTTTTTTTTCTTGCCTTCTGCACCTGCTGTTTGTAGATATGAGTTTAAGAAATTATGTTCGCATCCCCAAATGATTCATATTTAGCTGTACTGGAGTAAAAAATTAAGAAATGATATATCCTGTAATTATCCATATATAACTGTACCTGAGTAAAAGTTTAAGAAATGATATTCATATCCCCAAATTATTCATATTTAACTGTACCTGAATAAAAGTTTCTGTGAAAAACTGTATTCGTTTTAGTTTCATGGGCAATTTTCTATACTGTTCTGGCCATGGTTCTAGACATTTGAAGTTTTGATTGTCATGGTTTGTCTACAGAACTCTATCACTGTTCTGATAGGTCAGTAGCTCGTGCTTAGTGTCTTTATATAAAAACCTGTTCATAAAAAAACCTCAGAATTATTGGTTCTGTGAAGAGAACTGTACAGAATGATGTCACTCCATGAAACAACTATACAGAACGCCCATTGTTTACATCACTGTTTGTTCAGGTACAGTTTAATGGGAGCAGTTGATAAATAAAAAATAAATCCATGAAGAACTCTCGCAAATAGTTTTTTTTTTTTTTTCTTCAGACAAAGGACAGCTAAAGAAAAACACTCGGCTGCTGGTCCTGATGCACTTGCTGCTCCGTTGTGATAGCAAACGGACCTCTTCCTTGCTTTAGTGGAAATATTCCATTGTGGAAGCTCCAGTCAGGGCAGAGACTGCTAAAGAATCCCCTTGGAAATCTGTTGGGGGTGGGGGGGCTGTTGTCTTCATGGAGAACATTTGGGGGGAGGGTTTAGAGAGCAAATTTGTTAGGGGTGTGTGTACTGGTAACTTTCTGTTACATTGTATGCTGGGTGCACTGTCTTATGTTGCTCAGTAACTACTGAATCATTTGGGATGTTTATAGGGGCAGTAATGCTTGTTTCTCTGTCTTCGGCCTTTCATGGGGCCTGGTTAATGTTTCTTGGGGACTTCTTGACATGTTGAGTGTAAACACACATCTCCCCAGCAAGGGGATCATTCTCGATGACCTGCCCTAATCAGATCTGGGGATCAGCGTGTCATGGTGAATTCCTTTCCTTTTTGGCATGGACTTAGTAGGTCAACAGGACCAGCTGTGCGAAGTTTGGCTGCTCAAAATGTGACCTGATTTGTTGTGCAAGAACAACATATCTGTCTGACCTAAGCCATTGGGTCAGTCGGAGCCCTCAGCAAATCAGAAGCAGTCACTTCCCCAAACTTTCTGCACAATCCAGGGGGCATGACCAATGGTCAAAGCACTGAGACTTAACATTTCAGACAAGTTAACACTGCATTAAACTTCAGCTGTTTCAAATAGCTGGGCCTAGTCTTTATTTATTCAGATTGTAAAGTTTAAACTTTGTAGAAATTGAGATATATTGTTTGTTCACCCTTGGTAGCAAAATAAATAGAGATGTTTGTTCATTTCAGTGTTCT
This sequence comes from Neoceratodus forsteri, assembly GCA_016271365.2. NCBI lineage: Eukaryota > Metazoa > Chordata > Ceratodontiformes > Ceratodontidae > Neoceratodus > Neoceratodus forsteri. The sequence continues at coordinate 97,624,326 of JADMNL010000034.1, read as the reverse complement.
TCACTAAATGCTGGGTCACTGACAGTAGAAAGATGAAGTGACCTGTGGAGTGGTACAATGTATGTTCTTGAAAACCTTCACCTTTAGCACCCCAGGAAAATTAACAGGAGTCCAGCCCGGGAGTCTGGCCATCTTCAACCCACATTTGTTAGTCTGTTATTCAACATATTGCTTACATTATAGTCAATTTGGTTCTGACTAATTTTGCACATGCACCCTTTCATTAATGTAAAAAACTTTGTAAGTTGGAGCCCCTACTGGAAGGGGCAATACAGAGCACTGATCTGTCCATAGAAGTATTCGGTCCAGGACCAGGGGTTATTGCAGGACCACCAACCCATGAGATGGGCGAAAGAACCGTCTTTGATGCGGAGAAGGGTCTGGTTTTAAGCTTTGCTTCAGTCTCTTTTTGCTCTGTGGTAACCTAAACTGAAAATTATTTCATCATCTTAGCTTTGTCAAGGAAGTCTGTGGGACGGAGTTTCATGAACTGGAGAAAGTGGTATCAGTATGTAACTGTCAGTACATTGGTATCGGTAGGTAACAGTCAGAGCGGGGGCATCAGTATGTAACCGTCAGAATGTGGCTGTAAATATTTAACTGTCAGTCAGAACATAGGCATCAGTATAACTGTCAGAACATTGGCATAATTGTGCAGTTGGCAGTCAGAATGCACATCGGTTTGTAACGGTGCGTCAGGAAAGGGACAGCATCCATATTTATAGGGAGTCAGAACATGGGCATCAATATGTAATGGTGAGTCAGAATATAGACATCGGTATGTGACAGAGATAGAATATGGTCATCAGTATATTTATTCAGTTTTTGTTGACCAGGTAAGTGCACTAGACAAATCCTGCCTATTTTCAGGCACGACCCGGGGGAGGGGGATACAGATGAATGACAACTGACCTTGAACCAGATTAAGCTGTTGGTGGTATTTTTAGTGAATGGGTGAAATTTGGCCAGGACACCGGGGAAATTCTCCTACTCTGACTGCAGGGGGCTTGACTTCCTGTCAGTGGAATGGAGGAGCCCAGTTCAGAGGAGACAGAGCAAAGAGGAAGTTGTGAGCAGCAACAAGTTGAGACAAACAACTGAGGTGTGAGAAAGGCCAGCCTCTACAAGCTGAGAGGAATGTTCCATGGGTATTTGAGGGGGTTGGGGGTGGCATTGCTACAGATGGAGAAACCTGTTGAATGGTTTCAGTACTGTGTTGAGCACCGTCTGAGTCAATGAGAACTGGTATGCGGTGATCTGCATCATGAATTGTCTTAGGGTTAGTAGCAGGTATAGGTTTCCTAACCAGGACAGCCGGCCACCTTTGAGCCAGAGGGGTTGGGGGTGCAGTTCTCGTAGCTCTGCTGGGATGCATTCTAGTAGCTCTGTCAACATAAAAATCCTGTTCTGCATGCTCTGAAGCATTATGCACGGCCCATGGACATGAAGAAAAGGCATGATCCTCAGCACCACATACATTGCAGCTAGGTGGAAGTGTACACTGGCTCACTGTGTGTCCCAATTGCCCACAAGAAACGCATTTTAGTTGGTCACAGTCTGAGTTCAAGTGTGTGAGGGCCTCACATCTGTAACAGGAACGTGGCTGCCCTGCATAGAATAGTATACCACGATCACTACCCAAAAAATAACAATTGGGTAATGTTGAATGCCATCTTCTGTATGCCTTAACTGTATCCTAAACTTCCACCCCCAATCCAAAATCCATTATCAACGATAGCTTCTGGCCCCCCCATTAACCATGCAGTGCTTTTCTAGCCAATATATGTCGTTCACATTGACCCCTTCTTTTCTAAATAACACAGTTACTGTATATAGTCTTGAAGGTTGGTTTTGTAATAGGAATAGTGATGAATGGTTTCCACAAGGGGGTATCCTTAACAGTGTAATATGCTGCCCAGAATTTATCCAGTAAACTTGCTGGTTGAAAACTGGTATCATAGTTCTGATCCCCCGAGGCGTGGATAAAAGCGTATACCTCTGCTGGGGAAAAATGCAATGATTCTATAATTCGTTCCTTGCGGACATAGTTTCTATCTGGCGGTACCTCTAGTCCCTGTGTATATCATAGGTGCACCACAAAGCACCTTTTGGCAGCCTCCACAGGTCGCTTAAGCTAGCATAGCTCGCAGACTTTGCAGTGGGTACCTCTGTTTCTGTCACAGTGGTCCTATCCAAAACATTATCCACAACATTGGAATTCTCCCCCATACCTAGTAATGCAGTGTATAATCCACATGCTGTTGGTCTATCCTCCTGAGCAGCCTTGATGTGCTGGTTGCTCTCCATGTCTCCAAGTGGTTCCTTCGCAACCTGCACAATAGCTGCAACTGCTGTGTAGCAACCTCTCTAGTGGCGTCTGATGCAGGAGCTTCTGAACATACCACTGGTACTGACATCGTTTCATCTGTGTTAGCGATTCCTTCTTGCTGACCATCTGCATCGGACACTTCCATTGCTACAGCCGATGTAGGAGAGGAGGTCCTGCAAGTTGATTCTGGGGAATCGGTTATGGGAATCTTCGGGTCTGCTACCCATTGTCCAGCAAAAAAAATCCAACTGCCATTTTGCAATGACTTTTCAGGTGTCCATTCTGCCTGCTGTGCTGTACAAGGAAAATCTTGAGTAAATGACCTCTGGGATGTATAAACATTTGCAGTTGACGTAGCAGCTTGAGATTGTATATTTTGTAAAATATCCAGATTTTCAAAGGTGTTTTTTTTTTTTTTTTTACAGTGGAAGAAACGGGACTCTGCAGTTCTCGTCCTTTTTCCTCCTCTTCCAATTTCCCTTTATTTAGTTCAAACTCTCTTTCTGCTTCATTTGGCATAGTTAATAGATATCCTTGTTTTTCTGCAAGCTCTTGTTGTAACTTAAGTTAATCCATATTAACATCTTGGGTTTCCTCAGTATCCTCTGTGCGATCAAGTTCTGTTGTCTGAATAACCATAGATTCTGTCCCGTTTTGAATGCCGTTTTTGAGTGATGATAGAATTATGGAGACGATGTATGAAGGCATGTTAATTTTTTTATTTAAAAAGGGAGATCAGAACTGCATCCAAAATTGGAGACCACTCACTTTTATTAAATGTTGATTTAATTTAAGACTCTTACTAAACTATTATGTAATAGGCTTACAAAAGTAGCTGTTGAGTTGCTGCATCCCTCACAATATGGTTCAGTCCCTGGAAGGAACATTACTCATGCCTTAATTCGTATCAGAGAATTAATGGATAGCGGCACAGTGAAACAAATTTCAGGATATTTTTGAGTTTTGACCAAACTAAGGCCTTTGATAATGTGTCCCATGAATATTTGTGGCTTACTCAGCAAGCATATGGGCTACTACAAACTTTTCTCAATTGGCTGCAAATCTGTTATGCCTTGGCATATGTTCGACCTTGTGAGATTGGCTGGTTGGGGGAAAACATTTTCAATTAGAAGAGGGGTAAGACAGGGATGCCCCCTAAGTCCCCTGTTGTACTTTTTCATGGTGGACCCTATTATTAGAATTATAAATCAATCTCCTCTGATAATAGGTGTTCACTTCTTCTGTGTCCCAGAAGTTAAATCTATAGCATACGCAGATGATGTATGTGGTCCTGGGAATATGGCTGAATATAACTGGGAGCACTGTTTAAATACAGGGAGGGTAAAGGTCAGTAGATGGAACGTGTGGCTTATGGGGAAACTAAAAATAATATTTTTAATCAAAATCTTTTTGGTTCCTACTTTTCTTTTTATTAGTTATATTTTTCCTGTTCCTAATCAATTTGAGACAATGTTATTAGAATGTTTTTTTTCTTGTTTTGGGGTAGCAGGCTGAATCCTGTAAAACGGAATATCTTTTATATGGATATCCGAGAAGGTGGGGAAGGAATGCCAAATCCCCTGTTATTTTTTACTATGTTCCTTTCTGTTAATTTAATTCCCTTATTAAAAGAGTTCATGAAACCATGGTCACTATGGATATCCCCAATCTTAACAGACATTTTGTTAGAATGGAAAAATAAGGATTTTATTCATAAAAATAAGATGGTATAAACTGCCTCAATACTGGGAGAATATATTTGATTGTGTTTAAAAAAAAAAAAAAAAAAAAGGCATATTATATGAGGAGGTTTTAATTTATTCAAGGAAAACTTTAAATCAAGAAATATTGGCAACACAATTTTCTCAACAGTTTCTTCTTTTTTCTACGTATGAACAGAAACAAATTCAAAATGGATTACTAGATAAGCGAACCCTTCCTAAATTGTGGGATATCCTCTGGTTAGGGATGCATGGAAAATTAGTACCAGAGGAAATCACAAACTAAAGGTATTTCTGAATGCTATCATTTCTGCCCTACGTGTACGACAACAATTGAAATAATGGATCATTTGTATTTGGAATGTCCCTTCATTTTACAATTTTGGGACCTTTTGAAAGAGAAATGGAAACATTCACCTTTTATCAACCTAACATCAAAACAGTTCTATCTTGGTATATATCCTCCTTCCTGGGTAAAATATAACTATAGCACATTAAACTGAATTTTAGTATGTGTTTTATATTGGATTTGGCAGACCAGATGTAGATATATTTTTCAGCAACAGCAGATTACTGTAACCGGATTGTATTCTATAATTATGCAGGAATTACATATAATAAAGGTGGGGAAGAAAGTCTTCTAGAAAAGCCAACCTGTGAAAAGTATTGGTGCATGTTTCCTTGGTTATAGAGATGTTTGATGGAAAATTATTAGACTTTAAGATAATTGTTTTGACATTTATTTTTTACTTTGGGGCCCAGATATTCAGAACTGTGCCCCAAACGGCACAGCATAAATCAGATGCGCAGTGGCCCAGCGTTTGCCATATTCAGCATGTGCGCATGCCAAACTGCGCCAGTGCAAGGTGGCTGAATATGGCACAACTGCGCCAATGCGGAACCAAAGATGTGCCAGCGCAACCGCAGAAGTGCTGAGCAGAGCTGAGCAACAACGGGGGGGGGGGCAGCGCAGAGACATGTGACCCAGGGTCAGAGCAGGGGAAGTACAGTGACAATGGCCACACGACCATGCCAGCAGGGCACGCCACTGCACACACAAGCACAGTGCAGGTGGAAGAATGGACGACAGGTGATGGAAGCACAGCCATACACAGTGGGGCCATGCACCACAGCACCCATGGGCGCTCCACTGGTGGTAGACAGGAGCATGCCCAGGAACCGATACCCAGAACACAGACATGTCACGGCCAGCAGGTGACAGGAGGGGAGGATGGCCACCATAGGGCTGCCAGTGGTGCCCCCCCACCAACCGTTAGCCCACCATACCCGCTGCCATGCTACATCCACCCCCAGGCCCATGAAGCCAAACACACCCAGGCCCCACATGCGCACTGGCAGCCCACACACTGGGCAGTGAAGGAAGCTGGACCCAGGCAGAGTGGCAGCCGACACAGGACTGGGTGCCCAACAGGGCATGCAGATACCCTCATCCCAGCAGGAGGACAGGACCAGAAGGAGGACAATGGCAGTATGGCAACACCATGCACAAACCCGCTGCCCACTGCCGACCACAGCCCCATGGTGAGCCAGAAGCCACATGGCATATCCACCAAACCAGGTGATGAACCCCAGCACAATGTGACATACCACTGCACACGAGTTACAGTAACACCACACAGCCCCACCCCCAAACACCTTGGACAGAGGCCAGAGCATTGTGGCATGGCCCCACACGCCACCTGGAAAACTGACGGACACAGGCATGGACTGGAGGTGGAAAAGCTTTATAATACTGAAATAGTGATACAAAACCAGGGACAGGGAACAGGGGCTGTACAACAGGAAAGGGGACTGTAGGGGAACAGGGCCAACACGGGTAAAGGGGCTATAGACAGTCCAGCTAGCAGTGTCTACAGCTGGACACTCCACCAAGACACAGTCTTCTCCTGCCGGCCATCGACACATGGTGGATTGAACACCACAACATTCAGTACCATCATCACCACAGTCAGGATCTGGTGCAGCAGTCATGTCTAGACCCTCTGCGGCCTCTGAGCTGCCATCCGCCCGACACCTATGGCACGGAACAAGACAGGTAATCAGTGGAATAGTCCAGGGAACCATGCCCACCCACAGAGCACAATGGGCAGGATGCGGACACACCCCTGGAGAGCCTGGTATGGACCCCCGCAGGGGGGACAACTGCCGCCCAACATGGACATCACCACACAGCGGCCACAGGTTCGCACAGTGTCTGCCACATGGCACACAGCAATAGCAGCAATACTGGTGGCATGTGGGTGCATGCCGCCCTGGCCCTCCAGCGGTTCTCCAGCCCTGGGTAGAGAATAAGGGGTGGACATCAGTACACAAGCACGCCGGCAGTGCCCCCCCACCAGCCCGCTGTGTGCAGGGCGCACCCCTTTCTGCCCTGTGGCCCACACGCCAGCAACACATGCAGCAGCCGGGCATGATGTGTGGCGCATGGCAGGACAGCTATGTAACCCGCTGTGACCCATGCCAAGCAGCAATGCTAACATTACAGTACTGTGCCTAGCCATACAGACAACATGCAAACACCTACCTGGCTATAGCACTGCACCATGCTGCACGTGTGCCTGCATCCTCTGGAGGCAATTTGGTGCCCTCTGCTGCAGGTCCCCATAGCTGTACTTGCACTGCTCGGCTGTGCATGGCACACCCGTCGTCCTCTCCAGGGCCACAGCAACAGAGTTCCAGATCGCAACCCTGGCCTGCTGCAGTGTCACCATCCCAAATAGCTGCCCCTCAAAGGGCTGGATGACTGCCACCAGGTTGATCAGCTCAGCCTCACTCCAGTTCACTGCCCATCTTCCAGTGCCCTGCACCATGGCTGACATCTGAAGTGGCAATACGAATGGCCGTGCACAGCGCACGTACCTGCCACATGTACGGAATGCGCAATATGCACCACACTGCCGCAACTGCGCAGCACATGGTTGCGTGCCATGATGCGCAATGCAGGACCATTGCACAATGATGGGCATGGGCACAATGCCGGGACCTAGCGAGGTCACATAGGCAATCCCATGGGTCGGAGGCCATCAACCATCTTACAGTGTGCATGTGCACAATAGGGTGCATGGCATGATGCACAGGCATGCATGGAGCAGCCCTTGCACCACATGCGCAGTGCCGATGCATTGCGCAGTCCATGCATTGTGCGTGATTGTGCCATGGGATGTACAGCGCACATGCGCACTGCAGACATGTGCACCACGCATGCGCGGGTATTGTGCCACGGGCTTGCTCCAGCACAAGAAGACTGCGCACCATGCATTTTTTGTGTTGTTCAGATGCAATATGCAAATGAGCTCATCAGCCAGTGCATGGCACAGTAGGGTGCATTAGCATATTATTACTGTTGTGCACAACCTAATTTGCGTGCAATGCGCCCGATAAGCGCCACAGAACAGCACAGGCCATGGACCGGTATTGCAGCCGTGATAGGTAAGTGGAGGATGCTGCAGCAACACAGGGAGACAGCAGCACTACAAGTTGGGACTGCCCAGGGCTCTGCTGCCACTGACACATTGTTGTCTATGTTCGCAGGAGGCGACCTTTTGGGACAGGAAGCGGGCAAGGAGTGTGGGCCTGCATGCAAGCGCAGGCCCAACTTCACAAACGGAGAGACTGATGCCCTGTTCAAGACTTATCTCAACAGGGAGGCTCTGTTGAGTACACCACACAGTGCTGTCGAATGGGATGAGGTGGCGGCCTACGTCAACCAGCACAGAAGCCACCAGCAGTCAGCACAGGAGTGCCGCAAGAAGGCCGGGACGGACAGGCGGCACATAAAGGAGAAGGTGGCAGCCATCGGAGCATTCCGGAATGCCACTGGTGGAGGGCCAGCGGATGTACTCATACTGACGGTTACAGAGGAGTTGGTGGCCACCATCCACTGCACCTCGGTGGAGGGTGTGCCTGAAGGGGGCTTCCAGATGGGTGGCAGCCCATCACTGCATGGTATGTGTGTCAGTCATGCACAGGCACCGGCCCTGAGGGTGTGTACTCGGACATGCCAGTGTGCATGCTGCTGGCCTGCATGCCATATGTGCATGTGCGCAACCCACGCACATGGCACACTGCTGGCTACATATGGCGGCAGTGTACCGGGGGGGGCACATTGGGGCGATTCATCACTGATACCATCTGCTTCTCTTGCAGCACCAGCATGGCGTCTTGCAGAGGATGGGGCACCAGTGGCGGCTACGGCCCCTGTGGATGGCAGCACAGACCCTGAGGATGGACCTTCCATGTCCACAGGCATCCGTGGCCCCAACAGGCTGCTGCTGGGCACCACGGTGCCCGTGGACATCCCTGGCCTAGGGTCAGACGAGGCCCTGGATATGTGTCTGCAGGATGCCAGCCTTGGTGCGCTGTGTGCAGACACAGATTGGGCCGGGGTCTGACTCCAATGATGAAATGGCACTGATCATGCACAGCATGGGTGACATTGTGGGGGAGTCGCCCCTGCCAGCATCGCAGGCAGCGTCGGGGCCCAGCACCATGCCTGCGGCTGCACAACTGCCTGCCAGCACTGCGGGTGCAGCAGTGAGCGGTGCCACTGCTGTGCCCTGACTCAGTGGTGGAGTGGCCACGCAGGGTGGCGGGTGCCACTGGACACAGGGTCCTCCGCCGGTGTGCCTGTCATACCCCCCCCCCGTAGACCCCACTGTGCATCTCCCACTGGAGAGGGGAGCTGGACAGCGTGGCAGGTCACCCACTGATGATTGGCATCCCGGGCAGGTGCCGCAGGATGCAGACTGTGTGGCTGAGCACACCTGGCTGCTGCAGGCATCCATTGAGCAACAGGTGCTCCTCACCACTGGGGTGCAAGCACTGCGGGTGGAGGTGCGTCAGTTGGCTGAGCAGCAGGACGGGGCACTGCGCAGATCCTGGAGGGGCTGCAGTGCATGCAGGAAGGCCATGACTGCGGCCATGGATTGCATTGTGGATGGCTTTGCATTGCTGGCTGCCACTGGGCATGGCTGTGTGCAGGGGACCCCTCGCAGTGTGCTGTCCACCCCACAGACCTGGTGTGTGGCGACCCCATCACAGTGGATGCCAGATTCAGCTGTAGGGATCCCTGGCACACCTGGGGCTTGCCTGTTTGGCTGTCTGTACACCCTGACGAGGACACTGTCACAGTCCCACACATCCACACCTGAGGGGGAGCATCTGACACACACCCCATGGCCGATGCACAGCCTGTGGCTTATGATTGTCCCCAACGCGGCCGCCCCCCCTGTGGTGGCCGTGGAGCTGCGCGACCGCCCTGAGGTTTGTGCTGCCCTGCCCACAGTCTGCTACAGCTGCTGCCCTGTGCGCACATGAGCGGTGTGTATGTGCATCACACCTGTGGTGGCACGCATGTGTGTGTCATGCCGCATGCTGCCTGTTTGTGTCTGCCTGCTGCTGGGACATGTGGCATGGGCGTGATGAGGGCAGACTTGCACCAGTTGCACCTGTGCACTGGTGCAATGCGTCTGATAAAACACCATGTTCCACTGCCTCTGTGTGTTGCTGTGTGTCAGTGTGTGCCACTGCCACCCCTACCCCTGCTTAGCGCCACTGTCTGTGCATGTCTCCCACCATGCATGCCCCTACATGTCTGTGGTGTGCTGGTCTGCATGGCCCATGCATGTGTGCCACACCACCTACCTGCGTTCTCCAAATTGTTCCTGTGTAGCCGTGTCACGGTGGTGTCGTGCCTGCTGCCCAAGTTGGGGGCTCCTCCACCCAGGGGGTGGCTGCATACCCCCCTTCGGCCCATTGTCACCATTGTCCCTGCTACTGTTGCCCTCCTCAGCCTCAACAGCTATCCCATGGACAATGGGCATATTGTGCAGTATGAAGCAGGCCAGGAATAGGCCACAGGCTTTTGAGTGGCTATGTTGTAGGGCACCGCCTGACCTGACTTGACAACGGAATTGTGCCTTCAGCATGCCAAAGACATGCTCGATGATGCTGCATGTGCTGGCGTGTGCCTCGTTGTACCGTTCCTCTGCGGGGGATGACGGTCGCCAATAGGGTGTGAGCAGCCAGGGCCTCAGCAGGTACGCACAATCACCGGTGTGGAGATAGACATGGTTAGCCCTCTGATATGCTGTTCTGCAACCCTTGCCCTGTCCCTGGCACACCCACCACCACAGCCCCCCTGCCGTCCCCCACCCCAGTTCTGCAATGCCCCTGGCCTGTGCCATACTCACCCACTAGGTGGCCCATGGGGATGCCCACATTCAAACCTGTGGCAAAGCATAGAGCTATGCCAGATGAATGCATTGTGTGCACTCCCAGGGTGTGTGGCGCAGACATTGATGATGCGCCCCGTGGCATCGCACACCACCTGGCAGTTGGCCGGGTTCCCCTTCCTATTGATGTACGCAATGCCCTCTGGGCCAAGTGGCATGAGGATGCCCATGCAGTCAATAGCCCCTAGCACACCAGACATGCATGCAGCCCTGTGGAAGGCCTGCATGTTTGCTGTATGTTCCGTATGTGTGCTGGGAAAACATATGCACTCTGAAGTACGTGGCAGCAGGGCATTGAGGAACTGTTTGAGGAGGTGGGACATGGCCGACTGGGTGATACCCGTGGTGTCCTCTGTTGGTCGTTGCAAGGTGCCCGTGGCAAACAGGCACATGACAGCTGTCACCTTCGTCTCCACGGACATGGCATGGCTCAGTCTGGTGGGTGCCTGCATCTCCTCACTGCACAGCTTACAGAGCTGCCTCAGAATGGCCCTGTTCAGGTGGTACCGGCCCACAATCTCTGTCGCTGTAGTTCTCGAATGTGATGTGGGCACGGTACCACATGTGAAGGGCGTACCGCCGCCGGGCCCTTGGTTGGCCATGTGCCTGTTCCTCCTGCCTCCTCACACCCCTCTTTACTGCCTCCATCAGGAATGGTGCTCTCTCCATCCCTCCTTCTCCTTGTGTGTCCCCCTGGGTGGTTCGTTGCCTGTCTGTGGCCCTGGTGCCCTGTTTCTGTGTGTCTGTCTCTCTCTTTCTCTCCCACTCCACCTCTGTCTCTCTCTCTGCCTCTTTGTTTGTTGCCCTGTCTGCCTCTTTCTCTCTGTCTCTCAGCGCAACTGCTGTCTGTATGTTTGAGCCCTGTTTTTATAGGAACAAGTCTGGTCAGCGCATCTTGGGTTTGCTGCGGTCTTGCCCCATGGCTTCCCGGTTGAATATCGCATTGCGCCGCATATTCATAGGAATGCCCCCTCCACTTGCGCTGCATACATTATTGTTGCACATTAGTGCAAATTCCATTGTGCCATGGCTCCCTCTGAATATCACTTGGGGGTGCATCTTTGCACTTGCGTCGGCACATCCTGGTTGCGCCATGTGCAAGCGCTCTGAATATCCAGGTCTTGGAGTTGATAATATAACTATGTATGTATGATGTAATACTTATTTTCTTTCAAGACTTGTTTTGTATTTTCTGATTCTTGCTTTGAATGTCATGTATGGATTTATTTTACAGTTTTAATAAAAATAAATTCCCCTACTCTTTTCGAGAAGTGCCATGGGATCTTTAACATCCACCTGACCAGGCAGATGGGATCTCAGTTTGTCTCCTCCGAAAGACAGCACCGCAGGAGTGCAGCACCCCCTCATGCTGCACTGTAGTGTCAATACTGGGATTTAACCCAAGTGCCTGGTGTGGGGATAGCACCCACAGCCTTCTGATCTCCCGGCATCAGAGGCAAGTGTGCAACCTGCTGAGCCACTGACACTCGTATGACAAGGAGTCAGAATATGGTTATCAGTATGTGACAGTGAGTCAGAATATTTATTTAAAAGTTGATAATCGGGAAAAGCACTACGAACAGAAGCTCATTTATAATCAGTATGTAATGGTGAGTCAGAAAAGGTACATCATCTATATTTACTAGGGGTGTGCACTGAATGAATATTATTTCCCAAATACCTCAAATAATGCACTATTTCATTATTCAGATCCCAAATAACGAATAGTAGTACTGTTCACTCCTATTTGGGAAATAATGTCAAAAACAAAAAGAAAGGAAAGCCAACAGCCCCCCACTTCTCCCTAGTCCAGATCCTTTAAGTATAGTAGCCCCCATCCTCCTACCCTCCGCACCCAAATCCCCCCCCGTACCACACTTTGATAACATTAAACTCCAGCAATGGGTGGCCAGCACAAACTGCCCACCGACTTTCATCAGCATTTTGTATTTATTCATTGACTGTCCCCCTTCCCCCCAACCCTACTAGCAGCACCCTTGCAGTAGGACACTCATAGCAGGCACAGTCAGGACCCTTGTACCACCCTCCCACTGCACCCACACTCAAGAAGGGAAGAAGGTGACTGACACCACCCACCCTCCCTCTGCAGTCCATGGCCGGCTGCATTCTTCTGAATGAAGACACATCCATGTTTACTTCCATAATAAAACCAGCCCTTCCGAATGAAGACACTCGCACACTTGCTGACATAGTAAAACCAGTTGATCTCAGTTGACTTTACTATGCGAGCAAACACACAAGTGTCTTCACTCAGAAGAAGGCAGCCAGCCATGGACTGAGGAAGGTGGGTGGTGTTGGTTGCCTTCTTCCCTTCTTGTATGCGGGCGCAGTAGGGGCTTGTTGCAAGGGTCTTGACTTTGCCTGTTATGAGTGTCCTACTACAAGGGTGCTACTACCAGGCTGGGGGGGGATGGGAGACGGCCATTGAATAAACACAAAGTGCTGATGAAAGTCATTGGTCAGTCACGGAGGCAGGCAGGTTGTGCCGGCTGCCCATCACTGGAGTTTAATTTTATCAAACTGTGAGTGCTGGGGTGGGGGAGGGAGGTGGGTGCTGAGGGTGGGGATGGAGGCTTCTATATGTAAAGAATATGGGCTAGGGTGAAGGGCACGGGCTGTTTCCTTTTTTGTTAGTGCGAATACAGAATATTCTGCGGATAACAAATACTTGGTGTACGAATACTGAATATTGAGCTGATAACTAATACAAATACTGAATATTAAACTGAAAATTTGGAAAAAGATATTCGTGCAGCCCTAATATTTACAGCAAGTCAAAATATGGGCATCCGTATGTAACAGTGAGTCAGCATGGGTTTCAGTATGTAGCCTGTTTGAAGTTTAAGATTCATATTTGATGTTTGTGTGCTGATTAAAGCGCTTTGAGAGGCTTAAATGAAATGTATTGTAAGTAAACTGTATGGTATTAAGGTTTTTCAGTTGTGCAATAAAATCTGAATACAGTTGCCTTGCAACAACATGACTGCACTCCCTTTGTATCGCACCTTCTTTTAAACACAAAATTACACAGAACTCCTGGAACGGGGGACCACAGTTGGGCATCCAAAACTGAAGTTGCTGGCTACCCTGTTGCCCACCGCAGCCTGCTGGTACTTCACAGTCTCCGCTCTCTTGCTGTGTTTCAGTGGCTGCCTGCAGGAAGTGTGACATATCAGTTGCAGGAAGTACTTGACACCACTCATAATATTATCAAAGAAGTAAAGGAAGTGTTTTTTCTGCGGTTACAGCATTGATAGTTTGTATATCTGCCTCCACTAGCCTTTGGCTGACACAGTTTCAGAAAAGGCATCACAGCTGGCTGGAAAGGGCAAATCTGACCAGCTCAAAGCACAGATGAAGCATATTTGCCCATCAACAACATTCCTACACTGAACTTGGTTAGAGTTCTTAATAGCTGTGACATGCAATGAATTAAAATGTTTTGTAGCATGGAGACAGAATAGGGTCAGTGTGTGGCATTAGAGCCCTCAGGGGGAAGAGTTTGAGGTTTTTTTTCCCTCAATCTGGCTCAGCACTCTTAGCAGCTATGACAAATTTTTCTTGAGTTCAGTGTTTTAGTTTCAAGTTTTGTTAACTTCTGGAGAGTTGCTCGATCGCACATTGGGTCAGGAGTGGAATTTTCCAGAGTTTGTGCCCCTGTGGGGTTTTACATCTGTGTTTTTTGCCCTCCCCGGGAGAGGTTAATCGGAAGTTATGCTCACTGAAGCTTCAGTACAGTGTGTACTATGTTGCCAGCCAGTCTTTGTACAAAATGCTCTGCTGCATGTTGATACAGATGGTGTCCGTTCAATCTGAGAAGAATGGTATGTTCGTTGTGATGTCAACTGTACTGTTGTACATATGACACAGTTGTTTTCTACAGCCTATGCAATAAAGATGCTGTGTAACCTATTACTTGTCTGAGTTATTGTGTGGGAGTGGAGCAAAACATTAGTTTTCTGATGTGTACAGCTAGGCAGAAAGTATAATTCACAGTCCTGGGTCGGGGATCATAGTGCAGAGGTGTAAAAGCCTCCCTCCATATTATTCACAGTCTGGTGACCTGCCAACTTTGGTTCATGCCTTCGTGACCTCACGTCTTGACTACTGTAACTCCCTATACCTAGGGCTTCCTGGGGTTGATATCCGCCGCTTGCAGCTAGTGCAGAACGCTGCGGCCAGGTTGTTGTCTGGGTCTGCTTGATCCAGCCACATTTCGCCTGTCCTACACGTTCTGCACTGGCTGCCAGTTCAGTGGCGGATCATCTTTAAAGTTGGCTTGCTAACTTTAAAGGCCCTACATGGTATGGTTCTGAGCTACCTACAAGAGCTTCTGTGTCCCTACTGCCCTGTCAGACCGCTCCGCTCAATCGACGAGGGATTGCTGGAGATTCCCAGAGTGCGTTTGAAATCTCCTGGTGCTTGGGTTTTTGCTGCCCCCACCCTGTGGAATTCTCTACCTCATTGGTTAAGAGAATGCCAGACAGTGAAGAGCTTCAAAACTGCTTTAAAAACATACTTATTTGCATGCGCCTTCCCTGATGACTGGAATTTATTTGACCTTTAGCATATATAATTTTACTATAGATAGAGATAGGATAGAGAGAGAGAGAGAGACTACATCTCGTTTAAGCTATGTATCTCCCTCACCCACATTATTGTGATGTGGGGTGGGTTAGGTTGTATTGTTTGTATGAACAGGAGGAGATAAATTACATTTTTATCTCTTTTTCAGATTCCCTAGACACTTGTGGTACATGAAGTTGCTACATTCTCAGTATATATTGACATCAGTACATATCAGGCTGCATGGTCTGAACTCCTTGAGGTTCCTTGACTAGAGTTTTTTGCTTTACACTAATATTATCTATTTATATTTTATCATGTATATAGTCCTGAGGTTTTTGTAATCTCTTGGGCCTTTTATTTAGCTTGAGAATACAGCTGGGTGGCAAGTCCAGCTAGGTTTTACACATCACACAGTGAGCACTGATGTTTTTTAGACAACTTTACTGGTAATTCTTGTCTTTAATGCATACATTGTAATTTCATGAGCCCTATAACTATCTCAGTCTGTCTTTAAGCTGGGTGGGGGTTGCCTTTCAGTAATCACATCCTTATACTGACTGTGGCACTCATGGCTTGATTTGGGAGTTATCTGCTTCTGCAGTGTTATCTTATGTCAATTAAATTTATGTGCAGTAGGATTCCTTATATGTGTCTTGCACCAGGAACATCTGAACCCAAGGTTCATTCGGACTGAGGGCAGTATTGTACTGTTAAACTTGTCTGACATCATCTGTTTTTTAATGAGTATTTTAAACCAATGGGGATTTTTCTGTTTTTCTCTGCATTATCTAGCTGTTATAAGTATTGTATTTTCCAAACAACTGCCATGAGCTTCTGAAGAAGGACTGGTTGGTCCGAAAGCTAGAGCACTTTGTTCTTGTTACATCTATGTTGGTCCATTAAAAGGTATCAAATCATTTGCTTCTGGATCTAATTTTACTATGTAATTTTTATATTTAATTATGTTTAGGGTTTGCTTATTTGTTTATATTTGTTTTAGAATATGATTGCACAGCGCTTTGATATATGATACTGCGCTTTATAAATACATTTTATCTACTATTCTGTAGGAAGCCTCAGTTGTCTTCTGTGGTGAGAGCTTGGGTCAAACACGTTTTTAATGTAGAAAAATAGAAGTTGACGGTAGATAAGGACCTCAAGGCCCATCCAGTCTGCCCACTTCTTTCTACCTTATGAATGTGCCCTGCTCTGTCAATGGCCTATCTATTTATACTCCTCTGTATTGCTCCCGTATGCCTATCCCATGCCTGTTTGAAGCCCTGCACTGTATTCATATCCACCACTTCCTGAGGTAGGCCGTTCCATGCATCCACCACCCTGTCTGTGAAAAAGAACTTCCTCACATTACCCCTTAATTGGCCTCCCTCTAATCTCATGCTGTGTCCTCTTGTCCTGCTATTTTTCTTATATTGAAACATGTTAGACTCTTTCATTTTGTTAATGCCCTTAAGGTGTTTGAATGTTTCAGTCATATTGCCTCTCTCCCTCTTTTGCTCTAGGATATACATATTGAGTTCAGTTAATCTGTCCTCATATGTTTTTTGATGCAATCCCTGCACCATTTTGGTTGCCCTTCTCTGGACTGTCTCAATTTTGTTAATGTCCCTGTGAAGGTGTGGCCTCCAGTACTGCATGCAGTACTCCAGATGGGGCCTAACCAGTGTCTTGTAAAGAGGGATTATTACCTCCCTCTTCCGACTTGTGATAACACTACTAATACACAACATCCCTCTAGCCTTACCTACTGCTTTAGAGGTCTGCTTGGATGATTTCAGGTCATCGGTGATGATGACGCTCAAGTCTCTTCTTCCCTTGTGACTGCCAGCAACTCCCCACCCAGCCTATACGTGGCTTCAGGGTTTCTCTTCCCCATGTGCATGATCTTGCACTTCTTTGCGTTAAACCCCAGTTGCCACTCTTCCGACCATTTTGCTAGTTTATCCAGATCTCTTCTCATTCTGTCCACCCCATCTCGATCATCTACTCTGTTGCAGATCTTGGTGTCATCTGTAAACAGACAAACCTTACCCTCCAGTCCATCTGCAATGTCACTGATGAAGATATTGAAGAGGACTGGCCCCAGGACTGATCCCTGAGGTACCCCACTTGTGACATGCATCTCTTGTGACTGTATACCATTTTTAACACCACTATCTCTGTTTTCTGCCCGTCAACCAGTTTGCCACCCAGTTAACCAATGTCTGACCCACCCCGAGCCTACCCAGCTTATTAATCTTCTATGGGGAACAGTATTGAAAGCTTTGCTGAAGTCAAGGTAGGCAAAATCAACTGCTTCCCCTTGATCCACCACTCCGGTTACCCAGTCAAAGAAATCTGAGATTAGTTTGACAGGACCTTCCTTTTGTAAACCCATGCTGTCTTGGATCCTGTATTCCTATGGATTCCAGGTGTTGCACTATCCTTTCCTTAAGGAGCGTCTCCATAATCTTGCCCACTACTGAGGTAAAACTGACTGGTCTGTAGTTTCCTGTCTCGTCCCTGCTACCACTCTTGTGGAGTGGGATCACATGAGTCCTTCTCCAGTCTTTTAGGACCTCTCCTGTGCTCAGAGACTCATTAAACCATTCTGATAATGGCTCTGCTAGTTCCACCCTTAACTCCTTTAGTACCCTGGAATGTATGCCATTGGGTCCCATTGCCTTGTTCACCCTGAGCTTATCGAGCTCTTGTAGTACCCTTTCTTTTGTGAAGGGACTAGTGCACACTTCCCTCCCTCTGAGTCCATGGTGCAGAGTTGTGGGCCCTGCCCTACCTTTTCTTCAGTAAATACTGAGCAGAAGTATCTATTTAGGATAGATGCTTTTACATGGTCCTCCTCCTCCTCCTCACTCGCCCCCTTATCCCCTTTGATCTTAGCAATACCCCCTCTGGACTTTCTCCTTTCACTAATGTTTCTATAGAAAGTCTTGTCACCTTCTTTTACTGTTCGTGCTAGTGTTTCCTCTGTTTGGGCCTTTGCCTGCCTTACTGCCTTCCCTGATCCCCTTAGGGAAGTTTGGTATGCCTCCCTATCTTCATCCTGCTGCGTTCCCTTATATTTCCTGAAGGCCAGCCTTTTGGCTCTGACCTTTTCTATTACTGTTTGAGAACCAAAGTGGTTTTCTTGTTCTTTTGCACTTGCTTTTCTCACTAACACAATGGGATATTGCTTCAAGTATTGCATCTTTAATGCTTGCCTACTTTGCCTGTACCCCCTCACCTGTATTTCTTTTTGCCAGGGCTAGCTTAACTCTGTTGGCCATCTTATGAAAGTCGGCTACTCTGAAGTCCCATATTTCTGCCTTGGAATGGGATGATTTTGTTCTAGTGGCCAAATTGAACCATACCATGTGATGGTCACTGGCCCCCAGGTGGCCATCTACCTGGAGATCTGTGATCCTTTCCCTGTTGTTCAGTACTAGATCTAGGATAGCCCCGTCTCTTGTGGGTTGTTGTACCAGTTGTTTGAGGCCCTCCCCCTGCAGGAAATCCACCATGTGTTTAGTTCTGGCAGATGTCCTTGCTGGTATTGACCAATCTCTATCTGGCATGTTGAAGTCTCCCATTATCAGAACCTCCCCGTTAGCTGTCATGTTTTGTATATCTTCTAACAGTACCGTGTCTATGTCCTCACCCTGGTCTGGAGGCCTGTAGACAACCCCAGTTCATATGACTGTCTCATTTCCTGTTTCCAGGGTGATCCACAGTTGTTCTGGCTCCTTATGTCTTCTGAATTTCTGTAACTTTGACATTCATTGACATAAAGGGCCACTCCACCACCCCCCTTTTTTTGCACCTCGGTCTCTTCTGAACAGTACATAGCCAGGTACTGAAGTCTCCCAAGTGTGGTTACTGGTAAACCATGTCTCGCTAATGGCTGCTATGTCCAGTTTAGCCTCTGTCATTATTGCCTGCAGGTCTGGCATCTCTTTTCCCAGACTGTGAGCATTTGCGTACATGATTTTCCATTGGTCAGATTTCGGTGTGTTGTTTGTTGGGCGAGGTCCTGTGTTTCCCCTGTGCATCGTATGGGGAGCTGGACCTTTTTCTTTACCTGGTGATGTAAGTGAACTACAAACATGCTAAACTCCTGTTTGACCACTAGCTGAGGGGGAGGGGTGTTCTTCCCATTCTACATTTCGGGTGCTGCACCCCTCTCCCCATTTGCTAGTTTAAATAGAGATGTTCACAGCCAGACTGCTAAACACCACCCTTTTGGGGATATATTCCCCCACCTCCATTTGCTCATCCATCCCCTACTCATTGTCTAAGACAAGACCTCCTAGCCCCAGCTGGTACTAACCATCCATCTGTCATGCAGACAGGTTCCACACGCTCCATGCTTTGAGAGTTGTGCACCATGACGCTGATAACACAAGAATTTTCCCCTCCAGTTTTCTGCTTTGAACCTCCCTTCACCCTACGGTATTGAACAGTATCACTGTAGCCTCACACACACATGGTAGTGGAATGTTTGGGCAATCAACCACATCATAAAACATGACAGCACTAATGCGGCCATTCCACTGTTGCAGACATTTGATGTTGCCCAATCCAGAAAACCTCCAAAAAGGCACCACCGTCTGTGCCAGCTTTGTGGCACATTGTACCTGGGAAGCCTACCTGGAGCGCCAGGAACAGCACAAGGAAGTGATTTGTTAGCTGTGACCGCACATATTCATTGTGCAGCAGTAGCCTGTAACTGGAACATAATCCACCGTGATTATTCACAGCAGCATGGCGTTGGAATAGTGAATCACGCCAAGAAACAAAGTTCAACACAAAAGGCATGATGACGTATCTCTGATGCAGTTGGTTGCATATTCATCTTGCCCCATTTCAGCTTCACCTATGAATAGAGAGGTGTGCCTTTGTAACCCATATACAGCATCCTGTGTGGATGGAGGTGAGTTTCCTCAACCCACACATGTTGTCCTAGCCTTTCTTGTCTGTGCAGATCCCATAGACCCTTGTAATGGGGTCACAATGCATTGCCACCTTGAGACACCTCTGTGGTGTAACTGGTCCTCTCCATCCTTGCTGAGTTTTCAAGCTGCTCCAAACAGACTCACAAAACCATAAATAACACAGAGCTGGTGGGAATACAGCAACTGAGGTTTATCTGTGCCAGCTCCTGAAAGCAGATTGGTGCACGAGGAATATAAATTCACAAATCATCTTCAGCATCACGTTAATTTTATTCATTTCGGCCCAACCACACAGAGCTCAATGTGAGTAAAATAAATCCGAAGCCAGCTGAGTAGTGCAGTGGCTGCCCAGCCATTTGTTATGCTGGTGACCAGTGTTAAGCATGCTGGGAGCCGACAGACTGAGAGACGGGTACAGCATCCTTCTTGGACACTTCCTGCCTTGTGGAGAGAAGGTTGGCTCCTTCTGTTGCATAGCTGAACTCTGTTGAAGCTGTGGGAGGTGGAGACACTCTGGGAGAATTCCATTGCTCACAGGGGAGCCCTACTTTGGTACACCCTTATTTGTCTGATACATGACACAGAGGTATTCTGTCCAGAATTGAGCTGCCAGAGGAGTTAGATGGCCTCATCCACCCTCCAGTCCCAAAAGCATGCTGCTGGGGTCACCTACAAGTGCACCCCTTGTAAGAGGGTTCAAGGAGGAGGAGTTAGAGTAGTAAAATACCAACTAGCAAAGCCACAGCAGATGAAGTCACCCCATGATGCTCCAAGAGGGCTCACTTAGCTGCAGCCCCTCCACACTGCTTCCAACCACCTTTCTCCACTGTGAAATCCAAGTAGTTCCCAGGGAGTTAGTTACCACTGGGGTCCCACCTAGCAGGGACAAGTCATTGATTACTGTGGAGCTAGGACCATGTGGATTTAGTGAAGGCTGGTTGGGGCAGCATCTCTGGCGGCTCCTTGAGTGGCATAAGGGGCTCGGATAAAACTACTAAAACAAGCAATGCCACGTCAAGTGTACAGAACAAATGAAATGCTGGATTAAATATAACACTGGATTAGAAGGGATGGGAGAGTTTACGTGGGTTGGGGGATTACATGGGATTGAGAGGAGGGCAATAATTTACCTGGGGTGGGGAGGTAGGATTACATGAGTGATTTTTGGGGAGGAGAATATTGACCTGGTCTGGGGGCAGGGGCGTGGTTTCCCGAGGTGGGTGAGAGAGATGAGTTTATTTCTGGGGAAGGGGAGTATTTACTTGGGGTGAGAAGTGATGGTTGCTTAGGGTGAGTAAGGGAAGAATGGGAGTACATTCTAGGGTGGCAAGGGGGAATATTTACCCAGGATACCTGGGGTATGGGGACCAAAGTATCTAACCAATTTGAAGATGCTTCTTCCGTAAGCACTGGAGGACCTATAGACTTTTACCATGAATTAATTGTCTTGTCATCAAATGTTGTAGACCACCTCCCCCCCCTTTCTGTCCTTGCCCGGACTGTTTGTTGTGGACTCCCTCGTTACGCAAGAACTGACACTGCAGTAAAAGAAGGTTCTGCTTTGTGTAAACACAGTTGGGGAAGGGGGAAGTGAGGCCGAGGCAGAGAGAGGGAGAAGAGTAGAATTGTTTCAGGTTACATGGGGATGGGGGGGGCCCGACTTGGAGAGCATGTTTTATTTTGGATTCTGAAATCATTGCAGAGGGATAACTTGAGCTCATATATAAGCAAAAAGAAACTATATATATATATATATATATATATATATATATATTTTTTTAAAGAAACATTTTAACTTTGTTTTTGAATGCCAACGTGGCAGGGATAGCAGGACGGATAACCCTATAGTGTCACTGAGCGAATGGCTAGCCTTCAGCACAGACAGAAAAGTACATTAATGATTGACAGTTCGCTGCAGAACAACTTTTGGATGAAACCTGGAGAGAGTGAGAAAGCAGAAAAGCAGGATATTTGTTTTGTTAGATCTGACAACGTTAAGAAGCCATGGATTCAGAGACTATGTCTTTAATTTTGGAACTCGGCAGCAGCTCCATAGAAATTCTACTTCGTCATTGTTTAGTCAGAAGCACCACACAAGGCCTTTCACATGAAATTTCCTTCCCCTACCAGAGGCCCCAAACTGCAGATCTGTTTTCATTTAAAACTTTTACTGTTTTTTCCCCGATGCAAGTCAGCACTAAGATACCAGTAAGAAAATTGGGAACGATGGCTATAAAAAGAAAATGTATTACAGATGAAGTGGAGGACCTCTTTTGGTGGAAGAAGGGCTTTATGTTGGGAGCTCCATCCAGGGTGGAGTTTTCTCTCACTGAGCCCCAACATTTAAAGTGGGGGTAGATCTTGACTCTATGGGCAGTTTATCTCCTTAAAACCAATATATCATCATGTGGGGTTCAAATACTCTAGTTTAATTTTATCTTGGGGTTGGGGTTCCATTTTCCTACAATTCTCCTTTTAAAAGTAAAGGTTAGATTGTAATGAAGCGTATAGCCTTATTGTGGCACTAGCATAAAGCCTTGAAGCAATATTTTTTTTGCACAGAATTAGGAGTCTGCCACTCAACCCCTCAACACTCAGAGCCTTCTTGTGGAGAGCTGGGGGTTATTTCTTTGCTGTTGGTAACCAGGTAAGTGCACTAAGCATAGAAATACAAAATCATACATACCCCCATAATGCAAAGCATCATGGGTTGTATATGCAGATCACCACAGAATGTTACGTTGGTTCAGCTTTAAGCAGAAATATGTGGTGCCAAAAGGCCTCTCATACAGTTTGTAAAGGGTGCCAACAGAAGACACGTACACATGTTTCATCCTACCAGGACAGTGGTCTCTATGATACCCAAGTGGAATGAACCAGCTACCCTAAGATGGGCTCTCTGGGTTATGTTGTGGTGAGCCCAATAAAACAAAAAAACAGCTAAAGGACAAAGAACCTCAGTGTGCAAGCACTGAAGCAATGGTTACCCCAAGGGGCATTGGCTG
Source organism: Neoceratodus forsteri (assembly GCA_016271365.2). Taxonomy (NCBI): domain Eukaryota; kingdom Metazoa; phylum Chordata; order Ceratodontiformes; family Ceratodontidae; genus Neoceratodus; species Neoceratodus forsteri. Next base: position 97,601,478 of record JADMNL010000034.1, on the reverse strand, counting down.
GGAAGTCAAGTTTCAAAGAAATACAAAATCACATGTACCCCCATAATGCAAAGCATTATGGGCTATATATGCAAAGAACCACAGAATATTATGCTGGTTCAACTTTAACCAGAAATACATGGTGCCGAAAGGTCTTGCACAGTTTGCACAGTGTGCCAACGGAAGACACACACGTGTTTCATCCTACCAGGACTCATCAGTGTGCCTCATCTGTATGATACCCCAGTGGAATGAACCAGCTACCCTAAGATGGTCTATCTGGGCTGCTTATTTTCAGGCATGACCCGGGAGGGTACATATTAGAAATACATAACATCAATAGTGTAAACAGTATAACAATGGATGAACAGAGGGCACAAGTCAAATACAGTTCATTCAGTGGACATAAATACAGGGTGAAACAAAAGTATAGGATGACAAATGCAAACATTCATCAAAATCAATATACAAGCATAAGCGAGATAAATGGAGAAAAGTACAATGAATATTGAAAAAGTATGACTACAATAATACAAATTAGGGGAAAAAAAAGGACAGCAGGGTCCAAAGTACAGTAGCAGGGTGAAGCAGATAAAAGAAAAGAGAAATACAGCAATCAAAAGCCAGATGGGAAACTAACAGTATAGCCAGAATAGAATGCCTGGTTGGTAGGTGATGAAAGGTTAGGACTATATAGAGGAGGGGAGGTGGGAGAGGTAGTGTATCTAGAGGGGAGCGAGGGAAAGTCAGTTACAGTGACTGTCAGAAACTTTTCTGGTACCTATCTCATTATATAATGTATGTATCGTATACGGTTAGGGTAGGGATACTGTAAGTATTTTTGTAGCATAGCATGACAGTGACATGGCAGAATGGAGTGGCAGTGTAGCAGTTGGTGACTTTTGTTCCCTGAGTGACATTGGTGGAGCCTCTGTTTAACTCCAAGCTCTGGAACTGAAGGTTATCTGACTTTGGCACCATAGCACTGCAGGGCGTCTGTTAGCAATAACAATGCAAGAAGTAGATTACCCCTTTGTTCATTAATTTGATGGTCATTTCATAAAATCTAGGGGTCGGAGGCCTGCCGTGTGTCTCTGTGTTGTATTACTTGACATCTGTATTTTTCTGTGTTTCCAAAACCAGTTTGGGGACATCAGCACAAGGAACACAAGCTGTATATAATCGTGAAGGAACCCAGGACTGGCTAAGCATGGAGAGTTGACTGAATTAACTTCTTGCTCATGATAACATGAGTTGGTAGAATGATTCGGAAAAGCCTGTGTTGCGTCCACCCACATTATATCTGGTAACCGGATAAATGAAAGCCTGTAGTTTCCATACCATCAGGTCATTGCTTTTCAACAGCAGTGAATTCACAGTTTATTGATTTCCTGAGTCCTCAGAATGTTCCCCCCATAATACTGATCTTGTAAAGTCTTGGCTTCAATGTTAGTAATGCCACTCTTACAAGCAGCTCCTTAAAATACTCGACTACCCCCGCCACCTCTTATTGCTCAGTAAAATGGTGACTTGAAGTGATGGAAATGTCGGTTTTAGTTCCTGGCTGGAATGGGGATCCCATTATTTCCTCAGTTTGTTCTTTGTAGGACCCCCATGTTTCCATTCCCTCCTTCATTGACTGAGGCAGTATAGCTGAAACTCTGGGAATCTCTAAACATTTCCTTGTTGTGTAGATAATGACTCCTCACTTGAAAAACATCAAAAGGTGTTTTTTTTTTTTTTCCTTTCATTTTTATGATTCTGAACTTACAGTTGGAGACTAAGTTAAATTATGAGGCTTATGCACCACATCAGTGCCTTACCTCACAAGAACACAGTCTGTTTTTATATGTGCTTCATAAGTGTCCCGTAGGTGCATCATAATTTCACTCGTAATTTTATCTTCACCAGGATACTTTCACTTGCTGGACTTTAGAGCCACGCTCAGTCAATTTTATGACATGATGACAGGGTGAGCATGGGGACATTATAGTCTATGGGGGTGGTACCTTTAATACCAATTTTGTATGTTACAGTGATTATGTGGTGATTAAATGAGGGCACTGGGTGACTAACAAGGGAGCCTGGTAATGGTTTGGAACTTGCCCAATAATTGACATGGGAGGCTAGCTAAATCTACATCTAGGTGGGACAGGAGCAAGCTACAGCCAGTTTTCAATTTGTATTGCTGCCAGTGCTCAAGTCTGGGTTGGTCTATCTATCCATCCATTCACAGCGCTCTGAGATGGACTATAACACATTGAGACAGTTGTCTCATTTTCAGTATTCCCAGGGCAAAAGGGTAAAAAAACCTACTGTTATTCAGGAACCTAACATAATATGTATGCATATGATATGGCTAACCGAGACAAGCTAGAAGACTACTAAATTGTTCCCAGTGACTTAATGCACCAGCATTGATTGGTTGATGTGAAGCTTGGGGACAAAGGTGGCAAATAATGTGGGACTCATTTTGGTTCTTGTCTGAATTGTGAGGACCTGATTACTGATGCTTCTTGATGCTTATTAAGTAGGAGATGTAAAAACTACAGTAATGATGAAATAGTTAGAGGCTGTCACCTAAAACAATTTTTTAAAGCTTGCTCATAATACCACAGATTTGCTGTGTCTGGTCTGGAGATGCCCAGTTTAATCAAGAATACAAGTAGCATCACAGAGCAAGTCTGGGTGCATTCATTGCATAACAAGCAGCCCAGTGCTATAAACTGTTGAACTTCCTCGGGTTTCCATGCTTTCATCATTTTAGATTACCTAATTAGCCTTGCGGACCTGTCTAGCTCTCACAACCCATATCATCGGTCACAGTGGCACTTCCATCGTGGGTCACAGTGGCTTGTCTTAAGGTGAAAGAATAGTTTTAGGCTGGACCAGCATCCTTCTGGGATGGGCATTAGACCTCCTGAGGCAATCATCTTTTTGCTTCCTAAGTTCTGAGTAGAAAACAGAATATTTAACTCCTGAGTGAGCTATCCAGATGAATATGGGGATATACAGTGCCATGCTGGCCTGTGTGGGCATCCAGGGCCATGGTATGCACTTACCATTGACATAGTGCCTTATGCATTTTTCAGTGAAGATGCTGTACACCTGATTTACTTAGCTGGAGGGGGATAAAGTTCAAGTTTCAAGTTTACTGCAGGAAAGACTCGGTTGAGCAAGCTCATTCACAAGGAGGTCCTGAGGCACATACACATACAGACTGGAGGGATGTCAGCAAGTACTTCCTCAGAGAAAGAATGGTGGATGCCTGGCACAGCTTTCCAAGACAGGTGGTGGGTGCGAAAACAGTGGTGGGATTCAAAAATGCCTGGGACAGGCACAAGGGAATTATAGGGATTGGGGGGGGGGATTGCATTTTAGATCAAGTAGGGTTTCCAGCAAAAAATGAAGGTTAAAGGAGACTCACACAAAGAAACACTGCAGCCTGCTCCTGTCCCCACATACCTTACAATGCTGCTGCGGGAGTCTGGGACAGCAGTGATCTTAATTTTTTAATCCACCATTGTTTTTCTATAAACTGCTGAAACTTTTGGCCAAATGCAGAAGCGCTGCGTGGTTCCCAATTGAGCGGGTGCAAAGTCATGGGGATTACACCCATTTAGTGACATTGCTACCACCACTGCTCTTATTATAGCAGCAGTGGCTGTACTTTATTATGCTTAATTTATGGCTTCCAAGGGCGTCTTTATACCTGTAATGTTACTTACAGCAACAGCCTGTCGGGTGTTGCTGTGGGGTGACATTGTTCATTAGACCCTATTGGAAGCCATAAAATAAGCATAATAAGCTGCTGCTGCTGTAACTAAAAGCAGTGGTAATGATGCTGGAGTAGTGTGTGGGACTCTGCACCGGCTCAGGCCTGGGGCACTGGTGGTGCTTCTGCGTTCGGCCAGTGGCGGTTATAGAAAAAAAATGATGGTTAAAAGAGTAAGATCACTGCGGCCAACCCTGCAGCGTGAGTATGAGACGGGGCATGCTGCTGATGTTTCTTCGGTCATCTTTAACAAAATGGGCAGCCTGATGTCAGTTTGTGTTTCTAAATTGGAACGTTCCTGACTGGAAGAGAGCAAGACGTTGTGAATCACACTGAAGGTACAGTGATATTTACACAAGAGGTCATAGCATGCCAAGGCATTCTGATGGATGTGCTGGAGCAGGGTTTTCTGTCGTGAGGCTGCCCACAAGAATATAAGGTGTGGCCAACATGACTGCTCTAGTCGGTCTTTGCAATTGTTTGTGCTCTGTTAGTATGTCTCAGTATGGTGTAAATATCAGGCCCCACCATTCTGGTCATCATATTAACAGTAATTTTTTTTTTTTTTTTTAATTTTCTCTTTTGGCCCCTACTACTCCCGTCAGTACTATCTGCTCTGGTCACGGACCCCCGTTGCCCCCACTTCCGGACATGACTGCATCCCCTTGGTTATCCCTGGCTTTCCCCCCAGAGAGCGGGGCTGCGGCACCGACCCCCTATATTGGAGCCGTGGTACATGTATCTAGTCGGGGGATTGGCTACAGAGGCTAATCGGGGCACCCGGGGGTAGAGCGGCATGAAGACGGTGAGGTTTGGGATTTTAACCCTCCCCCCCCCTTTAAGCAGGATGGGGACGTGCAATGACGACCTGCGTCCGCCCCATCCTGATGCACTGTTGAGCGGCCGACGTGGTGCAGCCACCCAGCCTCCGCTTAGGCGCCGCCTCACACGCAGAGTGCTACCCCTGCCTCCCCAGAGAAGGAGAGCTGTCCAAGGGACGCTCAATCCTTCTCCCCGGCTTGGCCCCTCGGCGACCGGGTCCGTTCCGGACCGATTGCGCCCCGGCTCCAGGAAATTCAACACGCTGCGCCGATGGGCTGCCAGTATTAACAGTAATTTAAGGTCGATAGGGACTGTAGGTCCATTGTGTCTGCCGCCCCCCACCCGTCCTGCTTGATAAGCAGGGATGAATAAGTGTGCCATGCAAATATACTGATTTTATAGGGGTTCCCTAAAGTAGCAAAAAGGATCTGAACTCCGTCTGCTGATGAACAGGTAACAGAAAAACCTGATACCATCCAAATGACATTGCTTGTCCCTGAACTAAAAGAGGTGCTGCTGTATTCTAAAAAATTGGGGTGAGGTGTCAGTCAGTCTGAAAAATAGATCCAAAAAAAACAGGATTAGGCAGTAAGAAATTCTGTAGAGACAATAATTTATTCCCTAGGATAACCCAGCCTGTGATGTAGCATTTCATTTTCCTGTGTCTGTCCAGTATCCCAGTTGGATCAGGGTGGGACTGAAGCAGATGGAGGTCTTGTGACTTTTTCTCGCAGCAAGTGTCTATGCTAAGAGTCACACAGTTGAGGTGGAGGTTCAAGCAGTGAGTAAGTGGCAGTGGCAAGGTTTGAGCCTGTGATTTCCTGGTTCCTAGATCCACGCTGTAATAAGTTAAACTGCTAGTTTCTCAAAGAACAAGTAGATTCTGCTAGTAGCTGCTACACGTGTATCAAGAGCTTAGGCAGAATCCATGTAAAGGCCCAGCATGTACTCTGTGCCAGTCATCAGTTCCTCCAGATTTCAAAATGGTTGTAGAGGGCATTACTATCAGTGCATTTGGTGGGGGCAGTGGTGTTGACTAGAAGCAAGTCTTTTGTAGAGTTGGCACCTGTGGTAGAGATCCCTCTAGTGGCATAGAAATACAACTGCAGGATTGGTCAATGCTGATATCACCAGCAGGAAGTACTTTCAGTTGAGAGCAGGAGAGCAGATGTAGGTGTAACCCCCCCTACAAATGGGGGTTCCTGAAAAGTCTTCCTTGAGCTTGCTTAAATGCTCACTGCGAGGCTGGTGTCCTGTGTTTTTAGCAGTTTAAATGTATTACCAGAGTGTGCCTGTATAGCCTCTGTGTACTGTCTCTTTAAGAACTGCCTGGATTGCAGTCATAATTAATCTGAGAGGGAGCTCTGTTGGAGGATGTACTTGTTTGCTGATCATATGTTAAAGTAGTCATAATATTGCAGTTTGTTCTAACCTGCCTTCTTTGCAGCATGGACAGTTCTGTTTGTTTCCATCATCTTAGTCCTGGACTGCTAAATGGAGCCTGCCTACAGGGGCTTGGTGGGGTCAAAACTTGTAAGAATTGTAGTTTTGGGCTTTTGGTGCCTCAAATAACCTGGAGAGGAGCCCTTGTTGTGACTGACAGATCAGCCAACCAAACCTTTTGGATCTTGGAGAAAGTCCCACACTGCATGCAGTTTCAGTTAGATCTGAGTTTGGAAGTGAGGAAGTAACAGCTCGAGATAGTTTGAGTAGCAGTCCACAGTGGATTCATATGGGAGAACTGTGGAAAGGGCTGAGTTTGGCCTACATGCCTGCCTGCTGTTCCTAAGAGGGAACTTGTGCTTTTTTTCGGACCAAATCCGAATTTGGAGAGCGAATTAAACCACTGAATTGTGACCAGGCTTTAACCTGAAGAAGACCAAAGATTTGCTGTGTGCGATCGGCCTGTCAGGACTTCCAGCTACCTCTGAACTTCCAGATTGTGTAGAGACTCTGTAATTACGACCGGAGAGCCATTTGCCAGGTACAGTGGAATTTCCTTGCATGTGAATGTGCTGTATGCTTATAGTGGGCCATTATTTGGTTCCCCACTGTGTGTCTGAACTGTGTGTTGCTTGCTGGAGGCTGTATTCAGCTCCTTTGACTGAATCCGTATCAATTTCCATTTGCCTGGGCCCTGCTACACTGGACCAGCCAGAATACCTGCTACACAGAGAAAGTCATCCACGAGTGACCGGCCTGGGGATCAGCCCCCTGCTCAATGCTTTGAACAGGAATGATGCCTCAGTGATTCATGTGGGCCCTACTTCTCTGGGCACTCCAGCTCAACAGCCTGCAGTGTTGATTTCATCCTACCTGTGTCCAATATTTGGTATCATGAGTAAACATCAGGGTAGCTCCCTGCAACAACAGCTAAATCTAAAAGTGTTGTCATTTGATTGTCTTGTTGCCATTTCTTCCACAAACTGAGCCCTCTGGCTCCGGATTACAAATAGTGTTGTCAATGTTGCTTTCTTCCATCACAGGGCCCCAACCAGCTGCAACGTTCCTGACTAGCCTGCCATTCTCCTACCTGGGTACCCAGAGTGTGTGACTGTGTAGGGACTCTGAACTGCATGCATAACTGTCTGATTTAATATAGCTTTTAAACAAATCAACTTGATTACCCCCTTGTTCAAGTCCTCTAAATAAATCAGATTTAACTTTGTTTGCATTTAATCTGCCTGTGGTTCCAGTTTGTGCCAAAAAGTATTATACTGTTGCTATTTGCTGTGCTTAACCTTGTTTTACAGGGGGTCCCCAGGGTCAAGCTAGAGGAACCAGCCCTGGTGGTAAGTGAAAACAGCGTGGATAATTGCCTGGTGAATAAGGGTCATTATGAAAGTAATTACTGTATATTGTTCATGCCACTAGAAGGGAAAGAGGGGAGTTAGTGTCCCGGAGGACTGTGCCCAGGTTAGCTTGACCACTAACAACCCTGACCTCTGGATGGATGCACCAGTTTCATTACCCAGGCCCCTTAACCTGCTACTAGCCAAGTAGGCAGGGGTAGTAGCCCTTGGGATAGCACCACCTAGGGGTTACATAGAAATTAGAGTTTTGCTCATGGAAGTCTGTCTCTGTGAGTTCTGTTCATGACAGTGGTCTTGTGTGGTTGGAAAATATCAATCAAATTTTACAACACTACAATATCCCTGTCATCTTAGAATTGAATAGAACTTGGGGATGGAGAGACCACTGCATGTACTCGTCATGGGTGAAGTTTGGTACAGCAATGCCTTCTATTAGGCCCTGTCCACACTACACCACTTAGTCTGTAACAGTTCCAAGCAGTTACAGACTGGAACTGTTACAGTGTGTCCACACTGCCGGCAAACGGCCTCGATAATGGTTTGGAATCATTGCAGCCCGTCCACATTGTGGGTGCTGTGTAACTGTTACGGCTGCATCCTATTCCACAGTGCAGTTCGTGCTGCACTGGGGGAATGCTGGAGCTACACGCTCACCCGTCCACACTATGGCCAGTAATGTTATGGGGCACAACCATTTTCATAACCGTTGTTGAAACCACTTCATAAGTGGTTTCAACAACGGTTACGAAAATGCCTTCTGTAACGTTACAGGTGTAAATGCAAACTGTTGCGGTAACGGTTTGAGCCCTCTGTAACGTTACAGAGGCATACTGTGGACAGGGCCTTAGTGGTGAAGAAGGGGATAAAGAGGAAGATGGGGGTTATATCGATCCAGAGAAAACAAAACCCATTATCCTTGAGATTTGAGACTCTGGACCCTTGTGACTCTGAACGAGAAATTTACACGAGAAAGGGTCCTGAAGGAACTGGAAGTAATAAGAGTTGACAAAGCAATGGGGCCAGATGGGGTGCACCCCAGGGTCCCTAAAGAACTAAGAGAGGTGGTGGCTGAACCTCTGGCTATCCTGTTCAGCCAATCACTGGAAACAGGAGAGTACCAAAGACTGGAGGACAGCAGATGTAGTCCCTTATACAAAAGTGGGAACAAAGAGGAAGCGAGGAACTACAGACCAGTCAGCCTCACCTCGGTAGTGGGAAGATCATGGAGGCAGCACTGAAGGAGAGATTGGTGGAACATCTGGTTGTCAATGGACTACAGGACCCAAGGCAGCATGGTTTCACCAGGGAGGTCATGTCAGACCAACCTCATTGAATTTTTTGACTGGGTGACTAGGGAGGTGGATCAGGGGAGGGCAGTGGACATGGCCTATCTGGACTTCAGCAGGCCTTTGACACTGTGCCACATAGAAGACTATTACACAAACTGGGGAATATGGGTGTGGGCAGGACAGTAGTGTGGTGGGTAGGTAACTGGCTGGGTGGCAGGACACAGAGGGTGGTGGTAAATGGCTGTCACTCCACAGAGGGAAGAGTGACCAGTGGGGTACCACAGGGATCAGTGCTGGGACCGGTCCTATTCAACATCTTCATCAGTGACATTGCACACGATATAGAAGGCAGAATTTCACTGTTCGCTGATGACACAAAGCTCTGTAACAGAGTAGACACACCAGAGGTGTAGACAGAATGAGAAGGACCTGCAGAAACTTGAAGAATGGTCAAGGGTTTGGCAGTTGAAATTCAATGCAAGAAGTGCAAGATAATGCATATGGGGCACAAAAACCTGGCACAATATATCAGTTGGGGGTGAGGATATAGCATGCCCAAGCAGGAAAGGATCTTGGGGTTGTCATCTCTGATGACCTCAAGGTGAAACAGTGTGACAAGGCATCAGGTAAAGCAAATAGGATGCTGGGATGTATAGGCAGGGGCATCACCAGCAGGAAAAGGGAGGTCATAATTCCGCTATACAAGACACTAGTGAGGCCCCACCTGGAGTACAGTGTACAGTTCTGGAGACCATACCTACGTAAGGACATAGACAGGGTAGGAAGGTTCAGAGGAGGGCAACAAAGATGGTGCATGGGTTGCATCACAAATCCTATGAAGACAGGTTGAAGGAACTGAACATGTACTCCCTGGAGGAGAGGAGGATATGATAGAGACATACAAGTATCTCACAGGGAGGAACAGGGTGCAGGAAAACACTATTTTTAAGCGAAAAAGATGTTTCAGGACTAGAGGGCATGGGATGAAGTTGGAGGGAGGACGATTCAGAGGAAACATGAGAAAGAATTTCTTCACTGAACGGGTGGTGGACAAGTGGAACACCCTGCCAGAGGAAGTGGTGGGGGCTGAAACAATCACGGGATTTAAGAATGCATGGGATAGACATAAAGGAATTCTAGAGGTCAGGGGTAAAGGGAAATAGACTTCTAGGAAAACAAACTGAACTTACAAGCTCAAATGGGCAGACTAGGTGGGCCATAGGCCCTTATCTGCCGACACTGTCTATGTATCTATGTATCTATGAACACTGGACTCTTTCTAGTTATTTATTTACTCAGCTGCTGGGCAGATCTGTCCCATAGCGCTCCCTCCCAGACCCATTGCCTGCCTTTTTGGAGGCTTTCTGTTCCATGACCAGCTGTGGCCATTACTTACCCCCGGCAGAGCCTTTGGGGTGGGGCAGACCACTCTAATGACCACATCCAGCAATGTTTGTGGAGTGCCCAGTCAGTAGTGGTTCGAGAGAGTTGCGCATCATTCTGCTGATGGCCTGCTATGCCTGTTTTTCTGTCCCTCATGTCTGCTTTTTCTGTCCTTCCCCTGGAACAATGGCATGAATGTGCTTCGGAAAACACATGCAACTGGCATGCTAGGAGCAAGCTGCAAGTTCCCCAGTCACAGACATACTGGCATGTCCTGCACTACCCGGGGGACGTCCAGGAGGTGCTGGCACAGCAGCCAGCAAACAGTCTCCCATACAGAGAAAGCTCAGATTTCCTCTTCCACTGTCCCTCTCACTGCCAGGGCTTGTTCTCCAAACTAGGTTGCCAGCTTCACAAGGTACTCTGCCGCCACTGCTGCACCATCAGAACCCCAAGACTAGGGACCCAAGATCCAATTTTTCAGATTTCTCTTGTTTCATTTTTGTGGAGAAAGGGCTTTTGAGGATGGGGCTTCTGGAATAATGATTCAGTCTGTATGTGATAGGTGCTTTAATTTTTCATTTACCAGCATATTTTGTAACCACGAAATTGCAAGTCTAGCTCTGTTTACCAGTAACATCAATTATGAGTCTTCTTGTTTCACTTTTTTCCAGGATGTGAAGATTTTTCGTTCCCTGATTTTGGGTGAGTTGGAACGAGGGCAGAGTCAGTACCAGGCTCTGTGCTTTATTACAAAGCTTGACAAGAATGAGATCATTCCCAGTGAGTCCATGGCAAAACTACGGCAGGTGAGTGAGAAACAAAACCCTTACCACTTGGTAGGGTTGCTTTCTTTTAGTTGCATATTCTGAGACCACTGGGGACTGAAGTGCTCTGTTTGGCTACAGGGCTAGGTACAGTGCAAGGCAGATAAAGTGCAAGATTCCCCACATTGAGCTGGATTTAGTGCTGATGACAGATGCTTGGCTAACAGAGCTGAAGACTGCTGCTATCCACAGGGCTAGGTACTGTATATAAGGCAGGTACAGACCAGGCTTTCCACACTGTGGTGGATTTAGTGCAGGTGAAAGGTGAGGGATTAAACAGCATCAAAGACTGGAGTACTGTTTATCCACAGGAATAGGTGCTACGCAGGCTTCCCCACCCAGTGAGATACAAATATGGACTTGTGTTGAGGCTTATTGTGGAAAACTATTGCCCTAAGGGTAAAAAAAGCTGATTAAGAGTGGGTTATATTGCCACAGAAGTACTTATTCAACACAATGGACAGTAGTTTTCTTTTATTAGCTGAGAACTCCAGTCCATAATTTATTAAACCTTTTTTTAAAGACTGATTTGCACAGCTTTTTGTGATACTTTAACTACCATCTGTATTCAGTGAGCTTTAGCCATTTGTAATGGGTAGAAACAATGCACGTCAAACATCTGGGGATAGGGAGGTGGGTAACAAATCAGGAAGGTCAGTGGCAAGGGAAATAGTTATAGTGGGAGACTTCAACCTACCTGGGGTGGACTGGCAGACAGTAACTACAGCACATGTCAGGGAGCAAGTGCTGCTGGAGGCTGTCCAAGACAGCTACCTAGTGTAAGGGGTGATGGAACCCACAAGAGAGGGGAACATACTGGATTTGGTGTTAACAAATGATGATCAAGTCCAGGATGTGGTAGTACAGGCCCCTCTAGCAGGAAGCGACAACCGTTCAGTGTGATTCCTCCTCAACACAGGGAGGGAGTCCGCTAAGACCAGGACAAGAGTGTTGGACTTCAGGAAGGCAGATTTTGCCAAAATGGGTGGCATCCTAGAGGGGTATTTAGCTAAAATTAACCCAGTTCTGGATGTTGAACAGAAGTGGGCAGTCATTAGGAAGGGTCTCAATGAAGCATGAACACGTGTGCCAAATTTCAGAGCAAGCAGTCCAGGTCCAAAAAACCTATCTGGCTCAGCAAGGAGTTGGAGTGGAAGGTGAGGGAAAAAAGATTGGCCTTCATTAAGTTCAAAAAATCGGGGCATGAGGAGGATAGAGAGGTGTTCACAAAGGCATCTAGGGAGGTGACCAGGTCGGTCAGGGCAGCCAAGGCAGCAAAGGAGCTGAAGTTGGCTCAGGGGATCAGAGAGGGGGAAAAGGGGTTTATTTAAATACATAAGGGAGAAGAGGAGTTGTAGAGATGACATTGTTAGAATCAAGAGGGATGGGGATGGGCGGAACAAAGGGGAAGAACAGGCAGAGGCACTCAGTGAGTACTTCTGCTCAGTGTTCACAAAAGAAAGGGATAGCCTAATACCTTGGGGGGAGGGGGGCAAGGGTGAAGGGGGGGCAGCGATAACAGGGTCATCCAAGAGGATAGAGTTCTGAAGGGCCTTAAAGCCTTGCGGGTGGACAAGGCACCAGGACCAGACGGTGTACACACAAGGGTTCTGAAGGAACTGGTGGAGGTGTTAACAGGCCCTTTGTCGGACCTCTTCAGCACCTCCTTGGAGACAGGGAAGGTACCCAGGGACTGGAGGATGGCTCACGTGGTGCCCCTTCACAAGAATGGACCCAAGGACCAACCAGGCAACTGTAGACCGGTAAACTTGACTTCCATAGTGGGGAAGTTGATGAAGACCATTCTAAAGGTGAGATTGATAACCTTTCTTGATAGTAATGGTCTACAGGATGAGACAGCATGGGTTTGTCTCATGAAGATCGTGCCAAACTAACCTGATTGACTTCGACAGAGTCACTAGGGTGTTTGACGAAGGCCACGCTGTGGATGTCCTTTACCTGGACTTAAGCAAAGCTTTCGACTCTGTGCCCCACAAAAGGTTAATGAGCAAGCTGAGGGACATGGGGGTGGGGGAGAAACTGGTGGGGTGGGTTGAGAGCTGGTTGCAGGGTAGACAACAGAGGGTAGTTGTAAGGGGGGAGACACCCAAGACCAGGCCAGTAACAAGTGGGGTGCCACAGGGTTCAGTGCTGGGCCTTGTTTTGTTCAGTGTCTTCATTGGAGACATTGCAGAGGGAGTCAAGAGCAAGATCAGCCTGTTCACAGATGACACTAAGATTTGTGCAAAAGTGGACAATGAGGAAGTGAGGCAAGCATTCAGGATCTAGCTAAACTCGAACACTGGTCTAGGGAGTGGCAGTTGGGGTTTAATGCTAAGAAGTGCAAGGTCATGCATCTCTGAGCAAGAAATCCCAGGACCAGCTACTGGCTTGGGGGGGGGGGTGCAGGTAACAGCTTCAGAGGAGGAAAGGGACATCGGGGTAATAGTCACAGGGGACAGGAATGTATCAGCGCAGTGTAGGAGGGCGGCAGCAAGGGCAACTAGGATGCTGGGGTGCATTGCCAGAGGGATCTCCTCTAGAAAGGAGGAGGTCATTCTTCCCTTGTATAGATCACTGGTGAGGCCACACTTGGAGTACTGTGTGCAGTACTGGTGCTCATACCTCAAAAAGGATGTGAGATTACTGGAGGGGGTGCAGCGCAGGACTACGAAAATGATCATGGGACTGGTGGAGTTGCCGTATGACGAAAGATTGAGGGAGCTCAACATATATTTGCTGGAAGAGAAAGAGGGAAAGAGAGGACATGACAGAGACCTTTTAAGTACTTGAAAGGCATAAACAAAGTCAGAGAGGGAGGATTGTTCCACTTAAAGGGGGGAAGGGTCACTAGGGGGCACAGTCTGAAGTTGAAAGGGGGAAGGTTCAGGAGGGAGATGAGGAGGCACTACTTTACAGAGAGAGCAGTGGCGAGATGGAACGCACTGCCAGAGGAGTTGATCATACTGAGGACAGTGGATAGCTTTAAGTGGGGTTGGGATAGAGTCAAGGGCAGGATTAGTACAGACAAGAACACAAAGGGGGGAGACCAGGAAAGGGGAGGAAAGGAGGGGTTTGAGTGGGGCTGAGGCAGCTGTAGTAATATGAAACTAAGAGCTGCACAATTGGGCAGACTTGATAGACCTGTGGGTCTTTTTTTGGCTGGCAATTTCATATATTTGTAAACCCATACATTTTAAATATAACTTTTCTAAAATCTGGCTTCATAGCCCTTTAAAGGATAGGCTGCTGTTTATGTGAATGCTGAAACTGCATTTATTTTAATTGTGATAACAGCAGTTTCATAGCATTTAAAAAATGTAAATGGCAGCCTCTCCCAATTCAAATTTCCCTTCTTCAGCTTCCCTAAAATGTTTCCGACGTGCAATGTGATTGTCTATGAGGAGAGAACCCAATCGGCGGCAAATGCTATATTCGGCACAGCCGTCATGCAGTAGGACAATGTTATCACTTGTCAATTTGTTTAAAAGGGTAAAAATCGTCAGTTAACATATGTATTAGTCATACTATTAGTCCTACTAATACATATGTTGAGTGACAATTTTTTTTTTTTAGTTTGTAGAACACACTACACTGAGGGATGTGGATATGGTGTACTATCCACACTTCTGCCAGTATCCTTTCCCTTTAAGACAATGGCCGGAAGGTCTTCAAGCTGGCTCCTCCCACCCACTTGGGAGGTAACTCCCTCGGCACCACCCCATGACATCAGATCTTCCTTTCTGCTGGAAAAAGATGATTCCCTCCTTATCGCTCTGCATTTAGTGGGCCCTTTGCTTTAATAAAATAAATAAAAAAAATGATCCATCTTCAGGTTGGTTGAGAAACTCTCATCGGCATGGACGACTTGAAGTCGGCACCCAGTTTCAAAAAATGCGACTGTGGTAAGATGATGTCCCGGATGGACCAACACACCTTGTGCCTACTGCGTGGGGTCATGATCACAGTCCCCAGGCTTATGGCCTTTGTCACACTTTACATCCTAGTATTTTGGAGGACCGTCATGCTTGACTCCTCCTTGGGTGCCCAGATGAATAGGACCCTCCCATTCGATCGAAAGACACCTGTTGGGTGGTCTCCACAGCAGCGGGGTCCACAAAACAACTTGTGGCCTTCGAAGAGGCAGTGGCTCGGGCCACAGAGCATGCTTCTTTGGCTTTCGTGCCTTTCTTTTGGTGTCACCTTTACGGGGGCATGTAGGGATTTGTGCAAGTCCCTTCCCACTCTTGGGCAGGGTCCCTCTAAAGGCACAAAATCCTCTAAATCATCTAAAAGGAGACTAGGAAAAAAGTCTCCTTGACAAGCGGTCCCAGGCCTCGGATTCCCACACTTCCTTGGAGGCTTTGACTAAGGTTGATCCTTTAGTCCAGACTACTGGCTCCATGGCGTCGGCCGAGGCACATGTTGACCAACCTGTTGAAATTTTTCTTGAGTCCTAGAGAGTGAGGTATCCACCTTGTCCTGTGACAACGCATCGACTGGCTTAAGTCTTACCTGTCACCTCCCAAGGAGGGTTAGATCAGCTTCCTGATCCAGTCCCTAACCCTCAGGATCCCATTCCCTCGGAGGAGTTTCTGCTTTTGTTGGCTCCTTCTCTTTCCTCCCTTCAGGTTCCCAGGCGGTCGAGGTTGAGATCCCATAGCCAGGAGTCGAGCAGCCCTCATCGAGATTGGCGCGACCACTCTTGGCACTCGGGCAAGTGGTGCTACCACTATTCTTCCTCTTCTTCCATCTCGGGTGAGGAGAGGCTTCGATGCAAAATATGCTGGCATTATGAATAGCTAATATGGCAGCAGCTCATGTTCTCTGGGGATAAACCAATTCCGGACCCCACCCCAGCTTTTCATAGAAACATAGAAACATAGAAGTTGATGGCAGATAAGGACCGCAAGGCCCATCCAGTCTGCCCATTTCTTTTTCTACCTTATAGATGTGCCATCGGCCTTTGCTCTATCTATTCATAGTCATTTGTATTGCTCCCTTACGCCTATCCCATGCCTGTTTGAAGCCCTGCACTGTATTCATAGCCACCACTTCTTGTGGTAAGCCATTCCATGCATCCACCACCCTTTCTGTGAAAAAGAATTTCCTCACATTCCCCCTTAATTGGCCCCCCTCTAATCTCATGCTGTGTCCTCTTGTCCTGCTATTTTTCTTATATTTAAACATGTTAGACTCTTTCACCTTGTTAATGCCCTTAAGGTGTTTGAATGCCTCGATCATATCACCTCCTTCCTTTGCTCAAGGTGTGCATATTGAGCTTTGTTAATCTGTCCTCCTATGTCTTCTGATGCAGCCCTGCACCATTTTGTTGCCCTTCTCTGGACTGCCTCAATTTGGTTAATGTCCTTGGGAAGGTGTGGCCTCCAATACGCACGAGTACTCCAGATAGGGCCTAACCAGTGTCTTGTAAAGAGGATTATTACCGCCTCTTACGACTTGTGATACCCTACTAATACCCCTAACACCCCTAGCCTTACCTACTGCTTTAGAGGTCTGGTTTGATGATTTCAGGTCATCAGTGATGATGATGCCCAAGTCTCTTTCTTCCTTTGTGACTGCTAGCAACTCCCTCCCAGCCTATAGGTGGCTTCAGGGTTTCTCTTCCTATGTGCATGATTTTGCACTTTTGCATTAAATCTTAGTTGCCACTCTTCTGACCATTTTGCTAGTTTATCCAGATCTCTTCATTCTGCCACCCCATCTGGATCATCTACTGTTGCAGATCTTGGTGTCATCTGCAAACAGACAAGCCTTACCCTCTAGTCCATCTGCAAGGTCACTAATGAAGATATTGAAGAGGACTGGCCCCAGGACTGATCCCTGAGGTACCCCACTTGTGACTTGCATCTCTTCTGACTGTATACCATTTACCACCACTCTCTGTTTTCTGCCCATCAACCAGTTTGCCACCCAGTTGACCAACTTCTGACCCACCCCAACCCTACCCAGCTTATTTATCAATCTTCTATGTGGAACAGTGTCAAAAACTTTGCTGAAGTCAAGGTAGGCTCTGGCCACCAAGGCCCCAGCTGGTCCAGCTGGGACGGTTTCTGTTCCGGCCTGTATGCCAGTCATGACAGCCAAGGGATGGTCCCTTCCTAAGGATGCCCGTACCACTTCTGGGTTTTCTCATCAGCTGTCAGTCAGTCACTCCCGATAGACCCCACAGGGTCATTGGGAACTCGGGTGGTTGACTGCTTTTCAGTGAATCCTCAGAGTCTGAGGACTTTCGTCTGGTGGGCGTGGCATCGGGGGAGGATTTGCCTGTGGAGCACGGTCCCACTTCCTTTTGCGGCTTGCTCTGCTCATTTCAGAATCGATCGGGATTCAGATGGAGCCCATCAAGAAATGAGCCAAGTGTCCCTTGACCTCAACCAAGGTGACTCCTCTGGGGTGGCCTTCTGGTCACTGAGGCCATTCTTGGCCCTGCTCCAGAGATTTAGCAGAACCCTGCCTCCTGCCTGATCGTGTGGGCTGAAAATATGTAGCCCCTGTGGATTCCCTGTCTGGTTTCACCAAACATCCCTCAGCCTAGGGCTTGGTGGCCGACTCGGTCTTTCGGCGTACTGGCAATGCTGTGGACATGGACAAACCTCCCGACAAAGAATCCAAGAAATTGGATCACATGGCCAAAAATGTCTATGTGGCCTCCTCTCTCAGCCTTTGGCAGGTGAGTCCGCCCCTTTTGATGGCCAATTTCGCTCATGCCTTACTCAGCACTCTCGATGAGGTGTTTCCTCGGCTCCTGGCTGTCTTACAGACCATGGTCAAGCAAGTCCAGGACCAGGGCTGAGCAGTGGCCGAACAGCAGCTCCAGAAGGCCATAGACATTGGCGATTCCTGCGCCTGGTCCATGGCTGCTGCGGTGGCCATGCGCCGCAGGGCTTGGCTATGTATTTCTACCTTTAGGGCAGATGCCCAGCATGAGTTGGTGGATGTCCCCTTCTTGGGCACAGACTTATTCGGGTCTGGGGTGAAAGGACACCTCACTCAAATTAAGAAGTCCAACACCACCCTGAACTGTCACCTCCATGCAGACGGATCCCAAGGGCTCCATGCTTCAGAGGAAAAAGCCCTTTTAGCCCCCCTCTGCTCCTGGGGCCAAGCCATCGCAGGCCCCGGCTTGGTATCCTTGATCGAAGTCTGTTGCTTTGGTCATCTGCCGGTCCTCCTCTGCCTCCAAGCCTGCCCAGTGACAGGCTGGGGGGTGCCTTCCCCATGCCCATCCTGTCTCCCCTGGGTCCTCCTGTGGGGGGCCAGTTCCACCACTTCCTTTCTGCCTGGTCCACTGTCACCATGGACAGGTAGGTCCTCGAAGTGGTTGGTCAAGGTCTGCCTCTAGAGTTCGAAACTTACTGCCTTGCCAAGCCCACGCCCCTCGGGAGGATATGGTGTCTGCTGACATGCTGTCAGCCCTTCAGGAAGACATTGCCCAGCTCCTCCAGAAGGGAGGTAGTGGTTCAAGTCACAGACCTTCCAGTAAGCCCAGGGTTTGTTTCAAGGTACTTCCTGGTCCCAAAGCGGATGGACAGATGGGGGGGGGGGCGCACTGGTGCCCCATCTTAGATCTGCATGACCTGAACAAATTCTTTCAGTCGTGTAGCTTTATGATGGTCACTCTATCTCAGATCATTCCATCCCTGGAGCAGAACATGTGATTTAGCTCTCTAGAGCTTCAGGATGCATTCTTCCATGTTCCCATCCATTCGTCCCACCACCAGTTCCTTTGGTTCCGAGCGAATGGGATTCTCTACAAGTTCCAGGCCATGCCCTTCGGACTCCCTCAGCTCACAGAATCTTCACCAAGTGCATTGCAGTGGTGGCAGCCTACCTGAGATGATGAGGGGTCTGGGTTTATCCCTACCTAGACAACTGCTGATAGCAGGTCCCTCCAGGGAGGAGGTGGAGTGGTCTAGAGATCTGGCCTTCCAAACCTGCATATCCCTTGGCCTCCTGGTGAATGAGGCCAAGTCGGAGTTGGTAGTTCGCAGGTGATGCACTTCATTGGGGCAGAGCTTGACTCTTGCAGAGCCAGGGCTCGACTCCCAGTGGACCGGGCAGAGATTCTCTCCTTTGCCCGATCATTTCAGGTTGGGCAGTTGCACACTGCTCGGGATTTCCTGCACCTCCTGGGATTCATGCCGGCATGCACCAGCATGGTCTGTTGGGCCTGGTGGAGAATGCACTCTGCAGTGGAAGCTCACCCATCAATGATCTCAGTGCAAGGGCCACTTCGACCAGCCTATCACTGTGACCCGGCTGATGTGGAAAGCCCTCCCATGGTGGTTAGTCCTGGAACATCTGCAGGAAGGAAATGAAAATTACGTACCTACCGTAATTCTTGATCTTCTCTTGTATCTTCACCATTCATTACTTCCTGGGTGTAAGCCGGAGGCTCGCACCCATCACAGGAGCCTTTTTTTTTAAAGTTTGACTAGAACGGCACTCACTGAGAGTGACGTCATGCGTCATGCGCGAGGGGTGGCCGTTAGTAGCGACCGACTCCTCCTCCAACTCAGTTCTGTGAGCCGGAGAGGCAAAAAGCAAAAGCAGAGAAATAGAGATAGCGAGGCAAGATAGCCAAGGGATAGCAAAGTAAGGAAGAATGAACTGAAAAAGGAATAAGCCGATGGAGGAAGGACAGAGGAGATAAGAGTATCCCTAACCTAGGGACTGCAGGGCCTCCTTACCTGGACGACTCTAGGAGGAGAGAGAAGGAAGGTAATGAGGAAGAAAGAAGAAGAGAAGAGAAAGATGGGATGTTGAAGGGACCAGAATGCCCAACAAGCATAGTTAGCTGAAAGCTTAAGGCTCGATTAGCAGGGAAGCAAGAATCCCCGGTGATAGAGCTGAAGAGAATGTTCACCGAACCCGCTAGACAGACTCAGGAGGGCATAGTCCTCGTCCTCAACATGCCATGGTCCTTGATCCCCACTTCGGGCTCCTGGCCGAGGAAAGGTCTTTAACTGGAGGACACCCGAGGAGGGAAGGATAAATCCCAGGCAGCATGTGAGAGCTGCTCAAGGGTTTAGAAATGGAAAATCTAAGCCTTTCAGGCGTTTGTAGGTATAGAAATGGGACTCAGTTGGACTTGCCAAGGCAGGCCAGAGGCTTAGGCTGGCGAGGATTGGTCATGGTCAGCACTGCTTCTCTGTAAAACTGTCCAGGAGGACACTTGAAATCTTACAAGAAGGATTTTGTTTGCCCTTGTATTTCCCCTTTTCTCTTTCTTTTTTTTTTTTTTTTTACAGATAATAACTTGCAGGCTTAGGAGCATGACTTTAAATTCAGAGAATGCCTATAGCAGTCTGAGAGAGTTCCCTCAGTTTTTCCCCTTTTTCTTTCTTTTTTTTTTTTAAAGAAAAAAATAGTCGTACCCGTTCCTCCGCTCTGCAAGGCAAGAATTAGAGAAGGGGGGGGTTGCGATTCTAGGGCTTAACAGCTGGTAGCATGGGATTGTAGGATCAAACTGAATAGCCAGAGCCAGGCTAAAACCCCAGAAGTATCTCAAGGAATGGCAAGAGATAGTTAAGCAGTTTGATCGCCATATGCAATTCCATGAAATGGCCCAAGAATCTTAGAGTAAATAATTTTTCTGGATAGAATAAGGACCCCCTTAAGATATAGATTTTTTTTGGGGAATTGGAGTAATTCTTCCTCTTTTTTTTTTTTACTTTTTATATTTTGCAGAGAGAGAAGGAGACGGAGGTGGAGAAGCCACAGGAGGAGGCCACTGAGGGATGGTGGATGGTAGAATGAATGGTGAAGATACAAGAGAAGATCAAGAATTACGGTAGGTACGTAATTTTCATATCTTCCCTTGTCAATCTTCACCATTCATTATTTCCTGGGTGAGTACCAAGCTCCTCTTCCGGGGAGGCAATACCCTGAGGGAACAAGACCCCCAGCCTTCTGCTGGTGAGAAACAGAAGGAGAAGACCCTAGCTTATTCAGAAAGCCTAAGTGGGAGAAGAGCTAGGAGGTGCCTCCCGAGGACGAGGAGACGGAGGGAGCCCCTGTAAAAGTCTCCTAGCTCCAGAGGAGAAAAGACGGGTCCCCCGGAAGGTGGAGTGAATCACCCTATGCCGGGCCAGGGGTGACAACCTAGAGAGACGAAGCCATGCCGTCTGCCTGATGCAGATCGCTGTCCCCGCAAGCCTGGAAGCCACCTCATTGGCGTCGTAAGATGCCCTTGCTTGGTGTCTTGCCAGCTCCAGGCCCACCTCGGAGAGGGCAACGGCTTGTCTGGTTTGCTCCTTGTCAGGCATAGATGCCAACAGCTGGGACATCATCGACCACAAATGCCGGTTGTAGGCAGCGTGGTGAGCCTGATGAGATGCAATACAGGCAATCGCACGAGAAGAAGAGAACACTCTTCGCCCCAACGGTCGAACTGGAGAGAGTCCGGATCCGTGGGCGGTCGTGGTGCAGCGCGCCCAGAAGGAGGTCTAGGGTAGACCAAAACCAGAGGGGGGTGGGAAGGGTACCTAGAGACTCTGAGGGTGCACACACCTGACAGCTGACAGCCGGGGCTGAGAAGAAGCGGCTGGGGACTGCCAGGACTGGATAGACGCCCTGGAAGGGATAGGCCAGGAAGGTACCACCAAATGCTGGGCACTGAATTCACCAAGGAATTCTCGTGTCTCCCGTTCGGTATTGTCTCTCCGAACATAGGAAATCCGAAGATCCCTCACCATCCTCGAAAGAAAACGCTGATATTCCGTGAAATCAGCATCGGAGGAAAGATGAGCAGGGGTTTCCTCTCCCTCAGAGGAGGGAGACGAGGATGATGGGGAGCTGGAATGTCCAGAGGATTCCTGCAGTGTGGGGAGAGTCGAAGACCCGCTCATGCATGTATCTAACATATGAGGGGAAGGCCACCGCAGAACCCCTGAACTGCTCCCAGGATAACGGACCCGTAGGACCGACATGGCCTGGGAGCGGGGGTGGTGAAGGCAGAGAGATGGGAGAGGGGCACCTCCGAGGAGACAACTGCTCTCTGCCAGGGCTCTGGAATCCGGGGAATGGAGCCCTAGTTGGAGGGATCCCGGACAGCAGACCAGGCCGCAGAACGGAACTCTGGGGAAGCGGAGCCTGGAAGAGCCCAGGGGGAGAACCTCCCCTGTGACGACGCCGGGACTGCATGGATCCAGAAGGGCAGTCCGCGCGAACGCCACTGGAGGGCACCCTAGAGCCCTGGAGGGAGGGGCGGGGTTCTGCACTACGGCTCCTGGCCACCCCCGAGGTGGCCAAAGAAGACCGAGCGCCAGACCCTCTGCCCCTCAACCCCTCGGACTCCAAGAGGGCCCTCCTCCACACAGCGGCCCCTCATCCCTAGAGGGGCAACAGCACCCTGGGGGTAGCTGTCACCTGCCCTCCAGAGAGGGGAGCTCCTCCGTCACCCCCACGCCTGCCCCCAGGACCCCCGGCCACCCCCAGCCAGGGAGCCCTCAGGAGACGACGGAAGGGGGGACAGAGGGAGGGGCCCGCTGCGCCGCCTGGTACCTCTAGCCACAGGGGACCCAGACCCCGAAGAGTGGGGGTGCCAGGATGGGTCCACGTCCGAGTCATCGTCCTCCGAGGAGGACGAGACCAGCTGGACCTCAATGCTGGCCACCCCAGGGGTCCCTGAGGCCACGGTGCCGCTAACGGCCCCGGTACCAAGGGCGACGCCGCTCGCCCCCCCAACGCCAGCAGCAGCCAGGCCCAACTCCGAACCCCCCACAGCGCCGGCAGGCCCAGCACCGCAAGGAGGTAGGACTAGGCCCACGGCGCTGCCGGCAGCGCCGGGAGGCGAAGCGGCACCGCTGACGGCGCCGCCATGACCATCGGTGCCGCAAACGGCGCCGAGGCCCAAAGCGCACCGCCAACAACGCCACAGATCACCGGCACCGCTAACGGTGCCGGATTCAAAACGGCGCCGAAGGCGCGCCGAGGGTCCACCCGGGCCAGCCCAAAAGTCGAGGGCCTCGACACGGGGAGCCTGCACCTCCAGGAGGTGACTGCCGAGGCGGTGTTGGCCAGAGCCTCGGAGGGACCATGACGCCCCCAACACCGCAGAAGGGGCCTCCTCGGCAAGAAAAGACGAGGAGTCCTCCTCCTCGGACTGTATAGGCCCGGGAGGGGACCCGGGGGAAGGGCTTAGAGATCTTGCCCGAGAATCCCTTGAGCGACGTCGTCCCCCGAAGGTCGGCGGGGCTTTGCCGAGCTTAAACGCGTGGATTTCGAGGACACGGCGGTCCATCGAGAAACAGGCGTCGCACGAATCCATGTCTTGGTTGGGTCCCAGGCAACGAAGGCAAACGTCATGCCGGTCCGAGATGGAGAAATGCCGGCCACAGGAGCACCGACGCATAGGGGCGCGGCCCGTCTTGGAAGAACGCTTAGCTCCGGAACCGGACATAACGCGAAACTATTGAGAAAAAAAAACAGTAGGAAACACACCTGCACCGCTTTTAGAAAGAAAGGAACAGTCTTACCGCTACGCCGAGTGTGTGGAAAACCCAGGAGTCGCAGACTTGCAGCAATTCAGAGCACTTCACGACAGGTGCTGCCTCGACGGCGGAGAAACAGAACTGAGTTGGAGGAGGAGTCGGTCACATTATCGGCCGCCACAAGATGACGCAGGACGCCACTCGAGGGCGGTGCCGTTAGTCAAAGCTTTTTAAAAAAAAGTCTCCCGTGACAGGTGCGCGCCTCCGGCTTACACCCAGGAAGTAATGAATGGTGAAGATTGACAAGGGAAGATTCCCATTTATCTACCCGGAAACAATGGTCACCATCATGACTGATGCCTCCCTGATGGGCTAGGATGCCCACCTAGGGGAGCACAGAGTCCATGGACTCTGGACCCCCAAGGAGTCCTGATGCCATATCAATCTGCTGGAACTTTGGGCAGTTTGGCTGGCATTGACCACCTTTGCGCCACACATTCGGGGTCAGGTCCAGACGGACAATACCACAACCATGTACTACCCCCACAATCGGGCCGGGATGCACTCCCTTTTTCTGTGCAGGGAAGTTCTCAGCTTCTGGACCTACATGCTTAGCTTGAACGCCGATCTTCTGGCCAGCCATGTGGCTCATGTGTCCAGTCAGCTGGCAGACACCCTCAGCCAGTTGGCAATGCATCTGATGAGTGGTCTCTTCCTCAGGAGGAGAGTGCAGTCTGTTCTCCCAGTGGGGCACCCCTTTGGTGGATCGGTTTGCCTGCAGGGAGAATGCAAAACTGAGGCTATATTGTGTCCACCCCCTCAGCAGGGAACACTGCAGGGAGATGCCTTCTGGAGGCCCTGGACCCCAGGCTTCATGTATGCCTTCCCGCCTTTTCTGCTGATCCACAAAGTGCTGCTCAAAGCCAGGAAGGACAAGGCATGGATGATCTGGTGGCTCTGCCAGTTCTGGTATCCTGATCTCTTCAGCCTCAGCTGCAGGCTCCTGTGGCGTCTTCCTCTACACCCAGACCTGTACTCATGCAATCAGGGGAAGGTATTCCATCCGGACCTTCAATCCCTGCACCTGACAGCCTGGATCCTGAGCATCTAGAGTTTCAGGCTTTGGATCTCTCTGATGTCCTCATTGTGGTTGAGGCATCTCAGAAGGAGTCGACCTGAAAATGCTGTGCCTTTAAAACTTGGTGCCAGGGCATGGGGCTTGACCTCTTGCCTTGTTGCCTAGTAGCTAGCATTCTTGATTACCTTTGGTCCCTCTTTGTTGAGCCTTCAGTTGACGACCCTTAAGGTGCACCTGACAGCTACTTTGGCATACCGGGGATGGGCAGGTATGCCATCGGAGGTGCAGGAGAAGGTGGTCTGGTTCTTTTTTTTTTTTTTTTTTAAAAGGCCTTGACCACATTTCCCTTCCGGTGTATGAACCACCACCACTTTGAGATTTGTTGCTGGTGTTGGCAAAGCTCATGGGCAAGTCATTTGAACCAGTGCACAGGTATGAAATGTCTCACCTGTCATGGAAGACCACCTTCTTGGTGGCTATTACATCCACCAGAAGGATCAGTGAGCTCCAAGCACTCTCGGTGGAGTCTGCTTATTTGGTCTTCCACAGGGACAAGGTTGTCCTTCACCCCAACCCAAAGTTCCCCCTGAAAGTTGTGTCTCAGTTCCACTTTAACCAGGTGATGAATCTCCCAGTGTTCTTCACCACCATACCTTGGAGGCTGAGCACAGGCTCCATACTTTGGACCTGTGGCAAGCACTTGCCTATTGTAAGGAGCGAATGGCTGGAGTTTGGGGAGAGGTTCACCAACTATTTGTCAGCTATACTGAAGCTGCACCTGGCAGACCAGCAGCTAAGCAGACGACTGGCAGGTGAATTGTATCCTGCATTGACCTCTGCTATATAGGTTGGCTGGTAGGGAGCCTCTCATAGTGCTAAGGGCTCATTCCACCAGACCTACCACTGCCTCCGTGGCTGCTTCCAGGGTTATGCCTATCCAGGAAATCTGCATGGCTGCTACCTGGAAGCCTGCACACATCTTCTTCTCCCATTACCACATCAACCTTCAGTCACGCCGGGTTGCTGGTTTTGGGTCTAGCTCTCCAATCTTCCTTCCCTAAATATGGGGTGTGCACCTTGCCCCCACCTCCCTGGAGAATTGCTAGGAGTCTTCCAGAAGTGTGGATAATACACCATATCCACTTCCCTAGAAAAACAGGTTGCTCACCTGTAACAGTAGATCTTCCACAGAAAGGTCTCCTGCAGTAAGTCATTATTTTTTGGGAGTTCCCAATAGGTGGCTCTCTAACACGGCAGTTTCTTCTAGCAGTCTCCACACCAGGGACCATCCACATGACCTCATTTCCTGGGCTGTGCCTATAAAAGTGGGTGGTCCCTGGTAGTCTGTTTATTTTCCCGCCAGCTTCAGCTCTGACAGCAGCTTACTTTTCTGCAAGCAGTCTACGACATGGATTGAACCCATAGCTTGGGTGCCTGGGCTTCATACACGGCACCATATTCCTGTACTCTACCAAGAGCTTTACAATGGATGTTTCCCTGTTACAGACTCGGGGTGCTTGATCAAAGGGCTCTAAAACCTCAGAGTCCTCTTCAAGAAGCAAAATAGGGATGGCAGGCACTTCATCAAAAGAACATAGAAGTTCAACTTCACATAGAAAGGAATGTTCATCGTGAATGGGACGTCATTCCTCGGCTCCCCCGTCGATGAAACCACATGCACAGTCGACCACGGAGGTCCTGCTGCATTCATAGTCGATAAGGCTCACTCCTCTGTCGACAAGAGGACTCCACAAGACATTCTCATCGACAAAAACACCTCCTCTGTTGACGGAGCACACTCTACTTGCTTCGTCAACGGGGCTACCTCTCCCATTGACTGGACATGCTCCTAAACCTCCATTGTCGACGAGAAGTATGCCACCATTGACGGAGCATGCATTTGCCTTCTCATCGTTGACTATACACTTTCCATCATTGACGGAGCATGTCCCTATTGTTCTATCGTCAACAAAGAGCATCCCACCATCGACAGAGCATACACTGACTTCCCCGTCATTGACGAGGAGTATTCCACCATCGATGGAGCATGCATTCACTTATCCAACATCAACAAGACACATTACAATGTCGATGGGGCATGCTTTTATTCCTCTTCCAATGGGCTTGATACCACCGTCGACGGAGCAGCCCCTACATCATAGAATAGCACCTTTACCAGTATATAATACAATTTTGGAAGATCCTTATAAAAATTTAACCAGAAAAAACATGAAATATTTTATAAAAATGTATCAAGATACTTATGGGGCTGCATCACTACAAAATAAAGGATCACATACTACAGAATGCCGAAGCAGACAAGCCTCATTTGCACTCATGCATGGTGCTCAGACACCAGTCCATGATGAACACAGTGTTCAAAGACTTACTGGATCACATTATCGGGAGGCACAGATTGATCCCCCGACTTCAAGCACACAGGGCTCATAACCCGCTTACATGGCAATTCCATCGTCACAAGTGCCAAACATAGAAGAAATTGTAAATAAAGTGTTGAATTCTATAGGTTTTGATTATACACCCACTCCATTAAAAAAACTCTCAATCACAGACTGTGTCTCCGCCTCCATCAAAACAGTCATGCACAGAGCTAGAATGCTCGCCATTTGTGCCTCCTCATGAATATTCTGAGGAATATTTGTCAGATCCTCATATCATTTCAGAACCTTCCAAAGACTCCAAATTATGATGGTTCCCCTGCTAGAAGAGGGTCAGAGTCCCCATCTTCTATACCATCATACTGGGACAAAGAAATATTACAACCACTAAAGGTCATTTCCCCACCGGATGACCCCTCATTCCCAGAAATGATGTTACAAATACAAAAAACGATGGGGTTTACCACAACAGAACAAGACAGATTAAGTAAAGATATGGCTGAATATCTTGACATCCCGGAAGAAACCATCTGGGCAGTCCCTCCTTTTATACCAACATTCATAAATGCGATTACTGAAGCATGGAGTCAACCCGTAGCTGCACAGGAGCTACCTAGAAAAGCGCATAGGCTTTATCAGGCTCCTCTTGATTATCCATATTTAGCAAATATTCCCACTGCAGATTCGGTGGTTATTGCAGCCGCTCACAACCGCACTGGCAAACCTAAACATACAAGCACAGTACCTCCTGAAAAAGACTCAACGTTTTGATTATACGGGGAAGAAAGTGTTTGCTCTAAACACATTAAACATTAGAATACTTAACTACATGGGATGTGCTGAAATTCCAGCGTAAGGTGGGCACCTCTGCTGGGGACATAAGTAAACTACCTACATCCCCTGAAAAAGAGCAAATCACAGCAATGATAAACACACTTACTTCCCTCTCTCGACATTTATTAAGATCAAGATACGACATTGCTGACACTTCAGCTAGAGCCGCTGCAGTCGGTATTTTTATATGCCATCAAGCATGACTCCGACTCTTGGAGCTATCACCTGATATTCAACTAATAGTGGCTAATGCCCCTTTTTCTGGCGACCATCTCTTTGGCCCAGGGACACAAACAATAGTGGATAACCTACAAGCCTTAGGCAGACAACTAAAAACAGTACAATATATGTACCACAAGCCACACCCTCAGTATAATTATTCATACAAAACTGGAAATTACTATAACCAAAGAGGAAACTTCAGAGGCAAATAATGAATGACAAAGAACACATCTAAACTGACCCTTAGGATGGCCGGGTGCCTCTTCCTCTCATTAACAAACTTCAGACTACGCCGCGGTCTCCTCTTTTAGGCCTCAGAGACCTTTTACTGGGGGCTTTGATTCGAGATTATACTGAGGCCTTTTCCATGAGGCTTTATACATCTAGCCACTTTTTGAGGTATCACTGTTACAGGCCATTAGTCATTCCATCGGGATGCCTCTCTGCCTGTTGTGCACCGGACCCTCATATCCCTCCCACGAACAGGGCCTACTACTATTCACATGCTGAGAAACAATCGATATATCCTGATAATATTATGATATGGATCATAATAATCTTACCAGACTTCTACTGCTACATGCGATCTTCACCTGGCCATAAATAAAGGACATAGAAACGATGGTGAGTACATATACATATTCTAAACATTTCAGGTTTTACACCTAACAAGGCCGCAGGCCCTGGCATACTTGGGACCCCCTTGCAAATGAGATTACTAATAGACGATGGAACTGACTACATCACTGTAGCATTCCATGTCTTGCTCTAAAACGGGTACAATATTAACAACAATACTACTGACTTTTAAGAGCCACTGGATTCCATTATGAAATGGATACATTGTTTCATTTCACATCATTGTTTGCTACTTATGTAGCCTATTTATGCCAAAATGGATACATTTCTCTAATGACTTGACAGACATGAGGAACAAACTGTGCTAACTTGCTACATTGTAGCACTATAAAATAATAACATTGTATTATTTGGGTTCCTATTCAAAAGTCAGAACCCAATAGGCTTCGACATATAGTATCTTTTCCAGTGCATGCCACTGAGACGTACCAATTACTCCATTATATGGCCGAATTTTTTTCTGATTTATTACAGTATCTGATATGCCACACCCTGATCGGGTTTACGTCTGCTTAACTCATCTGGCGATGCCCAGTAATAGACAGGCTGGCCTGTTTTTCAGCCATAGCCCTATAACAAACACTATAACGGAGTACTTACAGATGGAATACAAAATTCTCTTTATTTAAGCAATAAGGTATTAGGGTTATGTTAATGTCCTGTTAATCACACTTTGGGGTGTAATGTGGCACGAGGTGCAGCCGAGTGCCACATGCCCCCAGGGTGTGATTAACAGGACATTAACATAACCCTAAGAAATACCTTATTGCTATTATGGTATTTGTAGAAGTATTATTTTTGTGTAATTTTAAGTTTAATTAAGTGTTTTGTGTACTGTTATTGTTATTTTTAGTAAAATAGTCCTTCCGAGTGTTGAGGTCCGCAGCTAGTGTGTTACTCGGGATGGCATCGTATGAGATAGTGTCAGTAATTGCTAATTTATGTCACTGTCGTGTAGTATTGTAGGTTATGCAAAGCGGTAGGCTAATTGTTAACACCATGGGACAGTTTGCTGTGAGTATTTTTTTTTTTTTTTTTTTGCAGGATCTGTTAATATGTTACAGTTTCAAACCGTCATTGAGTAGAGGTAACATTTTGAATGTTACGTGATTTTAATTAAATATATCGCTACCTGACAGCTTCATTTGCGCACTGGTCCACTGAAGCGCAGTTCTTTGACAGCGCGATCAACTGAAAACTACTGTGACACAAATGTTTTTACTTTTATTTAGTTATGCTTTCAGTAACACGACTTTGTATGTCAGTCCTGTTGCCTACGACATGTGATACTGTACAATGGTATTGCTGTCTGTTTCATGGCAACCTGTATACCTCATGAATATTTATGAGGAGATCTTATCGAACAATTTTCACTGTGCTTTCATCTGTGGGCATCACTGGTTTGGTGCCGTTATAGTCGAGGTTGCAGTGATTAATTCAACAGATGCACATTCTGGCAGGTTTTTTCTATTTGACTTCTGTGATTACCGCCTGTGACATGCTAAACTGTTTCAACTTCATTGATGACAGCTGTTGTTTCATCTACTGTCCAGCTGTCAAATTCAGATGAGTCACAGCTGTGATTTTCATTAAGCCTGTTCATAAACAAGTCCATCTCTATGTCCATTAGCTTGAATGACAGATCAATTTTTTTTTAGGTGTCAGACAGATGGAATTTTTTTACATAGATATTGTGATACTGCGAGTCGTGAAACGGTTACTTTTTTATGTCAGTTTTCTTAAGATTACTCGGTGATACTTTTTTTTTTATTATTTTTTTACAGAGACTGTCACTGCTACTACGGAGCGGTTGCTAAACAATGGTGGTCAGCTAGGCAGTTTTAGCATTTTTTTATAGAATGCTTCCAAATTTAGAATTTCATTATGTGTATCACTGCTTTTGTGATGGGGCTGTACAAATATGTTAATCAAAGATTAACGTAGGGCTCATTTTATTGTGTCAGCCAATCAAATGAGGCCAATCTGGATCACATTACTATAAATGCTGATATACTACTCTCAGCACCTACCGGTCCTAAGACCACACTATATGTAGGGCTGAATGCTATATGTGGCCATCCCACTGCCATCTAACTACTTAGGAATCTCCCAGAAGTAATGACTTACTGCAAGAGACCATTCCGTGGAAGATAGATCAGTTACACAGAGACTTTTGCCATGACAGTAGATCTTCTAGGAATGTCTCTTGCAGTAAGTAGCATCCTTCCCTCTGACCCCCTAACATTCTGTAACGGGGAAATCGATGTAGGGTCGGGAGGCTTTGGTACCTCTGTTCCCCTCAGTCCCTCGCCTTCACGAGTTGAAACCGGCATGGAACGGAGACTACCAGGGACCACCCACGTTTATAGGCACAGCCCAGGAAGTGAGGTTGTGTGGGTGGTCCCTGGTGTGGAGACCACGAGAAGAAACTGCTGTGTTAGAGCGCCACCTATCGGGAACTCCCAGAAGTAATAACTTACTGCAAGAGACATTCCTAGAAGATCTACTCTTATGGCAAAAGTCTTTGTGTAATTGATCTTTCTAGGAGTGGTATATGGTGTACGTCAACACAACCCACCCGACCTTCCCTGGCAAGTGGCACACTGTATCTTGCATCCAGCAGATAAGATCTGACATCACAGGGCAGTGCTGAGGGAGTTACCACCTGGGTGGGTGGGGAGGAGCCAACTTTAAGACCTTCCAGCCTGAGTCTTAAAGAGAAAGGATTCTGCCAGAAGTGTGGATGTACAGATGTACACCATATACCACTCCTTGAACTACTGTTACAGGTCCCTGTGAGTAACCATTTTATTTTTTATTTTTTTTTAAATGCAGCACACTCCATCTCTGTACAGTTTCTTCCTGTGTCATCGGCTTCCAGTACTTGTCTTATTATTTAAAAAAAAAAAAAGCTGGTGGTCTAGTGGGAGAAAAATACAGGCCTCTTCCCCCCCCGCCCACAGGAAATCTGTACATTTATCAGCTCAAAATACACACTATGAAGTGTGTATATGATGCACACTAATAAATCAAGTGTGACATTATCAGTACACTAATGACTTTCGAGTGGCAAAGTTTCCTAAATTTGATAACCTCAACCAGAGAGCCAGAGTTTCATATAAAATAATTTCTCAACAGTTTTGTAACTCTTCCCCGCCCTCCCAAGACGGCTGAAAAGCAGCAGATCACATTTAAGAACGATCACTAGCGACCTGAAGCACTCTACGTGGTGCAAAAGAGCAGCAACAAGAGCAAACAAGATGCTGGGTTGTATAACCAGAGGAATCGGCAGTAGGCGAAAGGAGATCATACTACCCTTGTACAAGTCACTGATGAGGTCACATCTGAGTATGGAGTAAGATGCTGATGCCCACACATTAGAAAGACAACCTGCTGGAGATGGTCCGCAGGAGGGCAACAAAGATGATTGTGGGTCATCAGGATAAAACGTATGAAGAGAGGCTGGGGACCCAACTTCAAGCTTCAAGAGAGGCAAAGATGGCTAGTTCTGTGGAACTCTATGGTTTAGTGGGAAGTAAACTAGATCATTCAATTCATTTTTTAAACTGCTTTTACTGTTCTAAATACATAACATCTGTAATTTTGTTGCTGTTCTTTTATCACCTTGCGTCCAGATGGTTTGGAATTTTGGTCGGACCCTTTCAGGGTAAAAAAGGGATTGGGTCACAGATGTGCCTTTGGCTGGTTTGTTTAAAAAATATAAATCTGTTTCAAAGTTATTAAATTATAACATTTTGGTTTCTGAGCATGCTAGTGGCACCCCACACCCTCCAATTGCTGTCCCCCTAATTACGTAATTTATCCCTGGTGTCTAGTGGTATCCCTCACCCTCTGATCACCATCCTTGTAATTCTAACATGTATTCCTGGTGTATAGAGGTACCCCCCCCCGATTGTGTTCTTGTAACATTATTTTTTCCCTGGTATCTAGTGGCACCCTCACCCTCCGTTTGCTGTCCCTGTAAAAACATTTATCCTTGGACTTCCAATGACTTCACGCGATTGGTGGCGGCTTAGTTCAGAGCTCCTGCACCTCGGGCACAATTTTTGGCTGAATCGTTCACCATCGCATGGATCCTTATGGAAGATTATATAGACACCTGGCTAAAAATGGAGTTGGAGCTGGGAGAGGACTTTAAAGTTGAGACTGAACATGCACATCATGCTGTTGCACCTAAACCCAAACAGGGTGCTCCTCCCAGTTCTGTTGCTAAATGTTTGATATCTACAACAAAAGAAAAAATCCTCAGGCTGGCATGGGCTAAAAGAGAGCTCAGTCTTTATGGCCAAAAACTGTACATTGACCAGGACTTCCCCCTTTAATGCTTGCTAAATGTAAAAAAAAGTTCTACTTGTGGTGAAGGCACTTCTAGACAATGGACACAAGGCATATTTACAATATCCTGCAAGGCTGTAGGTTAAAGATAAAGATGGAGCAAAATTATTTGGTTCTCTCTTAATGGCCACTACATACCTAGAGTCTCAGGGGATCCCCATTCTAGACACGAAGGAGGAACAGGCTGAGCAAGAGATTCAAGATTTGCTGTGTTCGACTGTGCCTGGATCAAAGAGACGAGTGGGGAGACGAAGTGAAGCCCTGTTGCCCCTGCACGCCGACATATCCAGATGGTTACAATCGAAGAAGACCTGAGCTGTTAACGAGGTTGGAAGGTTCTACATCGCTCTCCACGGAGGATCCCTAATCCTGAAAAGTGAGGCTACTGAGGGGATTTCTTTTGTTCTATTCTACATGAAGTGCACCGCTCATATTGAAAGACTCACCACTGCCGACTTGATGCAACTGTTTTGAACTGCCCAGATAGTCTGCTCTAACTTGTTCTGTACATATGGAGTCTTGGCGGCTCTTCCTGTTATCAACTGCAGTTTCCTATGGGACTGTTTAGAGGAGGAACCCTTTGGTGGTGCGGTAGTTAATTCTTCCCCCTGGCCTGCCAGCCTCTTAAGGGAGTCGCATGGATCAGGACTGAACATAAGCTCTAATTTATGCTTTGACTCTGTTATTGACTTTACAGTTTAGATTATATAACTTGGATGATTTTAATTTACGTTAGTAGAAGCCGACTCATTGGTTGTGTTGCACTTAGTGCGATTTGTTAAATATAAAGTCATTGTAGGGTGTGTTGGGTGGTTGTGGGGTACTATTCAATCAATTTTATGGGCAGCTTTGCCCTGTTGAGTGGGTTTTGGGGGGGTGATTTTTATTTAATTAATGTATTTATTTATTTATTTTGCCCCATCCGGTTAAGCCCTGTACATGATTGGTTGCTTCCCAGCACCTTCCTGGCACCCTCTCTTGGAGGTTTATTTTAATTTCCTTAGACCCCTCTTGGGGGCAATGCTAAAGATGCGATGGAAAATTTTTGCATTGTCTCATGCTAGCCTGTTTAGCTAATGCACCCCTACTAACTGAGGCGTTAAGATGGCTGCCAAATTGAGGTTCTAGTGTAGGGTGACTACAGTAGTTACCCCCCAGTCAGCCCGAGGTGCCTCTCTCACTGACCACCATCTTACCCGGATTTTCATAGTTAGGAGAGAGTCTGGTCTCCTGGGTCAACCAGGGGCTCATCCCCTAGTGCATATTGGTGCTTTTCTCCTACCAGCCTAGGGCTTGGTGCGCCTAGCCTTTGGGGGCTTCTCCACTCCTAGCCCCAGTTTCCAGGCTCTGTCTTATCCTTTGGCATCGAGTGAAGAAACTAGGGCCCTTGTTTTTTTATTTTGGACTCATATTCTGGGTCAGGCTGGGTAAAGTTAACCCAGCTTACACTTTCCTCCCTATAGTTGGTCTTTTTGATTGTCATGCTTATTTTTTGTTATGTATCCTTATGTTTTAATTTCTCTGCCAGGTTTGCGTTTAGGTATCTTTGGAATCTTGGATGGGGGTTGCAGTCGTAAGGATTATGGAGGATCTGGGTGTTTGGTCTCTGTTGTATTTTTCCCCATGGCATAACTCAAAATAGTTTCTATAAATGTCAAGGGTATTAATGGGGTAGTTAAACGAGAGAGGGTTATTCAAGAAATAGGCTGACTAAAATGTGATCAGGCATGTATTCAAGAAACAAAACTATCGTGGACAGAACATTCTAAACTAAGAAGAATGTAGGTGGGAGGGGTGTACTCAGATTCTCACCCAGATGCCTCCAAATCGGGGGGTGCTATTTTAATATGCAAGGGACTACCATTTAAAGTCCATAGTGTAAAAGACGAGGGGTCAGGTCATTTTGTGCTAATTTCAGGTGATTATATGTGTCACTCCCTCCACTTCGCCTCAGTATATGCCCCTACTCCACCCTCCGGAACTTTTTTTAGAAATGTTTTTTCTGCTATGGATTCCCTTCCACCAGGCCAAATAGTCATGGTGGGTCACTGGAATTGTGTTGAAGGCCCTTTGTTAGATGAGAGCTCTGTGAATGAGGGGAGTGGGGTGGCGTGTTCCCGACTCCTCCGCACTTTAATGTCTGAGGGGGGCTGGGTGGACCCTTGGAGGCAGCAAAACCCAAAGTCCAAGGATTTTACATTTTACTCAGATGCCTTGGGATCATACTCCAGGCTCAATAGATTTTACACTCGGATGGTAAACACCCACGATTTGACCGACATTACTATCCATCCGATCACCTTTTCAGACCATGCAATGATGAGTGTGACTTGGCCTGGGGTGAAAGCTAAGGGGTCAGGGCGATTTGATCTGGCATTACTTAACAATAAAGTATTTGTAGACCAAATAAAAGATACCATTAAGCATTACTTGATACAAAACAGGGAGGAAGATGCACCAATCAGATTTATTTGGGATTGCTTAAAGGTGGTCCTCTGGGGCCAAATCATCACTCTTACCACAAACAAACACAAAATGTTACCAAGTTAAGGTGGAGAGGCTGTTGGAAAGCATTGCGTCCTTAGAAACTGAGCATAAAAAGTATAGAGACCCCTTGATACTAGATAAATTGAGAGAAGCTCTAGAACAATACAATACAGAAATGAAAAGAAAAACTGAACTCCATGAAGTACACTAAACAAAGATATTATGAAATGGGGGGGGGAGCGCAAGCCATCTTTTTGCTCTCAGATTGAGAAAGCAAGAATCTTAAAGACATTCCGCTGCTCAGGAAGCCAGGGACCCATTCCACCTCCTCAGACACCTTACAAATGTCTGATAATTTTCATAGTTGCTATACCGAATTATATGCCCAGGAGAGAGGTCCTGATCATGTTAGAGAGGCGGAGAATTTCCTACACAAAGTTACATTACCCAAACTCGAAGTCTCGCAGAGTAAAAGTTTGGAAATGCCCTTTACTGAACAGGTGGTTAGGAGGGTAATCAAAAACCTCAGCAGAGGGAAGGCACCAGGTCTGGATGGATTTGTGGCACAATTTTACCAACTCTTTGCAGCAGAGCTCACCCCCTTGCTGACCAGGGTATGCAGCATGGCACATGAGGAGGGGGAGGCAGTGATTACCCTCTTACCCAAGCCAGATGAAGATATGACAGATTGTGGGAGTTACCGCCCCACCTCTTTGATTAACCAGGATGCAAAGATTTTTGCAAAGATCCTGAGTTCTC
The DNA here is from genome assembly GCA_016271365.2 of Neoceratodus forsteri. Taxonomy (NCBI): domain Eukaryota; kingdom Metazoa; phylum Chordata; order Ceratodontiformes; family Ceratodontidae; genus Neoceratodus; species Neoceratodus forsteri. The sequence goes on along the minus strand of JADMNL010000034.1, from coordinate 97,565,358 downwards.
ACCTCCAAGATTACATCCCCGAGTTAATTCACAAAGACCAGATGGGTTTCATACCTGGACGGCATATCCAAGGCAATATTCAGCTTTTACTCAATGTCCTGTCCGCCTTGGGGGCTTTCCCTTCTGGAACATTATGGGTAGTGATGGCCCTTGATGCAGAGAAGTTGTTTGATCACCTAGACTGTTTTTTTTTTTTTTTTGAGCACACGCTGAGAAAACTTGGATTTGGGGATAAGTTTTGATGTTGGATAGCAAACCTATACAGAGACCCCTGGGCAATGGTAAGGGTAAATGGGGTAACCTTGAAGATATTTTTAAGACAGGGAACCAGGCAGGGGTGCCCGTTGTCACCCCTACTGTTCACCTTGTGTATGGAGCCCCTGGCAGCCCTCATAAGGCAAACAGACTGGTATAAGGGCATTCAAGTGAAGGGGTAGAAATTAAGGTATCCCTTTATGCAGATGATACCCTCCTGTATATTACTGATTAATTAAAATAGATACCACTGATTAACTCCCTACTTCGGGCTTTCAGTAAAGTGTCTGGGTTTAAAGTTAATGACAATAAAACAGAGCTTATGGCTATAGGGCAGACTCTGCAAGGGGCTCTCCAACCAGTAGGCAACTATAAGTGGGTAACAAAAAGTCTGAGGTATTTGGGGATTTGGATCCCCAGAGATCTGCACAAATTATATACTATTAATCATGGGAGACTCCTTCAAACAGTGCAAGAAGATTTGAAATGTTAGTGGGAATTGCCCCTTTGTTTGGGAGGACCGACTGTGTCAAGATGAACATGCTTCCACGTTTCCTATTCTTGTTTCAGTCTCTGCCACTCAAACCACCTGTTGATTTCTGGAAATCCCTTAAATCATCTTTGTCAAGTTTTATTTGGGCTGGTAGGCCACCCAGACTGAAGTGGAATTCCCTACTTTGGGCAAGAGAAAGGGTGGAATTGGTTTGCCTGACTTTAAAAAATACTATTGGGCCACCTAGCTCCAGCCCCTGGTTTCTGTCATGGCTTTAGAAGAGCCCCCCCCCCCCAGTGGGTAGAGATAGAGAGACCTGGATCCTCCCGAGGAGATATTCGAGATTTTATATATATAGAGAGAGAGAGATATGGATAAAGGAGGAATCGCGGGCCTATATGTTCATAATCCTTGGACTAGGGTGATTGTATCCTCCTGGATAGAGATTAACAAGAAGTTGAGTCTAAGGCTGGAATTGGGACCCAACTCCCCAATTAAGGCCTTCCTAGATTTTATGTCCCTCTCATGGGATCTTGGCTTCGAGCGATGGGGTAGAAAAGGCCTGGTTAGGGTAGGCCAATTGTATTCAGATGCTAATATTAAGTCTTTTCAACAGCTCTCCCTTAACTTTGGACTCCCTGCCAGTGATTTATTTAGATACCTTCAGTTTAGACACTTTTTACAAAAAAAGGACCTCCTGAGATGAGGCTCTACTGATCCAGGTAATAGCCCACTCGTGGATTTTATGATGGCAGAGACTGATAATACAGAGTCTCGTGGTCAGATTTCTAGATTGGTTAGGCATTTTTCAGTTCTTGAGCCAGACCCTCTGGAAGATATCAAACAAACTTGGTCTCTGGAGCTTGGGAGGATAACTGAGGAATCAACGTGGGAGAAAATATGGGAGGCCATCCATGCCAAGATGGCATCTAACACCTGGTGGGAGTTCAGGTGGAAGGTGACCACACGATATTTTCTTATGACAGTAATCACAAAACACTATGGCCAACATCCTTCCTACCTTTTGTTGGAGGGAATGTGGGGAAAGAGGTACTCATTTACATGTATTTTGGTCGTCCCCAAGATTCAGATTTATTAGAACCAAATTTTGGCATCGATGGGACTTGTCTTTGGAGGTGGCCTTTCCAAATGACCCACTATATTGGGTTCTGGGAGATTACCCTCAGATGGTTAGGAATTAAGCTCAGCGTTACTTATATAATATCTTGGTGGCATCAGCCCTTAAAGCTATTACACAGGGTTGGATGACCTTGACTCCCCCTTCGATCAAGGCCTGGTATACGAACTGTTTAATTATCCTGGAAATGCAGGAACTTACAGCTAGAGTGAGGCTACAAAAGGAGAAATTTAAGGCACGCTGGCTTCCCTTCTTCCATTTTCAGGCACAGAGAGAGTAATTAAATGTCCTGGAAATTTTGGCTAGGCATGCTTAGATATTTTTGGTAGATCCTGGTGGCTCCTATAATAGGGGAGAAAATGAGAATTGGGGATAGAGTAACTAGGGAGCAGACCTAACATGAAGTATTGTTCATTTAACTGGCCCTCATCCTGTATTAAGTGACATGAATGTGTATAACCTATAACTTGTTTTCTTTTGTCTAATTTTTTTTTCTTGCTTTGTCTCTTTTATTTGTTCTTGTCCTTTAATTTCTTTTTCTCGTCTTTCTTTCTCTGTCATTTAGTTGGTTTCTTGACTGATTTCTGAATTTACAAGGAATAGCACATAGACTGGGTTTGGATATTAATTTAGATCTCTGTGTTCAGGATTATACCCTGTGTTATTTTATTCTTTATCTGATCTATGTTATGATTTGCCATCAAAACGGTCTTTTTCTTTTTATTGTCTACTATGTTTTATTCTGAAAAGAAAATCAAAAGTATAATTTAAAAAAAACAAAAACACACACATTTATCCTTGGTGTCTAGTGGCACCCCTCACACCCTCCATCCGCTGTCCGTGTTATTGAAACTTTTATCCCTGGTGTCTAGTGGTGTCCCCCACCCTCCGTTCACCATCCCTGTAATAATAATTTTCTCTGGTATCTAGTGGTGCCCCTCACCTTCTGATCACCATCCCATAAGTACATAGCATTTCCCTGGTCTCTAATGGCACCCTCCACCCCCACCCTCTGATTGCCATTGGGTCTGAAATAAAGAAAATGGTCCTCAATATCCTTTTTTTTTTTTTTTTTTTTTTTTTAACAAAGTCCCTTGCCAGTCACACCCCCCAAGCCGATCTACCACCTGCACCCTCTCACCTGAACAGGTCCCAGGGTGAAGATCCACTCTCCGATCGAAGACCCGTCTTGCTGCTGGATCCGGTGACTGTAATATGAGAAAGTAAGGTAAGTGCGGTTCAATGTATTTCAATGGAGTTTTCAACTTTGGTGCATAACTTTGACATTTTTGCATATTTTGAGCCCAGATTTTCAACATGGCCTTTTTGAGACCCCACCTCATGAACAATGACATTGGAACTAAGTAAATCCAGCCTGAAAGGCAGTTTCATGGTCACTTAGCAAAATCACCTTTTGAGCAGAATTTGAAAATTTTTACCACCCTTGTTCATGAGGTAGGGGTCATATGAAGGCTATGTTGAAAATCTGGGGTCAAAATAGGTGAAAATGGAAAAGTTATGAATATATATTGAAGTTTTTCTATGCTTGCCATAACTTTGGCAAGTTTAAATATTTGTACCCAAAATTTTCAACATAGCTATTTTTTTAGACCACCTCATGAACGTGATAGCTGTCATTTTTCAAATCCTGGCCAAAATGCATTTTCGCACCTGTAGTGTGGAATGATATGGTGGCATACAGTTACGTTTTGGTAGGGATTCCAAAATTTACTGTAGCGGGTGTCACAACCCCACTCAGCAGGTCAGGCACTCTGTTCCCACAGTGCCAACCTCCGAGCACAGTACTGTTGACAGTTAACAGAACAGGGTAACCCTCCTGTCTGTTTTGTGGGTACGAATCACCTTTGGTCTCAAGTTCTGGAGGGATTCAAACTGTGAACCCTTATGCTGGCATACCCAAATGTACAGGCTCAGATAATTCTGCTCTTCGGGGAAATGCCAGATATCTTTTGCCTACAGGCACCTAACCAGGTATACAAAATTAACCCTAAAAACTCTATGAAACACCTTAGGAAAATTCTTACCTTTTCCCAGTTTGGTATTACCAGGAAGCTTATGAACAGTGTCAACTTTAATCCTCTGTACTAAGAATAATGGATAAAAATATGTAAAATGTAAATATAGAACAATATATCACAAAGCATACAATCATTTAAAAGAACAAGGTTTAAAGTGCAATTTCCTACCAACATACAGTTAGACTTTTCTATCTGATGTATACCTTCTTACAGTGCTTTAGGTAGCTGTTTCAAGAGAGTCCAAACAGGAATGTCAGTAAGTGGAAATACAGAATACAGTTTAAACCCTGTGTCTCCTCCCCTTCTATGATGCCACCTAGCTCCTCCTTTTAAAATATTAAAAATTATACAACCAGGATGTCTTATCACTCTGGAGGTAAATTAAATAAGGACATGAGCTAAAACTCATTTCTCAAATGACTTCTTTGATCTTGAGTGGTTTCCTGCTTTTTCAAAGACATCAGAGAACTTTTACAACTCTGCAGTTGTCTCACTTAGCTATCATATAGCTTTCTAACACCAGCTGAAATTAACTGTTCTTCCTCTAAACATCATAAAAGTTTATGATCTCTATCCTGGCAGCTGGTCAGGTATGATTAAGTCAGATAAACAGGAGACCCTTAATTATGTCTCTCTAGTCTTTAATTATCTCCTGGCTTACAGGTTAACATCTTGTAGCTGAAACCTTGGGGGTGGGGTGGGGAGGAATCATCCAACAGGCTGTCTCATGAGAGATGCTCAATAACATATTTTTATATTACAAAAATCATAGAGTGATCAGAACCAGCTAGTCAAGTGTCACAATGGGTACATGAAGTGGGGTAATAAGAAGGCTATGCTGACAATTTGGCTGCTGTTGTCCTACAAATGGAAGTGCAGGGGCCCAGAGGTCCTTGTGCTTCCACAGCAACATACATATACACATCTATTGAGGGGTGGCAGTGCAGGGCCCAGAGGACCCTGTGCTCCCACAGGCAAATAAGGACACGATTACACTATCTTAAAAATTATGGATGCGCCATCACATGCAAATATGTATACAAATATACTATCTCAAAAAGTAAGGAAATTCATTGCAAAAAAGTTAGTTAATGCACTAGTTAGGGTTAAATCGACAAAAGTAGGGAAATGTGGCATTAGGGTTTCAAACCCTACCCCCCCCCCACACACACACACCCTGCAGGCAGCAACAGGAAAAACCATTACGGTTTCACCTCTCTTCACCCTTCGCAAATCAGCATGTGGTGTGCCTTGGGGTTTTCAACTCTTAATGCTTTATGCTGTACCCATCTCTGCTTATTTACTGATGGAATGGGGTGAGCATTAGGGTTGACTGCCCTAAGACACACCACACGTCTGATTTTCGAAGAGGCAAGACAGGTGAAACCGTAAGTGTTTTTCCTGTTGCTGCCAGTAGGGTGTGGTGTTAGGGTTGGAAACCCTAATGCCACATTTCCCTACTTTTGCCACTTTAAGCCAAACTAGTGCATTAATGAAGTTTTTTGCAATGACTATATTCTATGCAAAAATTAGTTACAGCATCATTTAGGTTAGATAAAACAGAGGACATTAGTTGAATCTCTAATCCCCCCACACCCCGATCCCTCGACAGACTGACAGATTTCTTGGTGTGTCAATCACTGGGAGGCCCAAATCTTATCCCATTCCATGTGTGAGCACATTGACATGCCACAGAAAAGGAGAATGGGGTGAGATTTAGGCCTCACGACCCCAATGACACACCCTAGAGTCTGTCAGTCTATGGAGGGTAGGGGTGTGTGGGGAGTTAGGGGTTCAACCCTAATGTCCCATTTCCTGACACTTTTTTTTTTTTTGCTTTAACCCTAAATGATGCATTAATGCTGTTTGCATAGAATTTCTACTTCTAAAGTGTAGATAAGTAGTAAAGTCCATATTAGGAACGTAACGTATTGGGCCCCACGCTCCCACCAAGTTGCCAATTTTTGCATAACAATATGCATCTGGGCCCACGCTCCCACTTACACAAAGCCACGGAGCCATGCAACAGCCCTATAGGGCACCAAACCATTGTAACAGGAATTTGTGACTTTCGGTGACGTCTTGCGCCTAATGGCAGCATAACTAAACAAGCTCCTACTTCGTCTTAAAAAAATCCTCCTAATACAGCCATTTCAGCTGAACGATTTCCTTACCCACCCACGGAAGAATGCAGTAATGCCAAGGAAGGGTGATCAATCCAGCTGTAAGCCACAAGAAGAAAGAGATGAAGGAGGATTATCGGAGGGGGACTCTGGCAGTGAGGGCTCACAGGCCTCAACCTTTTCAGGTCACCATTCTGATTATTTCCCCCTTTTCAGGGGAACGCGTCAGGGCTGCTCCTTGTCCTCTGGTTTATTCGCCATCTTCATAGAGCCCTTGGCCCTGGCAATCAGGCTAGCACCTGGGGTATCGGGTGTGCGTATGGACGAAACAGAATACCGCATAGCCCGCTATGCAGATGATGTTCTATTATTCCACACTGACCCCCTCAATCCACCCCTACGGTCTTCCAAATCCTGGAGGAATTTGGAGCGCACTCAGGCTATCAGCTTAACACTAGCAAGACTGATGCTCTTACTTTTCATTACATACCCCCTGAGACACTTAAGGAGAATTACTCATTTTGATGGGGGCTCTCCAGGATGAAATATTTAGGCATTCACCTTTCCCATAGAGCAGAAGATGCCCTGACTAACAATTACCTACCCTTCACCATACAGATGAAGCAGGATCTCGGAAGATGGAACGTCCTCCCCACTGAATTTGATTCAGAGTCTCGACATGGTGAGGATGGTGATTCTCCCAAGGGCCCTCTACCTGTTCCAGAATGTCCCACTTAATCTACCGAATAAACTATTTCGTGTCTGAAACAAGGCCATTTCGGGGATTGTCTGGGCAGGAAGACACCCCAGAATTAAATTAAACTCTTTCTTCCCAAAACGCAAGGAGGTCTTGCACTCCCAAATCTTAAACTGTACTACTGGGCTTCACATCTGTCCTTCATAATCCAGCGCCTGGTTAGAGTGTCCCCAGTCTGTTGGAGAGAGATTGAGGAGAGTGTACTACCCCAGCGAGACTATCAAAGGCTTATTATTTATTTTAAAAAAAAAAAACTCCCCCACTAGGTCAACTGACTCAGAATCCCTGGATCATGCACCAAATCTGGGCCTGGTATTCTGCGCGTAGATCCCTAAAGATCACCCCTTTTCTGGTGTTTATTTGTCTGACAAAACTATTGGAAAGTTTTTTCCCAGCCTTAAATGACCATACATTCCATATCTGGAGACACACCCACCTTACAAAACTCCCACAGCTCCTGGTGGGACCCCTTTTTAAGGAGTTCAGGAAGATTAGGTGGGAGTTTCATCTACGTCAATCGGATTTTTTCCGTTACCTACAATTACGACACTATTATGAGGCTCTCCCCCTGATTGTCCGAACCCCAGGGCGGGCAACACCCTCATATGGTTCATCTGCTCCAACAAACACTAAAATCCAAGATGTTAACACATCCCATTTCAGCTCTGTATAAGTCTCTGATGGAAACAATAGGTGGAAATACAGGGACAATAAGAGAGAAATGGAGTGATGAACAGGATACCCAAATAACACTACAGCAGTGGGGTATAATATGCCACTCAACATTGAGAATTACCTATCCCATACGTGGAGACTGTTCTTTTGGCAGTTGCTGGTAAGATTCTTCCATACCCCAGCAATAACCGCACATTACTGTAACTCTGGCTCCACAGCATGCTGACGCCAATGTGGGGAAATTAATGCCCACCATTCCCATATCTTGTGGTCATGTTCAAGGCTACAGCCATTACTGTAGGGCTTATGGGAAGAATTTGAGGAGCTCTTTGGGCTAAGGCTCCCCCTGACTGGGTGGTAGTTTATTTTACATGTCCT